>JAFEMH010000227.1:0-650000 GCA_022495995.1 Adenophora triphylla var. japonica
GAGGCAAATACTACTTCAAGAACAGCCAATGCCACATTCGGGTTTTCTGTACTCTTTTCAATACTTTGGAACTTTGAATACTACTGGCACGAGGGCAAACATCAGGGATTCTTTTCCTTGCATCGCTCATCATGAACAATTCTAAGGAGTTGATTTATTCCAGATTCAATTTTCTCAAGGTTAGAATCCCATCCTCAGGCCACAAGTGAACATCCATAGACAACCTGGACAAAGTATGGAGGAGATTCTGCTTCCTTGCGTCAGAGACTTCCAGTACCCTAGTGCAGTTTCTGTGATCATTTTCGTCCAATCTATGCCAGGTTGAAGCAACTTCTTTGCACGCCTATTCCAGCTGGAATTCAGCAGATTATCCATTCCTGTTTACAGCTCTCCCTAAGAAAGACTTCCATCTTCAGCAGAGGAAATCCAATTCACTCTCCTTGACAGTTATAGAACTCTGAATGAGGGTGAATAAATATCTGTGAGAAAGGGGTAACAAACTGATTGACAAATGATGATGTCATTCTTTCCGTTAGAATCCTAACTCATACGGTAAACTGTTCTGGACATTAAAACCACAATGCTGAATGATGACCTGGTATAGGTACTGAAGCAAGATATAAGCACTTCGGTGTACATCAGCACAATTACCCAGAAAATGTAACTTGGGCCATGATATTACACAAAGAGCATACAAGAAAAGAAAACAGCCAGATACACCATTGAGAGCAAACTGAAATTCCAAAGAAACACTAGAAGAAAGCAACAATAGCACACAATGTCGTTTGTTGGATCTCATCTGCGAGCAATATATAACGGAAAATCTTCCCAATTTGTAGACTTGCAAGAATCAGACACAGTCCTACTTTTCACAGACTGCAAGGATGCTGAGGCGGCCAAAAGGCATATAATTACTGTTCTTGTCCATCTATATGAATCCCATCTTGTAGCAAAGACGAGGGCTCATTTGTAATCCCAGAATCTTCTTGAGGAATGTTGAAATAGTTTGCTAAGTTGGTTACTGCCTTATTCCCAATTGACTGGACCTGTGAAACACCATCACCTAGCAAATGTACAGCAGAAATGTAAACAGGTGTTCTGTTGTTTGGCCCTCGTCTTTCTTTTGCTTTGTCTGAAATAATAAAAGGACTTCCAGGAGTATCTTCTTCAAGTTCAGTGATTTCGCAAAAGGAGATTCTCCTGAGTGCAATGTATAATCAAGCAATGACAAACTGCCACTTCTGAAGGGGGTTTGAGATTCATGCAGTTCAAAAGGGATAGGTGATTCTGCATGTAAATTTGTCTCTTGTCTACTCGGAGTACCCTCCTCCGTCTCAAGATTTTGAATATCGAAATCGATATTACGAGAAACACTTCTCCTTCTTCTTAAGCCTTCACTACCAGGAGAACTGACATCGCGGGCAGGAGTGGAATTTATATGGTGAAGCTGTGTTTGTAGGTTGAGCATTTCCGATTTTATCTTCTCCACTTGCAAATTACGTTGTCGCTTCTTCTCTTCAGCTTCTCGAATGTGCTGCAATTGGGCTGTTTTCCATGCAGCTTTCTTCTCCTGCTCACGTACGATGGCACCAACTTGCTCCGCTTCGAGATATCGAAATACATAATCAAATTCTTGAGAGGAAAACATATATGACTGCAATGATACCAGAACAAAGATGATGATCTCAACCAGAGCAGATCTTGAGGTTATCTGAAACCCGTAATCATATTTGTGAAATCCAATCACCTCATATATATAATCTACAGTTTGACACTTCTCAGCGTTGGCATCACCCACAAAAGGAGACTGGTAGGCCAAGGAAAGAACAATGACGGCAAAGTTGTATGCACGCAGCCACATAAAAATCTTGTTCTTTTTCTTCAGTATTGTGAATCTCATTCTAAAGAAAATTAGAGCAAATGCAAGATATCCAAGGTGAAGAATATCATACTCAAATGTTCCGGTAATCAAGATCAAGGCAAGCACAAGATCCAATAAATGACAGTAGCAGTAAACCCTCAAGTAATCAAAAAGCGTCCACATGCTTTTGGTTTCAAACGCGAGATCTCGCCAGATGAAAGCATTTTTACGCTGAGAAATCATTTCACGATATGAATGTAGCCCCGAGAATCTGGGAAAATAATCAGCTCGAAGCTTGAAACACGAAAGCATGAAAACCAGAAAATAACTGAGTAGCACCCGAGGATCATCAACATTAAGTCCTACAATAAATAATAATAAAAAAATGTTAAGTGTTGATCGTAAGTTTACGCTTAAATATACACACCCCTACATGTATATACTAGTGTGTCTCTCTACAGTTCTAGTTTTCATTGACCCTTTTTCTTATCTCATATACTCCCTCCGTCTCATTATGTTTGGCCACGATACAAAATGACATAATTTAAGAAACCTTAATAAATGTCTTGTTTAATTTTTACATTCCAGTTATACCCTTCCTTAATTATGGCATGAGAATCCGTGCATGTCTAATTGATTAGTTAAATGTAAAACATACATAAGGGTATAATAAGAAAATGAGATATAAATTTGCATTGGGTTTATAAGTGGTCAAACAAAATGAGACAAAATGGAAATATGGCCAAACATAATGAGACGGAGGAGTGTGTGTGTGTGTATATATATAGATATATGTGTGTGTACACACATTATATACATATACATTATATTTCAAGAATGAAACTGAAATTCAAAAATGATTAATAGTTATTCAAACTCAACCTTAGATTTTGGATCAATAATATAATTGTAATGGTTTGGAAGGATAATTCTTAAATATTTGAGAAAAGTGGAATTCTCAAGTACTTTGAAGAACAAGACAATGATCCTATATACTCCCTCCGTCATAGAAAGTTCCCACTTTGACTTTCATAGTCAACTCAATCAAACTTTGACCATTTATGAAAATCTAAATATCCATATGCAATTTTATAAATTGTTACTGTTTCACCATTAGGAATACTATCAATAACAATTTTTAGAATTCCATATTGTTATTTGTTGTTACAAGCTTCTCTCTCCCTCCTTCCCTCCCTCAGTGGAATGTGGAATGATTGGTTCGAGTAAATGCACTTATCTTTTAAGGGATTGGTAGATTTTATGAAGACAAATTGGTAGTTTAAGTTCTAGAGTGAAATAATGCAGGTATCGTTAGTATAGGCAAAATAACCTGCAATGAAATAATTAAGTGAAGAGTACCTAGCCAACAATCTCGGCAGAAACTGAAGTATACATTTGAAATCTTCCAGCAATTATGACAATGCAGGTTATTCCAACTTGGATCATGCTGACTCGAAGGCATTTCATTCTTCCATAGAGCGAAGTACTCGAGCACAAGAATGGAAGCAAACAAGAAGACAAATATCGGCCATGATCTACGTATAATAGGACGACCCAAAAGAACGCAAGCAGCAAGTAACCCAATATACAGAACGGAAATCGCATTCAGTAGAGAAAAACCGGCAACAAGCAATGCAATCATGTTGATCTCAAGGCCAAAGAGGTTGAACAAGTTCTCTATCCAAAACTTCAGATATACTTTCAAGGAAGCCTTTTGCATTTCAAATCTTTCATTTCTCAATGAAAGTACCCGCTTTTTGTTCCATTTTTGACTGTCCTTAATGCTTCCCCAGATGTATCCAAATGAAAATCTTCTAGTTGTACTACTCTCAGATCCTCCTGATTTAGAAGGCACATCATGTGAGGTTGGGTACAACCCAGGGTTAAAAGATGGCCATGAACTGCTGCTTGTCACCCCTATTTTCTTGTCAGACAAATACTCTGTATCTGACGATGGCACATTTTCCCCATTACGATCAGAAACAACTGGTAACACATCTTCTTCTGAGACAAACAACGGGCAAGGTTCTTCCCAAATATCAGTACCAGAAAGAGAACTGGGCATCCTCTCCAACCAATGGAAGACATTGTACTGAAGGGTACAAGCAGCAATAACCAGAACTTTATCCCTCAAACCTGCTTCTAGTCCCCAAATCCCAGTCTTATATACTTTAAACCCCAGAAATATGGACAAGTCATAGTGCTTTTGCCCTGGAAACATCTGAGCATGTTTACCCCACAACTGAAATAAATATTCGGTTGTAACCAGAAATCCCGTGTAAACCAGAAATGATTTGGATGGGATCCTAGAAGCTTTTGGTAAAACTGAACAGATGACTAGACCGAGAAGATAAAAGAAACCAAATGCGCTGATTGGAGATAATGATGCGTAGAACAGAGCAACAAACAGAATCTTCTGACTGTGCCATATCAAAACCCGCCTGATAAATCCCAGCACTCCAAGTTGCAAAGAATTTGGGTCCTTCAATCCTTTAAACTTGCTTTGTCTCCGCTCATAGCTATAAAGTTGCATTACAATCATAATTGCCAGAGATTCCCAAACATTCTCTAACAACGAAGCATCAGACTTATACCCAAAGTTTGGATAAAGATCAAATCTTGTAGATACCCAGGCCTTAAAATGGGGGAAAATGCTCAAACTATATATGAGGATGAACACCACAATAGCATATGCTTTCAGTGGGTACCATAGGCGCCTCTTTGTCTTCTCAACAAGTTGTCTTCCCGTGATCCAGAATATAAGAAGAAATATATATCCAAATGATACATAGTTAGGCCTCACCATGTATACCGTGACAAGTATTGTTATATAAGCAATGTAAGTTCCACAAGAGCGATAAAGGGAGAGGAACTTCTGCCCTATGGCACTGAGGTAAGAAGCTACCTTTCTCTCTGAAAGAAGATAATAGAAATATTTCAATAAATGAGAACAATCATATAGAATACAGCTAATTCCAGTGAACAGAATGCATCAAACAACAATCTTTCCTTAGACCATAACCTTTGAACTGAGTTAACTACTCCCTCCGTCCCAAAATGAATGTCCAAAAAAATTCAAATTTGCTCTTGATCAAAAGCAAATTTGATTTTTTTTGGACATTCATTTTGGGACGGAGGGAGTACTAAACATGGTATTTATGCAAGGTGGTTTTAATATTTCAATGTTACTTTTCAGTCTATTCTATGTGCACCAAATGTGTTGATTTGGGTGAGCATGATAAACAATATTAAGACCTCTATGTGCAGGTTAGTGTTAAAGAGTAACAAGATTACATTTGACCAACAATACCGCACATGAACATATTCATGTAAATGATGAAAAGACGCTAATTTTACTCTCTCTCTCTCTCTCTCTCTCTCTCTCTCTCTCTCTCTCTCTCTCAAGTTTTAGTTTTACATTTGTCAACAGAATGAAAATGACATCAAATCTACTTTCTTCTTCTTCTTTTTTTTCCCCCAAATGAATGCTAGTACTTTCAGAACTTCGTATCGTTTTCATTCTCAAATATGAAAAGAACAATGAGCTACCATTAGATAGACAGTGATCCTCTACAAAATTATTTGTACATAAAAAGTCCTAAAGTAACAGCTAGGAATGCTTTAATTTTAAAAATTTGGCAAGGTGAGAAATTGAACTCCAATATTGAAAATTAAAGCAAAAAAAGCTCTGAAAATGGGTCAAGGAAAGATCTCCTTTCTTTACATGACTACCGACAATGTGAGAATGAAAGCAAGCCCAGTAGAAAGCTAAACTTAGATATGTTGTACCTTGAGATGGATCACCATTGATGTTTCTGCCTGGGGAGGCATAAACAGACAACAGTACTGCTTTGCTCAAACCAGCTTTCAAAATACTAAATCCAACTGGAGGGTAAGGCGTGTGTTGCACAACTGCTGAGAATGAAAATAGCATTTCATAACCATGGTTGTGAACGGCACAAAAGCAAGCAAGCACAGCTATTTCCAAGAAATCCCAAGAACTGCCACCGTCAACTAGACCTGCGCAACCATAAAGATCACATTAACAAATAGATACCCCCTCCTTCCCATAATGATAGTCCCCTTTGACTATTCAAACATTTTAACGACTTGTTTTCATTTACATCATTATCCTTGATGAAATTTAGTTATTACTCTCTTTCTCTCCTTCTTCCTTGTTGGGCAATTACAGAAGTTATCAATTTTGGAAATAGGACCATCTTTTTGGAACTAGCAAATGGGACTATCATTTTGGGACGGGGGAATATGAAAACTAAAGGGAAAATTCTTGTGCAACAGTGCAGACCTACTATTATCCATCCAAATCAAGTTAAAAACAGACCATACCTAATTGAGACAGAACTTCCAAACTCAAAGAGCCTTTTTGCTCCAAGGCCCTGGATATAAGATTGATCTGAAGTGCATACAACATGGCGAAATGAGCCTCGCATAAAAGAATTAGTGACTGACGTATTCTTTTGCTGATGTGGTGGCTCAAAAGATAGATGAAAAAAAATATCACTGAAACAAAAGACATGAGTAAACACCTAATATAGATTGTCATAAATCTAAATTAAATAAATAAGTAAACGTTTCCATTCAAGTAAACATACTATATACAGCATGGATGAGACCAGGTTTCATTGCAATTAGGAAGATCAGCACCAGCATGATAGGGCGAGAACATTTGCGTAACCCCCAGGCAATCGTAGCCACTATTAGCACTTTGGTCTCTTCTTTAACTGCCATAAAAAAATATTTAGATAATCATATGGTCTGAAATGAAAATAGATGGTAGTGACTCAGATGGAAAACATGTTAACTTCAAATGAATAAAATATATTCCAGCTAACCATGTCTCTTATTAGACTGCCATTGCAGCAATACAGAAGGCAAAAATAAGTTTGGAGTGAAACAAATATAAGCCCAGTTTTCTTTTTTTAGATTTACATCACTATAACTTCTTATAAATAATAAAGTGGGGAAAATAAAAGAAAAGGATCGAGTGTGGAGGGCGGGGGGGAGTGGCCCTAATTGACCAAGAAAGAGACATTAAAAATGGTAAAGCATAGCATCTAATACCTTCCTCGGTAGAATTTTCAGTTGAAGATCGTTGGTCCTCGTCGGATATGTACAGGAAAACAGAGTTGTTCACAAGATTTCCAAGAGCAATAAGAATTCCAAGACCAAACTGTGCAAGTATAAATAATCCAGGAATAGAATAATGCCACAACCCCACCATCTCCCAAATCTCCATGTCCTGCTTATACATTTAGAGAAAAGAAATATCAACTCAACGATTAATTTTAGCAATGAAAAGAGTGAAGACTTTAATTGAACAATGAGGCTACCTTTCCAAGTTTCAAATTCAGGAATGAAAATGCCACGTTGAAGATATATGTGCTGACAGCCCACAAAAGAATGAAGACAAGTAGAAGTCCGTTCAACCGGTGCAAGCGAAATAAGGAAGGGAAAGCAAATATAATGTAGCCAACGTATACGAGCAATCCGAATGCACAAACGCTTGCAAAATGGAAGCTCCAATATGAGAGGGCAAACAAGGACACCTGTCAATTTCACCACTGAAAATTAAAAAAGAAATAAGCAAAGACAATTGATACACTTGGTTAACCAACAGTATTCAAGAAAATGAATGAGCATAAACAATCTCTAGGGGAAGTAACCTAGAATTAGAAATAATCACCTTTGGTTGCAAGCTATTTCTTAAGGAATCCCTTTAGAGTAATGCATCGACATTATTTTACTTTTTATCCTTTTCCAAGGTGGCAAACTTCACGTATTTACGAAGTAAATAGGAAACATCAACCTTGAGACAGCTCATCTTTGGAAACAAAACTTATTCTTTATTTCACCTCATCATTTAATATGTCTTAAAGACTAGATTTAGAGTGGAGCATTATATGCAATACGCTCATTGTGGATTATTAGGGGGCTTCTACACTTTCTGTCAACAAAATCCATCCCCTGACTCTTAATATAGCTATGAAGGATTGATCCGCTAGCCATTACATTGAAGTGTCTTTCAAACAAGGTCTTACTAGGAAATAAAGCAAACTTTCATTGAACAACAGGGGCGTATCTATTGCTAGACAATATATCCCACATTGACTAAACAACTAAACATGGACCGGTATATAGATTTGAGGGGCTACTCCACTTGACACCAATTGATTTCATTTGGAAACTCCAATATAGTCTACTACCGGTCCAGTCCAAGCCCACACTCACTCTCGGGTCTCTTTTGACCCAATTATAATTCTAAGGTGGTATCAGAGCGGGTTGATCTAGACTCCGTCATGCCACTCTCATGTGCCATCTACTTCTACAAGGTTAACTATCTCCGGTCTTCTTCAAGGACCACGACTCCACGTGCTCAACTCTCAACCCTCTCTATGGGTCACATGCGAGGGGCATACAATATATCCCACATTAACTAAACAACTAAACATGGACCGGGTAGACTTGAGAGAATACTCCACTTGTCACTAATTGGTTTTAAGATGGAACCTCCAATATAGTCTAATGTTGGTACAATCCACGCCTATACCCGCCCTTAGGCCTCTCTACTTCAGACCCAATTCTAATTCTAAGATCTATGTGGGTAGTGGTCAATTGACGCCCCTGAATTTTGACAATTTTCCACTAGGACCTTTAAGATTTCTGAGAATTTTAATACTGACCCCCCACACAAAAAATACAACAACCCCTCAAGGAATATAGCTTACCACTACCACCCCTCATATATACAGCATATATAGCTCCTCAAAATTTGACCCTCACCCCCACCTGAAATCCTAGATCCGCCATTGTTGAGCAATATTGACTATTTCAATTTTCAACACACGTTAATCCAGTTTTAGGTGGTGCTATGAAACGCCAGCAACCACACCTTCAAGCCCTCCAAAGAGAAGGTCCAACATAACTATACAGTTAGACCATAAAGGATGAGTATGGACAATCCTTACTGTCATATAACCAACTAATACCCTCCATCCAAAAAAATGTTTACTTATTCAAGCAAAATAAGGAGGTTGTATTCAAAGTGGTTCTACTAGTACATATACCATAAATACCTTTTATTGAGCACACCGTCAACTCAAGCGCAAATTAGAACATGACAGTTTATAAGATGACTTCAGTAACTTCACTAGAAAATAGACACTAATTTTGGACAAGTTTTGGATAATGGTCATTCAATTTGGGATGGAGGGAATAGAAGCTTTGGTTGTTGGCGATACCATAAATACTTCTGTATGCCATGTATTAGATCATGTCAAGATCATGGACAATGTTCAAGGATAAATGATTCAGCTCCATAAGACATGGAGGAAGTTCCAAAGAATTAAGAACAGTGTATAGATCAGAATATGTACCGGGAAACCGTACGTGAAAAAGTTGATACTAAATGTCCGGAAAACTGCGCCTCTTAGTAAGACATTGGTGTGCTTAACACCAGATCTGAAATAACAGAAAGCCAATTTAGCATCTTGTGAGCAGCATGCCATCATAATGCATTGACAAGAAAAGTTTCAAAAAGTCGCAAAACATCACCAAGAAAAGATCTTTGATGATCCACATTAACTTAATAAAAAAACTTAACATGGTAGCATGGATTGACCATCAAGAAGGAATGTCAGAAGCTAGTCTGCTCCCACCAATTTTTCAGTGTTATCTTATATATCTTGAGGGATTATTTGTGTACAATCACATTGACCTCTCAGGTTAACTACTCCCACTCAGCCATAAATGCAACTTGAAGTTGCCTACGGTTATTAAGTCCCTTATCATATTTGTACAGCTTGCTAGGAAGCATGCCATGCTTTTCTAAGGTGCATTCTGAATTACACATTTCACACATTCAATATTTCAAACAGAAGTAATCCATTTCATCCAATGTGATATGGTATTGCCAGGTTAGCAGAAACATCATGCAGATCAACTATACCAGAAAATCTTAAGAATAACAATACAAAGCTTCAACATACTGGTAAAAAACAAATAAATCATTATCACTCTACTGAAGGAGATAATAACATCAGCAGCTGGTAAGAACACAAAGAATAGGAAGGTTATGTTAATAGTAATGCTAGGGGAAGGATAATGATATAGGAAGAAAAGAAAAATAAAAGTAATAATAATAATCAATAAGCAACATAAAATAAAATTTATAACAGTGAGACTTCCACCAAAAGATGATGCAACAAGTCTGTAAAACAGAAAGCTTAAGCCTTCAAAGTGTGTAAAGCTGCCATGGCAGGAAAGATTTTTATCGTTCGGATTAATTTCCTTATCTCCCCTAACCTTCAATGTTTAGAACTTTTTATAACTCATGGGACTACACCTAGTTTGGCCTAGAATTAATGACCAAATCCAAGAGGACAGAGCTCTTGTTTGTCACAGCACAAACAGATGGAAGCCTTGACTAGAGCAATATTCATATAGTCAAAAGCTCTTGTCTGTCAAAACACAATCATGATAAATCATACAATGGAAAAGGGCAGACCAATTTTATTTTACATATTCCAGATCCTTACCTTGATTCACGAATAAAAAAGGAGTGCTTTATGGGAAGAAGCTGCTCAGTCAATCCTTCTCTTGTGGACATAATGGAATCCATTTCTTCCAGATCAGAGTTGACACACGACACCTGGAAAGATAATAGAAATCTACGGCTTAGATTTAGAGAATACTTTGTCGTACAAACAAAAATTAAAACAACTCTTTTACGGAGAGAGAAATAATGGAACTTGTGACATTTTGTCAGTGTTGTGAATACAAGATATCAAGAGCAAAACAACAAGAATACGGTATTGATAATATGACTTCTCTAAAGTACAATGAGCAATAACAGGCGGACTGTGGGCAAACAAATCTAAATGCCAGACCAAGATGTACAAACTGTGTGTCTTATTTAAATTGATAGTAAACATTTATAATCCAGCATGTCAGCCTCATTTTATCAAACTGGCACAGAAACTTTACAGTTATGAAAAGGCATACCATGAAGTAGAATACCGTCAGAGAAAGAACAGAACAAATTTCTGTCCCCTCAGATGTTGCGGAGATTTTGTATAGACCAAGAAATTCAGCTATAACATTGAACATCCTGGGGAACCCTATTGGAAGCTGATACACATAAAGAAGGCATATATTGAAGCCTGCATACACCCAAAGAGATCTCCACCACCTTCATAATTGTAGATAAATGTGAGGCGTTAGCATCTGGGGGAACCCATTATAGTTTTGAATAAAAAATAAAAAATAGGTATTATTGAGCAGGTGTAAACAAGAATTACGAGTACTAACCTAAAGAGGCCAAGAAAGTTGCTTGTTAAGGACCAATCCACAAGGCCAACACAGCTAAAAATAAAAAATGGTAAGGAAATCCAAGAGGAATTGCTGATTCCTGCAACCAACTGAATCGCAGGCAACAACAAGCAGAAAGCTACCTTGACATGTGAACCTTCCATATGACAAACAACCAAAAGAAAAATAGAAAGATTTCCAGTCAAATATATATTGAATAAAATAAGCTTCAGTGGAGTGTGCAAAGATGATAAAATAAAATATTCAATTTTTTTATAATCTAACCTCCATGAAAACAGCTTAAGATCAAAATAATTGAATTTACATTTCATAGTATCTCCATCCCCACCAAGAAGAATAAGAAAAAAAAAGAGCGAGATAGTACAAGGGAAGAAAAAGGAAAAGAACCCTTTACAATACCCAAAGAACAAAATGCCAACTTGAAACCTTTTCGTAAAAAAAGTTAGTGATATTCATATGCAATCAAATAATGTAGTGGTATAATAGCCTTATGATACTAATTCTTGAGGAGATTTGTTACCTGGTGTGAACAAGCTAAAAGCCTAAGGAATCCTATCACATATAGTCCATTTCCCCTAACAAGTTAGAATCTCAAATACAAGTTCATGTTCTTGGACTGACGAAGTATGTGACTGATAATGAAGTAATGTATATCAAAGAATTTCTAAAAGCATAAACTTTCTTTATATTTTTTGGTTTAAATTACAACAATTTTAAACGTGTTCATCAACAAATGTAAGGTGGAGGGTCAATAAATGCCGCATATTAACCATCTAACAACTTCCCAAAACATTCAATAAACTTGAAGCACATCCATCATAAATACAAATGTGATCATCCACAGGCTCACCATTTTCCAACATTTGATATCATTCTAACCAGGTAATAAGTTCTTTGGCTGTGACATTCTACAATACAAGATTTTTATTTCTACGGTTTGTGTGGCTTAGATTGATGAGCATGCAATTAACATCAAATACTCACTTGGGGTCAAGGGTAAAGATTGCAGGAAAACAACAAAAGCTAAATAAGATACACACCTATACGTTCAAGGACTGGTGGAAGACTTTCGGAAAATGAATCCGGTAATGGACGCAAAACAAATCTGTTTCCATGAATTTCAATAAAAGGAATAAGGGCCACCAATAGTTGTATCACCAAATAATAGATCACCAAGGAAGATCTCCAAGACTGGACTCTGCAAAAAGCATACTTCATTAATATGCATAAGCTAGCAATCGTGACAGCAAACGTGAGAAAAATAAGACATTATGATAAAGAAAACCAAATCTTACGTCATGAATCCAATCATCCTCACCCACCAAGTGTCTGCCACCCACCATTCACCACCCTTAATCGCACATATGATAAGAAATGTCACCTGTGAAAGGATAACAAGAGGCGAAAAGGCAATAATAGACCACAATAGCAGATTGCCTCCTCCATAATGAAATCCTACAAAAGTCAAATCGTGTGTGAGCATAGGGCAAAGGTTAAGATGGACTCAGCCATGATACGATAATGTTCTTGAATAGCAAATACAATTGAGCTCTCAATTCGTACACCAAAAATATTTTCAAGCAAACTATGCCCTAATTAGCCAGAATGCAGAAGCATTTGCATAGGAATTATAAGGGGTTCAAGGTTGTGAGTGTTGCGCCCAAAACCAAGCATGAGAGTTTACTTAAGACGGTTCAAAGAAAATATTGAAACTCGTGAAGTTAGGCAATCAACGAGTTATGGTGAAGGTCTCTTGTGGATTTTTGGCAATTAGATATATGTTCTAGTACCAAAGACTAGAAAATCTTGAGCCATTGGAGAATTTACCTGACAGAAAGAATGGTGAAAGGAAAAAAGAAGAAATTGTGCAGACAGAGAACCACCAATGCATAGCATCTTCCAACTCTCCTTCAGGATCTTTACAAATAACCCATATTTTGGGCGGCTTTAGCATTACTTTAACCATGATCTCAGATACTATGTTAAGTTACCAACTCATCTAAAATCTAAAGCTGATAGAGAGAGCATCAACAATGTAAATCACGCTCTGATTTTATCATTAAGAGTATCCTATGTCTACCATCACACTATACAGTATGCATAACTGATTAATTTCGAACAGCAAACTTAGTTTTGAAGTGGACAGTTCAGTATTCCACAAACAAGTACAATTACTCGCAGCTGGAATTGGAAACAAGGAAAAGAAAAAGGTTACAATATCATCTGCGATAACTATTATGTCAAATTGACCATTCTTCTCCCACTTAATCTAAAAGACATGCATAGCAGGGACTTCAATGTCAAGCATATTAGAAGCAATAAACATCAGTTTTCATCCATCAACCAAGCAAAGAGATTTAACCAGCTGCAAAACAAGAAATCTAAGATGCAAAAGCAGCAGAAAAGGGTTTGCTAAAGTATAGTTAGAGCCTGATTATGATACAAAAATCTTACAAGACGACATAAATTATGATGAAATGTCAAGACATCTTTGTAGCATAAACATGATAGTAAGATATCTACGAACAAAAAGTTGAATTTAAAATGTGGAACCACATAGTCACTTACGTCTCTTTGGAGCACTGAATAGAATGAGTAGCGCCACCACCAATTCAACAAGAGAGATCAGGCTCCAATTAAGAAAAGCGGCTGTTAAAAGAAAGGTGAGGATGTAAAGAAAAATTAAAAAACAAAATGGCCAGATGAATTGAATAAGAATGTTTGACATCAACAGTTGTCTCTATTTCTCATAATGCATGCAGCAAGATTGAAAGGCAAGTGTGAGCTAAGAGGTGCTAGCGAGTGAACGGCATTAAACACATAACATCTCCAAAATACAAAAGCAAATATTATAGCTTAATTTCTCATCGAATATTCACTTTTGCTTGGAAATTAACATTCCAGATTGACCATGTCAAAAGATAATGGCAGTAAGTTTGTATGCAGCCCCAACTAATAACATAATGGCCATAGGAACCACAAAAGGAACTCCAAACCTTCATCCAGGTAACATAACCCCAGACTGCAGCAGTCATATCAAATACCCTTACCCTTTTCATACATATTGCCAAAATTCAATAATCACATCCTTTACTAACAGATTGATTAGTCCTATGAGTGAATTTCTACTTTAGATTCCCATGCTTATGTCCCGAGGATCACTTACAGACAAAACAATATGAAACGCAGACCACTTCCCCACTTTCGGAAGCCATCACAAAACTAGAGCATATAAACAACGGTTTGCCTTTATCATATACTTCCTCCGTCCCATTTGAAACTAGACTTATTCCCCCTTTGGATGTCCGATTGAAAACTAGACAATCCAGAAAGGGAAAGCCTTTAATATTTTTTTAATTATTGGGGCCCACTTGTCATACTCACAACACCTACCCCACTTACTATTATCTACCCCACTAACAATCACTATCTCATTTTCTATACTCACAACACCTTAATATTAAACAATATCCCGTAATTTTTGTACCAACCTTAAATTTTCTAGTTTCAAATGGGATGGAGGGAATATTCACTTGTACTCCTATCAGGTGCGACAGCACTAGTTGCATTTCCCATGAATAGTCTACATTGAAATGTTTATTCTTTAAAGTGTTTCTGGTAAAGTAAAGTTGATTTCATAAAGTTAATTCAAAATATAATCTTTTATTGCTCTGCCCGTAGGTAAGCTAATGTGATTCACATTTCAAAGTCATGTCACATTTTTCCTAGATAATATGGCATATACATAAACAATAGAGTCCAATTGATAACCACTTATGAATGGGGGATCAATCAGCTGCTGAATGATCAGCTACAAACTTACCTGGCCTCAATTTGTCAAGTACTTGACATCCTATTGAAACGTAAAACACCTTATATATTTGTCAACTGAAAATATGAAATTCCCTAAAACGATGAAAAGTAAAGAGCATGTCTCTAAAAAACAGTCGTCCATAAAGGCATTCCACTGGCTAAAGACATTTATCCTAAAATGCTTTAGATGCTTTCATTAATAATGACCTATCAAACTGGTTTAGCAGTTCAGATGGTCAACAATAGAACGAACGCCTTTACATTCAAGCAATTTATTTATTTATTTTCAAGGGAGTTTTCTTTTCACGTCTCAGGAGTAAATCTTTTCCCAACAAAACTATGTACTCCCTCTGTCCCGTTATGTTCGTCTCATTCGAATATTCAAACATCTTAACAACCTCTTTTCATTTACATTACTACCCTTGATAAGTTAAATTATTACTCAATTACTCCCCTCTCATCCTCCCCTCCCTCTCCCTCTCCCTCTCCCTCTTCTTCCATTCCAAAACTACCTTGGTGGGCTCTCATCCTCCCCCCCCCTCAATCTCCAGCTTCTTTCTTGGACAATTTTGAAAGTTTAATTATATTGACCTATCAATTTTGGAATTGTGACTATCTTTTTGGGACGGAGGGAGTATATGGTAAAACTAAACACCTGCAGCAAATCAAATTCTAACCTGGACTATGAAATCAAGTTTCATGACAGTAAAAGATTTTGGTTTTCAAGTAAGGAGTTACTTTAAATACCCTTAATTAACCAACAAACAACAAAATTAAACATTAACAATCTATCCTAAATCAAAACCAACTGTGTTAAACAGCTTAACTAGGCATAAAGCCAAAAACATGTTCTTATCAAAGAAGCAAATGAACCGAGTCATATATATGTAGATATGTATAATCAATCCATACCTGTAAACAGCAGCAAGGGTAACAGGAACCCAGTGAGAAATTGCCCCATAATTTCCTTCTAGGTCAATTCGTACATAGCAGCACAATCAAAATTCAATCTTTCACTACTTCCAATGGAAATGACGAAAACCCAATTCGCGAAAACCCACGAAAAATCTTTTACACGAACTGAATTTCCCTCAAAATTGATGGGGAAAACAAAAAATTAAACCCCAGCAATTTATATAACACGAACTAATAGTCAAGAGGAAACCAGGGCGGCGAAAGATTTGGCCCCTGTAGGCTGGATCTTGATGAGTGATGAAAATATTGTCGTTAAAGATTGATTAATGCTTTAAATGAGTAGAGTGTGATCCGGGAGCACTTGAGATCGAACTGGAAAAAATAAATAAATAATTAAATAAATCATTCTTGTTGTAAAATATTTGGGGAAATATGAAAAATATGTCCCGTATTTAGCAATTAGACGCAGATATATCCCTTATCTTTTTTTTTTTTCCGCACATATGGCCTCGTATAAACATTTAATTAGGATAAATTTGATCAAAACTAATTTTTCGTCAAATTTTTAACCAAATTGTTGAATATGATGACTTTATGGTAATTTTGCACATTCACGTCATTTAAATTGGCCAAATAAGCTTGCTTACTCACAATTCAAAACTACGCTGTTTTAACATTTGAAAGAAAATCGTTACAATCCTTTGCGGATAAATTAAGGCAAGACGACAATTGAGTAATTGTGGCAAATCGAATCGAATCATGGATTCAAGAACAACTAACCGTGAAATTACTGGTGAATCACAAGAAGATTTTGATCTTCGATTCAAAAGCGGAGGAATGAAAGAATGTCATTGTCGAGTTAGGGC
Organism: Adenophora triphylla var. japonica; assembly: GCA_022495995.1. NCBI lineage: Eukaryota > Viridiplantae > Streptophyta > Magnoliopsida > Asterales > Campanulaceae > Adenophora > Adenophora triphylla. The sequence goes on from JAFEMH010000227.1 coordinate 16,804, forward strand.
ACTCATATGGACTTGTTGGAGTGATGATAACCCAGGAAGAAGGTTTGTTGCATGCCAATTTTATGAGGTGAAGTTTAACATTTAACCTGTAATTTAAATGACGAGGGTATATGTGCGAAAAAATAAAATTAGGGGTATATCTGCCTCTAATAGCTAAGTACGGGAGCAAATTTATCATATTTCCCAAATTTGCAATAACAAAATTTTGAAGTTTCATACTTTTCTTAACTTCGATTTTAACCATTATTGTTATTTTTTTTAGTAGATTTAATCATTATACTTTAAATACACACTTATTTCTCCAAAAGTAGTGAAAAAAATGACATATTTTTAGCAAATTTAATCATCGTACTTTAGATTTTTTGAGAAAATAAGTGTGTATCTAAATTGCAATGATAAAAATTGCAAAAAAGTAAACAATAAAAATTAAAACCAAAATTTAACATAGTACAATAGTACGAGAATTCGAAAGTTTAAAATGTCGATTATTAGCTTAAAATATTTGCATATTTTGGACCATGAAGTCCTTATCGAACTAACTAGGAAGTATAAGGGATGCTTACTAAAAATCAATAAAGCACCGACATTATATACTCCTTCCGTCCCATATTATTAAATTACTCGTTTAGTTTAGTGTTGAAAACGAAAAATAAGGAATGAATATATATAATGTTATTAAGGTAGGAGTTGTGAGTGAGTAGGAGAGAGAAAGTGGGGTAGAGATTAGTAAGTGAATAATTGTTGTAAGTATGACAAGTGGATTCCATGAATAAAGAAATATTAAAAAATTTCTTTTTTAGAAAAGTGGGACTTTAAAGTGGGTCGCCCAAAATAGCAAAATGGATAAGGTATTTAGGGACGGAGGGAGTTCTCACCTAGTAATTTAAGTAAAAAATAATGGACTATCATCATTTTATTGCACCCAAGATTCACATGTTGTGTTAGGTCTATAGTTTTGTTTTATTCATCTTAGGGTCTAGATTTTTAATTTTGTATTAATCTTGAGTTTATACAAAAATTTTGTTAGATTTTCATGTGACATTCAATATCTATTTAGCTTCGTATTTTAGTCTTATCGCCTGACATATAATTAATACATGTGTACAAAGCTCAAATTTGACATCGTTAGATACAACTTCAACCAATTCTCAAAACCCTAGTTTATCAATGCTACAAGCCTCACCGACTCTTGTTCTGAATGCTATGTCGCATTTGGCAGTATGGCAAAGTATGGCAAGAGAACTAGATTTTTTAAATCACAATCTGACCAAATTCCACCTATATTGGAATTTCTCGTTGTTGTTCTGGTTCACATCTAACAGATTAACGTTTAAGAAAAGTTTCAATTTTTGAATCTTGGATCGATTTGATTGACCAAAGTTATACCACTAGAGATCTTATACTACATCTTAGACGGCAGTAATATGTGTTTCTGAATTTACCTTCCAACTATGATTCTATTTTTATTTTATTTTTGAGGCATTTACCATTTAGTCCCTCTATAGAAACAAAACTACATCCTAAGACAATTTATATTTTTACTAACCATTTAGTCCCTGTGAGGTAAATTACATCCGCGTCCAAACGTTTTCAACCATATTACATTTTTGCCATTGTGTAAATGACAGGCACGTGTAAGTAACCGAGCAACGTGTTTTAACATCAAAACATTTTCAAACGCAAAACCCCAAAAACCCCCAAAAAGGCATTTTCTAGAGAGCTTCTCTCTCTACGACTCTCTCTCTCTCTAGAAACCGCCATTGTTAAAGCTTAGAAGGTCCGTATTTTCGTCAATTTCTTTACCACATTCATCATCAACCTAAAGGTAATGCATAAACTCTCAATAATTTTAAGTTCTCTGTTTTTTTTTTTTTTTTTTTGGTCCAGATTTCCTAATATTCTTAGTTTTATTTTGATTATTAAGTAGATAATATGAAATATTACTTATTCTTAGTTGTTGAAATTATATTTTTTAGGTTTCAAGTGACTTTTTTGTGAATAAATTTGCAAATATGAGTGAGAAATGATTAGACCTAGTTTATTCTCAGTTATTTTGTTTTAAAAAATATTTTCGTCATAAATATAAGAGTATTTGTTTGATATTTTGTATGAGTTCTCAATTGTTTTCAGATTATTTCTCATTAATTTCGTCATTATCTGCTTTTGTAGTTATATATGTTCTCAGTTGTTGTTTCATGTTTGAAAGATCTCAGTTGTTTTCTCAAATTTTTATGAGTAAAAGTATTTTCCCTCATAATAAAATTATGAGAACTAGTAAGTTCTCAACAGTTTTTATGAATTAATTTGTTGTTAAAATCATTAACTGCTTTTGTAGTTATATATGTTCTCAGTTGTTGTTTCATGTTTGAAAGATCTCAGTTGTTTTCTCAAATTTTTATGAGTAAAAGTATTTTCCCTCATAATAAAATTATGAGAACTAGTAAGTTCTCAACAGTTTTTATGAATTAATTTGTTGTTAAAATCATCAACTGTTTTTGTAGTTATATATGTTCTCAGTTGTTGTTTCATGTTTGAAAGATCTCAGTTGTTTTCTCAAATTTTTATGAGTAAAAGTATTTTTCCTCATAATAAAATTATGAGAACTAGTAAGTTCTCAACAGTTTTTATGAATTAAAATTGAGAAGTAGTAAGTTCTCAATTTTATTTTTAATTTTGTTGTATATTAGTGATTTTTATAAATAAATTTTCAATATTCTTATAAGTTCTCAATTATTTTTCAGTATTTATGATTAAAATTGAGAAGTAGTAAGTTCTCAATTTTCTTTAATTCTCTATTGTTTTCTTAGTAAAAGCTTATTTTGCTGTTTTTTGTGATTTTCTTTTGTTTTATATTATTGAATTTTATTCCTAAGTTCTCAATTGTTTTCTCAATTTTTATTAGAAAAATTCTGGTTTCATCATAAAAAAATTCTGATTTTCTTCTGAAAACAATTGAGATCCAGTAAGTTCTCAATTGTTTTTATTAGTAAAAGTTATTTTTGAGAATCTGTTTGATTTTTTTTTTCTAATAGATGGCAATTAAAAAAGCTGCAAAGAAGACCAAAAAAACTGAAGCTGTCAAAGTCAAATCACCAGCAAAGAAAGTCGACAAATCTTCATCGAAGAAATCACCAGCAAAGAAAGTCGACAAATCTTCATCGAAGAAAGGGAAAAAAAAGATAGTGAAGAAGACAAAGCATGATGTGCCCTTTACATATAGGTCAAACCTTGAGGCCAGCTTGACACTAATGAAGCAGGTCAATTTGGGAGAGAAACAAATGAAAATGTTGAAGAAGTCACCCTTCTTCAATATGTTTAATGCCTTGAATAACAACACTGATATTACAATCAGGAAATCAGACCTTGTCCTTAGGGACATATTAAATTGTTACAGACTTGGCACACAGAGTTTCAAGTTGGGCGAAAAATACGTCAATTTCACTCGAAATGACGTAAAAATTATATTTGGGATATCATGTGGAAATGAGGTTCTTGAGTTGACTTCAAGAGGAGGTTTGTTTGCTTCGAGTTTGGTTAAAAGAAGATTTTCAGATGATCCAAAAAAATCAGAATTTCTAAAGTAAAGAAAATTATTTTGGAACTAAAAGATAGTGTTGAAAATTAGGATGTGGAGGATCTTGTAAGGTTGATGACTCTGTATGCTATTGGCTCGTTGTTTTTTGCATCCACGGGAGAAGTTATCCCAAATACGTTTTTTTATTATGTCGAGGATTTAGAAAATTTGAAAAATTACGACTGGACAAAAGCAATTCATGAGAGGCTTATAAAATCCATCAGGCAAAACTCTGGAAATCCTGTTGGTGTTACAGGATGTGTAGCAGCACTTTCTGTAAGTTTTTTTTCAAATATGTTTTTTTTTGTAATATTTTTTTTATCTGTTATACTAATACTAAATACAGTGTTCATAATATGTTTTATTTTGTAGTATTGGTTCCATGAGCACGCAAAGATTGGAGATGAACCAACAAGGAATATAATCCCAAGGTTTATGAAATGGGGATTGCCATTGAAGCTAAACAAATTCAAGGAGTTAACAATTGATAAACTAAAAGCTGCTGAGGTTAGTTCTCAAATAAAAATAAATTAGTTCTCAATTGTTTTTATGAGTAAAGAAATAATATTATTTCTCAATTGTTTCTGTTTGATAAAAACCATCTTCTATTCATAAAAGCAATTGAGAACTATTAGTTCTCAATTGTTTTTATGAGGAAAGCCTCTACTCATAAAATCAATTGAGAACTATTAGTTCTCAAATAAAAATAAATTAGTTCTCAATTGTTTTTATGAGTAAAGAAATAATATTATTTCTCAATTGTTTCTGTTTGATAAAAACCATCTTCTATTCATAAAAGCAATTGAGAACTAATAGTTCTCAATAGTTTTTATGAGGAAAGCCTCTACTCATAAAATCAATTGAGAACTATTATTTCTCAATAGTTTTTATGATGAAAACTGAACTTTATAAAAACAATTGAGAACTATTTAATTCTCAATTGTTTTTATAAGTTCTCAATTGTTTTTAAGATTCCTCGATTGATTTTTCAGTAAAAGCCTGTTTGGAAATGATTTTAATAATTTTTTTTATATAATTCTTAAATAGGTTTCTGATGAAGAGTTAATTTTAACAACTGAAGAAATAAAAATGTTTGAGGAAAGTGAATTTGTTGATGAAAATGAAGAGAGGAATGAAGGTGTAGAAGTGAGAACAGAAGAGAGAGAAGAAGAGAGAGAAGATGAGAGAGAGGAACAAAGAGAAGAAGAGAGAGAGGAAGTGATGGAAGAAGATGTTAGAAAAGAAGAAGATGGATTGAGGAAAGAGAATGAATTTTTGGATGATCTAGATCAATATACTTCTAAGAATGATGATGTTGAAGCTGATACTATTCCTTCTGAGACTTCAAAAAAATACAAAGATGAAATCAAGGAACTTCAAAATGAAAAGGAAAAATTGGTTGCTGCGATGGAAGAAATTTTTACTTCAAAGGTAGAACTTGAGGGGAAATGGTCCAAAATTTTAAAGGAAAAGAAAGAAGAGTTTGAGAAATGTGAGGACCCCATCCCGGAACCTACACGTGTCTCGAGCTGGAGCGTCCTCAAACTTCACCCAAATATCCTAAACCTTTAAAACCTTTAATTATCATTCAAAAATAAATACCATTGTTGTAATTATTTCAAAATAAATCTACACCTTTTCACCATAGAGAAATAGTTGACTAACTTAGAAAGTAAGAAACTGTTTTAATTACAAAAAGGCCTCGGTTATAACAGAAAATAAAGATTTATAAATACAAGTCCATAAATGAATTATACCCACGTACACTTTCTATACCAACCTAATCATACCCCGACAATTCCCACAATATAACTTCCAAACTCCTCACCGCCCTTACTTGGCTGGTCCTTTGTCTCGAGAATCAAAAAACGATAAAGGGAGAGGGGTGAGAATAAATCTCGGCAAGCTATTATGAATGCGGCAAGATGCCAAACAAGATGCAATACATCAAAAGACATATCCACATAATCGGAGAGGCTCCACATGCCGCCAACCGTCCCATACCGGTTGGAAACAACGACCAGCTCATCATGAATATATCCACAACACATAAGTACGATAAAGTAACACTTAGAAGGATGCGAGCCAAGGTTTTAACTCGAAAGGATATACACATCCGAAGCGGCAACATTTGATGAAGCGGTTCGGAACCATGAACAATAACGATTACCATAGGGATTCGACACACGGTCATATCCCCAGTGAAACTAGACCATCTACCTCAAAAGAGATGCTAGCCCACTAATCCCACCTGAGGGGACAAGCGGGTTACCAATGTATGAATTATAATGAACTTGGCTCGGTGCCATTATAATTTCATAACATTGCCCAACAAACAAATACCAGTGGATTTACATAACTAAGCACACGGTAATAACATACTTGCTTAACCAAACATTGTATGATCCAAAGTAGGGATACATACCACAATAGCATATCATGAAGATAGCAATACTATATCAAGTATTCAACATTTTCAAACACATAATAGATACTTGAATAAAATCCACAAAAAGGGATAACAATATATCAACATGTTAAATATACTCATTGTCGACCAATATCATAGTGTAACAATAAATTAACACACTATGCATAATATAACCAATGTATATGAACTCAAAGTAAGGCAAGAAAATATCATCAATCCCTCCTCTGAGTCATTATACAATAAAACAAGGCCTCTATGAAGGTTCAAGCTCAATTTACTAAGTGGGAGTCACAATCTATAAGTGACCAAACAATGATGCTAACAAATTAGGTTGATTTACGGTTAAACTTCACGGGGTCTTGGGCGACCGCCCATACCTCTTGGGCGACCGCCCCGAAGGGTTTTCAAAGGCAATGGTCTTTACGGGCTCGTGGGCGGCCGCACATGTTCACATAGGCGACCGCCCATAGCAATCTCCGGCGAGGCTCAAATCCAACATCTTCCACTTAGTTCATTTTTCTTACCTTTTTGCTCTACTCTAAATCCAAGAACACCAAGGGAGTTTCATGTCTTTACCAAGTTCATCCTAGATCATGCAACCCCAAAATAAAGAAATTCTAGATTATTTATCACTACACCCATCACCCATTTCAATTCCTCTAGGTTATCTTCATTGAATCCTAGCTTCAACAAATGTCATTTACCAATCATCCAACTTCCAATAAGGCTTCTAAGGCATGAAATCAACATTTTAAGAACAAGAACATCATTTAAAGAGCTCATGAACAAGTAGAAGGAGGGAATCATAACAATTCATTTACTAAGCCATGTAACCCAAAATGATTAAATCTTATATCATTTACCCTTTGAATCACTACCCATATCACTATCACTTTCCAAGTATAAATTTCTTAATTTAGTTAACCCATTTGCTTACCTTCTTGACCCACTTTCCTAATCAACAACAACATTCTAATTCACTACTAAATTTCTCAACATCCAAGAGAGTTTCCAAGCATCAACAACCATTTTATTAACAAGAACAACCTTAATTAATTCATGAACATCACATAGAAGGGAGGTCATAATAACTCACTTTGGAATAGGAGGTGGATTATGGATTTCTTGAGCTTGAAGAACTCCTCTTGGTCTCCCGATTACAAAAGTGCTCTCGGATCTAAAAATGGTGAAGGATTGATCTTGGAAGGAGCTTGAGAAGAGGTGAGTTTCCAAAGCATCCATGGAAGGTTGAGAGAGAAAGTGAAGGAGAAGAAGAAGAGAGGTGGAGTACATATTTGGTAAAGAGAGGGGGCGGTCGAGGAGGGAGTATGAGGGAAATTAGAGATAAGGGTATGGTCCCCCCATACCCAAATATTTAGGCTTTCACATTTTATTTCTTTCCCCCTACACAAACTAAAGCCTAACTACTCCCATTTTATTATTGTCAATTATTATACTCTCTCCATAGACTTTATTTGATTTTCTCAATTATCCCATCCTAATATAAGTAATCTAAGATATAAAATGATCACATAATATTAACGATAATATTAAAAGCACACAATATGATGTTAAATTAGTGCCTAGGGTTAGGATCGTTACACTCACTCCCCCTTAAAGAAAATTTGTCCCGAATTTGACTGTCACTTACCTAACTGATCAACCCGCATCGATTACATGTATACCTCAAACTTCAATTTCCAAATAGTCTCTTCAATGTTGTGATTCTTCTCCCAAAGAAATTAAATTTCTAATTCCATTAATAATATGATATTACCACTTAATGATCCAAGCGTACTATACAATTATCACTAACACGAATTTTTCGATCTCGATGAAAATATAAATAAATAAGGTATTACAACTTATGTCACCAAATACATTACAATATCACATTAAAACTTCAAATACTCTATAAGCTTCTCCAAGCCGGTCTATAAGTCAAATCACCCACCTTTTCTAAGCTTCAAATGGATTAACGAACTTTGGCGCCAATTTACCTTAGGCCTTGCTTCTCCAAACTCACTCCAACAAATTAGAGATCGATATTTTCTTCCCAAACCATGCCTCATACGGTTTTATCTCAATGTTAGAAGGATAACTACTATTATACGCACTCAACCCTTGGTAACCATACGTACCATTGACCACTAACATCCATTGTTCATGCCGTAGCATACCATCAACAATAAGTAATGATTCCTCAACTTTTCACAAGGTTAAACTTAATAGCATTCCTACCTTCCCAAAAGGACCTTCCCGAACGATGTCTATCCAATCCATTTAACACTATGGATTTATACAATTAAACGATCTCCTAAGATTTATGAGGACTATATCAATGAATACCTCATCAAAATATACATATAATGAGTCGAAAATACAAATTAACTTCCTATAAACAAAATGACATACTCCCTTTTTACTTCCAAGGTAACCCAAATCACAAAATTCATCGTGATAATACTCTCAGCTCAATCTAGAACTCTAAATATATTAATAAAGCTTATAACGTCAAATTTCTATTTTCACATTTATGACCAACCCACCTTATGTCTCGACTCGCTTGAAACGAATTATCTTAATTATCTCATCCTCATTCCTCATGATACAAACATTAAATAACTGTCTACGAAATAATAAATGTAAACATGTCAATAAGACCCTGATTCCCATAAACGGAATACTAGTCGACTATATATCATAATTCAATGCTCTAATTATGCTCAGGTCCAGTGACAGACCAATATTCAAATCAAATGGTTGGCCGCCCACAACGGAGCCGAACCAACTCCAAAACAAAACCGAGTCTACTGCGACCAACACAATAACAACCTCACAAATTATCAATCATTTCTCGGATCAAGACTTGCATACAATCAATCATTATAGGAAACTAGGTTGCAATTTCTACTTGCTTCTGAACAATTTATATCTTTAGGATACCAAGTCTTTCTAAAAGTTACAACATCTTTCAAAATTCCAAAGGATAATATAAAAAGAGATTCAAAGAGACCCGAATGGTTTATTTATTTAAAACCGACCCATACCAGTTTTAATTAACTAAACCACTCACAATTTAAGAAATTTCAAAAGATTGATAAGCTAACAAAATAACTCGAGTGATTTAATTATCTACAACCGTCCCATTCCAGTGGTGGATAATTAAATTACTCCCAGATTTTAAGGTACACAAAAATGGTTCACTGACTTTAATAAATCAAAATATCCCTGAAGGGTACAAATGCTCATACTGGAGTTCAATTTATAATCCAAAGTTGTAAAGCACTTTTAAAACAATTCCAACAAAATATTCTTGTTTGACCTCTATTTATAGTATAGCCACCACTTATAATATTTATACTTAGTTAATTTCTTTATAAGAAAACACAATCTTGTCATACTATTACTATTTCCGATAAATAACACTAAAACAATCATTAAGCTTATAAACTAGGTAAATCATCCTCAATTCAATAATTTCTCAAGTTGAATATTCAACACTTTTACTTAATTTGAGTCATCTATTCCTTACCTTCGATATTGGTATTGTACTTAGTAACAACGTATTGTAACATCTAGTTCCCAATTAAATACCATAATTTCTAAATAAGAAAATATAATTAGAACTCACATAGATCAATCATTCCCAAATTTCGATTAAACATTACGGTATAATCTAACTTACCTCCCTATAACCCTCAACAATTCAAAATCCGTATAGCGTCAATATCTTCCGAGCATCACACCAATCCCTTATATGAGTCGCGCAACTAAGTCAACCTATACGGTGTAATCATCCTAAAGTATCCTGTCTTCCAATAAGATTTATCCTCATTTTATTTTCTCACTAATGATAATCATCTCTCAAAACAAACCATGTGCATGTTTCACCAATTCCTGAAGTTGATCCTTTAAGTCACCAATAACTGTATCTATTATACTTCTTTGCATTTTCCCTATTTTACCTCTCCATCACTAATACACAATCCACAAATCAAAACGGTCATACTATATATATAAATGTTATCTTAAGTATATCCTTTAAGCAAATTTTCACTGTAATTGTAACACTCCGAAAAATTTAACTAATAACCATTGAGTATCCTACTAGTTTCTAAAATCAGTCATACAAATCGTCAACAAGTGCTAACGAATACTTATTCTTCACAGTTACCTATTTAAGATCTCTATAACCTTGTAAATAACCACCAAGTATCATCTTTTCTAATTATAGTAACAATTTACCCTTATGGAAATTTCCTAAGCTCATTATCTTCTTTATCAAATACTTTCCCAAGATGAATCATCAAGTCCATCATCCCAATTAGTGTCCTCTATCTAGGAATCCGAATGCCAAAATAATACCTTATAGCAATTCAAAATCTCAATATCCTGGTATGATACCTGATGAAAACCCATTTTGAAACTCACATAGAAAACACCACTTAATCAACTAATAGCACATAAGGCAAAGATATATTGGTTCTATCAGATCTCGTACTCGCGATATTTTATAACCCATATAATCCCACTTAGACCATCACTTTCAATACTAGCCCCATATATCTAGTCTCCCCACGAGACACCAATGTATAATTACTCACGCAAGTACACAACCATAAATCACTCTTAATTAGGCCATACTTTCGACAATTACGCGTATGTGACATAATATCAATTAATAATTTACCCGACTCAATTATACACGGAGGTAAATCAAACGTAGATAAGGAGACTCGCTTCTTGCGACAGTCCTCCTCAAACACAACAACTACTCAAATAATTCAGGTTAACATAACGACGATTCACGGATTGGTAACTCGACCAAATCCACCGGCAATACATGCCCACTTAATCACAACTACCAAGATAATTAAGGATGATTCGAGGTACGACCCCATCGGAGTAGAACCTCCAAAGACATAAGGCAACCACTTAGGCCAATTATGCAAATAAAGATGAAATGTAATGCCACATGAGAACGAATGTACAAGGATTTACAAAAGTAGGGACCCTAACTCCTGAGACAGTAGAATACCTCAAATGATGGTGGGAAATCTATCTTTCCATAACTCACCTTTCCTTGATTCCTTGGTTGATTAATATCATTTTCTCGCCTTTGAACAAATTCCTGCATTAAACTCTCGACGCAAGTTATCGCACACTCTCACTCAGCTAGACTCTACCCGAGAATTCTAACCGAGCTTTGATACCAACTGTGAGGACCCCATCCCGGAACCTACACGTGTCCCGAGCTGGAGCGTCCTCAAACTTCACCCAAATATCCTAAACCTTTAAAACCTTTAATTATCATTCAAAAATAAATACCATTGTTGTAATTATTTCAAAATAAATCTACACCTTTTCACCATGGAGAAATAGTTGACTAACTTAGAAAGTAAGAAACTGTTTTAATTACAAAAAGGCCTCGGTTATAACATAAAATAAAGATTTATAAATACAAGTCCACAAATGAATTATACCAACGTACACTTTCTATACCAACCTAATCATACCCCGACAATTCCCACAATATAACTTCCAAACTCCTCACCGCCCTTACTTGGCTGGTCCACCTGTCTCAGAATCTAAAAACAGTAAAGGGAGAGGGGTGAGAATAAATCTCAGCAAGCTATTATGAATGCAACAAGATGCCAAACAAGATGCAATACATCAAAAGACATATCCACATAATCAGAGAGGCTCCCTGCCGCCAACCGTCCCATACCGGTTGGAAACAACGACCAGCTCATCATGAATATATCACAACACATAAGTACGATAAAGTAACACTTAGAAGGATACTGAGCCAAGGTTTTAACTCCAAAAGGATATACACATCCGAGCAGCAGCAACATTTGATGAAGCGGTTCCGGAACCATGAACAATAACAGTACCATAGGGATTCTGACACACAGTCATATCCCCAGTGAAACTAGACCATCTACCTCAAAAAGAGATGCTAGCCCACTAATCCCACACAAGGGGGACAAAACTGGGTTACCAATGTATGAATTATAATGAACTTGGCTCGGTGCCATTATAATTCCATAACATTGCCCAACAAACAAATACCAGCTGGATTTACATAACTAAGCACAGTAATAACATACTTGCTTAACCAAACATTGTATGATCCAAAGTAGGGATACATACCACAATAGCATATCATGAAGATAGCAATACTATATCAAGTATTCAACATTTTCAAGCACATAATAGATACTTGAATAAAATCCACAAAAAGGGATAACAATATATCAACATGGTAAATATACTCATGTCCAACCAATATCATAGTGTAACAATAAATTAACACACTATGCATAATATAACCAATGTATACGAACTCAAAGTTAGGCAAGGAAATATCATCAATCCCTCCTACAAGGTCATTATACAATAAAACAAGGCCTCTATGAAGGTTCAAGCTCAATTTACTAAGTGGGAGTCACAATCTATAAGTGACCAAACAATGATGCTAACAAATTAGGTTCGCATTTACAGCTAAACTTCCTGGGGTCTTGGGCGACGCCATACCTCTTGGGCGACCGCCCAAGAGGGTTTTCAAAGGCAATGGTCTTTCTGGGCTCATGGGCGACCGCACATGTTCACATGGGCGACCGCCCATAGCCAATCTCCAGCAGAGCTCAAATCAACATCTTCCACTTAGTTCATTTTTCTTACCTTTTTGCTCTACTCTAAATCCAAGAACACCAAGTGGAGTTTCATGTCTTTACCAAGTTCATCCTAAAATCATGCAAACCCAAAATAGTTAATTCTAGATTAATTATTACTACACCCATCACCCATTTCAAATCTCCTAGGTTATCTTCATTGAATCCTAGCTTCAACAAATGTCATTTACCAATCATCCAACTTCCAATAAGGCTTCTAAGGCATGAAATCAACATTTTAAGAACAAGAACATCATTTAAAGAGCTCATGAACAAGTAGAAGAAGGGAATCATAACAATTCATTTACTAAGCCATGTAACCCAAAATGATTAAATCTTATATCATTTACCCTTTGAATCACTACCCATATCACTATCACTTTCCAAGTATAAATTTCTTAATTTAGTTAACCCATTTGCTTACCTTCTTGACCCACTTTCCTAATCAACAACAACATTCTAATTCACTACTAAATTTCTCAACATCCAAGAGAGTTTCCAAGCATCAACAACCATTTTATTAACAAGAACAACCTTAATTAATTCATGAACATCACATAGAAGGGAGGTCATAATAACTCACATTGGAATAGGAGGTGGATTATGGATTTCTTGAGCTTGAAGAACTCCTCTTGGTCTCCCGATTACAAAAGTGCTCTCGGATCTAAAAATGGTGAAGGATTGATCTTGGAAGGAGCTTGAGAAGAGGTGAGTTTCCAAAGCATCCATGGAAGGTTGAGAGAGAAAGTGAAGGAGAAGAAGAAGAGAGGTGGAGTACATATTTGGTAAAGAGAGGGGGGGGGGCGGTCCAAGGAGGGAGTATGAGGGAAATTAGAGATAAGGGTATGGTCCCCCCATACCCAAATATTTAGGCTTTCACATTTTATTTCTTTCCCCCTACACAAACTAAAGCCTAACTACTCCCATTTTATTATTGTCAATTATTATACTCTCTCCATAGACTTTATTTGATTTTCTCAATTATCCCATCCTAATATAAGTAATCTAAGATATAAAATGATCACATAATATTAACGATAATATTAAAAGCACACAATATGATGTTAAATTAGTGCCTAGGGTTAGGATCGTTACACTCACTCCCCCTTAAAGAAAATTTGTCCCGAATTTGACTGTCACTTACCTAACTGATCAACCCGCATCGGTTACATGTATACCTCAAACTTCAATTTCCAAATAGTCTCTTCAATGTTGTGATTCTTCTCCCAAAGAAATTAAATTTCTAATTCCATTAATAATATGATATTACCACTTAATGATCCAAGCGTACTATACAATTATCACTAACACGAATTTTTCGATCTCGATGAAAATATAAATAAATAAGGTATTACAACTTATGTCACCAAATACATTACAATATCACATTAAAACTTCAAATACTCTATAAGCTTCTCCAAGCCGGTCTATAAGTCAAATCACCCACCTTTTCTAAGCTTCAAATGGATTAACGAACTTTGGCGCCAATTTACCTTAGGCCTTGCTTCTCCAAACTCACTCCAACAAATTAGAGATCGATATTTTCTTCCCAAACCATGCCTCATACGGTTTTATCTCAATGTTAGAAGGATAACTACTATTATACGCACTCAACCCTTGGTAACCATACGTACCATTGACCACTAACATCCATTGTTCATGCCCGTAGCATACCATCAACAATAAGTAATGATTCCTCAACTTTTCACAAGGTTAAACTTAATAGCATTCCTACCTTCCCAAAAGGACCTTCCCGAACGATGTCTATCCAATCCATTTAACACTATGGATTTATACAATTAAACGATCTCCTAAGATTTATGAGGACTATATCAATGAATACCTCATCAAAATATACATATAATGAGTCGAAAATACAAATTAACTTCCTATAAACAAAATGACATACTCCCTTTTTACTTCCAAGGTAACCCAAATCACAAAATTCATCGTGATAATACTCTCAGCTCAATCTAGAACTCTAAATATATTAATAAAGCTTATAACGTCAAATTTCTATTTTCACATTTATGACCAACCCACCTTATGTCTCGACTCGCTTGAAACGAATTATCTTAATTATCTCATCCTCATTCCTCATGATACAAACATTAAATAACTGTCTACGAAATAATAAATGTAAACATGTCAATAAGACCCTGATTCCCATAAACGGAATACTAGTCGACTATATATCATAATTCAATGTTCTAATTATGCTCGTGTCCAGTGACAGACCAATATTCAAATCAAATGGTTGGCCGCCCACAACGAGCCGAACCAACTCCAAAACAAAACCGAGTCTATCAAGACCAACACAATAACAACCTCACAAATTATCAATCATTTCTCGGATCAAGACTTGAATACAATCAATCATTATAGGGAAACTAGGTTGCAATTTCTACTTGCTTCTGAACAATTTATATCTTTAGGATACCAAGTCTTTCTAAAAGTTACAACATCTTTCAAAATTCCAAAGGATAATATAAAAAGAGATTCAAAGAGATCGAATGGTTTATTTATTTAAACCGGCCCATACCAGTTTTAATTAACTAAACCACTCACAATTTAAGAAATTTCAAAAGATTGATAAGCTAACAAAATAACTCGAGTGATTTAATTATCTACAACCGTCCCATTCCAAATGGTGGATAATTAAATTACTCCTGCATTTTAAGGTACACAAAAATGGTTCACTGACTTTAATAAATCAAAATATCCCTGAAGGGTACAAATGCTCATACTGGAGTTCAATTTATAATCCAAAGTTGTAAAGCACTTTTAAAACAATTCCAACAAAATATTCTTGTTTGACCTCTATTTATAGTATAGCCACCACTTATAATATTTATACTTAGTTAATTTCTTTATAAGAAAACACAATCTTGTCATACTATTACTATTTCCGATAAATAACACTAAAACAATCATTAAGCTTATAAACTAGGTAAATCATCCTCAATTCAATAATTTCTCAAGTTGAATATTCAACACTTTTACTTAATTTGAGTCATCTATTCCTTACCTTCGATATTGGTATTGTACTTAGTAACAACGTATTGTAACATCTAGTTCCCAATTAAATACCATAATTTCTAAATAAGAAAATATAATTAGAACTCACATAGATCAATCATTCCCAAATTTCGATTAAACATTACGGTATAATCTAACTTACCTCCCTATAACCCTCAACAATTCAAAATCCGTATAGCGTCAATATCTTCCGAGCATCACACCAATCCCTTATATGAGTCGCGCAACTAAGTCAACCTATACTGTAATCATCCTAAAGTATCCTGTCTTCCAATAAGATTTATCCTCATTTTATTTTCTCAACTAATGATAATCATCTCTCAAAACAAACCATGTGCATGTTTCACCAATTCCTGAAGTTGATCCTTTAAGTCACCAATAACTGTATCTATTATACTTCTTTGCATTTTCCCTATTTTACCTCTCCATCACTAATACACAATCCACAAATCAAAACGGTCATACTATATATATAAATGTTATCTTAAGTATATCCTTTAAGCAAATTTTCACTGTAATTGTAACACTCCGAAAAATTTAACTAATAACCATTGAGTATCCTACTAGTTTCTAAAATCAGTCATACAAATCGTCAACAAGTGCTAACGAATACTTATTCTTCACAGTTACCTATTTAAGATCTCTATAACCTTGTAAATAACCACCAAGTATCATCTTTTCTAATTATAGTAACAATTTACCCTTATGGAGATTTCCTAAGCTCATTATCTTCTTTATCAAATACTTTCCCAAGATGAATCATCAAGTCCATCATCCCAATTAGTGTCCTCTATCTAGGAATCCGAATGCCAAAATAATACCTTATAGCAATTCAAAATCTCAATATCCTGGTATGATACCTGATGAAAACCCATTTTGAAACTCACATAGAAAACACCACTTAATCAACTAATAGCACATAAGGCAAAGATATATTGGTTCTATCAGATCTCGTACTCGCGATATTTTATAACCCATATAATCCCACTTAGACCATCACTTTCAATACTAGCCCCATATATCTAGTCTCCCACGAGACACCAATGTATAATTACTCACGCAAGTACACAACCATAAATCACTCTTAATTAGGCCATACTTTCGACAATTACGCGTATGTGACATAATATCAATTAATAATTTACCCGACTCAATTATACACGGAGGTAAATCAAACGTAGATAAGGAGACTCGCTTCTTGCGACACCCTCCTCAAACACAACAACTACTCAAATAATTCGAGTTAACATAACGACGATTCACGGATTGGTAACTCGACCAAATCCACCGGCAATACATGCCCACTTAATCACAACTACCAAGATAATTAAGGATGATTCGAGGTACGACCCCATCGGAGTAGAACCTCCAAGACATAAGGCAACCCTTAGGCCAATTATGCAAGTAAAGATGAAATGTAATGCCACATGAGAACGAATGTACAAGGATTTACAAAAGTAGGGACCCTAACTCCCGAGACAGTAGAATACCTCAAATGATGGTGGGGAAATCTATCTTTCCATAACTCACCTTTCCTTGATTCCTTGGTTGATTAATATCATTTTCTGCCTTTGAACAAATTCCTGCATTAAACTCTCGACGCAAGTTATCGCACACTCTCACTCAGCTAGACTCTACCCGAGAATTCTAACCGAGCTTTGATACCAACTGTGAGGACCCCATCCCGGAACCTACACGTGTCCCGAGCTGGAGCGTCCTCAAACTTCACCCAAATATCCTAAACCTTTAAAACCTTTAATTATCATTCAAAAATAAATACCATTGTTGTAATTATTTCAAAATAAATCTACACCTTTTCACCATAGAGAAATAGTTGACTAACTTAGAAAGTAAGAAACTGTTTTAATTACAAAAATGCCTCGGTTATAACAGAAAATAAAGATTTATAAATACAAGTCCACAAATGAATTATACCCACGTACACTTTCTATACCAACCTAATCATACCCCGACAATTCCCACAATATAACTTCCAAACTCCTCACCGCCCTTACTTGGCTGGTCCACCTGTCTCAGAATCTAAAAACAGTAAAGGGAGAGGGGTGAGAATAAATCTCAGCAAGCTATTATGAATGCAGCAAGATGCCAAACAAGATGCAATACATCAAAAGACATATCCACATAATCAGAGAGGCTCCCTGCCGCCAACCGTCCCATACCGGTTGGAAACAACGACCAGCTCATCATGAATATATCACAACACATAAGTACGATAAAGTAACACTTAGAAGGATACTGAGCCAAGGTTTTAACTCCAAAAGGATATACACATCCGAGCAGCAGCAACATTTGATGAAGCGGTTCTAACCATGAACAATAACAGCACCATAGGGATTCGACACACGCCATATCCCCAGTGAAACTAGACCATCTACCTCAAAAAGAGATGCTAGCCCACTAATCCCACACAAGGGGGACAACTGGGTTACCAATGTATGAATTATAATGAACTTGGCTCGGTGCCATTATAATTCCATAACATTGCCCAACAAACAAATACCAGCTGGATTTACATAACTAAGCACAGTAATAACATACTTGCTTAACCAAACATTGTATGATCCAAAGTAGGGATACATACCACAATAGCATATCATGAAGATAGCAATACTATATCAAGTATTCAACATTTTCAAGCACATAATAGATACTTGAATAAAATCCACAAAAAGGGATAACAATATATCAACATGTTAAATATACTCATGTCCAACCAATATCATAGTGTAACAATAAATTAACACACTATGCATAATATAACCAATGTATATGAACTCAAAGTAAGGCAAGGAAATATCATCAATCCCTCCTACAAGGTCATTATACAATAAAACAAGGCCTCTATGAAGGTTCAAGCTCAATTTACTAAGTGGGAGTCACAATCTATAAGTGACCAAACAATGATGCTAACAAATTCCGGCTCAGATTTACAGCTAAACTTCCCGGGGTCTTGGCGACCGCCCATACCTCTTGGGCGACCGCCCAAGAGGGTTTTCAAAGGCAATGGTCTTTCGGGCTCATGGGCGACCGCACATGTTCACATGGGCGACCGCCCATAGCCAATCTCCAGCGAGCTCAAATCCAACATCTTCCACTTAGTTCATTTTTCTTACCTTTTTGCTCTACTCTAAATCCAAGAACACCAAGGGAGTTTCATGTCTTTACCAAGTTCATCCTAAAATCATGCAAACCCAAAATAGTTAATTCTAGATTAATTATTACTACACCCATCACCCATTTCAAATCTCCTAGGTTATCTTCATTGAATCCTAGCTTCAACAAATGTCATTTACCAATCATCCAACTTCCAATAAGGCTTCTAAGGCATGAAATCAACATTTTAAGAACAAGAACATCATTTAAAGAGCTCATGAACAAGTAGAAGGAGGGAATCATAACAATTCATTTACTAAGCCATGTAACCCAAAATGATTAAATCTTATATCATTTACCCTTTGAATCACTACCCATATCACTATCACTTTCCAAGTATAAATTTCTTAATTTAGTTAACCCATTTGCTTACCTTCTTGACCCACTTTCCTAATCAACAACAACATTCTAATTCACTACTAAATTTCTCAACATCCAAGAGAGTTTCCAAGCATCAACAACCATTTTATTAACAAGAACAACCTTAATTAATTCATGAACATCACATAGAAGGGAGGTCATAATAACTCACTTTGGAATAGGAGGTGGATTATGGATTTCTTGAGCTTGAAGAACTCCTCTTGGTCTCCCGATTACAAAAGTGCTCTCGGATCTAAAAATGGTGAAGGATTGATCTTGGAAGGAGCTTGAGAAGAGGTGAGTTTCCAAAGCATCCATGGAAGGTTGAGAGAGAAAGTGAAGGAGAAGAAGAAGAGAGGTGGAGTACATATTTGGTAAAGAGAGGGGGGGGGGGGCGGTCCAAGGAGGGAGTATGAGGGAAATTAGAGATAAGGGTATGGTCCCCCCATACCCAAATATTTAGGCTTTCACATTTTATTTCTTTCCCCCTACACAAACTAAAGCCTAACTACTCCCATTTTATTATTGTCAATTATTATACTCTCTCCATAGACTTTATTTGATTTTCTCAATTATCCCATCCTAATATAAGTAATCTAAGATATAAAATGATCACATAATATTAACGATAATATTAAAAGCACACAATATGATGTTAAATTAGTGCCTAGGGTTAGGGTCGTTACAAGAAAAGAATTGAAGATTTGAATGATGAGGTGAAACTTATCAAGGAGTCGAACACTGACAGGGAGTTTACAATTTTTGCTGAAAAAGAAGAAATGACAAAAGATTTTGAAAAAAAATTAAAAGAATTTGAAGAAAAAGTAGAGAGGCTTGAGAAGGAGAATGAGGATTTGAAATGTGAACTTAAAAAAATGATGAATGTTGGTGTGTCTGTGGAGAAAGAAGATGCAAAAGACAGCGTTCCTTCTCGAATTCTCAGACTAAAATCAAGGAAGAGAACAGCAAAAGAGTTGGATGAAAACTTTGAGTTTGGGGATGTGAGAAAAAATAAGAAAAAAGGTGAGGAAAAAAATGAAAAAGCAGAAAATAAAAAGAAAATTGTTGCGATTGTTGCGGAGAAGAAAAAAATTGTTGAGAAGAAAAAACAAACTGAAATGGAAGTTGATGAAGATGATGATTTCCAGGTTGACAAACCTGCAGTCCCAATTGATGTTTTTGATGTCAATCATAGCTTGACAACAAAAACAATCAATGAAACAAGTTATCAGCTTTTTGTGCAACTTGTTGGAATTAAAGAATTAAGGTAAGAAATTACAAGTATAAGTTCTCAATTGTTTTCTGTTATTTGTATATGCTCTTATTATTTGGATGTTCTCTGTTATTGTTCTGTATTCTGTGAAACATCTCTTTTTTTTTTTGTAAGTTCTCAATTACATTTTAAAATATGTTACAGTGGCCTTGTCTGGGAGAAGTTTGGAGAGGATGCGGGGGGAACACAAATATGATTCACATGGATCTTAAACAGTTGAAAGAAGTAGCTTATGATATGGAAACAGAGGATTCTGTAAGTTCTCATTCATATAATTTTATTTTTTTTTGGTATTGTTCTAAAAGTTCCAAGATATTTTCAGTTGATAATGTTCTATTAACTTTGTTTTAAACAGGTAATGAATGGTTATTTGGATATACTGGATAGAAAATACAAAAACAGAAATTCTGAATTGACCTTCGGAATAATTACGGCAAATGGAATGGTATGAAACATAATAATTGTTAGCTATTAAAATTTGTTAATAACAATTTATATGCACTATCTGAATGCTTTAATTGAGATCTTATTAAACTATGCAGGAATATTTGACCAACCCAGTTTTTAATGAAGAATACAAAAAGGTCCAAATCGCAGATCCATTCTTGAAGTTAATAGGTGAAGGAACAAAATTTATCATTTTCCCCATTCATTCACAATTAACTGGTAGTACTGTTCGACATTGGACTCTGCTTGTGTTGGACACTGAAGAAGGAAAATACCGATATTACAATTCCTTGCGTAATAACAGAAAAAATGCAAAAGACAAATATGCTGTTGATGCAAGAAAAACGGTACATATTTAAATGCATTACATTTAATTTTATTTTAAATACTATTTCAAATTTACAGATTTCTAATTTTTATTTTATTTGTTTCAGTTTGAATTTACAAAGAAATTGGTCCCAGAATCTTTGTCTCCGTCTGTTGAACCATTGGAATTTATTGAAATAAAGAATGCACCACAACAGAGAAAGGGAAGTGATGATTGTGGAATAATAGTGTTGAAGGAAGTGGAGGAACTTCTTCTAACTGGGCACATCAGTCAAAAATATGACACAAATGATGGCTATCTCTATAGAGCCAAGATGTTTGAAGATTTTCTGAAAGACAAGTTTACTATGTTGTAATTGGGTTTATTTGAAATTTGTAGCAGGTACAAATTATGGTTCTTTTGAAAACTTAGTAGTAAAGTTGAACATTTTAATTTGTAAGCAGGTACAAATTATGGCTCTTTTGATATAGTTAATGCCATTGGTTTAACATTTTAATGTTTTTGGTTTACAATTGTAACTGATCTTCATGAATGCAAGTGGTCTTCGAAAAGGTGGTAGTTCAAAATATGTCGTATTTAATTTTGTTATCTAAATTAGAATTTGAATGATTTCTTATACATTACATTAAAAGGCAAGTCCTACAGTAATTCACATTTTTCAAACAATTGAGAACTTAAGTTATCAATTATAATAATTTACAGTAATAAGTATTTTTCAAACAATTGAGAACTTAAGTTCTCAAGTATTCAAAAAACATGCAGTTAATCATGATTATGTGTCATTTATGACCTGATATCTTAAGTTATCAATTATAATAACAAAAAACATTAATAAGTATTATTCACTGTGTATAAACATGCAATTAATCATGATTATGTGATTGTCATTTATGACAACTGATATCTTAAGTTATCAATTATAATAACAAAAAACAGTAATAAGTATTTTTCAAACAATTGAGAACTTATTTTATCAAGTATTAAAAAAAATCTAATAATTGTTCACATCTTCAAACTGTAAAAACCAAAACTTATGACAGTGCTGTTATGATTTCCTACTCGTATACATGAAATAAAAAATAAAAAAATTATTCCAAAGAAACCTTGCATGTCTTCCTGTTATGATTTCCTACTCTGCCGCAACGACCACATTTCATTTTTCTTTTAAAAACCACCTCTCCTCTTGAAGCTATGCGATTCTTTCTTGGTCTTCCCGGTAGACGCTTGGATAATGGAGGAAGTATGACCGCCTCTTCATCTGCTGCAGCAATTGACAAGTCACCTCCAAATGAAACATGAGGCTGAATTGGAAGTTCATAGCAACTTTGATAGGTACTAGTGTGAAAGTATTTATCAATAAATTCAAAAGAGTCTTTGTTGCACTTAGACAACACAGCAGTTGCATGGACACACGGGAAACCTTCATGCTGCCACTTTCCACAAGTGCATGTAAATTCATCTATGTTAACGACCATTGATGGACTCGAATGAACTTCAAAAACAAATTCAGAAGAGGAGTGAATAATCCATGATCTGCCCTTTTCTACATTATTTCTGTACCTTTTCTCTTGTGTTGGACATAAGGAAGATGACCAATTCAATGATTCTGCTCTACGACTAGACATCTGCCCCATCAACTTCAAGCGAATTTGATCAATTAATTCACAAACAGGAAGTGAGCGAGCATCTTTAAACTGAGAATTAAAAGATTCTGCCGCATTTGAAGTCATCTCGCCATATCTCTTTCCCTTAAAATATGCATTTGCATAATTCTCGTGAGGAAGGTTATCTAGAAAAGCAGATACTTTATCCCCACCTTCATGCTTCATTTCATCCAAAAGAGTATGGAAAATTTCTTTTGTTGGAGCAGATGCACATTGACATAGTTTATATATCATTTTTCGCCGAAGGTCTGCAGTACATCCCTTCATTTTATCCCTCAAATTGTTCCTCAAATGACATAGGCAGAACGAATGAAAGCAGTGAGGCATAATACTCTTCACTGCTGATATAATGCCTGGATGTCGGTCTGATATAAACGTAATTCTGCGTGGTCCTATAAAAGGCTCCAATTGTTCAAGGAACCAAGTCCAATTTTCTATATCCTCGGAAGAAACAACAGCATGAGCAATGTTAAAGAGACCTATAAATAAGAAGAATAAAAAAATATAAGTCAAATTACAAGAAATATTTTATTATAGTAAAGATATATACTGATAACTAATAAGTTCTCAATTGTTTTTATGAGGAAAAGTTGAGATTCCTCATAAAAACAATTGAGAACTTAGTTCTCAATTGTTTTTATGAGGAAAAGTAGAGATTCCTCATAAAAACAATTGATAACTAATAAGTTCTCAATTGTTTTTATGAGGAAAAGTTGGGATTCCTCATAAAAACAATTGAGAACTCATAAGTTCTCAATTGTTTGATTCAGCAAACACAACAGAAAAACATATTCCAAATATGCTAAAAGTAATAAAAACAAAGAGATCAATTAAATTACCATTGTTTTCATCTTTAGCTGTTGCAGCCAATAACACGCCCTTATACTTTCCCCGCAAATGCGCCCCATCAAGAAACAACAGAGGACGACAAGATTGAAAACCAAATAGACAAGCCCCAAACGAAACAAAACACCTCTTAAAGTGATGAGTTACCAAGTCATAATCAAGAACGAAATGACTACTTGGGTCCAATTGCCTCATTTTATCAAAGTAAGATCTCAGCTTATCATAAGCTAACTCCGCTTCACCAAAAACCACATCCCTTGCTTTCTCAACGGCAGTCCAAGCAACCCTGTAAGTAACAGAAACACCATAATCTGCCTTGAGAAAACGCAAAACTTCACCGGCACCTGTGGATGGCTTAGAGCGAACTGCTTCAAGAATAATACTAGAAATAACCTCAGAACTGAGCTTTTTTCTAATTCCATTCACGTAAACATCACCACAACTATGATTCTTTTCATAGGTCCTTATATACGCGAAGCCATTGGCATTTTCAACTGAAGCATGAATTCTCCAACAACAACCTCTAGTTTCACTATGTACACACTTGGCAGTAAGACGCACTTTGTCATTTTTCACATAAACAAAATCAAAACCAACAGCTGTGGCATATTTGCACAAAGCAATTCGAAACTCACTAATTCCACCTTCAAAAACCTGCCCAACACCTTGAATATCAGTAGCCCACTGTGCACTTTTCAATTGCTTATCTTGATGACGAAAAAAACTAATAGGCAAATCAACACTAGAGGATGTACTAGGTTCAATATCAGATGACAATCCACTAACAATGGTCGATGAAGACGAATCAACAACATCCAAACTACCACACTGTTTTACATCAATCTCAATAAGCTGAATTGAAAATCTCCGTACCATGAAACCCATATTCACATAATCATCTCCATTCATTAGTAGGCAATTAGGATTACCAGGAAAAGAATATGATAAAATAACACGATCTTTTTGCAAGCACGACCACCTCTTACATGCAAAGTCAACCAACGATTCAAAAGATGAAGCAGTAGTAATTCTATAAACTGCACTGACTCCACCAAACTTAAACAAAGCCATCACAGCATCATCCATATTACTATTATAATTGACAATGAATCTGCAAATAAAAAGAAACACCAAAGGATCAGCAATCAATTAACTGAGGCATACAACTGATTCATTAAGTTCTCAATTGATCATGAACAAACAGAATAATTACTACTATAATTGACAATGAATCTGCAAATAAAATGAAACACCAAGGATCAGCAATCAATTAACTGAGGCATACAACTGATTCCTTAAGTTCTCAATTGATCATGAACAAGCAGAATAATTATTACTATAATTGACAATGAATCTGCAAATAAAATGAAACACCAAGGATCAGCAATCATTTAACTGAGGCATACAACTGATTCCTTAAGTTCTATATTGTTCAACAATAAAAATAAAATAAAAAATTAAATCAAGTTTGAAACCACAGATCATGAACAAGCAGCATAATCAAAAATAAAACAAACATTTAACAGAGATAATCATCTGAATATCATGAACAAGCAGCATAATCACTTTGAAAACACAGATAAAAAAACAATGACAATAATTCAATTAAAAATATAAAACAACAACATTAGTAAAACGAAACTCACCTCAAAACAATAGAATAATGAGTTTCAATCGATCAAAAATCAATGAATCTTGAAATCGAATTGATTCAATTCAAATACTTGCTGAAATTGAAGTTGTGAAATCCGATTTTGAATCGGATTTACGTCGCAATTCCAAATCGCCTTCGTCGCCTCTCCCGAAAAACCCTAGAAAAATCGCTGAACAGTGAAGAAAAACGGAATATCGAGCTATTTATATGAGGGCATATTCGGTATTTCCTATTTCTTAAATTACGTGAGGGATTATATGGTATAAGAAAATATTTTTAAAGATTAGGATGTAAATTAAGAAATAAGCTGGTTTAGGATGTAGATTAGATAATATTGAGGGACTAGGAAGTAATTTTCTCTTTATTTTTTTGCCTTATTTCCACTTAAAAAACCAAATTCCATATATTTGTATTGCTTATTAATGTGTGTACGTTTGGTTGTAGGATTATTTAATTTTTTGTTGTTTTTTTTTTGTTTGTTGATTATGAATTTTTGTGATTAAAGTGGGAAGAGGTGGTCGAGGAAGGGAGAGGACAAGAAAGAAACAAGGAATAATTTCATGAGGCCCCTTACCCCAAATCATTATACATAAAAGTCTATGTGGGATCTAAAAGTCCACATACTATTTAAGACACGGATCAAAATACCATAAAATCCTAAAGCACTCATGCCAGTCCCACGCAAAGACTCGTCGACGGCTTCAACCCAACTACTAATGCAGTTGAACAATTCACCTTGGGTTTAGAAGTAGATGAAAAGGGGGTCAAATTGGATCGAACGGAGTCGACAAAGAATTGAAGCTTTTGTATTGGCCGTTTCAATGCATACATGTAAGAGAACATTATCCCACATCGCGAATAAACAAGACTTGTCTCTAACCTATAAGGATCCTGGGCTACTCCCCTTAACACCAATTGGTTTTAAGGTGGAACCTCAGACTTTAAGATGGTATCAGAGCTGGTCCATTACACGTGCAGGCCCAACGGCCCACGATGAACCCTCCGCGCCACCCACCATCCAGTCCACGTTGTAAGCCTTTGGCAAAGCCCGGCTACACGTGAGGGGGGGTGTAAGAGAACATTATCCCACATCGGGAATAAACAAGACTTGTCTCTAACCTATAAGGATCCTGGACTACTCCCCTTAACACCAATTGATTTTAAGGTGGAACCTCAGACTTTAAGAATACAACTAGAAGATTGTTCTTCTTATTTGACATTTGATTTTTCAATTTTTGGTGAAATTGACGATTTTGAATCGAATCAGTAGCTTAGGAGATCAGTTGTAGTGTTCAATTCAACTAATGCGAAAAATTGTGAATTATTTAATAAAATGTCAAAAATTGTGAAAAAAAATACTATTATACCTAGGTACTCCCTCCGTCCCAAAATGTTTGTCCCATTTGACTTTTTTATTGAACTTTGACCACAAATATATGACAATTTAATTATGTTCATGAAATTCTAAAAATTTCTATTGATTAACCATTAATAATATTATCAACAACAACTTTTAGAATTGCATGAACATGATTAATCTCTCATAAATTTGTGGTCAAAGTTCAACAAAAAAATCAAATGGGACAAACATTTTGGGACGGAGGGAATATAAAAGTAATTTTATTCTTATACATTTGGGTATATAATTATACATTTGGGTATATAAGTGGATTGCTTGATAAATTAAAGGATTTTTTTTAATTAGTTTTTTTAAAAAGTGAAAAATTGTGAAAAAAGTATTTTAATACCTTAAGGTATAAGAGTAATTTTAGTTTTATACCTTTGGGTATAAGAGCGACGAGAAGGGGTAGTGTGTGATCATGGGTTTTTGTGAAATTTTGTATCTCGCCTGTATATTTATGAGTTTGATATCTAGCTCGAGCTCTAGGGTCTTCAGCACAAGAAACAAAAGTAAGGGAGGGAGACATGTATTTGGGATGATGACAACCGGTTTTACGAGAAGACGACGAAGCTTAGGTTGAGAAGATGAAATGAGATTGGGCTTCGGACCCTAGTGTTTATCAGCCAAACCCAAAATTCATAAGAACCCATACATTATATTGAAAATTTCATATAAATTCATGCTCATATACCTAAGGTATAAGACTAGAATTTCTCTTATACCTTAAGTATATAAGTAATATTTTATAATTTTTTATATTTTCTTACAAAATAATTATAAAAAATCATATTTTATTACTCAATCCACAATTTGAAATAAGTTGAAAGAGATAGGGTGAAGTAGGGTGATAGAGGTGGGGTGGTAGGGTAGGAGGTGGGGATTAGTAGGGGTGAGGTGTGTGGGTGTGGGGTAGGGTAGGGTAGGGTGGTGGGGAAAATCTAAAGGGTAAGATGACGGTAGATTATGATAGTGATAGGGTAGGGTGTGGGTAGGCGAGTGTGGGGGGGGGGTATATGGGTAGCCGAGAGTAGGGGAGTGGGGTTGAGCGGGAAAAGTTGTTAATAAAATAAATTAAATTAATTATGAATAAAAAAAGTTTGACCGTGAGAGAGGGGTTGGTGATTGGTGGTTGGTGGGTGGGTGGGTTGGTGGGAGCGAGGGTGGTGGGGGTGGTTAATAATGATACAAATAAATCGTCAATTTGGATTTGGGCGAACTCATGTCAACATTTTAATAATCAATTTATTTATAAAGATATTTTAGTGATTTAATGATTAAATATCAAAGTGAAAACGTAAGTTTGAACATGTCAAAAGAAATGAATAAAAAGTTAAAAACTTTAATCAACGATAATAATTATATTATTTATTTATTATCAACTAAATACACCCCAAACTTTGGTTTAATCTTTTATGATTGACTTTTAATTAATTAATTTGACATGTGACTGCCTAGTGTAATAATGCTTTTAAATTGAGCTATAATTTAAAACCATTACAGAAAATTTTCCTCCAAATATTACAAAAAGTCTTGTTTTTAACTTAAAAAAATCGATACATGAATTTTAAATCAAACTAACCCAATTTTTTGAACCGGTCATTGAACCGATTTTTAAAATAAAATAAAACTTTTATAATATTTGGGAGAAACTAGTTTCCCCCAAAACCAACTCAAAGCATTATTACATTGGAGGCTAGACGCAAAGACATTTGTGGTTTTCTGCAATTTATTAGAGGATACATATGCAAGTACCAAAAGGATATCAAAAGAAAATATCAATATTTTTTGGGTACAGAGGGAGTATATATATTGATAAATTAAATTACCATTTCGACAACAAATGTGTTTGAAGAGGATTGACCATTTACGGTTTCGATTTCAATTACTGTTCGAAACTGTTGGTTTCAATTTCGAAAAAGGTGAAATCAGAACCGAACCGCCGATTCACGGTTCCGATTCCGAACCGGCGGTTCACGATTCGAAACCGCCGGTTCAACGGTTTTGGCCGTGCGATCGCCCCTTTCTTCTGCCCAAATCGCGCGATCGCCCTGATTTTGGCGCGATCGCGCGCTCGGTCTTTAGCCCTATTTTCTCGGCCACGGCGCGGCCTTGTTTGTGCGGCCAGCTGCTGCCTTGTCTCGGCCACTAATGTCATTGGCCGACCAGCTTTATTTTTCAGCTATGTTCCTCCTTTTCCATTGTATTGCAATTTAACCCCTGAAGTTTATACTACCAGTTTACTCCCCAATTTTTCATAATTGCAATTTGGTCACTTAATTTATTTTTTATTTTCTTTTAATTTTTTATTGACTAGGAAATAATAGTTTAGACTTTTTTTATTAGTGATTTTTTTTTACAAAAAGGTATATAAAAAAAGATAGAAAAAAAATTAAACAAATGAAAGTATATAGAAAAAAAGAGAGTCGGACTAGTGACTACCCTATATTTATTTTTTATTTTCTTTTAATTTTTTATTGACTAGGAAATGATATTTTAGACTTTTTTTATTAGTGATTTTTTTTACAAAAAGGTATATAAAAAGGGTTTATTACAAAAACTCACTCAAAAAGATGGCATTTACAAAAAAAAAAAAAAACATGTAAGATGGAATATTACAAAAAAACTGTTTTTTTTTTCTTTTTTTACAAAAAAATTTTTTTTATCAGTTTTGATCAAACAACTAATAATTTCAATTATCAGTTGTTTGAAGAGTAATTTGTGCTTCAAACAACTGATAATTTCAGTTATCAGTTGTAAACAAGTGATAACTGAAATTATCAGTTGTTTGACCAAAACTGAAAAAAAAAATAATAAATTGTTATTTCGGACTTATGTGTTTATTTTTTGTTTGTAATTTCCATCTTTCTAAAGTAGTTTTTTGTAAATGCCTCTATAAAAAAAGATAGAAAAAAACTAAACAAATGAAAGTATATAGAAGAAAAGAGGGACGGACTACTCTATATTTATTTTTTATTGGCTAGGAAATAATATTTAGACTTTGTTTATTAGTGATTTTTTTTACAAAAAGGTATATAAAAAAAGATAGAAAAAAAACTAAACAAATGAAAGTATATAGAAGAAAAAGGGACGGACTACCCTATATTTATTTTTTATTTTCATTTAATTTTTTATTGACTGGGAAATAATATTTTAGACTTTTTTTATTAGTTATTTTTTTACAAAAAAGTATATAAAAAAAATAGAAAAAACTAAACAAATGAAAGTATATAAAAGAAAAGAGGGACGGACTACCCTATATTTATTTTTTATTTTCTTTTAATTTTTTATTGACTAGAAAATAATATTTTAGACTTTGTTTATTAGTGATTTTTTTTACAAAAAGGTATATAAAAAAAGATAGAAAAATACTAAACAAATGTAAGTAAATAAAAGAAAAAAAGGGACGGTAGCCTTTAAATTTTATTAATCATTGGAAAAAAATTACATGAGGAGGACAACCAAACCTTACCCTTTTATAATTAAGGGAGAATATTAGAAGCCTTTACCTCCTTTTATTACAATAATTATCTAAATTCTAACTAATAATAAAACATTAGCAACAATTAAATAAATTACATTGTACTTACCTTAATCGCTTTCCGATTTAGTTTCATCAAAGTACTCACCTTCGCCACAAAGAAGATCCGTTGGTGGGTCGTCTTGCTTTCTTCTTGCCTCTCTAATCCAATCATTCAACAAATTACAAGCTTCAAAACTATCAGATGATAAATTGTGACGAGTATGCTTCATATTCCCACCAATGCTAAAAGCTTGCTCCACCGAAACCGTTGATGCGGGACAAGCAAGTACTTCTCGTGCAATTCTAGAAATGATAAGAAAAACGTGTGCTCTCCTTGACCACCAACTCAAAATATCAAATGGATTTTCTTGTTCAAATTCGATGGTCAGATATTTATATAATTCGCCATTAACACCGCCACGAGATTGTTGTCTTCCATAAAAACTTGCCACAAATGATGATGAGGAATGTTGAAGTACCGAAGAATAAGGCTCAGTTGTTGTTGCATATGCATCACCATATATTGACTTGTATTCCTGATAAATTTCTAAAAATGCTTGTCTAACACTAGCAACTTTTTAACCTACGTTAGGCATATTGGGATCTCCCACCAAATAAAAGTTTGAATAATAATATTCTAAAAATTAAGTTAAACCATACTCTCTAACTCTAGGATCTAATAACTTAGCAACCAAAAAAATATCGGGAATGTTAAGCAAATATTTTTCCCACTTTTCTCGCATTTTGAAAACCGCATCTTTAAGACTAACATCATCTTTAAATTCGGAAAATATACTAGAAATTTCCACACAATGATCAACAACTAAAGTAGAAGTAGGGTAATACGTACCGGATAACGCCAAGGTTGCCGCCTCGAACTTCTTCAACAAATTAATCATACTTGCACATTCTTCTCATTGTGTAGTATATAAGTTTGTACCATATTGGGTACCATAATTAATGGATCCCAAAAACATGCAAATTTCATTTTTTCAAGCATAAGTTTCTTCTAAAACATGAATGGTGGAATTCCATCTAGTTAGAACATCTATTGAAAATCTTTTTTGTTTTTTTCCATTGTTTGTGCAATATTGCTTCCATAGCCTTGTAATTTTTGATACTTTCATAATATCATAAACAAAATCTTTAATTGCATTAATAGAAGTTTCCAAAACACGCAAACCATCCTGCCCACATTAGTTTAAAATATGACAAATGCATCTAATATGAAAAAATCTACCACCTAGTGATGATTTACAAACTAAAATTAATTCGGGCAAACTAGCGGTATTAGAACTAGTATTATCAAAAGACATTGAAAAAACTTTATCAACAAGATTATATTCATGCAAAATATTTGTAACATATGAGCTATGTTATGTGCGGTATGTGCCTCATCAAATAATCTATATGCAAGTAACCTCTTTTGAATTTTCCAAGAATCATCAATCCAATGACATGTTACTCCCATATAAAAATGTCTTATTTTTTTATCACTTCATTTATCGGAACAAATAGAAACTTTAGATGACAAATTAGCAAAAATATTACATAAATAAAATTTATATTCTCCTACTATATTTTTAACAGCTCGTGTTAGGGTTGTACGAGCTACTTTGCTTGCTGCGAGATTAAAACAACATCTAATTAAATGTTCATAGTCTTCGTTATCGGAAAAATTAAAGAGAAGAGATTGCTTACAAATAAATTTAGCCATTTCTCTTCTATGATTTAGATGATTATATGAAAATAAATTAGAAGAAGTTTGAGAAGACGTATCAATATTTTCTGAAGAAGCGAATCCTTGCAATTGTGCTTGGTGGTATCTATGCCATATTTCCAGGGGTATTTTTCTCTTGTATGCCTTCTCAAAGTACCGTATCCACCACCGATACAATAATCATATGTTTGTTTGTTATTTGTTGGACAAAAGTTGCATATTGCTTTGAAATTCTTAACCCGTCGCGTCAAAGGAAACTTTTTTGTAGAATTTCGTGAATACTTCGGGTTCACTTTTCTTGGTTCTTGAAACGGAAGGGGGATTATTTTTTGCTTTACGCCACCGCCCTCCCATTGTGGCTTCCATATTATTTCCATCACTTTCTTGAGTAGTTGGAGTTAGATTATCAACATTTTGTGGTTGCACAAAATTTGGAATCTCTTCCACTTCGTCATCATTTTCCCAATCTTCCACCTCATTTTGCCCCCGAAAGCCCCATATCATAAAAATGATCACCTTCATTTTCAACAAATCTTGGTAATGGTGCTTGAGAAGAAGATTCCCCTCGCCCTCTACCCTTGCTACCCTTCTTGCTTGTGAGGTTCTTAAGAATATTCATAATGTAAAATATGAAAATATATGAAATGAAGATGAAATAAAGATGTTGGATGGAAATATGGATATTGGATGAAAATAAGAAAGTTGGATTATGATTTGAGCTTGAGAATCAAAGAATTTAACGAAATTCGTTAGAGAAAGTTAAGAGAGAGTTAATGGAATTTGTGTGGAAAAAATGTGAGGGGAGGAGGATGGTATTTATAGTTGAGGAAATTTGTTAAGATTACAATTTTTTTTTTTTTAGGACTGAAAATATGGCAAAAAAAAAAAGGTCAAAACGGCTAATTTTGGTCAACTAGCCGTTAGCTAACGGGGATAACGGCTAGTTTCTGACGGTTCCGGTTACGGTTTCGAACTGACGGTTCCGGTTCCTATTCCGACGGTTCGAAACCGCCGGTTCACGGTTTTTGAAAAGTAGAAACCGGAACTGGACCGCCGGTTACGGTTCCGGTTCCGGTTTGGACATCCCTATTCCAAACCAGGCTTGCTAAAGAAAGAGTAGCTGCAAAGGGGTTTCTCCCCTGCAACAAGAATTTGTACCATGACTTCTTCACTGTATTAATTATCATTTCTTCGGGTTCGAGATTGCTCCAAGAATGAGAAGGAAGCCCTCAACTATCTCTTTCTCCTCGTTCCATTGCTCAACGTTCTAATCCCTTTTTTCTGGAAATCGCTCTCACTTGTTTGGTCTGCAGATAGCATCGCATTCTTTGGGATGTATGCATGGAAGGTGTGTGTTACATCCAATACTATGTCCATAATATGTTCCCTAATTCTTTCCAATTCCAGCCCACCCCGAGGTTCGCATAAGTCTCACCACCCCCGAGGTTTGGTTTCATCCCACTTTCTCCCTTTGTCAATTTTATGCATGTTAAATGACTATTTTTTCCTCGTCCAAATTATATAAAAGAACAAGGGGTAAAATAGTCTTTTAGCTTAGACAAAATTGACAGAAGGGGGAAAGTGGGACGAAATCAAATCTCAAAGGGGCAGTGAGACTTATCAAAACCTTCAGGCCTCAGGGATGGGCATTGGAATTAACCCTTTCTAATTCTAAGCTTTAAACTACATATTTCTGCAGCTTGGGTGGCTGCAGAAAGAAGACTGGTGGTTCCTGAGTCTCCCCTGTTCATGTGGTTCCATTGCCTCATCTTTGCAACCAATTTTCAAGGTTTGTGGCTTCTTAGAGACAGGAAGTCTGATAAATTTACGCCAGAAACTGAACGACTGCAAGAACGAAATATGCTGCATAAACGAAATCTTGATAGGAAGATGTAAACGATCTTCGAGTGGTTTCATACTTACTGTTCTGGATTTTGAATACGGGTCGATTTGATGATATCAATGACATGTATACTATTGTAATTAACACAAGACACCTGACTGAATCAATATCAAGAATATTGTTGCATACCAATTTGAGTTCCTCTCGTAATTGGTTAGAACATGATGTATAACAACTCGGTCCAAGAGAAATGTATTGTACAACAGGACACTGCTTTACTTCCAGATGGACCGTTGTTGCATGCTGGCTGGCTGTTTCTGCAGTCAAGCTTAGACCAAATTTTCTGCACCAGCTTGTGTACCACTTTACCATTAGTAATCTAACGACTCACAATTGTTAGGGCTGACATCATGAAGATGTCATCGGAACATGTAAATCATTGGATCACTAGTGGTACACGGTGTGGTATTCAAAGTGGTACACAAGATCTTGATTCTGCAGCTATCCATATGATAACATCCCTGCCAACATCAAATGCATGCAAACTTATTGTGAGAAAAGGGTCAGAAAAGCACGTGAGAACTCAACTGAGTACATAACCACCCTAGTTATAGCATGCACAAATTTGCAACAAAAATTGATTGAACATTTTTGTAACCTAAAGCAGTTTCGACAAATTTTTAGAAGTGAAAGTGAACTAAAGAATAGTAGGTCGGTCCAATTGTTCGAGGCAAGGTCCTGCCTATTCAAGAGTTGGAATGATTGAAAAGTGTCCTAATCAAAGTTATGGGCACGAGAGCATCCAATGTTGAAAGGAGTTATGCTAAGGATGCTAAAAAAGGTCCCAACTTTGCATCCCACTCTGTGCATCAAGCAAGTGATTGGTTAGACCTTTACATTAAGCCTAAGCTAACCTATCAAATGCTTGACACCAGTGACGAAGCCAAGATTTTACTAAAAGAAGAGGGGCTAAAATTATGGTATAGTGGTATTTTTCCCTAAATCAAAGGGATCAAAATTGAGAAAATTACTGTTTTTAGTGGTAAGAATGTTATTTTCCTAAACATGAAGGTGGTAAATTTGACACCATGAGACCCCCATTAGCCCAACGTGTGCTTGACACTTGGAATGCATAAAAGGACATATTTTGGCCTTTCTGCATATCTCTTATCCCAAATGATTGCGGTTCTGATTATTTCAAGCTGTCAGTTATGGAAGATCTGTGTCATATAGATGAAAGCAAGAAACTGAGAACCATTCATAGAACTTACGACGGCAGCATATGTGTTCGAGTAAGCACAACATAATTCATTCACAATTTTCCGTTCTAACTTTATCTGCTATATGATAGATGGTTATAAATAACTTTATCTCATAGCAGTGGATGAGATTAGTCACACATTTTTCCAAATAGGAGATTCTAGGAAGGTATATTTGAAGGTTAGTTTAGGGAAAATAAAGAAAGTGTGAAGCATTTCGGGAAAGTCTTGCCCATTTAAGCAAATAATCAAAGAGAAAGGCTTTGTAATACGAATTTACCTCATATAACTTTGTCCAACACTTTTCTGTACAGAGACTCCAGTTTTAGAACCCAAGATTCCCACATCAGAATCTAGCTCATCTTTACATATCATACTATACATACTCATCATCATCTTCTTCTTCACTGTCCTCATAATCAGAATATTCATCATCTCGAGGTTGCATAAGTGTGTTCATGTCAAACGATGAATCAACTTCCATCTCCTCCATTTCAATAGTGTCATAATCCATTCGTTGCTCGAATTTCTCATCAGAACAGTTAAGAAGCCATGCCAGAGAACATTTCAACCCCTTCCTTGCAACAATTTTGTGCCTTGGTTTTATAGTTGACTCCAAACCGTAAGTAAAGAAAGCCGGGAAAGAAACCAAGTCATCCAATGCCCGTCCCATATTTCCCTGGAAATAGTCAAAATTGAGCTTCATGATATCGAGATTCAAAGCTAGCAATTGGGGACAACCCACAACCATCTCTCTCACTTGTTCTATAGAGAATCCACAATCCTTGAGGAAATTGACACGCTTCACAATAGGTTTACTCGTCAAACTGACAATCTGTGGCATCTTTACGACAACTCTCGCGAAATCTTCGGGACCCACATTAATTATCGAGTTGAGGAAACTCCGTTGACTAAGAAGCTTTGAACCAAGGTCAATTCCTATAATTTCAGGATACTGTGCAATAACAGAACCAATCGACCCCTGTTTAACTTCAAACTCAATAAGCGAATTGACATTTGGCTTCACTGTTTCTTGTAATCTGAACCCTAGAATGTGAGGACCCTTTTCAATTAGTCGGGCTACAGCCAGTCTAGGTATTCCTAAACTTTCTAAATATTCCACAAAAGGTTTTATCACCCGGCCGACTCGCATTCCCAGTATTTCGGGGTATCTAGTGAGGATTCCACCAATTTCTCTTCTTGCAACCCCAATTCCGACCAAATAAGCTACAGATGTGCTCATTGTCCCTTCAAGCTTGAACCCCAAAACTTCCGGATACTTCTCGAGTACCCTAGGAACATCATTTGCCTTAATATCCATTCCTTGTAGATATTTGACCACTGGTGCAAGGTCAACTACAACACTGGCATGGAGGACTTGTGGGTACCGTTGCAGGAACTGTGTGAAAGTTGACTTTCTAACACCCAATTTACCAAGATAATCGAGCACGGGAATCATGTTTTTCTTCACACTACAACCAAGAACAAGAGGATAATTATTTATGTCTTCAATAGTCAAGCCTAATTTGTGAAGAAAGTCAACTCTTTCTCGCATAACCTCAACTGTTACAGGAAGCTCTAGCCCATCTAGCTCATCTGGTTGAATACCAATTCCCCTTAGGAACTCGTATACACGAGCACGAATTTCAATCTTCTCATTCTTGATCTCTAATAAGCTAGGATGACTAAACAAGGAAGAGGGACTATTCTGTTTTCGACTCGTACGGATTGCATTTAACTTGGTTGGTGCTGAATCTACAGAACTAGATGAAAACTGCTTATTCAAAAATGAGAAATGCAATTTTTTCACCATTCCAATTCTCTTCTCATAATCACTAGAAATCCATAGACCTGATGCAGGAATTTTTCGGGGTTTACAGAATGAGAGGGCAGATAACTCATAATGCACAAGCAAAAAACTGGGCTTCGTGATTCCTACATTGCTTATAATCTTCATGTTTAAGAATCTGCAACTCCAGTAAAGAACAATCAGCACTCTTAAACTTCAACAAACTAAATTAAATTTCACCAATCACTAGCTGCCTAGACAGACCTTAAGTAGAATATCACAGCAAAAGAATCAGCTACATTGGTTCATAATTACTTCACCGCATGCCTAAAACATCCAGAATCAACGAAAAGAAAGTCCACATGGAGTATAAAGGGGAAAGCTGCCCCCTTTTAGTTTTGAAAAATGTCAATTTTCTCCCTTACAAATTTAGAAAGTGTGATATTTTACTACAAAAGTCGTGATTTTTATCATTTTTGCACCCCTTCTTTTAGAAAAAAGTTGCACAATATAATATTTTTGCCCCTCCCCTTTGTGCCAAATTTATACTCCACCATGTAATCTCTTATCCTAGTAATTTTTACCCCATTTGTCTAAAATCCTAGAGGGCGAGCCTTGGCGCAACGATTAAGTTGCTCCTTTGGTGACCGTAAGGTCACAATTTCGAACCTTGGCGAACAGCCTCTTGACAACTGTCAGGGGATGGCTCTAGCAAATGGTTCCCTCTCCCAACCCCCGCTTGGAAGGGAATCGCTTGGCGCACCGGGGTTTGCCCTTTGCCCTTTTGTCTAAAATCCTAGCTCCTCCATTGACATCGAATCGAGCTTATTTCAAGAACCAGAAATGGTCACAAGAGAAAAAATAACTGGCCTTTTCACTTAACTTTGTAAATTATTTTTTCATTCTTCACACACTGTTTAATATTACATGGAGCTACGAAGACAAATCAAAAAGAGAAAATGCTATAAATGGGGGAAATGTGTGCTGGGTATTTCAATATAAAAAATCAGAGATTTTTAGATAAAAATAAACAGACTGAGCCCTAATTTCAAACGGAGGGAAGAATTACCAGTTAGTCGGAGCGAGATTGCCGATTGCCGGTCGCCGGAGGGGCGTTTTTTCGTTGAGGTTTTTGTTTCTTGAATTTGTTTGAAGAATGCTTGGCGTTTATTTATCTTATCGTGTCCACCTTGGAAGATATATTACTCCCTCCGTCCCTAAATGTTTGTCCCGTTTGACTTTTCAAATATTTTAATTTAGTAATTTTGAAGCTTTAATTTTAGTTATTTTTACGAATGCTTTGAAAATTATTGATAATATACACCACCGTTATGTAATACTCCGTCCCTAAATGTTACAAGTTTTGAAAATTTGGTGATTTTGAAGCTTTAATTTTGGAAATAAGACTAACTTTTTGGGACAAAGAAAAAGGGGAAATGGGACAAACATTTAGGGACGGAGGAAGTATGACCCTATACTCTTCTCTTTCTTCATTATTGCTCCCTTGGGATCTAAGTTATACTCCCTCCGTCCCAAAATGTTTATTTCTTTTGATTTTTTTATTGAACTATAATCACAAATTTATGAAAGATTAATCATGTTCATAAAATTTTAAAAGTTGTTGTTAATAATATTATTAATGGTGAATCAATAGAAATTTTAGAATTTCATGAACATAATTAAATTGTCATATATTTGTGGTCAAAGTTCAACTTAAAAATCAAATGGAACAAATATTTTGGGACAGAGGGAGTATAAAACTCACCTCAACTCTTACTTTCTTTTTCTCTTTGCAAACCGATGAATAATGGCATAATGGTCGTTAACATTGTGTGCTTTAACATATTGTACCTCGACAAGTGTCAAAACATCCTTAAAAATTTTGTTAGGATTCTATCATATTCATCGTTAAGGGTAAATTATTCTATCATTAATTGTCAACTTTTGGTAAGTTTGGATTTTTAATCGTCAAAAATGAAATGTCGAACCATACAATGCAAACACCCCTATACTTTATACTTATACTTTAGATCTATAATACAATAGAGGACTGATATAACTGCCTCTTATCTTTACATAAAGAGAGGCTGAGATTTAAAGTTGGGAAACAGATCCGACGGCCTAATTTCCTCCCCCTCCCACGATCTCTTCTCCCTCCCTCCGTCAATCATCTCTCCCCTTCCCCAACTTCTCTCTCTCCCTCTCTCTAAATTCCGATTCAATGGGTAAGGCTTCGACGGTGAAATCAACGGCGGTTGTATTGGGAGCCCTAGCTTTCGGATGGGTAGCTGTTGAGATGGCCTTCAAGCCATGGCTCAAGGTTCGATCCGCAATGGACAAGTCGATCTTGATGCGCGTTAAGAAGTTCTTGAAAACCCTTGGCTCCGCCTCAACCTCTAGCTCCGCCGTCCTCTCTCGGCCAGTATAACCATCGATTTAAGCTATTTACGAGTAAGTTGTATTAAATTTAATACATGATTTAGTTCTTTAATTTATGGTTTTTGGTTAGATTCGTTGATCGTCTTATCGATACTTTAATTAAATTTACGGGTCAATTTTTGCAGTTTATTAGTTTCATTGTTTGTTTGGCTTAAGTCAATTGGATCATCAGTTGTTTATCCACTGTCTTACTCAGCATCTCCTCTTTCTTCAAGCTTCAATCAAAGAGTAAGTCCCTCTCTTTCTTACTTTGTATAGAATAAATTAATGGTGCATGCCATCTGTTTGTGTTTTTGTCTAAGTGAAATTGATTTATTATTTGGGGTTTTACGGGTATGAAATGGCGTAAGATTGCGCAGAAGATGATGATGACAAGTCTTTGATTGGCAAGTTAAGAAAACGGGCTTTGAAGCAAAACGATTCTACAAGTAAGCCTAACACCTAATTGCTCTCCTTCCTCTATTTGTATTATAGATTAGTATGCATATGTTTACTGCAACAAATTGTGTACTATCGCAAGTTGTTTGGCGTATTATTGATCATCCGCGGTGTCAATTAGCAATAGAGAAGCTACTCCTTTAATCTTGATGAAGAAGAAAAGCTTTAGAAACCCGCCTATATGTTACTCCCTCCATCCCAAAACAAGTGTCCCTTATCCCATTTCGGATGTCACAAAAAAGAATCCAGTGTCCTTTTTGATACTTTCTTTGTTCCCCAAATCAATGTCTAGAATACCATTAGTTCTTAATGTGAGAGAAACGAAATGGATCTCATTGATATGAGATCACTAGAGCATGCTTGAGTTGAGGGGGTTAAATGAAAAGAATGTATTTATCAATAATTTGATGACAGACAGATTCAATACACAAATGCATGGTCTTTTCATGTTAACCTTTTGGTTCCTACTTTGATGAGTGTAACTTTTAAATAATTATTTATTACAGTAGATGACAGACATCTACTGTAATAATTATTTTCATCAATACACAAAAGAATGTATTTATCACAAAAGGTTAATTTTTATTTCAGTTTAATTTTTAACAACATAACCACTCAAGTTTCCGTCCTCTAACTGGACGGATGTTTTTCATCTCGGTATCATATTTCAAAGTTGATAAACGCGGGCACATGGAGATAAGCAGGGATGAACTAATACTCGAGGCACCATTGCCCAAAAAAATTGTATAGCCCTCAGCACTTCTAATATTACAAGGAAAATAAAATATAGGAAAAGTTTCTAAAACTTGAAATCCTTCTTCTTTGATTTGCTGTCTTTCTCCTGCATCTTTCGTTTCCTCTTCTTTGCATTCTGCAACATCTCATCAAAACACAGTCAACTTTGCGAACAAAGTAACAGCAGCAAA
The DNA here is from genome assembly GCA_022495995.1 of Adenophora triphylla var. japonica. Lineage (NCBI taxonomy): Eukaryota > Viridiplantae > Streptophyta > Magnoliopsida > Asterales > Campanulaceae > Adenophora > Adenophora triphylla. Next base: position 57,610 of record JAFEMH010000227.1, read on the forward strand.
AATAGAAGCAAAAATAAAATCATCATAAAATTATTGAATTGGCCAGGAAAAAAACATCATAAAAGTTATTAAAGGCACGCCTCGGCGACCGTATCACTTTGAAGTCTTCACGCTGACTGCGCATCTTCTCTTCCTCTCGTGCTTCCTCATATCTGCAAAAGAAACAATAACCAAATTAGCATACATCCCTGCAAATATTATATAATATCATCTCAAGTATGTGACTTGAAAAAAGAAAGAGGAAGGGTTGACTATATACTTTGCAGGCAAAACATTGTTCATAAGTTCCAACTCCTCAGGCTGCAATGATACATCAACTCTGCATTTCGACCTCTAGCGAATCTACGAAACAGGTGGAATCCAAAGAATATACATCAATAAATCCGTGAACAAATGACACATATCCCAGTCATGCCAAGATAACTACTCCCTCTGCCCCAAAATGAATGTCGAAAAAAAATTCAAATTTGCTCTTTGATCAAGAGCAAATTTCAAAAAAAAAAAATTGAACATTCATTTTGGGACGGAGTATAACTTAAGTAAATAAAGAAAACAGCTATAAACAAGGTCCGTTGTCAGTGTAAGTGCAATAAACACCGCAATCGACACACTCACCGAGAAATGAATCACTTTTCATGTAACTTTCCAACCAAATGGTTGGTAGACACCAACACATTGGATGACATACAGATTTCATGTCCAAGGTTTTAAAAATCATTACATATACACTCATCAAAGTAGGAACCAAAAGGTTAACATGTAGATGTCGTCATCTACTGTAATAATTATTTATTACAGTAGATGTCGTCACATACTTCATACAACGAACCAGAGACCAATTTTCTTTGAAATACTCATGTGCTGATTGTAGATGGCATAATCCTTTCTTGCTCATTGATAAATAAAGAAAGAATAAGAGATTAGCATTGGCGAAACAAGACATCCTTCACTTAAAACTCTATTTTGAGATGTTCACATGTAGAAGAGATCAAGATGTTAGTATAAAGCTAGGTATAATAAAACAAACTGACCTTAGTTTTGGTGCTGCACTCCCTGAAGCATGGACTCCCCAGAGAAAAATTTTGCTGCTGCCGGAGTTGCTGAATCACGGGAATTCCGTACCGGGGTGCCCCCACAGACAACGCCGACGAGTTATTTGAAATTGACGAAAGGTCCGACGACGAAATCGAAGCAGCGGAGATTTCCATAGGAGAGAGAGGCGAGATAGGAGAATTCTGCTGGTACGGTCTGGACTTAACGTTCCGGAGATAATTTCCATGTTGAAACTGCTGATGGTGTAACTGCTGTTCTTGAAATTCAGCCAAAGATCTTTTCCCGATCAAAACGGGTCGCCGGAATCCCAACTGTGAGGAAGAATCAGAAAGGATTTTGAAGTGTGGGTTTTCTTGAGAATTTTGAAGATTGGGATCCATATTTTGGAAATGGAGGTTGTTGGGGGATGAGGGTTTGTAGATTAAGATAAGAAGGAAGTGCAACAAAGAGGGGGGAGAGATTTGAGAAACTTCAATCGTATTTGTTTGTTTGTTTTTTTTATAAAATTTTGTAATTCTATTTTTTGTGTTAGTTACAAATAAAAACTTGAAGCAGATAGTAATATTTTTGATATTTTAATTTTTTTATCTCTTTCATCAGATTTATGTATTTGTGTGTTTCTAAATGAAAGTTTATTTGACTTTCCAATATGATGTAAAAGAATGACACTTTTTTTTATTTTATTTTTTTTATTTGCTCTCTATCAAAATCAATTTTTATTTAAAAAAATGATTATTTATTTTGAGACGGAGGGAATACTTTTTAGTTTTGAAATGATGTTGTAATAAGTAGGTATTTGGCCTAAGTTTTGTTATCTATTCATCTAATATACAATAGAAGGAGGTATTAAGGTATTGAAATCTTGCTCTGAAGTAGTGGTTACTTATGTCAAAATTAGTGAATTATCATTTCATGAATGGGAAGATACATCCTCTCTGAAGTTGTGGTTACTTATGTCAAAAATAGTGGTTACTTATGTCAAAAATAATGAACTTTATGCACTCCATCTGTTTGTCTCAATGTCTGAACAAAATACAGCTTGACCCTCCCTCCCTTTCATTGCATTGCATTATTATTTTTTTTAAATCTTATCCTCCGTCCCATAAAAATAGCCTATTGGTGCGAAACTATATGGGATTCGTTAGATGAGAGGTAGAACCTGCTAATTAATGCACAAACTTTTATTCATAATTGGAAAATCTTTGCCTCTGATGATTTTAAACATAAGAAGAAAAGCACAAGAGGAGGAGACCAAGGTAATCGAAGCTCACCTTTCCAAGACTTTTAATCACCTTAGTGATGCAATATTACTAAATGCAAGTTTATGTACATGAACCAATTACTCATTGCTTTGACAAATAAATGTCTTGGGAAAGAATGTGAAAGGTAGTTAATGGTGAGTAATGAAATGCTTAAAATAATGAGAAAAAGAGTCTTTGATGAGGGTGGGGATATAAGTGGGGGTACTGACCCGTGCGATCCGCACGGGCTCGGAGTACTAGTCCTTATTTATTTGTAATTTGACCTAATAAAAACTAGGGTAGTTGATTTATCCATATTTTCAAAAGTTACCTTTAATTATTTGTATACTCCCTCCGTCTCATTTCAAGGATTTTAGGGTATTATTTCACGCTTTTTAAGAAATTTTTTAAAAAATGAATAAAAAATTGCAAGTGGATAGAAGATTAGAGGAGAGAGAATGTAAAAGTTAAAACATTTATGATAAAACCTCTTTTTGATTGGTTTTTTTGTAAATATGTTAACATTATACGGGCATAATGAATGGTTTTATTGTAGATATATTTACATTATAAGGGTATAAATGTCCGAAACACTGTTAAAAATTTGTCATTTATTACTTGATGAAGTGAGTAATTTAAAATGATTAGGTGCTTAATTTGAAATTTACAAAACCACATGGACTTTCTAGCCTCTTTCTATAAACAGCCGAAAATAACCCAGATAAATCGGGCCTGGCCAAAAGAGCCCAAGCTCATAAGCTTGGCTTCGCCGATCACAACTTTACCGGGAAACACCGAGACGGCGAACAACGGCAGAAAAATGGGAAAGATTGCGCTCATTTTGATTATAATTACAACAGTTTTTCTATTCGACTTCACCTCTGCAGCATCGCACTGTTTAGTTACCGGTCAGTTTTTTGCCTCCAATTTCCCACAAACCCTAGAAATTTGTTATGTATTTCATTCAATTGCTGATCTATAGTTTGTAATTACCATTTCATTTTGCTCCCAGAAATAAAAAATAGCATAATCTTTCGATTTTCCCTGAGATTATAAGAAATTAGTGTCTGTCGAAATCGTGGATTTTAGAAATGAATGAAAAACTAAAGTAATCAATTATGTATTTTGATAAAGGAAACAATCAATGAAGTTAGCTATGCATATGATTATACTGTCTTATTCATTTTATTTAGTAACAACGCTTTAAATGAGTTTTTCTGGTTCAATATACGAGCATCGCGGTCCAAGGTGTGTGTTCGTGGTAATGAAATACGTGTTGTTAAATCTTTCTTGTGCTTTTGAATGTAGAAGAAAGTGTAGTCTACTCCGATGTTACTTGTAAGGACACGTGAGTTTTCTTTTTGATGCAGAGTTACCAATAGTTAGGAATATCAATGAGCTTCCTCAAAGTAACTATGGAAGAGCGGGATTGTCACACACTACTGTTGCGGGCTCACTTATGCATGGACTACAGGAGGTAAACATAAATTGATTCATTTTTGGGTTTGTTGCGAACTCTCGAGTCATGGATTACGGTCTGTTATATTTTCATTGAAAACCATTTTTCAAGTGTAAGATATCAATAATTTCACGATTTGAAGTTTACATAGACCAACAAAAGTTTGGTTTAAGTCTCTCATTATTATTATTATTATTATGTTGTTGTTGTGTGTATCTATCGCCTATAATTGGAAAAATTTATATGTTTCCTGATGTTTTTTTTTTGTAACTTTGTGCTCCCTCTAAATCTTCTCTTCACAGGTTGAGTTGTGGCTTCAAACATTTGCTCCAGGAGCACATACCCCAATCCACAGGCACTCATGCGAAGAAGTGTTTGTTGTTCTGAAAGGGAGTGGCACTCTCTATCTTGCGGCACATTCTCATTCGAAATACCCTGGCAAGCCTAAGGAGTTTCCCATCTCTTTAAACAGCACATTTCATATCCCTTTTAATGATGCTCACCAGGTGAATGATGCCCTTTTAGCCTTTCTATAAATCCTTTTTACCATTTGACTGAGGAAATGGCTTCTGACGTTGTCGATTCTGACTTAACAATTTTTTTACTAAACAAGGGTAGGGTGTTGCTAGTTTCTCTATACTCCATCCATCCCAAAATGAATGTCCAAAAAAAATTCAAATTTGTTCTTGATCAAGAGAAAATTTGAATTTTTTTGGACATTAATTTTGGGATGGAGGGAGTAGTAGTTATTGCCATTGTAATGTAGACAAGCTATTGTTTTCTACAACTTATAGGGCAAGCCCTATTGGAACTCATGAACTCAGGGTAAATTTTACCCCCTAAAACTTCTGCTTAACGAGATTGATTTCTGTTGACAATTTTACTCTGTTCTTTCCATTAAGATGGTCAGAAGAGCATGGCTTTCCCTTGCAGCCTTCTTGCCATTGTTTGCCTTCTAAAACTATACTGATAGTGACTTATAGTAGTGCCAGAATATTTTAGAACTTGCAAGTTTTTAAGTGGAATATCTTGATGTAGGATGGACTAAATGATGAATAGAAAGAACTTGAATGTCCCTGTGAGACTCTCTTATTTGAAGGGTTGGGTAGAAGCGTTCGAACATGAGATTTTACCCGTGCAGTCCTCGTCCAAATTACTTTGAGTCGGCTAAATAAATAAATGGCCATCAGGAGGTGCTGGTAGAGGATACATGGATCTCATTTGTTGGTTGTTTAATACCCTCAATACATGCCTTATTTATCTGACGAAAATTAGAGATTTTATCTGGGAGAGGGAGCTTGCTTTAGCAGTGTGGGATGTTTGTAGTCGTGTGTCGTGCTAGGAATCAGTGGCTGCAAGATGTCTACTTGATAGAGTTGCTTTTATGGTATTTCCTTGTCTTCGGCTAGGGGCCTTCCTAGGCTGTTTATGGTTATTATTTGAACGGGCTGTTTGCTTCCTTTATTCAAATTACAGGTTTGGAATACAAATGAACACGAGGATTTGCAAGTTCTGGTTATTATATCCCGTCCACCAATCAAAGCGTAAGTGAATACTTGTATTGACGAATTTTTAGCTCAGATGGGACCCCTCCTCCTCTTCTTTCCATAAGAAAGGGTGAGGGTTCAATCCTCCTCCCCAACAATTTTGTTGAAATGCTTGCATTGGCAATATTTTTTTATTTTTATTTATAAAAATTAGAGAAGACAAGATCTTACATTCCAGTTTATTTTTTTATTTTCTTTTTCCAGGTTCATATACAATGACTGGTCAATGCCACACGGAGCAGCCAAATTGAAGTTCCCTTACTATTGGGATGAAGAATGTTATCAATCACCCCCCTCACATGATGAACTCTGAATTCCACTTCCCCCATTACTGATCTGTTTATATATCACTCAAAGTCTCAGTATACATTAACTTAGTTTTGTTGTAAAGCAGATGAAAATGTGTGCTTATTTTGTATGTTAACAGAATACCCGAGATACGATCAGCCACTTTCTGATTTGCGTGATATGTTATTCGAGAGCAAATTTGAAATTTTTTTTGACGTTTATTATGGGGCGGAGGGAGTAGTTGAATGCATTGTGATAGTTTCGATGTATGAGTTTGTTATTGACTTTTACATTTTTCTTTCTCTACTTAGGCTCCGTTTGTTTCACCGTAAAACATTTTTCGGAAAATGTTTTCCGGAAAATAACCTGTTTTACGGTGTTTGGTTAGCCCCCGGAAAATATTTTCCGGAAAATAACTCGTTTTCCGCTGTTTGGTTGCCTAAGTAAAACGTTTTCCGGAAAACATTTTACGCCCTTCCTAAGTAAAAGCGACCTCGACCTTGTCCTAAGTAAAACATTTTCCGGAAAATGGAGGCCTTAATGTACAACTTATATTACGCCGGTACAACCACCCCTGCCTATCCCACCCCCCAATTTTTTTTTTTTTTTTATTTTTTGTAATCGCCCCCTACCCCCTGCCTACCCCACCCCCTCCCCACCCACCCCCCTCCAAAATTTTTTTTTTTTTTTTTTTTGTAATCGCCTCCCACCCCCTGCCTACCCCACCCCCCCCCAAAAAAAAATTTTTTTTTGTAACTGCCCCACCCACCCCCCCCCCAATTTTTTTTTTTTTTTTTTTGTAATCGCCCTACCCCACTGCCTACCCCACCCCCCCAATTTTTTTTTTTTTTTTTTTTTGTAATCGCCCCCACCCCCTTCCCCACCCCCCCCCCCCAAATTTTTTTTTTTTTTTTTGTAATGCCACTGCCACTTCCCTCCCCGAAAAATTTTTTTTTGGGGGGGTGGAGTGAGGGTGGGGTAAGCGAGGTAGGGGGCGATTACAAAAATATATATATATATATTTTTGGGGGGTGGGGTGGGTGGGGTAGGCAGAGGTAGGGGGCGATTACAAAAAAAAAAAAAATTTTTTGGGGGTGGGGTGGGGTGAGGGTGGGGGGGAGGGGCGATTACAAAAAAATTTGGGGGGTGGGTGGGTGGGGGGTAGGCGAGGGTAGAGGCGATTACAAAAAAATAATAAAATTTGGGGGTGGGGTGGGGGTGAGTGGGGGGTGAGGTAGGCGAGTGGGTAGGGCGATTACAAAAAAAAAAAAAAAAAAAAAAAAAAATTTTTTTGGGGGGTGGGGGTGGGTAGGGGGGTGGGGTAGGCGGGGGTAGGGGGTGATTACAAAAAAAAAAAAAAAAAAATTTTTTTTGGGGGGGTGGGGTAGGCGGGGTAGGGCGATTACAAAAAAAAAAAAAAAAAAAAAATTTGGGGATGGGGTGGGGGGGTGGGTGGGGGAGGGGGTAGGCGGGGGTGAGGCGATTACAAAAAAAAAAAAAAAAAAAAAAAAAAAAATTTGGGGGGGGGGTGGGGTAGGTCACCTTGTGAAATATGAGTCGTTTTACCAAACACCCGAAAACATTTTACACCCTTCCTCCGTAAAACATTTTATGATCTACCTCCGTAAAACATTTTACAGAAAAACATTTTTCAGAAAACGTTTTCCGAAAAATATTTTACGTCGAAACAAACGGAGCCTTAGAATCGAAGGCTTAATTTTAGTGGCCTTCATATACCCAAATCTCAGGGGACGTGGATTGAGATGAGTATATCCCAAGGAACGCGATAGATGTGGATTGTAAAGGAAAAAAGAGAAGTTGAAAAGGGACGGTGAGAGACACGAAACTCGTATGACTTCCAATAGACATGGGCAAATCGGAACCGGAACCGGGCGGAACCGGAGAACCGAACCGGAACCGGAACCGGAAGAACCGGAACCGGCGAGAACCGGAACCGGTGAGAACCGAAACCGGCCGGTTCACGGTTCAATCCCGGTTCCTCATTTTAAAAAACCGTGAACCGGCGGTTTTGGAACCGGAACCGGAACCGGGGAACCGGAACCGGGGAACCGGAACCGGGGAACCGGCGGTTCGGAACCGGAGAACCGGCGGTTCTTGCAGAAAATTCAAAAAAATTCGAATTTTGCCCCTTTTTTTTCAGTTTTTTCAGTCAAATTTGCCCGTTTTACTAAGAAAATGCTAATATATGTGCAAGTGCAAGATACTTCTGGTTGCTAGGATTGCATGTATGCAGTGGTTTTGAGCATGTGCCACACCTTAGACATAACTGGAGCACCATTTGTTCAAATTTGCTTGAATTCCAAGCTTCTGAATGTTAGGTAGTCTTAGACAGTATATGCTTGTGATCGTCAATTTTCTCTACCCTTTTGACACATATAAGACTAGTTAACATTGAAGATCAAGTTAAAAACTTAGGTTCGTAGCTTAAGAGATAATGACAACTGATCTGTCTTTCAATCTGATGCATCTATTTGGTTCTGGGCGGTCGCCCACCTCTCTTGGGCGGTCGCCCACCGGACGCTTTCAAAAAAAAAAAAAAAAAAAAAGCCAAAAAAGGAACCGGGAAACCGTGGAACCGGAACCGGAACCGGCGTCAAGGAACCGGAACCGGGAACCGGATTTAGGCGGTTCCGTCTCGGTTCCCCCCTTCCCCGGAACCGGAACCGGCGGTTCGGAACCGGAACCGGAACCGGGAACCGGATGCCCATGCCTACTTCCAACTATGGGGGCGAGGCTCGTACAAGCTTCGACGGACAAAACAGCCCCTAACATTAACTCTGTTAGTTCAGTCTGTTAGTTCGGTTAAGTCTAAAAAACCCATTGACTGAGCCAGAAGCCTAACGAAACGTGATAGTAGTCAACCAAAGCTAACAAACAAGCGAGAACGATAAAATAAAGAAATACTCCCTCCGTCCCGCCCGAAAGGGCACAAATTTTCTTTTTGGGCGTCCCATTTAAAAGGGCACAACCTAAAAAAGGAAAGTTTTTTATTACTTCTTTATTTGTGGGACCCACTTGTCATTCTCACATTAACTATTCACTAACTACTCCCTACCCACTTTCTCTTTCCTACATCACTTTTCATACTCACAACATTTATTTCACTATACACTTTTTCTCTTTTCTACCTCACTTTTCTTAATTCTCGTGCTAGGACCAAAAAATGCTCTTTCGAACGGGACAGAGGGAGTAAAGACTAATAACATCTCCAATCGAGCGCTAAATCCCCCTTTGTACCAAAAAAATGCGTCATTGTCTGTACCGCAAATAAGAATTTGACACTTGTTGGACTACAAACTTCCGTTAGCTAACAGAATAGGGGTAGGTTAGGAAGCTTAAATTTTAATGCTTTTCTGTTCTATCTCTTTTAGACCATTTACAATGGTTTAAACAATTCCATTTTTTCAACACCCTTTAAAATACGACACATCATCTTCTCTCTCCTTCACCTAATTATTCAACATCCCATTCAATTTTTAACCCCTACAATAGTTTCAACACCCATATTTTTTCAATACCCTTCCAACTCATCATCCTATACCCTACCACTTTTATTTTATTTTATATTCTTTATTTTTATTTTTATGATTAGTAAAATAATAATAATTATTATTAATTAAAAAATTAATAATAATTATTATTAATGATAATAATAATAATAATTATTATTATCATTTATAATTAAAAAAATACTGAAATACTTATTTTATTTTATATTCTTTATTTTATAATATAACTAATTTATATTGAAAAAATAGTGTTTTTTTTTGTGTCCAAATCAAATGAAACAAGACTCTATTTGTAGAGAAAAAAAAAATTATGAATTTTGGTGTAAATTTTTTTTTTTTTATATATAAGATAAATGCCTTTGAAAGTTTTGGATGAAATTTGAAAAAAAAAAAAACTGACCAATCATAAAGTGACAAGTGTCATCACAAGAAAAAAAGAAAAAAAAGGTTTCCGTCTCAGCCTTAACTGCGTCTAACGCGCCTAAAGAGAAAGTGTACTACATGCGCCAATTCCGGCCCAATAGGAGGGCGACACGTGGCAAAATGGGGCCCAATTTTTTTTTTCAGCACCTGTTGAATTTTTTCAACAAAATCAAATTTTTCAACAGTTTAAAAAAAATTTCAACTGCCATTGTAGTAGTTCAACTGTTGAAATTTTTTTTTCAACACTTCCGTTGTACATGATCTTATGTGCTATCCCTTTTTTATCTGTTTTATCTCAATGAAATTGTTATTACAACTTGCACTATCTCAAAATGTGTAACCAAACTAAAAAATAAATAAATAAATTTTAACTTTCATTTTGGATGGAGTTAGTATATACTCCCTCAATCCCACCAAAACTGATACTTATTTCCTTTTTGGTTCGTCCCATCAAAACTGATACTGTCCAAAATGGCAAAGGAATTTTTACTATTTACCCCACTCATTCTCTCTCCTATTTCACTTTTACACTCACAACATTCTCTCTCCTAACTATTCCTCCCACTCATTCTCTCTCCTATTTAATTCTTCATATTCACAACATTTTCTTTCACTTTTTCTCTCACTTACTTTTCTTTAATCCTCGTGCCCAAAAATTTGGTATCAATGTTGGTGGGACGGAGGGAGTATTATCTAATTTAATAACACTTATTTACATTCTCAAGTTGTTTGTATTATTAAATTTTATTTTATTTTATTTTTTATTTCTATTTAAATTGTATTTTGAAGCATTTAATTTTAAGTTTCTATTTTAGTATTTATTTTTATATTTTAGCATTTTAGATATATTATCTGTCTTGTTTAATTATTTAATTTTATTGCATAATATTTAATACTAGAGCAAGCCCGTGTCCAAGGACACGTGTGTGTGTGTGTGTTTTTTTTTAATTAATTTTTTATTTAAAAAAAAAATTTTTTTTAAAGGGCAAAATGGGAAAGGGATAACTTAGTGAGGGCAAAATGAAAAATTTGGCATATGACACTATTCATTCAACTGTTCACATGGTGAGGTGGCATGTTGCCATCTATAGTATAAATGAGGGAAGAGGTGCTACAATACTATGAATAGTGTCAAGCGGCGAATTTTTCATTTTGCCCTCATACATTTGTCCCTTTCCCATTTTGCCCTTAAAAAAAATTAAATTTAAAAAAAAAAAAAAAAAAAACAACCCGTGTCCGTAGACACGGGCATGTACTAGTTTATAATATAGATAGTCCCTCAATCAAAATGACATTGTCCCACTTAAAATTGTCAAATCTCAAAATGGAAAGATTTTAATATTTTTAAAATAATGGGGCCCACTTGTTATACTCATAAGAACTATCCACTTACTATTTCATACCCCATTTTCTCTCTCTTATCCCATTACTAGCACATGCCCGTGTCCAAGGCCACATGAGATTTTTTTTTAATTTTTTTTAATTAATTTTTTTTTCTTTTTTAAGGGCAAAATGGAAAAGGGACAAAATAGTGAGGGAAAAATGGGAAATTCGCCAAGCAAAGTTGTTCATAGAACTGTTCATTTGGATGAGATGGACAACCCTCTTTTATACTATAGATCTATACTTACAACACCTTAATATTATATTTTCCTTCTTAATCCGTGTGTACAGATTAGACAACCACGAAATTATGGCTCCGACCTTTGTAAAACAACTAGCGTAACACCCGTGTGTTAAACACACGATAAAAAAAACTTTGATAAATAGGAGAAATTAAATTAAAAAAGTTACTATAACTATAAAAGTTAATTTAGGAAAAAAATTAAAATAAAAAGTATACAACAAAAATATATCCTGGCATTAGTAATAAAAATAACAAACTTTTTAAAAAAATCTTGTATACAACATTTGTGGTGTCATCCACGGTCTTTTTCTTTCATCAAATATTAAAATCTTCAACCCATCACAATTATTTATCTTACACAAAATAACATACAATTAACCATTACTAAAAACAGATTATTTTAAAAACAGACCAAAATGAGTGAGTGAACAGATAAAATCGACGAACAACATGTTCATTTGCCTATGAAAATGGAAAATTTATAGTTTTTTCGTATTTATAGGCATTTTTAATAGTAAAATAGCATGTTCATTCGCCCGTATCCCAAAATTGTTGTCTCAATGTCATAGTGCGCTCTTTAAAAAAAAACAGGGCGAGAGTGAATTCTTAAAATTTGTGTCTGTAAATACTGAAGACCAAATCATTGGCTATTGACCACTATTTAAATGCGAAAATACTGGGTTTGAAAAAAAAAATTCTCTCCCCATCTCAACTTTTTTTTATATTTATTTTAAAACGAAAGTAGTAGGACATTGTAGTAAAATGTCTTCAACTTTTTGTAATCTTATATTTACCCCGTTCCAAAAAAATATACTCACTTTATTTTTAATGTTAACTTAATTGAACATTGATCTAGAAAATAATGAAACTTAATAACTCAAATGAGCTTTTTGTTGTCTCAATATCATAGTGCGCTCTTTAAAAAAAAAACAGGGCGAGAGTGAATTCTTAAAATTTGTGTCTGTAAATACTGTGAATAGTGAGGACCAAATCATTGGCTATTGACGACTATTTAAATGCGAAAATACTGGGTTTGAAAAAAAAAATTCTCTCCCCATCTCAATTTTTTTTATATTTATTTTAAAACGAAAGTAGTAGGACATTGTAGTAAAATGTCTTCAACTTTTTGTAATCTTATATTTACCCCATTCCAAAAAATATACTCACTTTATTTTTAATGTTAACTTAATTGAACATTGATCTAAAAAATAATGAAACTTAATAACTCAAATGAGTTTTTAAAAATGCTATTGATATTAATGTTGTGTTAATATCAATTTTTTGGTCAAAAATAAATCAAACTTACTATCAAAATTAAATTATAACTATTCTATCTTTTTGAGACCGAGAAAAATATTTTTTTTTAAATTAGTTCTAAGTATTTTACTAAATGTTCTAATTTGTGCATGTGTATTTTTTGACAGAAAAATAATACTTTAACTTTGATTTCATTGGTTATATTTTTATTTTTTATTGCCTTATTTCTTCATTTAAGAATTTAATATAAAATTTTGATTCTCTTATTTCAACATTGATATTCTAGCTAATAGTAGTACATCATTCGAAGAAAAAAGCTAGTGAAAAAAAAAACAGTGATAGGGAGTATTGATTTCATACTTTTCGGATTAAATAAGTGAGAAAAAGGAAAAAAAATATGAAAAGAGAAAATTTAAAAGTGCCATTATTTGTATCAGATTTGAATAATGACAGTTATCAAAGGTTGTGCCAAATTGATTGCTTCTTAAACCATAATGTAGCATTTCCCATTTAGCATTAAATATAATAATGAGGCATGAAAAAAATTATGATTTCAAAAAGGCTCATTATTTGTATCAGATTTGAATAGGGATAAATGGGTCATTTGCTATCATTAATTTAAGGGTTTATTAGTCATGTGATGTTTCAAAGTTTTGGAGGGAAAAATTGAGTGCTAAAATCACTTCAACCTTTATATATACCTTTATATATATATAGATATAGATATCAAAGAAAATAATATAATTTATTACCTTCTAGTCCATCAATCTAATCAAAACTACGTTTTTTTTAATACATGCAATTACCAGCTAGTCCTCCACCATAAATGAATTAACCACAAGTTCCTTGTTATAATTTTCCTAACTTTCTCATTACATCATTCCCATCTTTTTGATCGTGCGCAAGTACAATTTCTCATTTCTCGAATAGATTGTCTTTGCCTCCTTTCTCGTGATAGAGGTTTATTATTTCAGAAAATGGTGGTTCCTGCTCAAGAAGTCCCTCTCCCCGGCTGCTCTCCATTGCCGGCGTTCACCATTTTTATTCCGTCTCCTCCATGGCTCGACTTCAGATTGAAATTGGAGAAAAATTGAAAGCCTAACTTCAAAATATGAGTGGAGGCGAAGTGAAGTTGGAGTGAACAAAGATGATTTTAAGGACGGATGAATGCTTTAATCACTTCAATGTGAGGAAATCTGGGTTGAGCTTGGTCGTCGGAATCCGGAATTCCATGGAGATGCTGCTTCTGTGGAGAAGACGAGTGAAAATGGGTGGGGTGGGCTTTATTTCGGCTTTTATTAGGATTATATTTAAAATGGGTGGGGTGGGCTTTATTTAGGCTTTTATTTGGATGAAAAAATCAACTGCATAATTTTGTGAATGGGTTAATATATTTATGTGTACATTTAAAACATTTTAGAATATACTCCCTCCGTCCCACCAAGAGCGTCGCCATTTTTAGCTTGGCACGCAAATTAAGGAAATAGGTGGGAAGAAAAAATGTTGTGAGTGTAATTTGAAAATAGGAGAGAGAATTAGTGGAGAAAATAGTGAATTTAAAAAGTGTTGTGAGTGTAGAGGAGAGAGAATTAGTGGAGGGAATAGTGGATGAGATAATAGAATATTAATAAAACATTTCCTTTTTAGGAAAGGGTGACGCTTCAAACGGAACACTCTTTTGGGTAAAAAGTGACGCTTGGAGTGGGATGGAGGGAGTACATAGTTATTATTTTTAATTAAAATAATATTATTAAAAGTAAATAGCACTATTTTTTAGATAAATATATATACTTAATGTTTACATTTTGTGGCAAAATTGGTCTTTTTTGGATGACCGTTCAAAATTGGCTCGATTTCATTTTAGCTGAGTAACATTATTTATATGTCAAAATTTTAGAAAAATCAGTTTTTTCAACTAATTTGGAAATTTTAAAATGTGATGCAAGATTTTTGTAATCAACTATAACTTTTTTTAAAAATGCATAGTGATATTTTTGTAAATATCTGTTTATTTTTTTATAAATGGCACGGTGGCATTTTTGTAAATAATCATAACTTATTAATGTTTACGCTTGTTGTGAAAATAAATACTTCTTATGATTTGATTAGTACTACCATCCTCTCGAGTAAAATATCCTACCTCAATCTAGGTACGGGCATCCGGCTCTGCCTCCGGCCCGGCCCGAACCGCCTGCCCGGTTCCGGAAGGGGAACCGAGACTAACCGCCTAAATCCGGTTCCTGCTCCGGCTCCTTGACGCCGTCCGGTTCCACTCCCTTCCACGGTTTTTTGGCTTTTTTTTTTTTTTTTTTTTTTTGAAAATCGTCTGTGCGGGCGACCGCCCAAGCAGAGGCGGGCGACCGCCCGTAACCAAATAGATGCATCGATTGAAAGACATCGCTTGTCATTATCTCTTAAGCTACGAACCTAAGTTTTTAACTTGATCTTCAATGTTAACTAGTCTTATATGTGTCAAAAGGGTAGAGAAAATTGACGATCACAAGCATATACACTGTCTAAGACTACCTAACATTCAGAAGCTTGGAATTCAAGCAAATTTGAACAAATGGTGCTCCAGTTATGTCTAAGGTGTGGCACATGCTCAAAACCACTGCATACATGCAATCCTAGCAACCAGAAGTATCTTGCACTTGCACATATATTAGCATTTTCTTAGTAAAACGGGCAAATTTGACTGAAAAAACTGAAAAAAAGGGGCAAAATTCGATTTTTTTTGAATTTTCTGCAAGAACCGCCGGTTCTCCGGTTCCGAACCGCCGGTTCCCCGGTTCCGGTTCCCCGGTTCCGGTTCCGGTTCCAAAACCGCCGGTTCACGGTTTTTTAAAATGAGGAACCGGGATTGAACCGTGAAGCGGCCGGTTTCGGTTCTCACCGGTTCCGGTTCTCGCCGGTTCCGGTTCTTCCGGTTCCGGTTCCGGTTCGGTTCTCCGGTTCCGCCCGGTTCCGGTTCCGATTTGCCCATGTCTACCTCAATCTCCAAATAGTGTATTTAACACTTTTTTCATTCTATTGCCAGCTTAATCATTATCAAATTTCACTCAATGGCACAACCTATCTGTAGTTCTTTGTTTTCGATTTCTATATGTTTCTAAAACTTATAAGATGTATTATTGTTTCCTAGCATGTTTACGATTTGGGCGAAAGCATCTCTTGCTCATAGAATTTCGAATTCAGGTACGTTCTCTTTGTCTTTCGTTTGCCTCATTACTTTTACTGAGCTCTAGCTGATAACTTTTTAACATGTGTGTAGCCTTAGTATTTCTCAATTTGATCTTTTGAACCGTTCCCCATTTTCACGATTATGTTAATTTATGATATGTTCTTTGTCTATCTACGGGAAAAATTTGTAAGTTCTTTCTACGGTTCAGTTCTCCGGATAGAGTAGTATCTAAATGGGTTTTTTTGATAGGTATGGAATTCTGAAAGCTCACAATGTTGATGACGACGATGATGTGGTTGCTCTAGAAAGGAAAATGCATATTGCAGAAATTCCTCCAAATACCTGGAAGCACGGAGAGATTAAGTGTGACGACCCCAACCCTAGGCACTCATTTTTTAAATATTTAATTATATGCTTTTAATATTCATGCTAGCTTTATGTGTTCAATATTGTCTTTAAAATTCTAAATTTAGGATAAATTGGGTGAGAAATAAATTTAGAATCTTTTATGAAATTATTGGACATTAAATAAATAAACATGGATAATAATAAAAATGGGAATTTATTAAATAGATAAATAATTGAGGAGGTTAAATGAGTGAGTAGGATGAATTATTGGGTTAAGGGTTAAGTTTAAATTAAAAATAAAGATGAAAGCCTTCTTGGTAGATATTTGTAGGAGGGGCCAATTTTCTTGCTCTCCCATCCTCTTGCCAAGTGTCCATTCCCCACACCTCCTCTTACTCCCCTTCCCCTCCTTCTCCTTCATTCACTACCATTCTTCATCCTAGAGAAAATAGAGAAAACCTCCATTGAAGTCCCCTTTGCCCAAGCTTTGAAGTCAAGCATTCTTCACCAAAATTCAAGTCCTAGAGCACCATTGAAGTTGGATGACCTAGAGGAAGCCATCTAGCTAGAAAGATCAACATTTCCTTATAAAATCCAAAGGTGAGTTGTTATGATTCCCTTCTTCTATGTGTTCATGAGTTCTTTGATTTTTGTTCTTGGCTTGATGATGTTGATTTCTTGCTTGGAAACCTAAATGGGAGTTGATTGATTAGAAAATGAACATTGTTGAAGTTAGGGTTCAAGGAAGATCATTAGAAGGGTTTGAAATGGGTGGAATGGGTAGAGATAAATGATCTAGGATTACTTGGTTGTGAGTTTATATGTTTTGATTGGGACTTGGTAAGATGAAGGTGTTCTTGGGTGTTCTTGATCAAGCCATGGTAGAGGGAAAGAAGAACTAGGGTTAAAAGGGGTTAAAATCTGAAAATATGGGCTGGAGGAGGCTTGGGCGGTCGCCCATGGGGGCTTGGGCGGCCGCCCATCATGGCAGGAGGTCCAAATTCCCTTGAAGTCCACTTGGGCGGTCGCCCAAGTGGTTAAGGGCGGTCGCCCATGCTGGCAGAAACCACAATTTCTCTTGAGGTCCACTTGGGCGGTCGCCCAAGTGTAAGGGCGGTCGCCCAAGACCCTGAACCAAAATTTCTTAATTTAAACTAGGATCGTTTAGCAAGTTTGTTGGCCACTTATAAATTAAGACTCCCACTTGGTAATTGAACTTGAACCTTCATTTAGGTCTTGTATCATTGTATATGGAATTTGTAGGGTAGGTTTATGATCCCTCATTTCCTTACTTGATGTTATATATATTGTTGTTGATATTGTTTAGTGTATTCATAAATTGTTACACTTTGATATTGTTGGGCATGAGTATATATTACCATGTGGCTATTGTTTATCCCTTTTTGTGGATTTTATTCAAGTATCTATTATGTGCTTGATATGTGTGAGTCAGCTGACGTTGGGGGTATAACATAATACGGTCAATTATGGAAGTGTGACCTAATGTGATCGGATTATGTTATATCTGTGACCGTCCCCCTCCGCGGCCACAAAGTTGGGGTTATAGCGTCTGTATTGAGCCAAAAGCCTTACAGAGTTGCTACTGTCTTATTTGGTTCCCTGAAAAACGGGTCTTATAAGACGTGAGTATTGCTTAAGCAGCTCACTGTAAGATTGGAGTATTATATTACCCAATGTTGTACGACTACTTGTTCGTACGGGAAAAGGTAAACCAAGGTAATGGAATGTGTTTATAGCTTTCCCAATGTGTTATGTGCGACTTGTTATATGTTGCATTTATTTGGCATATTGTTGCATCCATAATAGCTTGCTGAGATTTATTCTCACCCCTCTCCCTTTACTGTTTTAGATCCCGAGACAGGCGGACCGGCCAAGTAAGGACGGAGAGGAGTTTGGAGAAATCTTTTGGGTGTTGCTCGGGTATGTTTAGGGTGACGTATAAAATTGTATTTTGGTAATTCCTTTCTTGGAATTTGTAATTATAAACTTTAAACTCTACGTCATAACCTTAATCTTTTGTAACTAAACAGTTAACCGTTTTCAAAGTTTGTTATCTCCTCCTCCGATGTGGAGTAGAGTGGAGTTATTTCGAAAGGTTATGTTATTAATGGTTATGTTTAAAAGTCAAAGCAAAGTTTTAAAAGTTTTTGTGTATTTGGGTTAGTTTGAGGATGCTCCAACTCGGGACACGTGTAGGTTCCGGGTCGGGGTCCTCACAGTTGGTATCAGAGCTCGGTTAGAATTCTCGGGTAGAGTCTAGCTGAGTGAGAGTGTGTGATAACTGACGTCGAGTGTTTAATGCAGGAGTTTGTTGTTATGGCGGGAAATGATGGTGATCAGAATCTGGGTTTGGGTGGTGTTGGTAATCCGAATGCCGAGATGATGGATATGTTCCGAGGGTTTCTTCAGCATATGGCAACTCAGAATCAGAATTTGAATCAGAATCAAGGCGAGCGAGCAACATGGTTTGGAGAAGTTCGTGAAGATGTCTCCTCCTAGCTTCAACGGAGATCCGGATCCGGTGAAGGGCCGAGAGGTGGCTTCGAGGCTATGAATAAGATTTTCGCAGCTATGGAGAGTTCGGATGCGGAGAAGGTGAGATGTGCCGTTTTCAAGTTGGAAGGACCAATGAGGATCAAAGTGGCGTGTAGTGAAGGATGGTTGGGACCGGGATTTGACACCGCAGACTTGGGAGAACTTCACACGCAAGTTCCGGATCACTTTGTGCCGATGGTTACTAGAGACAAGAAGGAAGGCGAAGTTTCGAAACCGGAGCAAGGGACCATGACGATAGCGCAAGTACTCAAAGCAAAGTTCACGTAATTGGCCCGATATTGTCCTCATTTGGTGCCGGATGAGGAGAGGCGAGTCTACCGGTTTGTGAAGGGTTTAAGGGTTGAGTTCCTAAGGCTTATTGACGCATAACTTCGCCAACTTCCAAGCGGCGGTGAATATGGCGTATCGGATTGAGAATGACATAGAGGAGCACCGTGGTAAGAATGAAGGCGGAAACAGGAATAGGTTCCAAGGTCAAGGTTCGGGACAGAATAGGGTGCAGCCGAGGACGTTCACCCCGGGAGCGAATCGAGGAGGAAATGTGGCGACTCCGGCAAATCGTACGACTCCCTTGGGCCGCTTGGGGGCAACATGTGGGTTTTGCAAGAGGCTAGGGCATTCGGAGGACAAGTGTTGGAGCAAACAAGGAAAGTGTTTGGAGTGTGGGTCGGCGAGGCCATTTTAGGAGGAATTGCCCCAAGTTACGTAATAAGCAAGCTTCGGGTACCGGTTTTGGAGGACAAGGTAGTGGTGTGAAGAGAGATGTTGATGGGAAACCTAAGGATAGAGTCCAAGGTCGTGTGTTTGCTTTGGGTCGAGGAGAGGTCGATCCTAATGCCGTCATTAGAGGTATAGTTCCTGTCTCAGGAGTTAAGGCTCGCATTCTTATAGATCCCGGTCTTCCCATTCATTTGGGGCATCGCATTTTGCATTCTCATTACATACCTTGCACGAATCTATGCCTTATGTGTTAGAGGTCTCTACTCCTATGGGAGAGAGCCTCACATCTTCTTTGATATATCCTGGGTTGTGATGTGACTATATGTGGGCATGTATTGCCGGTGGATTTGGTCGAGTTACCAATCCGTGATTTTGATGTGATCCTTGGGATGGATTGGTTCAGTCAGTGTCATGCTTTGGTAGACTGTCGTAGAAAACGAGTCTCATTTGCCATGCCAGCGTGCCTACTTTTATATTTGATGCGGATAGATCTATGTTCGGGTTACATGTTATTTCTGCCTTAAAAGCTAGAAAGATGCTATCTAAGGGGTGTGCGGGTTACTTAGCTTATGTGGTAGATTCCAATAAGAAGTCTTCCGAGTTAGCTCATGTTCCGGTTGTGAATGAGTTTAGCGATGTGTTTTCTAGTGAGTACTCTATGCCTCCGGATCGTGAGGTAGAGTTTTGTATTGACTTAGTGCCCGTCACCGCTCCTATCTCTAAAGCACCCTATAGAATGGCTCCGGCCGAGTTAAAAGAGTTGAAGGTCCAATTGCAAGAATTGTTAGACCGAGGTTTTATTCGTCCTAGTGTGTCTCCGTGGGGAGCACCGGTCTTGTTTGTTAGGAAGAAGGATGGTACCTTACGATTGTGTATTGACTATCGTTTGTTGAACCAAGCCACCATTAAGAATAAGTATCCTCTTCCGCATATAGATGATTTGTTTGACCAACTCCAAGGTTCCGTTATCTACTCAAAGCTTGATTTGAGAAGCGGATACCATCGATTGAAGATTAGACCGGATGATATTGCTAAGACAACTTTCCTGACTAGATATGGTCATTATGAGTTTGTTGTGATGCCTTCGGGTTGACTAATGCTCCACCGTGTTTATGGATATGATGAACCGTGTCTTCAAGCCTTATCTTGATAGCTTTGTGGTAGTGTTCATAGATGATATCCTTGTTTACTCTAAGTCTCGGGAAGAGCATGAGAATCATTTGAGGATTGTCTTGTCCGTTCTTCGGGAGAAGCAATTGTACGCCAAGTTCAGTAAGTGCGAGTTTTGGCTTGAGCAGATTTCTTTCTTGGGGCATGTTGTATCGAGTTCGGGAATTTCCGTGGATCCTTCAAAGATTGAAGCCGTGGTTAATTGGAAGCAACCTTCGACTGTGACCGAGGTCCGTAGTTTTCTTGGTTTGGCGGTATTATCGGAGGTTCATTGAAGGGTTTTCTCGGATTGCGACTCCGTTGACTAGGTTGACTCGGAAAGATGTATCGTTTGTATGGGATTCCAAGTGTGAAGCAAGCTTTGATGAATTGAAGAAGAGGTTGACAACGGCTCCTATTCTTACCCTTCCGGATGGTTGCGAGAATTTTGTTATTTATAGTGATGCCTCGAAGGCGGGTTTGGGATGTGTGTTGATGCAAAATGGGAAAGTAATTGCGTATGCCTCTAGGAAGTTATCACCGGCGGAACAGAATTACCCTACTCATGATATGGAATTGGCGGCGATTGTATTTGCGTTACATAAGTGGAAGCACTACCTTTATGGGGCGAAGTTTGAGATTTTCACCGATCATAAGAGTTTGAAGTACCTATTTACCCAAAAGGAGTTGAACAACCGACAAAGGAGATGGCTTGAGTTATTGAAGGATTTTGATTGTGTCATTTCCTATCACCCGGGGAAAGCCAATGTAGTGGCGGATGCGATTAGCTGAAAGGCGTATTTGACAGCTTTGAGTTCCCGAGAATTGAAGAGTGAGGTAATTATTACGAATGTTAGAGCCGTTACGACATTGTATGGAGATTTGAAAGAAGCTCAACAAGGAGACCCGGAATTGAAGAAAATTTTAGGTCAAGTGCAAAATGGGAAAGCCGGGGAATTTGCTTTGAATAGAGATGGGATTTTAACTTTCCAAGGGAGAATTTGCGTTCCTTCATCGCCGGAAATCAAGAAGCGTGTTTTAGAGGATGGCCATAAGTCTAAGTTTGCGATTCATCCGGGGAGTACCAAAATGTATCAAGACTTGAAGCGAGGGTATTGGTGGAATGGTATGAAGAGGGAAATAGCGGATTATGTTTCTAAGTGTTTGACTTGTCAACAAATCAAGGCCGAACATCAGAGACCGGCGGGACTACTTCAACCATTGGATATTCCGGAGTGGAAATGGGAAGGGATCTCGATGGATTTTGTTTCGGGTTTACCTCTTACCGCGAAGAAGATGGATGCTATTTGGGTTATTGTGGATAGATTGACAAAGTCGGCTCATTTTCTTCCGATGTCAACTAAGTTTTCGTTAGAGAAGTTAGCCCCAATTGTATATGAAAGAGATCGTTCGACTTCATGGGGTTCCTAAGCTTAGTATTGTTTCCGACAGAGATCCGAGGTTTACTTCTAGATTTTGGAGAGCATTGCATGAAGCCTTGGGTTCTAAGTTGCGTTTTAGTACGGCGTTTCATCCTCAAACCGATGGTCGATCCGAGAGAACTATTCGTATACTTGAGGATATGTTACGGGCTTGTGTGATGGATTTCCAATTATCTTGGGAGGATCATCTACCGTTAGTTGAGTTTGCTTACAACAATAGTTATCGATCAAGTATCGAGATGGCTCCGTATGAGGCGTTGTATGGTAGGAAGTGTCGATCTCCGATGTGTTGGGATGAAGTAGGTGAAGCGAGACTTTGGGGCCGGATTTGGTTAGGGATTCTACGGAGAAGATCAAGGTGATTCGGGATAGATTGAAGACGGCTCGGAAGTAGACGCAAAAGCTACGCCGACAATAGAAGACGGGATTTATCATTTCGGGTTGGTGACTTTGTGTTCTTGAAGGTCTCTCCGAGGACGGGGATTAAAAGGTTTGGTAATAAGGGTAAGTTGGCTCCGAGGTTTGTAGGTCCGTTTGAGATTCTAGAGAAGATAGGGGAATTGGCTTACCGGTTGGCGTTGCCTCCGTCTTTCTCTTTGCTTCATGATGTGTTTCACGTTTCTATGCTAAGGAAGTATTGTCATGACCCCTCCCATGTTTTGAGCTCTCCTCCCGATGATGTCCAAGCGGACATGTCTTATGTTGAAGAGCCGCTAAGAGTCTTAGAATTCCAAGTTAAGGAGTTGAGAACTAAGAGTATCCCGATAGTGAAAGTCCTTTGGAAGAATCATACCGTAGAGGAAGCAACGTGGGAGCTAGAGTCGGAGATGAGGGCGAAATATCCGTGGTTGTTTGAAAATTCAAGTAAGTCTTCTTTTAAAATTCGGGTCGAATTTTCTTTAAGGGGGAGTGAGTGTGACGACCCCAACCCTAGGCACTCATTTTTTAAATATTTAATTATATGCTTTTAATATTCATGCTAGCTTTATGTGTTCAATATTGTCTTTAAAATTCTAAATTTAGGATAAATTGGGTGAGAAATAAATTTAGAATCTTTTATGAAATTATTGGACATTAAATAAATAAACATGGATAATAATAAAAATGGGAATTTATTAAATAGATAAATAATTGAGGAGGTTAAATGAGTGAGTAGGATGAATTATTGGGTTAAGGGTTAAGTTTAAATTAAAAATAAAGATGAAAGCCTTCTTGGTAGATATTTGTAGGAGGGGCCAATTTTCTTGCTCTCCCATCCTCTTGCCAAGTGTCCATTCCCCACACCTCCTCTTACTCCCCTTCCCCTCCTTCTCCTTCATTCACTACCATTCTTCATCCTAGAGAAAATAGAGAAAACCTCCATTGAAGTCCCCTTTGCCCAAGCTTTGAAGTCAAGCATTCTTCACCAAAATTCAAGTCCTAGAGCACCATTGAAGTTGGATGACCTAGAGGAAGCCATCTAGCTAAAAAGATCAACATTTCCTTATAAAATCCAAAGGTGAGTTGTTATGATTCCCTTCTTCTATGTGTTCATGAGTTCTTTGATTTTTGTTCTTGGCTTGATGATGTTGATTTCTTGCTTGGAAACCTAAATGGGAGTTGATTGATTAGAAAATGAACATTGTTGAAGTTAGGGTTCAAGGAAGATCATTAGAAGGGTTTGAAATGGGTGGAATGGGTAGAGATAAATGATCTAGGATTACTTGGTTGTGAGTTTATATGTTTTGATTGGGACTTGGTAAGATGAAGGTGTTCTTGGGTGTTCTTGATCAAGCCATGGTAGAGGGAAAGAAGAACTAGGGTTAAAAGGGGTTAAAATCTGAAAATATGGGCTGGAGGAGGCTTGGGCGGTCGCCCATGGGGGCTTGGGCGGCCGCCCATCATGGCAGGAGGTCCAAATTCCCTGAAGTCCCACTTGGGCGGTCGCCCAAGTGGTTAAGGGCGGTCGCCCATGCTGGCAGAAACCACAATTTCTCTTGAGGTCCACTTGGGCGGTCGCCCAAGTGTAAGGGCGGTCGCCCAAGACCCTGAACCAAAATTTCTTAATTTAAACTAGGATCGTTTAGCAAGTTTGTTGGCCACTTATAAATTAAGACTCCCACTTGGTAATTGAACTTGAACCTTCATTTAGGTCTTGTATCATTGTATATGGAATTTGTAGGGTAGGTTTATGATCCCTCATTTCCTTACTTGATGTTATATATATTGTTGTTGATATTGTTTAGTGTATTCATAAATTGTTACACTTTGATATTGTTGGGCATGAGTATATATTACCATGTGGCTATTGTTTATCCCTTTTTGTGGATTTTATTCAAGTATCTATTATGTGCTTGATATGTGTGAGTCACCGACGTTGGGGTATAACATAATACGGTCAATTATGGAAGTGTGACCTAATGTGATCGGATTATGTTATATCTGTGACCGTCCCCTCCTGTGGCCACAGGTTGGGGTTATAGCGTCTGTATTGAGCCAAAAGCCTTACAGAGTTGCTACTGTCTTATTTGGTTCCCTGAAAAACGGGTCTTATAAGACGTGAGTATTGCTTAAGCAGCTCACTGTAAGATTGGAGTATTATATTACCCAATGTCAGATTTACGACTACTGTTCGGACGGGAAAAGGTAAACCAAGGTAATGGAATGTGTTTATAGCTTTCCCAATGTGTTATGTGCGACTTGTTATATGTTGCATTTATTTGGCATATTGTTGCATCCATAATAGCTTGCTGAGATTTATTCTCATCCCTCTCCCTTTCTTGTTTTAGATCCCGAGACAGCGGACCGGCCAAGTAAGGACGGAGAGGAGTTTGGAGAAATCTTTTGGGTGTTGTCGGGGTATGTTTAGGGTGACGTATAAAATTGTATTTTGGTAATTCCTTTCTTGGAATTTGTAATTATAAACTTTAAACTCTACGTCATAACCTTAATCTTTTGTAACTAAACAGTTAACCGTTTTCAAAGTTTGTTATCTCCTCCTCCGATGTGGAGTAGAGTGGAGTTATTTCGAAAGGTTATGTTATTAATGGTTATGTTTGAAAGTCAAAGCAAAGTTTTAAAAGTTTTTGTGTATTTGGGTTAGTTTGAGGACGCTCCAACTCGGGACACGTGTAGGTTCCGGGTCGGGGTCCTCACATTAAGGTATTGAAATCTTGCTCTGAAGTAGTGGTTACTTATGTCAAAATTAGTGAATTATCATTTCATGAATGGGAAGATACATCCTCTCTGAAGTTGTGGTTACTTATGTCAAAAATAGTGGTTACTTATGTCAAAAATAATTAACTTTATGCACTCCATCTGTTTGTCTCAATGTCTGAACAAAATACAGCTTGACCCTCCCTCCCTTTCATTGCATTGCATTATTATTTTTTTTAAATCTTATCCTCCGTCCCATAAAAATAGCCTATTGGTGCGAAACTATATGGGCTTCGTTAGATGAGAGGTAGAACCTGCTAATTAATGCACAAACTTTTTATTCATTATTGGAAAATCTTTGCCTCTGATGATTTGAAACATAAGAAGAAAAGCACAAGAGGAGGAGACCAAGGTAACCGAAGCTCACCTTTCTAAGACTTTTAATCACCTTAGTGATGCAATATTACTAAATGCAAGTTTATGTACATGAACCAATTACTCATTGCTTTTACAAATAAATGTCTCAGGAAAGAATGTGAAGGTAGTTAATGGTGAGTAATGGAGTGCTTAGAATAATGAGAAAAAGAGTCTTTCATGGGGGTGGGGATATAAGTGGGGGTACTGACCCGTGCGGTCCGCACGGGCTCGGAGTACTAGTCTATAATACAATATAGAGAGGATTTAACTGCCTCTTATCTTGAGATAAGTGGTGGCTGAGATTGCTTCTGAGAAAAGACATCCAACGGCTGTGATTCAATTTGAGAAAAACTTACACCTAACTGCCTCAATCTATCTGGTAACCGCTGCAGTCAATCAGCTTTGATCGTGCCTTCGTTCATCCCCGTTCCCTCTCTTTGTATCTCTAACAACAATCAACCCGGCTTCCCAGAAAAACCCTAGAACTCTCCATTCTCAACAATTACAATTAATTAATCATTGTGTGTTTAATTTCTATATACGTTGTTGAAGTTTTGGATTTGATTTGGTGATGGCGTCGGAGATCGAGGTGGTTGACGAGATTGAATCGAGAGATTGGGATTCAACGGCGGTGGTTGTGACGACCGGAGGAGGAGGAGGGACCGGAGCAAACGATGATAACTTGAGGAACGATGTTTATACTGAAGCTGCGTATGGGGATTTGGAGAAGCTGCAGAGGTTGGTGCCTTGGTGGAGTCCGAAATAGTGTGCAAATCCCTAACTCCCCCACCAGCCTCATTGATCTCGGCCTCTCGCCGACAAATTTTAATGGTATTTCTATCACTCAATTTGCTAACCATGTGTGTGTGATTATCAAGATACTTTATCAACAATGTTATGATTCTGATGTTGAATATATTTATGCTTTTGTTGGTCGCTTCAACGGGAAAAGATTGTTAGATAAATACTCCCAAGGCTGGAGTATTAGCTTTATAACTTTTCCCAAGTTTCTTGCTTTATTGTATTGTTTATGGTTTTTATCATTACAGTTGAAAGTTAGTACTTTTAAGTGTTATTATGCACATGCATTGCAAGAGAAGTATAATATGAAGATGGACCTCCGAAGGTAAACAATAAGTGGACTGGGCACGAGAGCTTGAAGTTGTGTTTTCAAGCTGTCAACTTGGGAAAACAGGTCGTTACAAAGTGTTCTCGCTACTAAGTCTATATCTGCTCCGTCCAGTTAGTTACATCTTTTGCACTCTATTCAACTTTAAGTTGGTCTTTTTTTGCTAAATCTATGTCAGTGATACTTTCCCAAACTTCCCAAAGCAGTTACCATACCGAGCGTTCTTCAACAACAAGGGTACCTCTCTCTCTCTCTCTCTCTCTCTCTCTCTCTCTTTCTCGTGAAATATATATTCAAATCACGTATGACATGTTAATAGATATTCCTCTGTGTGCATTTCTTGAAACCAAATTCTTGGAAGATTCACTTTCTCAATTCGGTGAGTTTTCCTGTATGGGCCTTGATTCTGATGTCTGATATTTGGTGGGTTGTTTTAGTTTGCATTTGACTTTTTGATTCATATTGATGCTAATGGTTTGTTTACAAAGATTACAAATTGATATATGTGCTTCATTGCAGTTTGACTTTCTTGATTCGAAATCTGCCGCCGCGAGATGAGATGTGTGTGTGGGCCGTGTTCTTGAATTGCAATTGACTTTTTTTGTAGTGTTTCTTAGCCATTTGTCACGGTGGGTATGCCGAGTTTCAGCTAAAGATCAATTTTTCTTTTTTGTTGACATTTTCAGGGATTCTTTGGTTAAGATGTATGTAGTGAAATTTTTTCTCAAATAATCACTTTTTACTTTTTTATTTACCAAAATAACTAACTGTTCAAAGTATTGCCCAGAGTGTCCCTTTTTTTGTAACTCGCTACACGGTGTAGCGAGTTTGACTTGGGGATTGAGTCATCTCCTCATCTGAAAATTCATTTCCATCATAAAATGTCTGTACTCTTTGTAATATCTCCTTGAACTTCATTTCATTTTATATTGTGTTCATAATCAATTTTGTTTAAGCCCCTTTGACATTAAATATACTTACTATCAATATAGACATAGAGTGTTTGAAAATTAGGAAAATAAGGAGGTTAGGGGGTTGATTCTTTTTTTCTCCGTTTCATAATTTCTGCTATTTTTATATGTGTCAATTTTGCAATTGCATGTCACTTATTGATATCAGTTTTATATGTGTTAAGTTTCAGTGGATAAGACAGTGAATGAAGCTTTCGAATTCAAAGTGTACAATCAAGTAATGGTGAGGGACGGAGATTTGCAATTGAGCATCGATGCAGAAAGATGGATACTTGGGGTAATGTGATTGTTGGTGGCCGACACATAACTGATAGGTCTGTGAGAATCGGGTTAGCGGTTTCCCTTTCCCTTCTTTCTCTTTTTTGTTTCATGCGGCTGTTTTCCTTCTCACCATGTACTCCTCCGTGTAATCGGAAGAAGAGAAAGCGGAATAAAGCTACCATCACTGAAGAGTTAATACCGAGGCGAGTAGGGGTTTCATATACAATACTCTCTTGGCAATATCCGACTCATGAAATAAGTAAGTTCCCCAATTTTCTTACAGTTGATTTCAATCAATTTTATTCCTACTTTTCGCTGCTTATATCAAATATTTCTCATTGCATATTTATATTTATCTGCCTTTTGCTTTATCTTATTTATCTATAATATGTAATTCGGTCTTCTGCACCTAAATATGTCTTCACCCGACTTCTTCATTGCTTGCCATTGTAAAGGTATAAGGTAGAATTTTTTGGAAAGATAGCAACATTTCAACAATATTTGGAGTTTGATGATAGTGAGATTTTCGATTGGAAGCAAGGTATGCAAATAGGCAAAAAGAGGCTTTGTATATGACCGATAGATTCAAGTATGTTAATAGGCAAAAATAGGAGTTTGATGTTGGTGTGAACTATTATCTTTGTGTCTCTTTTTGTAGCTTTAGCCGTTAACCCACCTCTACTTCCTTCTCAAATGGGTTCTACCTTTATTCATTTATAACACACACGGGTATTTGTTCACTATTGTAAACATGTGCATGTGAGTATGCCTATGGGTTAGACTATAATAATAAGCTCATTCAATATAAATACTCCTTTCGATGAGTTTTAAACAAAGACCATTTTGATCTGATTACTCTTATAGGAGTGTTTTATGGAGTTTTTATTAAAGAGCCGTATAATGGATTAGTTATATATTACCCCGTCAAAAATAAATGACCAAAAACTTTTCAAATGAGCTCTCGACAAATTTCAATTTTATTTTATACATTTTGTGATGGAGGGAGTATATTCCTTTTCGTATTACTATGCATCAATACCTTAATGATTTACAGATTATTGTTTTCCTAATGATTATCAATTTTTTAAATATTGTGTCTTTAAATGATTGTTTAACATTTTCTTTTAGCATTAATTTTATACATACAAACTTAAAAATTCATATGTCCCTTAAATAAAATTAGATGGAGTATATAGTACAAGGATAATAGCAATTTATATTATAATATGATTATTTTAAAGCGGACTATTTTAAAGAAAATTTCAAAAATCTGTTTCTTATATATTTATAAGAATCATGAAAATTAGTTTCAAAAGATGCATGTCTCGATTGATTTACTCGAGTGAGTGAACCTGACCATCTATTTTATTAACATTATACAATATGTTCATGATTTTCTCAATTACGTGAAAGATTAATTTGTTTTGTAGGTTATTTGTTGTATTTGATGTTCAAGGTGGCCCGGAGGGTACTGATATTGTATTGAAATTTGTGATTCTTATCCAAGACAAAGATTTGATAGTTACATCAGTGTTAATGAAATTATGGAGGACTCATAAGGTTGCCCCATGCTAAGAAGTGGAATTTTTTCCTCAAATAATCACTTTTTACTTTTTTATTTATCAAAATAACTTACTGTTTAAAGTATTGCCCAGAGTGTCCTTTTTTTTGTAACTCGCTACACCGTGTAGCGAGTTTGGCATACTGTCCCGTGCCATTGGCACGGGCTAGAGAGTACTAGTAAGTTCTTTAATTTAAGGACCCAATTGAAAAAAAGTGCAATATTTCTTTCTCATATCGGATTGTTCTTGATATAACATATTTCTAGTCTATTTTCTTTTATATAGAAAGTAAATGTAAGCAAGTATTTGATATAATATGAAAAAAAAATACTTAGTAAATTTGATATAAAATACCATTTAAACTTATTGAACTATAGGAAATACAAGACAAAAGTTGGAACCCATACTTATCCATTATACTTGAATTTTTAGTTTCCTCCAATACTTTATGTACTAAGCAACAAACCATTGAGAGTAAGTATAGGTATAATCACTTGAACATGATACAAATGAGAAATATGAATCTTATGCTCCGTTTGTTTAGCGTAAAACATTTTTCGGAAAATGATTTCCTGCAAAATGTTTTGCGGAAAATGAAAATGTTTTCCGAAAAATGAGATAAACATGTTTTCGACTGTTTGGTAAGGAAAATGTTTTCCGAAAAATGTTCGATTGAATTGACTACAAATTTTACTTAGAAAAGTGGGAAAAATATTTTCCGGAAAACATTTTCCCCATTTTGCGGTGCTAAACAAACACCCGAAAATGGGGAAAATGTTTTCCGAAAAATATTTTCTCCCAAACAAACAGAGCCTTATAAGAAAAATATAATTGTATTAAATGTAAAAATCATACTAAACTCATTATATAAATTCATGCTAAATCCATTTTCACACAAAGTCATGCGATTCATTTGCATGATAACTAAAGTTATTCCCTCATTTCTAAAAAAATATGGAATTTTGTCTTTTTCACTAAAGTTATTCCCTCGTTTCTAAAAAAAATAGTTTTGCCCCAAGGGAAAAAAAAACTAGTTCGGCCGCTATTGTCAACATTTAAAACAAAAGTGTGTATTGCTTATTTATTTATTGCTTGCACAATACTAATATTCTTAAAAAAGGGCTTGATAATCTCACCTAGTTGCCGTTAATGAACTTAGCTCTCCCGCCCTCTTCTCCTACCCCTATATATTACCTTTAAGGCATTCGAAAAGTCTTTGTCATTTATTTTTCAATATAAATAATTTTGTAACAATTTCTCCATCAGTCAAGAATTTCAAGAAACGAAAAGAGTAGAAAAAGGAACAAGAAATGGCCAAGAAAAGGTAGCAACATTCTTCCGATTTGGGTAATTCTTTTAGTATGATTACCACTTTTCTTAAACACAATTTATATGTTCTTTTGTGATATAATGTATCACATCTTTGATTAATGTAAGTATTGATTGTTTGATACTCCCTCCGTCCCATTCATATTCATAAAGACGTTCTTAAAATATGCAAAGAGAGAAGAAAATTAGAGTTAATCAAGAAGAGGGAGTAATGACATAATAATTTGTACGCTATTATGTATGCTATTATGTATGTATAAGTAAAAATAAAGTGTAAGGGTGCTAATAAATGCAATTGTACAAATCTTAATTTCTTGATTTTGACGTTGACAGAATCAAGAACCTCAAGGGTTCATCAACCCTTGAGTGAACAAGAAAAGAGGAAAAGGCAGTCAATACGAGCGGAATTACAGACTTTCAAGGAAGGCGAGGTTAAAAGTGCCTTTGGCGGATGATTA
Source organism: Adenophora triphylla var. japonica (assembly GCA_022495995.1). Lineage (NCBI taxonomy): Eukaryota > Viridiplantae > Streptophyta > Magnoliopsida > Asterales > Campanulaceae > Adenophora > Adenophora triphylla. The sequence continues at coordinate 88,714 of JAFEMH010000227.1, forward strand.
CGATAGTAAATGGAGGGCCAAAGACGCATAAAACGCGATAAAAACATGGTAAATATCATCGTTCATTCTATAGGCCATCCTATAGGCCAAACCCATGCGGTTTGCAGGCTCCAAGGTATACCTCCTCCAGGAAACTGGGGGTGTTGGATACAAAAATCTCACGTGCCACAAGGATCGGAACTACAACACATGAGGGTGAAATGGCAGCTGTAGAAGTGAATCCACCGGAGGCTGAAATGGCTGCGTCTGAACCACTTAAAATTGTCATACTTATCCATTATGCTTGAATTTTTAGTTACCTCCAATATTTTATGTACTAATCAACAAACCATTGAGAGTAAGTATAGGTATAATCACTTGAGCATAGTATGATACAAATGAGAAATATGAATCTTATAAGAAAAAGATAATTGTATTATTAAATGTAAAAATCATACTAAACTCATTATATAAATTCATCCTAAATCCATTTTCACACAAATTCATGTGATTCATTTGCATGATAACTAAAGTTATTCCCTCATTTCTAAAAAAAAAATTTGGAATTTTGTCTTTTTCACTTAAGTTTTTCCCTAGTTTCTAAAAAAAATATGAAATTTCATTTTTCCACTATGCGACATTTGGAACTTTAGTTATTTTTAATATTTTATCTAATATAGGTTCATCTGCTTCACCGGAAAACCATTTACTTCACCTTCAAAGCATTGATGACAAATATGAATATAAACAGGCCGACTATGATCATGTGCAAGAGGCCCTCTTTTACGAGGTCCAAATTTTTAAGGGCCCTTGATTTTTGCATTTTTATTCTTTTATCCTTTGAAAATTTGAGAAAAATATTTACGAAACCCTAACCTTTTAAATCCCTAACAAAGTTGAGTTAAGTACCTACTTCGTCAGTTAGGTCTTTTTACGTATTGGTCCCTATCTCTTTTTTGTGTACGTTTTCGTCCCTGTCCCTGACCTACCTACTTAAATTTCCATGCCATCCTCCATTCCACTTTTTGAGTTGGCACTGTGATGTCATTAAAAACATGACATGCCACGTTATTTGCTTGCATATTTATTCACAATGGAAAAAAAAACGTCACAGACTTGACACATGACTTATCCATAATTATACTTCTTAAATAAGGCAATCAATGTATTTATTAAACTTACTTTAACCTATATATATTAACTTACATATTTATGGAAGCATAAGTAAGCTACTTAAACGTATTAATCACCTTATTTAATGAGCGGGCACGCATTAAAAAAAAACCAAAAAAATCAATTAGGAGTTAGGAAAGAGTCATCTATAATACAATATACAGAGGCTTTAACCGCCTCTTATCTGGGGTATAAGTGATGGCTGAGATTAATTCTCAAAAATTGATTCAACAGCTGAATTTAACCTCACTTTTCTCTCCAACTCCCACATGAAAACTGTCACCAAAACTGGCCATCCCACTATCCCATTCCCACGGTATGTGCTACCTTTTCTCCCAAAATGTATCAAGCCCTAACATCCTACATCTTAAAGCTATTGGAGATAACTGCCATTCACCCATTGTTGTTGTTAAAGGTACGAAGAAATCGAGTGGTTAGGGAAGAAGATACGTTGGGGGAAGGGGTAGGGTTCGATTGGTTAGGCCGGCGCCGGATAAGAACTCAGAGAAAAGGTCGCCCTGAAACGATGGGGATTCTGCCGGAAAGCTTGAAGAATCGAGGTAAATTTTTAATTTTTTTGTTTGTTTTTGAGGATTTTGATGTTGATAAGATTATGAAGAAGACTAATTTTGATGTTTGTTAGTTTTCCCTTTTTAATTTTTGTAACTCATTAGAAATCGTTTTTTTTTCTTCAGATATGCTATGTTTTATTGAAAGCAAGTACATTGTGAAGTTTTTTTTTTTTTTTTTTTTTTTTCATATCAACCAAGACTGTTCCTCAGGACATGGAGCATAAATGTGCCTATAAAGGTATTTTAGAGCTGACTCTTTCTTTTACTAAATTCAATGTTGACATTAAAATTGTTGTGCAACAACAAAAAAGAAACTGTTGTTTTAGTTTCGGGACGGAGGTAGTATATAATTCAGCTTTGGTGGTAAGTTCAATTTGGTTTCAGATGTTGAGGTTTCTAAGGATGATTTTTTTCTGCAATTTTTCAGATGTTGAGGTTTCTAAGGATGAGTTAGAGATGCTAAGGTTTCTAAGGATGAGTTTTACCATACTGATTCAAATTCCCATATAATGCTTTTTTTTTTTGAAAACTGAGTTTGATTATATTTGCTTTACAATGTTAATGATTCGTGAAATATTAATGTATAAGTGAAAGATAAGAAGACTGGAAATTATGAAAGATCTCTAGAAAGAAACTGTGATTGCCTCCGGGACTATATTTCATGGAACAACTTCACAACCCGATGACAATTATCGCAAAGAAGAGAGAATCGAATCAGACCTTAGCAATTGGTAAACTTAAATAGCTGGAAGAAGACACATTAAACCATAGGGCTCAACCTCTAACATGATTTAACTTCAAAGACTACTCCACCGGGAATAGATAAAATGTATGCACACTTGATAAATTAAAAGAGATATCCACTTGCCCCACCCACACACTTTGAAAAAAAAAAAAAAAAGAGTCTATTCTACTACCAAGAACTTGGAGAAACAAACTACTGTAAATGGCTAAGGTGGTTAAGTTCACAAAGTATGATATGAGTTATGGGGCCTTGAGAGGAAGGGAGAGCTTACTTTCAGCTACAGGTCAAGGGAACTTACCAAAATTTTTCGTGGAATATCTTCAAATGCAGCCAAAGGTAAGGTTGGCCCAAATTAGCACAATTAATATTCATATTCACCTGTAGTCAAAGCTGACCAGAGAAACCTACGTCTAGCTGTATCTATTTTTTACTTGGAAGAGAGCAGTCAAATAGGAAGTCGAAACTAATAACAAATATAGCTAAGTCAATTAAATAATAGGTATATTACAGTCTTACAGAGTTTACTCTAGACATAATGGTAATGCCTCAGAAAGTTGGGGGTTTTTAATGTTGGGTTTTATAAAGAACACCCTCACTTTCACACAAACAACCATTATTTCATTCTGGGAAGTCAAAACCATTATTTGAACAGAGTAGTAGTAGGAAAGGAGTGGCCTTTAGAGACTCTACTTTTCTGCTATTGTGTATGCCTCTTGCATTTTTTTGGTTTTGCATTCTTTTTGGTTTTTTCTTTAAAGGGGGAGTATATGCTGCAAGAAAAAGAGAAAGAGAAGGGAAATTACTCTTTACGTCCCAAATTGAATGTTTTATTTCTTTCAAAAATATTACTTTTAAACTGAGATATGTTAATGTTGAAAGTTTTCACTTAATGTTCACCCTTTAGTCTGCCATTGTAATTTAGTTTTCTAACTCCACCTACAATCTTTGTTTTGATGATTTTTGGGCTAACACAGTTTTACTTAGTTTTCTTTCCACTTTATTGTCATCTTTCTCAAAGAATTTATTGAATTCAAAACAATTCAATGAAAATAAACTTCTTGAAATGGAAATAATTATGAAGATGAGCAAATCAATGGCATGAATTTCTTTTTCTTCTTGAAATTTGAAAAAAAAAATGGTTCTAAGAAAGATTTCTAAACTAACATAAAATACATGTTGCAATTCATTTTGAGGGAAATGGGTTATGAATAATTTGTTCAATGAACAGGGTAGTAGTAGGAAAGGGAAAAAATAACAAATAAATGGAACTCCAACATACCATATCCTTCCATTGAGATGATTTGCAGATCCCCTCCAAAATACCGAGCATGCAACCGACTTATAGGAAGCCCATATCCATAACTGCACCATAGTAGCCATATCGGGCTTGTTCCAAGATCTCCGATATTAGCTTACACATATTTAAGTGGTGTCCATCTCTTAGCATCGTCACTTCTCTCTATGGGTAATATTGGTCTTTGGGTATAAAAGATCTAAAAGAGTAGACAATCAATACTTAAATTTCAGAATTATTGTCATGTATTTTGCTAAGTGAGTATGGTATTTTACTAGGTGAAACTCCGGAAATATTGCATGTTAAGGCCTTAAGGGCTAGCATTTATGTAAAAAAACGTTGTCAGAGAAATTACTCTCTCTACGTCTCAAATTGAATATTATTTTTTTTCAAATATATTACATTTTTTCTTGCCTTTTTTTTTTCTAAAACATCTCTTTAGAGGTTATTTAGTACTAAAATCATAGGTTCATCACCATAAGTTCATAACATAATAGAAAACTTGAGTGAAAAGGGACTACCTATAATGGGACGGAGTCTGTTCTTCTTCTTTACTTCATCTTTGAACAGAACATCAGTTAATTAATTTTGGCATTTTTTATCCCTAAAAATGGGATTATCTATATGGGACGGAGGAAATATCTCTTTTTTTCTTACCAATTCTCATGATTTATCTGTTAAAGCAGGCATCAGACCCTCTTCGTATACTCTCATAAACTATTTCTGACTTTTAAGGTTAAGGTTGAACTAGCTTTTCAAATTACCTAGAGCTGAAAATATTTCTGAGTATAACATTTGGAATGGAAATTATTAGAATTGTTCACAAATTCACCATTTTTTGGGGGGGGGGGGTGGGTGGGTGGGTGGGTGTGTTTATATGTTTGTATGTCTGGCGTAATATGTTTGCTTACTAAGCTGAAATGTTTTCTTCCGGTTTGTTCGGTTGGTCTAACATTCCCTTGGGCATTCGGACTTTGAAATGGAATCATGAGTTAACGGGTATATCCTAATTGATTGAATTAACTCCTTATGACTGACTTTGTTCCTTTATCATGAATATCAAACTTAAATTACCTTGGCCATAGTATTGAAGCAATTGTAACTTATCTTGGACAGATTTCCCTTATTTTAGGTATTTCTATTTTCCAAATTACGCCGAAAAATCTGCAAGATTGTTCAATTAGATGGCGAAGAATTTACTCACAAGCTCTTAAGTGTTTTTATCCTTTCATTTTTTTCTCTCTTTTAGTATTTAGTTGTTACTTCTAGACTATCATGTCTCACAATTTGTATTATTAGTATTGTACACATATTCACCTTTTTTTTTTGAGTGGGTGGGTTGGGGAGAGTCACTTTTTAATTTCTTCTAGAATTATCTATAAATCACAGATTATATAACGCTAATTATTTTTCTTCTATTTCTCAAGTTTGGAAGTTCAACTCCATGACACAACAACCATCAAGCAAAGGAAAAGAAATGGCGGCACCGCTAGAGGTATTTTTTACATTGTTAGAATAAAAATACATTTGATTAGAAAAAATAATATGGTGTTTCATGATTGTCCATGATTTTATAGTATTTCAAATATTATCTTCATGAATAATAGCATAATACTCTTAAAACCTTCACTTATATATACTTTATATTCACTATATCTTTTTATCTATTAAACTAAATATGTAGGAAGATTATGTAGAATTTCCCGAGGAACTAATTCAAGCAACAATCCGACAACGGGTTTTACCATCTTTAAATATGGAGGTAGGAGAAAGCTCTTCTTCTAGAAATTACATATCCACCCGAAATGCAATAAACATTGGTTTTGGTCATTCGAGACGTTCTATTGGACAAAGAAGACGACGATTGCATGAACAAGAGAATGCATCAACGTCTATAGCATCGCGACGTTCAACTTCCAATCAATTAGGTGAAATTGGAGACTTTACATGTAATGTAAGAGCTCTGGTTGAACCGTCAATAAGTGAACACGATACCATCTGAATGCTTCAAACTTAGTTTTGTGATCTGCGGGACGGGCATCAGGACAAAGGTCACGGCGATTACGTGAACAAGAGTATGACTCTATGTAACTTAATTAATTATCTATTCATGTTTAATTTACATAAATTAATCTTAAAAATAATCACTCGACTATCCTAATGTATAGGTCAAAAATATTAGAAGACCATGATATAAATCAACAATTTTTCATTCAAAGTCGACATTCCCTTGACAGAATGAACGTCGAATGTCAATACTGTGATGCATTTACTCTCGAGTTGATGCACAAGTTAAGAATGCAATATCCATTTGTAGTTTGTGATTGTTTCCTACTCTATTTTAATAAATTTTGAGATATTGAGGTGCTTTTAATGGTGTTTGTCTTTTAATTTTCATCACTTAACCATCATGCATACTGTTCATGAGATGCATACTGTTCCCGTGCCATTGACACGGGCTAGAGAGTACTAGTCTATAATACAATAGAGATCACATCTAACCGCCACACAATCGATGGCCAAGATTGAGTTTGAGAAAACATAACTGGTGGCTATGATTGAATATGAATAATAAATTTGTTTTTAACTTCCCACTCTGCTACAACGGTTACTACCTCTCTAACCGTCACACAAAGAGTGGTTCAGATTTAATCTCTCAAAAGACAAAGAGCGGCCTAGATTTAAAGTTGGAAAAAACAAAAAAAAAACTCCCCTACACCGAAAACTAACTAATATAAATAATTAATAATTTTTATTGACAAAATTGAATTTTACTATAAAAAACAAAAAAAACTCCCCTACACCGGTTACTAACTAATATAAATAATTAATAATTTTTATTAACAAAATTGAATTTTACTATGTTGACAGTTAAAAAATAATTATTAATTTTAAGTATTAAGCTAAATGGTGAATTTACTAACAATTTTTTTTTGTACTGTGCTATTGTTTGCTTGATAATGTCTATTTTGCATGGTTTATATTTTTGTAGAACTTTTGCTACTCATGGAGTCTTTGAGAGAGATAGCAGGCTTGGCATTCAATATAATACCTTTTTGCTGTCAAATAACTACTGTTAAATGTTTATGTGAATATTGTTAAATGTTTATGTGAATATGGCATTTGTACAGTTATGATGGTCTGTGGTTGGTTGTTTTGTTGTTCTTATTTTCTCCGTTTTCACTCACAATCTGTTTGTGAAAATCCTCATTACCTCAGTATTTATTTGGCTATATTTGGATCGGGGCGATACAACTATTGTACTAAGAGGCTAAGATGAAAATCTTAAGCTAGGTAGAAAGATGGTAGTGAGTAGAATGTGTTCTTTTAGGGGGTGGTGTGAGGTTGTGTGTGTGTGTGGGGGGGGGCAAATTCATCATTTATTTAATTTTTATACAGTCATTTTTGTACTGTCACCGTGCGATCCGCACAGGTGGGTAATCTATAATACAATAGAGGTCAAGAATAACCGCCACACTATAATACAATAGAGGTCAAGAATAACCGCCACACAATGAGTGGCTATGATTGTGTTTCAGAAAAGACAAAGAGTGGTCAGGATTGATTCTCAACTCCAACATCAGTTTTAACTTTTTTTTTTATTTTCAATCGTTGGATTTCTTTTCAATTTGTTTGATCTTATGGTCGTAGATTTGCGGTTTCTATTTCAATACATACTCCTTCCATCACGAGACTTTTAGTCAAATTGCAATAATTTTTTAACTATTAATTTAAAAATCATTATTGAAAATATTATTAATTGTGTTATAATAAAAAAAATAAATTTTATTAGAATCACTATTTTTTATTTAAATTATTGATCAAAGTTACATCAATTTGACTAAAATTTTTCATTCACGTGGGACGGTACGGGAGTATAATAATGTAGTAATAGTATACATAACTATTATTTGGAAATTGGCGTGTACCAAAATTTTCAATTCAAATGGAAATGGAAAGAAAACAAGCAAGTGGTCTGGTTGTGTGTACCGACTTTCTGACTTTCTCAATTTACAATTTAACTGACATGAATTTTGGTTACTTTTGTAATATACTTTTTAAATAAAAGTGTGTAGATCCGATCGCTCATTTTATTTAGCAGAATCAACTAAATCAAATTTTGACATATTTTTATAACAAATATGAATAATTTTATAGAAAATATAGATATTTCCATTAAATTCTAAAAATTGTTATTGATAGTATTTTTAATGGAAAAACAATAACAATTTTTATAATTGCATAAAAATATCTAAATTTTCATAAAATTACAGTCAAAATTCGATTGAGTTGACTATTAAAGTCAAAGTGATCTAATTTTTTTGAGACGGATGGAGTATTTGTTTTTATAATCTGTGGCAAATAAAAAAAAATATGATGTTATATTTTCAATTCATATATCATGGACATCTTTTTTTAAGGGATAATTTGATCATTTCACATTACATATTACCCGGAGTTAGTTTCATGACTAACTTCCGTTAGCCAAAGTGCATATTTTGACCTTAATTTAACGCAATACTCCCTCTACTTCTATTTCGAATAATCTTACTCACTTTGTCATCTAGAGCGTCTTATTGATAAGTCTCATTTTCTATGAACGAAAGTATATAATATTTATTTATTAATGAGACTCATTTGTTATACTCATAACGACTATCGTCTTACTATTTTCTATCTCATTTTCTCTCTCACCTCAGTCCATAACCGCCTATTGACTTTACACAAAGAACGGTTGATATCGATCCATAACCGCTAAAATCTAAGGGCTGTCATTTGATAATTTAATTTATTCTTCAATTCTAATCGTAAGATTAATTATCAATGATTTAATCCAATGACTCTCATTAACCGATTTCTAAAATTATCTCTGAATTTATCAATCACAATCTCTCTCTATTTTTCGTGATATCAGTATACTTCAGCTGTTTAATATTAAATAATTTTTATAAAATATAATATTTATTTATTAATGGGACTCATTTGTAATACTCATAATGACTATCATCTTACTATTTTCTATCTCATTTTCTCTCTCACCTCAGTTCATAACCGCCTATTGACTTTACACAAAGAACGGCTGATATCGATCCATAACCGCTACGATCCAAGGGCTATTATTTGATAATTTATTTTATTCTTCAATTCTAATCGTAAGATTAATTATCAATGCTTTAATCCAACGACTCTCATTAACCGGTTTCTAAAACTATCCCTGAATTTATCAATCACAATCTCTCTCTATTTTCGTGATATCAGTATACTTCAGCTGCTTCATATTAAATAATTTTTATAATATATAATATTTATTTATTAATGGGACTCATTTGTAATACTCATAACGACTATCGTCTTACTATTTTCTATCTCATTTTCTCTCTCACCTCAGTTCAGAACCGCCTATTGACTTTACACAAAGAACGGTTGATATCGATCCATAACCGCTACGATCTAAGGGCTGTCATTTGATAATTTATTTTCTTCTTCAATTCTAATCGTAAGATTATTTATCAATTCTTTAATCCAACGACTCTCATTAACCGATTTCTAAAATTATCCTTGAATTTATCAATCACAAAACCTCTCTATTCTTCGTGATATCAGTATACTTCAGCTGTTTCATATTAAATAATTTTTATAAAATTTAATATATTGTTGTATTAATAATAATATTTAAAATTTTATGAATAAATGAATTTTAGTAACTTTTTTGTTAAATTTCAATTAAATTAACTAAAAAAATAAAGTTAAAAGATTTATAATGGGATGGATAACTAACTAACTAAATGGAGGGACCTAATATCGATAATATAACACATTTATATATAACTATATATGTGTATATATTGATCTAATGCATGTTTTAAATAGGTTTTCCCGCGTTCGACAGAAGATTTGCAAGATACTGACGCTCCAACTAATTCACAAATGACTCCACCACAGTTGACGTATGAAGATATATGAAATAATTCCGTTACTTGCATAGTTTTGTTATTTTGTAATAGGAGTGAAGTGGAGAAAGTATCGTGGAAAGAGAATGGTGAGGATAGGGGTTTTTGATGTAATTTTGTGATTGCTTATAGTACTTTGTTTCTGGCACATCTCTGTTTCAATCATAATTGAGTTATGTTAAAGATTGATATGTATGTGGAATTAGAGAGTGATGTGGGAACGGTTTATGGAGAAATCCATCTTTGCAACTTAAAAAATGGTGAACCAATTTTCATCCCTTATGGTAAATACCATAAATTTGAACATTTGTTGTTATTTGTGCACTTTTAGATTCTTTCACATTTTTAGTTTGATACTTCAATCTAACATTTAAATTTTCATTTACTTTCAAGTTGATGCAAGAGTTAATGATAAACTTAGGCAATACTCCCTCCGTCCCACTATACTTGACACTTCTTTCCATTTTGGGCCGTCCCACTATACTTGACACCTTCAAAAAATAACCAAGTTTTTATATTTTTATATTCACTCTACCCCACCACTCATTCTCTCTCTTCATTTTCCACCACTCAATTTATTTAACCAACACTACTATTTACCCCACTCATTCTCTCTCTTCATTTTTTACCACACATTTTTTTTATTTTATTCTTTTTTCTTAGTTTTTGAACCCACCCCTTGGGTGTCAACTATAGTGGGACGGAGGGAGTATATGTTTGTAGTTTGTGATTGTTTGCTAATCTATTTGTTATTATTTGTGCATATTTAGATTCTTTCACATTTTCAGTTTGATACTTCAATCTAACATTTGAATTTTCATATACTTTCAAGTTGATGCAAGAGTTAAAAATAAACTTAGGCAATATCAATTTATAGCTTGTAATTGTTTGCTATTCTATTTTCATGAATTTTGAGATATTAGAAATTTTGAGACATTGGATACATATAATGGTGTTTATCTTTTAATTTTATTCACTTGATCACCCATATATACTGTTCTCGTGCCATTGGCACGGGTCAGATAGAGAGAGTACTAGTTCAATACATTAGGAGTCGTACATACCTTAGGAGTCATACATTAAGAGCATTTCCGCCACCCTATTTTACCAATTTCTCCACTATTTACTCCACCGATCAAATGCATTTTCTTGCACTATATTTGGCTATTTTACCAATTTCTCCACTATTTACTTCTCCAATCATATGCATTTTCTTGCACTATATTTGGCGTAACGCACCAACTTTGGTGCAACACTATTCAATCATATGCATTTTCTTGCACTATATTTGGCGTAACGCACCAAATTTGGTGCAACACTATTCATTGCACTAAATTTGGGGTAATACTTTTATTTTTGCAATTTAGTTGTGTATCTTACAAATTTCCTCCAACTCAAAATAAGTATCCAAGAAATATACATAAATATAAAATGCATATAACATATACTCCCTCCGTCCCAGCCCAATTGAGACCAAATTTTTGGGCACACAGATTAAGGAAAAGTGAAAGAAAATGTTGTATGAAAAATTAAATAGGAGAGAGAATGAGTGGAAAGAATAGTGATTTGATTAGTGTTGTGAGTGTAAAAGTAAAATAGGAGAGAGAATGAGTGGAGAAAATAGTAAAGATTCCCTTCCATTTTAGGCAGGGACGGACCAACCCTTCCATTTTGGGCAGGGACGGACCAAAAAGGAAATAAGTCTCAATTGGGCTGGGACGGAGGGAGTATATATAAGGGAGTAGTAAGCTATCCCCAAATGTGCCTGGAAGTGCAAGATCAATATGACTGCACCAATTATTTCTTAGAATAAAAAATATTCTCAATAATCAATAATGTACAACCAGCTAAAAAAAAAAAAAAAAAAAAAAAAAAAAAAAAAAAAAAAAACTTGTGGTATTAATATGATAATTCCAAAACAGTACAATGAGTGAAAATAAATAAATTAGAATTAACTGAAGATTAAACAATACTCCCTCCGTCCCGGACCTATGTGCTCGGTTTGACTTTTCACGTAAATTAAGGAGAGAGTATTATATTGAAAGTGTTGTGAGTGTGAAATAAAATAGGAGAGAGAATGAGTGGAGGGAATAGTAAATTATAATGGTGTTGTGAGTATTAAAATAATGTAGGAGAGAGAATGAGTGGAGGGAATAGTAAAGATTCCTTTCCATTTTAGGAAATGTGCACGTAGGTTTGGGACGCCCAAAATGGAAAGTGTGCACGTAGGTATGGGACGGAGGGAGTAATCTACAGGTTAGCCTCTCCGTTTTGATGGTAAGCTTCGATTTTCAACTTCCTTTTCAGCAACCAAAACAATGAACTCTGCTCCAAGCATCTCGTGTATATCAAGATTCAGTGAGTTGCCCAAGTTAACCGTCTCCGTTATCATATCAACGGTAATACTAAAACTTAAAGTGGATAAAACCCTTATAGCATTTGCAATCCGACAAATGTTTTCCCTAGTTTCCAGCGTAGTGTAAGTTTGTTCTTGTTTAGTAAGACTAGTCAAACTTTGTAGTTTCTCGTGTTTTTCCTCGGATTTTTTTACTTGGTCGTCTATTATCATATCATCTTTTGGTTCAACATGTTCACCGACCCAGATGAATCCATTACAGCCAAGTATCAAGTCAATGTTGTACTGTTCTAGGTGGTGGAAATGCTGTTTCCGTCTCTTCACTAGATAAGGAGGGATTGTGAGCATTTGACCTTTTTCAAGCTGTAACAACGTGGTATATTAGACAAAGTATAAATAAAAACAAAGGGAATTTTTACATATATATCAGGGTGAAGATGCAAAATCCTGAAATAAAATGGCCAAAAAATATATTGGCTGGGCTCTCATTAAGGACTCAGATAAAAATAATCCCAAGTTGGTTGGTAATGCAGAGTCATTTTGCAAGGAAAACCCCATATAATTGGAGAATAAGATTTCCTTAAAATAAAATAGGGAGGACAGAAGTTATATAAGAATAACCTAACTAGTATTCAATTGGCAATTCTCATTAAATATATCAGGGTGAAGATGCGAATTTTTTCCCAAAATGACACTGTTTCAAAAAGTATTTCCCAAAATGTCACACTTTTAAAAGTATTGACCAGAATAGCCTAGTTTTTAGAATTTGCGGTTGGCAACTGCGTTTTCATTAATGAATTCGCAGTTGGCAACCGCGGGTTTATAATTTTTCTAATTTTTTTTTTTTTTTAAATGCGGCTGGCAACTGCGAATTCAACTTTGAAAACGCAGTTGCCAACCGCGAATTCTAAAAACTAGGCTATTCTGGTCAATACTTTTAAAAGTGACATTTTGGGAAATACTTTTTGAAACAGTGTCATTTTGGGAAAAAGTTCGTGAAGATGCAGAATCTTGAAATATAACGGCCTAAAATCAAACTGATTAGGTTTATGAAAATGACTCAGATAACAATATTCACAAGTGGGCTGGTGATGCAGATGACAAAATAACATAAGAATAGTCTAGTGCATATGCAATAGACAATCCTCATCTTTTAAGAGAATATACTCCCTCCACACAAAGTTTGTCCCCAAAAGATGGCCTTGTTTCTTAAAAGTGCAATTTCAAGAAGGTATATGCCAATAAAGTATCAACCATAAATAGTTTTGACATGTCAAATAGGACAATCTCTTGGGGATAGAGGGAGGACATAATCCATAATAGTCACTCCATGACTTGAAAATAATTTGTAACATAAGAAGTTATGTATGCAATATGAATGTTGTGGTGATGGTGGTGCATGTGCATATGAAGGGGTGTGGATAAGAAGCACACAATTAATGAGTTAAGCAACCCACACCTTTCCATACTTTTGGCTTCTTGCTTGTAGTTGGAGACTCCCATCACGCATGAAATCACGAACTTCAGCCTAAACAAACAATACGGTGGAGTATTATTAGTTTATTACTCTACGTTTCCCATTCCAATTTTCTGGGTATACTATATTCCATCTTGTAATAACCAAGAAGGAAAATAAATAAGCATGAAGGGGAAGAACGGTGATGCATGGATAGGACAACTAAATCCTATAATCATAAGCATGCACATATAGCCACTACAAAAAGCAGCCAAAAGAAAAGGTATCCTGTTTCAAGAAATGTAACTGGTTGCTCGACTTACACAAATAACGTCATGTTCTTCAAATATGCTGCGCATATTGAGCTCATCAAGAGCGGTTCGCCGTCTCTGTCAATCGAAATAATGAAATGAGAAAAGCATTCGAAAAGAATCAAATAAAGAGACTTTAATTGTATCAAAAACCAAACCGGTGTTACGAACATCATTGCCATTAAACTCATTTTGCAAGAAGAAAAAATTAAATTATTTATGCTAGATTTACAACAAAAAGTCACTCGCTTTCGAGGGTTCATTCCCTTGAATTGCTAAAATAAGAAGTCAGGCGTGACAAAAACTTATAACTATAATCTTAACTGTCTAAACTTAAGTGCTCTGACTAGTCAGCCACCTAAGAAGGGTGGTTAGTCAGAAGAAAGCTTGGATAGCTAGGATACCTCATATCCATGCCAACTTACTAAGGCAGACAACTTACCAAGGCAGACAGCAAGTCTTGTTCTACCTTCCCATTAGTGATCAAATCAGTAAATTGATATTCAACTTGGGTTTGTTAAAGAGTAAGATGGAAAAAAGAATTCTTTACAGTTTTCAGGTAGAAACCAAATCCAATCAACTTAAGTGCCACAATCACTTCAAATTCTAGCGTTAAGTTAGTTGCAATATTAGATTCTCAAATATTTAATGAATGTCATGCAAATTGGCCATTTCATGGAATCTTGGCTTGCCAAATGTTTAGCCCATATATATGATGCCCGCAGAGACCCTTAAACTTAATAATCACACCGGAAGGGGCACCAAACTTAAAACAAATGGTGTAACCCCCATGAGGAACAAAACATGTACAATAGAAATTGCAGTCTCCAAGAGATATTACCATTTCATTCTTCCAATCAAGACACATACTGAACTAAGCATAGCGATAAAAAAGATAATAAGCTATCAACTGGTGAGCAATACTTTGAAATTTCAATTGAACTTTGGCACTCGGTCTCTTGAGAAACAGTAGAAATAAACAGGGCAATGTAGCACGGAGAGACACATACTTGGATGCCATCAGGCAGATTCATTGAAGAAAGCATCAATACTGCATCTTGGCTAAAATTTATTTCCAATCTCCAGCGCTTTGGGGCTACCTTTACATACATAAAAAAGACAAAATCCCTAAATTAGATACATCAGTTCAAGAAAGTTCACTTTTGATGTTCGTAGAAAGTTGAGGACTAAATAAAACTGTGATAGAAAGCTGCTAAGAATTTCTCTTTCCAACCAAGAGGGTCACTGTCATAATTTCAATAGTTTGAAGCTAATGAATAAAAGGCCAAAAAGAGTTAGCAAGAAATTCATGGTTTACCTCAATAACTCGACCTACTATAATATCACCAACTTCGGGCTTATACCTGAAATGGTTCGTTACCCAGTATTAAGCTTACTATAACAAATTATCACTTCACTATAAAGAGAATTGTGAAACCAAACAAGATGAGGTGATTGGCTTGACCTGGCTCTCAAAGTGCGAACATAGACGAGTTTATTCACACGCTCAACCACACCGCAAACTGTGGCCACCACTTCACCCTCAAGATCTGTTGTCCCATGCCCCCTAATTCCAATCAACCATGGTTAACTCATATCTATGTGCACAAGCTAATAAATTATACTCAGCATTCAAACCACTATCATTTTGACTTTGTAAAATCGCATTCAACCAATTTTGTTGGACATACTTAATTTGGGAGTAAATCCGTTTGGAAATTTGACGTGAGAGAGAATAATTACAATTTCACATTTCGGATTATGCAATTACGAATTGTTCATAATCATATCATGAAAAATGTAAACGAGAAAGGCATAGATCGATAGAGAGTAAAGAGGATACTTGAGAACGCCGTCTTCGTGGTTGACGGGAATGGTGTCGGCGACGGTGACGGAAGCGTTGGGATTAGTCTTGGAGGATAGCGATTCCAACTTTTCCAGTGCCGTTTTAAGCCTCAATTTCTGCGTTTGATTCAACGATAGCTCTATTCCTCTCATCTCTTTCCCCATCCTAAACCCTAATTTCTAGAGAAACCTTAAACCCTCAAGTGAAGAACCGTAAAATTCTGTTTTTTACCTATTAAATCTTTATCGTTCGTTATTGAGAACTAGTACATCACCCGTGTGTTAAACACACGGGAAGAACACTTTTTAAAATTTACGTTAAACAATATAAAAAATTCAATTTTTTTATTAACATAAAAGTGAAACAGTAATGATCTTAATTAAAGATGATACTTTACTTGTAGAATTTTAAAACTTGAAATAGCGCTAAATATTGGTTTGGTACTTGTACAATCTTAAACCTAACTAAATAAGTATGATTTTTCTAGGATTGTAGATTCTTTGTATATCCGTCAACCCATAAAAGTAATAAAAAATTGTGAGACCTGCATTAAGTGAACTAAATCAAATACTCCAATCAATAGCAAAACAGAGCACTCCTAATGAGATATAACCTTGGGAAAAAATTGTGTTAATCAATGTGAAAAACAATTACTCATACCGGCAGAAACACATAAACTGAATAAATCTTGCAACCAAAAACCGGATGTCATGAATATTGATTACCCCATTCAAAAGTTTTTTACAACTAAAATGAAAAAAGGCAAAAAATGAAATTGTTTTCAGTCAAACATACCCAAATAAAAGTTTTTTACAACCAAAATAAAGAAGTTGTTCAAATTACTATTTTGTCAAATCTATGACACTTGTGTCAATCTTCTTTGGTTTTATCCATCGATTCCATTCGAGCCTCTTAGACCTTCTAACTCTTGGACGCTGAAGTGGACTGCCTTGTGCTTCATCTTCAACAACGGCCTTCATTCACAACCTAACAAAGACACAACATTAGTACATAAATATTAAAAGAACTAAAAATAACATATAGTGCAAACTAAGTCTCTTTATAACCTCATTTTCACTAAAAGTGTATTTGCCTCTGCCTCATTTAAAGCATGGGACAAATCCTTCAATAACATATCACAATCATTAATCAAAAATTCACATTCAGGAATTACTGGAACAATTTGTTTAGCCAAATGACATCCTCGCTTATTATGACCACTTTCATTGCACAAACTACATTTTTTGGTTCTTGTCCCTTGCGTTCCTTCCACTTCAAACTGCAAACAAAAATAAAAAAAAAAATTATAAATTACAACACAGTTAAAATACCAATACATTATAACATTATAAGATAAATTAAAATAGTTTACCTCAATACCATCTTGTTCTTTACTCAATGGACAACCCCTTTTGTTATGTCCACTTTTGTTGCACAAACTACATTTTTGGTTCTTCTCCGATGTGATCCTTTCACTTCAACCCGCAACAAAAAATAAAAAAATACTAAATAAGAACACAGCTTAACATACCAACAAATTATATCATTATTCCATAAAATAAAATTGTTTACATCAACAATATCTTGTTCTTTACGCACTGGACATCCCCTTTTGTTATGTCCACTTCTCTTGCAGAAACTACATATATATGACCTGGTATCATGTGAGGCTTCCCCTTGAACCTTCAACAAAAAATAAAAATAAATATAAGTATAATGTGCTAATGACGTCGGCATCAAGGAATAATTGAAATGGTTATTGATGGCCGCACAAATATTGCACCATCAACACCCGCAACACACCGCTTCTTTCAATACTAATGATAGTGTAAAGGAGACCGAGTGTTTCCACCCTATGCCTTACTAAAATGGGAACTCCTTGATTGGTAGATTAAACTTCTTGTACGGAACAAACTAATGAATAAATGAGCAAGAAGCAAAATTAAAAACCAATACGGTTCACCCAACAATTACCACCAATGATTGTTATAAACGTAAGTTGGTTAAACACTTGTGAATCATGACAAATATCAAAGCTATTAGAAGTAAGAATCTATCACAACCACATGAAATCTTCTCGGTAGCATTCCTTTTCAATTGGACACTGTTCCAACAATTATAATAGAAGCCACTATGAAACAAATGAATACAACAGGTAACAATACATACAAAATTTAATATTGAAGATTCAGTCTTTAGTGATGTTACAAACCTGATTTTGTAATTCCATCAGTAATTGAACTGGACCTTAGTTAACCAATACTTCTTCTAAACAGAGAGAGCTAAGATCTGCAAAAAAAAAAACAATAACAATTCCTAAGAAAGAAAAAATCAATTGACACTGTTATATGAGCTATGATAGAGGAGTATTTCATATGCAGCTAAGTAAGAAATTGTCTATCATTACAAAAAAAACTGATTAACATCTCTTAAGAATAAATATTTCCGTCAAGAGATTTTTAAGCTTGTGGTATCAAAGAAGGATCATTGTCATCATATTTAAGTGTAAGTATCATTTCAAAAGGGACATAATGACATGTCTTATATAACATACAAAACCAAGCAATCTGGAGTATAAATAAAGCAATTCATGAGAAGAAAACTCTAAAAAACAACAATCTTCATGGATTGAAAGCGACTTCTAGTATCATATACCAAACAAAAACTACAAATTCATTTGAAAACCACAAATTAGAATAACAAACCTAGAGAAGCTGTTCTAGTATCCTATAGCTACCAACCGAACAAATGAAATGACAAAATCGGATGAACAAATAAAAATATCACAAAGTTCCAATGCGGATGATTGAAATAGAGGAAAGGGTGATTCAATTGGATATGCAAATCGAGACTAATGGTTAGGGTTTACATAAAATTGACTTTGTATTATTGATTTTAGTATACAAAATATGCATTACATTGTTTTAGCACCCCATTAGCGTTCAAAGAAACTACCTCCAAAGGGATTTTTATTGTCCAAATAGATAAGAACATATCAAAGAGATGAAATAGAAAATAAAAGGAAATAAGAAGAAATTAGTAGAGGAAATTGCGTTTACTGGACGTTGGGAAAAAAAAGGAAGACACCGAAGCGTCTAACAAACGATCGGGAAAGAAAGAGGGGCGGCGACCGTGAATGGGGAGGTGAGCCGAAGGTAGGTGAGGTTTTGGGGAAGAAAGGGTTTTGGTGCAATTTGTTGATTGCTGATGACGGAAGGGAGTAATGAGAAACAGAGAAGAAGAAGATTAGCGGTCAGAATAATAAACCGCTTAGCTTATCGAGGAAGCTAGGCCATCCAAAAAAAAAAATCTTTATTGACATGAAAGTGAAATACATTATTTATGATCTAACTTAAAGAAATAAATACTTTTTTAAAATAACAAACATCTATGAATATTACAAATTTTGGAAAATTTCCTTATAAACAACATTTGTAGTTTCATTGGTGAGGTTTCCTTCATCATCGCACATTAATATCTTCAATCCATGGCGATTTGTGACCCTAGACAATGCAACGTATAACTGACCATGACTGAAAACAGGCTTCTTCAAGAAAATTCCGACATTTGAAAGAGATTGACCCTGACTTTTATTGATTGTCATTGCATATGACACAACCAACGGAAACTGTCGCCTCTGTAATTTGATTGTCATTGCATATGACAATGCAACGTATAACTGACCACCCACCACCGCCACCACCCACCACTGCCACCACCCATCGTCGCCATCGTCTCTACAAAGAAATGAAGAATTACCTTCAAACACACCCAATCCCATCAAATGGCGATTAGGGTTTTAACCAGAATCACTTTCAATCGCCTCCATAATCCAATCTCTTCTAGGCATTTTATCAAACACCATCCGAGCAATATGCACATCTCCACATTTTGCATTCATAGTTTTCCTGTACCTTAGACCGGCCCTTCTACGCCCAACTGCTCCATCTCTGTGCTTAGAAATGCGTCGTTTTTGAAGGCAGAAAACTCCATTGTCATCTTATCTCATCTTCTTTACTCCAACTTCACCGGTGTTTTTTGCATAGCAAGGT
The DNA here is from genome assembly GCA_022495995.1 of Adenophora triphylla var. japonica. NCBI lineage: Eukaryota > Viridiplantae > Streptophyta > Magnoliopsida > Asterales > Campanulaceae > Adenophora > Adenophora triphylla. Next base: position 108,449 of record JAFEMH010000227.1, read on the forward strand.
AACCGAAGCTTATGGGAAGTGCCGCTGTTGGGATATGATGCACGAGAGCTGTTCGACAAAATGCCTAAAAGTGTTGGAGGGTCTTGGAATGCTATTTTTTAGTACGTAATAGCCTTGCATATACATGTTTATGTACGTATATATAATATGTAAATGCAGATTTTAATGGGTTTTCAAGATCTGTTGGGGGTTGGAGGACTGAGAAACGAGAGAGAGAGAGAGAGAGAGATTGCTGACCCAATTGAAGAAAAATGATGGATTTTGGTTGCTAGGTGATCTAATGACATTGGGTTTGTGAAGTTGGAAACACTACTAGAGAGAGAAACTTTGGAGGTTTGATTGTTCAGAATGTTTTGGAGGTTTCTAGGAAGTTTGAAGGAAAAGAGCTGAGGAGAGGATGAAGATGCAACAGAGGAGAGAGAGGAAAAGTAGAGAAAGAAACTTTGTGGGTATAATAGTAATAATGGGGGTGTAGTTTTAATTTTTAAAAGTAAATTTAGTAATGCGGGGGTATTAAATAAAGCTGCGGGGTGAATAACAATTCTCTTCGTTATTTTATAGGATTAAATGTTAGATTAGAATCATTAGATAATGTTATATAGGGCTGGCAAAAATATCAAATCCGTATCAACCAACTTGTATATCAATCGTATCAATTATAATTGTTACATGAAAATCGATATATCGAAATGTTGGTACGATAGTACCGTACAAATTCTGTATAATTGGTTGGTACATGGTATATAGATTTAATGATGGTTGGTATACCAAGTACTAATTATAGTTTTTAAAAATATTAATTTTCATATAAATATTAAATATGTATGTATATATATATGTATGTATATATATATATATATATATATATATATATATATATATATATATATGTATGTATATATGTATGTATGTATGTATATATGTATGTATGTATGTATATATGTATGTACTCCCTCCGTCCCAGAACAATATTCACATACACTGTTTGCACATGTTTTAAGGAGGGAGTATTATATTGAAAGTGTTGTGAGTGTGAAAATAAAATAGGAGAGAGAATGAGTGGAGAAAATAGTAAATTATAATGGTGTTGTGAGTATTAAAATAATGTAGGAGAGAGAATGAGTGGAGGGAATAGTAAAGATTCCTTTCCATTTTAGGTAAGTTTTAAATGTATGAAGTAAGTTTTGGGACGCCCAAAAGGGAAAGTGTGAAGATTGTTTCGGGACGGAGGGAGTATATGTATATATATATGTATGTATATATATATATATATATATATGTATATATATATATATATATATATATATATATGTATGTATATATGTATGTATGTATGTATATATGTATGTATATATGTATATATATATATATATATATATATATATATATAATAATTTTTTTTCTATTCCTAATTTGACTGCTGACTTTCTCTATTCTCATTTCTCACAAGTCACTCGCTCTCTCCCTCCCGGCAATTTGCTTCCATTCAACCAGTTTCGATTTTCGCCTGAAACAAGGTACATACTTCTTTCTCTCAATTTCCCTCTTTTTAATGAATCTAACCAAACTTATTTTCAATTGAATCTTTTTCTTATTCTTTACTGACTACAACTAGGGTTTGGGGTTTGTTTCTTGTCTTCACATTTTCTCTTTCTAAAATGTCTTTGCTCTTTATTTTTCTTAATTTTGATTCAGTAGCGTCACTGTCTTCATCGTTGGTGGGTAGTAATTCACATTATTTCACTCCCAAATCAAGCAAAATGTCTTTATTGAGTCGGATATTCAAGCAAAATGTCTTTATTGAGTCATATTGTATGTGAGTTATGATTTGTTTTAAAGATAATGTAATACTTTTTGAATTTTGATTCTACATTTGTTAGAGGCCAGTATCAACCGTACCAACTAAGTTGATATACCAACTTAGTCAGTTGATAATGGTACATGTTTTCATGTACCAAGTTAAACTTGATTGGTATATGATATAAACGAATTACAATCGGTATACTTACCAATTCAGCCCTAATATCTTAGGATTAGGATGTAATTTTGGTTAGATCAAGGGATTAGGGGGTAATTTTCTCAGCAAACAAAACTCAAAAATTTAGAGACAAGGTAAGGGTAGTTAGTTAAAATGAAAAATAGAGGCATATATGTGAGGCTCTTTCCCTCCGAAAAATCTTCATTTCCTTACAAATTCACCATTCTATCTCTTTATCATTCATTTCCTAACTAAACCTTCTCTTTACCAGCCTCCAATGGCTGCACCTTCACCTCTTTTCCCCTAGCTAGTAATTTTTCCATTTTTATTATTGTAAAAAAAGGCAGGATGGCCTCTCGGACACTACTCCTTATTGGCCTCCTGTCTCTTCCCTTACTTGCCACCCTAGTCAATGCCGTTGCGCCAATGTCCGTCTCGGCATCGTTCGAAAGCCGGCCCCGATTGTCCCCGTATTCCGTGAAGCCCCCGCCTTCCGCAACGGCGAGACGTGTGGGTCCCACACAAAGATCAAATCCACGTGGCCATGACCCTCGACGCAAATTACCTTCGAGGGACCATGGCCGCCGTGCTATCCATTCTTCAACACTCCACTTGTCCCGAGAACATTGTCTTCCACTTCCTATGGGCGAGGTTTGAACCCAACATCCATTTTAGCATAAAAGCCACATTCCCGTACCTCAACTTTAAAGTGTACCGCTTCGACCCAAATAGGGTTCGAGGTAAAATATCTAAGTCCATTCGTCAGGCGCTAGACCAGCCTTTGAATTATGCTAGAATCTACCTAGCCGACATCATTCCCACGAGCGTTAAGCGCGTAATATACCTAGATTCTGATCTTGTGATGGTTGATGACATTGCAAAGTTATGGGGAGTTGACTTGGGGGACAAGGTACTGGCTGCCCCAGAATATTGCCATGCAAACTTTACCCAATACTTCACTGACACATTTTGGTCCGACCCGGAGTTTTCGAAGACATTCGAAGGGAGACATCCTTGTTACTTTAACACGGGCGTAATGGTTGTCGATGTAGATAAGTGGAGACAAGGAGGGTATACATGGAAAGTAGAAGAATGGATGGTAATACAAAAGCAAAAAAGAATTTACCATTTGGGGTCTTTGCCACCATTCTTGCTTGTTTTAGGAGGAGACATTAAAGGGATTGACCATAGGTGGAACCAACATGGGTTGGGTGGTGATAACATTGAAGGGAAATGTAGGAGCCTGCACCCCGGCCCGATTAGCCTCCTACATTGGAGTGGCAAGGGTAAGCCATGGTTGAGGTTGGATTCGCGGAAGCCATGCACCGTTGACCATCTTTGGGCTCCATATGACCTATATCGATCATCAAAAGCGGTTTTTGAAGAATGACAAAGAGAAAAAGGGAAGAAAAAAATGCGACGAAAGAAAAAGATTCTTGGCAAAACTTGAAAAACAAAAAACATAATATAATTTCGCTTTGTTTTGGTTAGATTGTGATTCGAAGTTGATGAACATAGAGTAGATGATGAGGAGAGATCGAAGGTTGTTTTTAATCGTACTTTGACATCGGATCAGATCGGATCGGATCGCGTGCAAGGTGGTTTATTCGAGTCAACTCTTAACTTGCATTGCATTATATGGTCCATTTGTTTATTGTCATAAGTTTCATTTAGTTTGTGTGATTTAAGTTAAAGCTTGTTTATATTTTAATTAATTTTTTCTTCAGTTTTGTAGGAACAACCCTTTCCCAGCACTCCTGTTGTACATAATTTTGCAAAATTATTGTATGATATTCAGACAAAAATTTCAAGGATCATTGCCCCATAAGTTCCTTTTTTAAAAAATTTATGCTCAATAAGTTCCTTTATGATGTTGTATTATGTTTCGAAAATACAACATCAATTAAGGCCATAATACTGCATTTCGGCGGCCGCCGGTGACCGGAGTCCGAAGCCCATGGACCGGCGACCAAATTCCGACCAAAATTACCGGATTCCGGTGAAAATTGACCGAATACCGGCGAAAATTGACCAGAATCCGGCATGCGGCGATAGCAGACGGCGGCGGCGGAGCTGGGCTGTGGCGGAGGCGGTGGTGCGGATGCAGTATTATGATTTTAAACTACTGCATGACTAAATGTTGTATTATACATAATATAACATGAGAACTTATGGGTCATTTTAATACAATGAGGAACTTAGTGGGAAGTGATTTGTTCCAAAAGGAATTTATGGGGCAAATTCCCAAATTTGAAACTGGATTATGTCAGAGCAATGGAACTGCCATTCAATCAAATTCCAAGTACATATATTTTTACAACATCAGGGGAAAAAATAGAATTAAATGCAATATCTAATTAAGGTTGTGAAATTTTACTCATTGCTTCCTTCTTCCTACGTATGAATTCATCTGACTTCTCATTTATATTAGGCGTCACGCCTAGAAGGGGTCTCAAATGTCTCGGGGGGCTAGGGCGTGTGTATTCAGACTGTATTGCTAGTGTCAACCTCTCGGGCGGATCATCTAAGTTCCTTTTCTTCTCTCGTTCTCTTTCCTTGACACTAACCAAGCTTTTGGGTCCCTTTCCCTGACGAGGGTCAGGGAAAGGGTTCATTTCTTGAATGTATGTACCTTGACCTAGGGGTAAAGTAGTAATTTCATTACCCCGAGTGGACTCGATACCGTTTCCTACAACTTGATGATCAATTTCTTTACCTTTTCTCCGCTTTTCAAAATCATCCTTCTCCATTAGGGGATGATCACCCATATGGTTGTCAAAAGTGATCCAATTCTCAACACCATTGATATGTCTAAAGTCAACAATAACTTCAGAAGCCAAATTTCCGTTGTGCTTTACCTGATCTGCGGTGGGCTCGAACAATTTTCTGGCAGGTTCTCCGGCTCTGCTCTCCGATGACCCATTTTCCAGAGGGATTTCATTAGATCCATGAGGCATTGGATCACTAGAGGGTCCCATGGTTACCCTCTTAAGGCTCTGACCAAGAAAAGTACTCATAAGTAACTTGATTAGCCTCTGGCATATGCCAAGAGACTGCTGGGCATTATCACCACCATACTTCCCCCGCATTCTTGGTGGTGGTGGTGGTGGTGTGAGAGAGAGAGAGAGAGAGAGAGAGAGAGAGATGGTAACATGTCAGAAAGAGTTTCTATATAAAGAAATAAATAAGAACTTCTAAATATTTTTTTGTTCAATATTCTATCCTTGGAAGAAGAGGTAAGAAAAATCCAAAAGGTACAAAGGGTTTTGTTTTTGTTTCTTTTTCCTCTTCCATAGCTACCTTGCTTCAGTCTCAAAAAACTTAAAAGAATATATACTTCTAATATATGTGTACGATTTCTAGCCACCCCGAGCTTCTCTTCTGGTGGCATCATGAAGCACCTCAACGTCAACTCCTTCCGGTGGTAACTGCACGTATACACGACCGAGCCTCTGATAAAACAGTTCCTCACTGACAGCTGCAATGATATCGATTTTTTAGCAGTAGTTACTGTGGCACACACAATGAATGAACAAGAGGAATAAATAAATCAAGAGCAAATTTAAAATTTATTTCCAAAGTCAAGCACTTTAAGCAAAAGGTTACAACACTCAAATAAGTACTCGCTACTATGAAATCCAGTAGAGTATCCATAACTGCAAAGAAGGCATCGCGACTCAAAGAAGGAATATTAGACCTTGTCTCAACATGACTCAATTGATATTAGATCTCGGAAAGCTGAGAATTGCAAGCTTTTGGCCTTAAAATAGAAAATTGTGTCAGATTGCACGGCCAATTTAAATTAGCCATTCAATCCGAAGTACTTTCTGTCACTATTGACAGCTCAAATCTAGTAAAACCTTGAGAATATATGAAGCCAACAGGTCAGATTTGGGTGTTCTGTACATTTTATTGTTTGGAGATGCCTATTTATTCTTTTCTCCACCCATCTTTTATCCGGGGAATACCAATATTCAGCGAAGTTTATCTAAGATGGACTCAAGTATAAGTTAAGTCCGCAACGCAGGTTGCTGCCTAAGAAACCGGATCATCGCATAGTATTCAATGGCATAAGCTCACAACAAATATTTCCTTTAGTAATATATTAATCAGATATGCAATTTCATGTCATTTGTTACATAAAAATCAATGAGTACAAGAATCTGAATCAAATAACTAAACCCCAAGCGACAAACCCTAAATCCCAGGCCTTAAGCTCTTCCATAGAGATTCATAACACCTTTAGAACCCATGAAAAAACCCTTGAATTTTACATTAGATTGTGATTACCATAACAACCTCATAAGTCAATTGTATTATGTTGAAAAAAATACTCCCTCTGTCCCGTATAAGATTTCTTTTTGGATTTTTGCATGGAGATTAAGAAAAAGTGTAAGTGATACAAGTGTTGTGAGTATGAAAAGTGAGGTAGGAAAGAGAAAATGAGTGGGAAAATGGTAAGTTGATTGGTGTTGTGAGTATAAAAGTAAAGTAAGAGAGAAAATGAGGGGGAAGAATAGTAAAGATTCTTTGCCGGAAAAAGGAATCTTACATGGGACGCCCAAAATTGCAAAAATGAAATTTATGTTTCCCTTACACCAATCATCATTAAAAAATCCAAAAATAAATAAATAAATAAATAAATAAATAGTATACAATTTGGGAAGAAAATTAAACCCCAAAAACCCCATAGAGAAAGAAGGGAAAGATACCATGTGAGGATACTTGTCTTGATCAACAACCCTAGTGTTCTCAAGTTTGATATTGATCAACAGAATGGAGAGTTCCTCGAATTGCTAAATCGTTATTAAGCTCTGTCCCACCATATTCTTGAAATACGAGAAGAACAACTGCAAGCAAACAAACAAACAAGCCCAGATTTCAAAAACATTGATATGAAAACACCCAATTAAGATATCGGAAAGCAAAACAATTTGGGGGAGGAATTGGTAAACCCTAACGAGCAGTAAGACTATTAAGTAGAAAATTGAATTGAAATTGAGGATTGGTGGGAGAAATTTTACCATTGAATTGGAGATTAGGTTTTCCTTGCTCGTAAGATGAAAAGGGATTATAACTTGTGATATCTGGTAAATCAATGATGCATCGAGTCTCAATCAAACCTGCATCTTATGAATTTACTAATTGCCCAATATCTATTATGGTACTCTCCTCTTAGGAAAATTTGGTTTCAATTTTTATTTTAAAAAAAACTATCCTTAATTATTTTTCATCAATTTTTTTTTCATCAATAAAAATTTTCATACACCCTACTAAAATTTACAAAAAAAATAGATTTAAAAAAATAAAAATATGAACATTCATTTAAGGATATGTGAAATGATAACTAGTAGAAAAATGAATCCGTAGAGTCCTCGCATAAGTTGAAGTAAGGACAATTTTCAGAAAGTTGAGGATGCAAGTTTTATTTTTACTCCAAAATAGGCATACCATAAGAACTCCATGCCACAAGAAAATTGAAAGTGTAAGAAACTGCCCAGGCACCAAATTAGTTCATTAGTGTTGTGAAGCTTCCAACAACACATTTAACATATATTAGAAATATCTGCAGGAAAGACAATCATCAGACGGGTCAAATCATAGAAATGTTTGATCGAATGGTGAATTATATAGATCTTAATTCCTCAGACATTGTAACCCATGGAACGGCTCCCATTCCTAGTGAGAACCCTGTTATATACCCATTATTCGTCAAGATTGTATTAGTTAGACTAAGTCAGCTTTTTTAAGCTTTCTCGTTCTTTTAATATATTAGAAATCAAGATAATGGTTAGTAGATTGGGGTTTTCTTTGAGAAATATATCCTGGATTTTATCCATCAACTTTCTGTTTTTGCTTCTTAAAAGTGTCAAATGTGGATTACTCTCGGGGTTTCCCATTTTTTTTCTTTCAATAATTGAACATTTATTTTGGGATGGAGGGTAATTTAAAACATACATATGCACACTGACACTCGTGTTGTGTTGATGTAGATACTTTGTTACAATTTGAGTATCAATCTGGAATGATATCCCAGAAAAGTTGAATAATGAAATACTTCTCTGACCCAAATTGAATGTCCTTTTATTTTTCTTCCCAAAATGAATGACCTTTTGAAACTTCTCCTTCAAGTAACTTTGTTCCTAACTGGTTTTTTTTCATAGTTCATTATATTTTTTGCAAAACTAAAAGTTTAAAAGTGAATAGCAAGATTTTTTTATGATTATTTCCTATTAAAAATCAGCTTTTTCAAAATGACCCATAAATACCAAATAGACATTCATTTTGGGATCGAGGGAGTAAAAACTAAGTTAACTGAGAATAGATCAAATATCACTAAAAAGAACCAGATATACATATGCAACAAAATTTGAATTGTCTATGGCTAGAATGTTTTGGTGGAAAAAAATATACTAAAACTAGTTTTAAAATTGTCCGACTCTACTGACTACGCTATTGGCATGGCAACCCGTAACCGCATTCTTTCAACCGTGTTTGATTTTACTTCTCTTTTGCAGTCAATTCAAGGTTGTCCTCTCCTTTTGGCAGGAAACGAGAACACAACTTTCTTTCTGATTGGCTGAATAGCACCTCTCGTTTACAGCTCCCCTCTCCACAGATGTAGCAGCCGCTTCAGTTTCAGGCTTTGGTGGTTCAGCAGAAATCAGTCTCCGGTGGTTCAGACGCAGTCATTTCAGCCTCCGGTGGGTTCACAGCTACTGCTGCCATTTCACCCTCATGTGCTGCAGTTCCGATCCTTGTGGCACGTGCGATTTTTGTATCCGACATCCCCAGTTTCCTGAAGGTATACCTTGGAGCCTGCAACCTGCATGGGTTTGGCCTATAGGATGAACGATGATATTTACCATGTTTTTTATCAATTTCTGCGTCTTTGGCCCTCCATTTACTATCGTAATCATCCGCTAAGGCACTTTTGACATCGCCTTCCTTGAAAGTTTGTAATTCCGCTCGTATTGACTGCCTTTTCCTCTTTTCTTGTTCACTCAAGGGTTGATGAACCCTTGAGGTTCTTGATTTGTTAACGACAAAATCTGTTGACAAAATCAAGAATTGTACAATTGCATTTATAAACACCCCTGCACTTTATTTTTACTTATACATACATAATAGCGTACAAATTATTATGTCATTACTCCCTCTTCTTGATTAACTCTAATTTTCTTCTCTCTTGACATATTTTGAGAACGTCTTTATGAATATGAATGGGACGGAGGGAGTATCAAACAGTCCATACTTGCATTAATCAAAGATGTGATACATTATAGCACAAAAGAACATATAAATTATGTTTAAGAAAAGTGGTAATCATACTAAAAGAATTGCCCAGATCGGAAGAATGTTGCTGCCTTTTCTTGGCCATTTCTTGTTCCTTTTTCTACGCTTTTCGTTTCTTGAATTCTTGACTGGTGGAGAAATTGATACAAAATTCTTGGTATTGGAAAAGAAATGACAAAGACTTTTCGAAGGCCTTACGGTAATATATAGGGGTAGAAAAAGAGGGCGGGAGAGCTAAGTTCATTAACGGCAACTAGGTGAGATTATCGGCCACTATTGTCAACATTTAAAAAAAAAAGTGTGTATTGCTTATTTATTTGTTGCTTGCACAATACTAATATTCTTAAACAGGGCTTGATAATCTCACCTAGTTACCGTTAATGAACTTAGCTCTCCCGCCCTCTTTTCCTACCCCTATATATTACCGTTAAGGCCTTCGAAAAGTCTTTGTCATTTCTTTTCCAATACCAAGAATTTTGTATCAATTTCTCCACCAGTCAAGAATTCAAGAAACGAAAAACGTAGAAAAAGGAACAAGAAATGGCCAAGAAAAGGCAACAACATTCTTCCGATCTGGGTAATTCTTTTAGTATGATTACCACTTTTCTTAAACATAATGTATATGTTCTCTTGTGCTATAATGTATCACATCTTTGATTAATGTAAGTATGGACTGTTTGATACTCCCTCCGTCCCATTCATATTCATAAAGACGTTCTCAAAATATGTCAAGAGAGAAGAAAATTAGAGTTAATCAAGAAGAGGGAGTAATGACATAATAATTTGTATGCTATTATGTAAGTAAAAATAAAGTGCAGGGGTGTTTATAAATGCAATTGTACAAATCTTAATTTCTTGATTTTGTCGTTGACAGAATCAAGAACCTCAAGGGTTCATCAACCCTTGAGTGAACAAGAAAAGAGGAAAAGGCAGTCGATACGAGCGGAATTACAAACTTTCAAGGAAGGCGAGGTCAAAAGTGCCTTGGCGGAATGGAGGGCCAAAGTCGCAGAAAATGATAAAAAATCATGGTAAATATCATCGTTCATCATATAGGCCAAACCTATGCAGGTTGCAGGCTCCAAGGTATACCTTCGGGAAACTGGGGATGTTGGATACAAAAATCGCACGTGCCACAAGGATCGGAACTGCAGCACACGAGGGTGCAATGGCAGCAGTAGCTGTGAACCCACTGGAGGCTGAAATGGCTGCGTCTGAACCACCGGAGACTGATTTCTGCTGAACCACCAAAGCTCAAACCTAAGCTGGCTACATCTCGCGAGGGGGAGTCAGAACGAGAGGTGCTATTCAGCCAATCAGAAAGAAAGTTGTGTTCTCGTTTCCTGCCAAAAGGAGAGGACAACCTTGAATTGATTGCAAAAGAGAAGTAAAATCAAACACGATTGAAAGAATGCGGTTACGGGTTGCCATGCCAATAGCGTAGTCAGTAGAGTCGAACAATTTTTAAAATAGTTTTAGTATATTTTTTTCCACCAAAACATTCTAGCCAGACAAGTCAAATTTTGTTGCATATGTATATCTGGTTCTTTTTAGTGATATATGATCTATTCTCAGTTAGCTTAGTTTTTACTCCCTCGATCCCAAAATGAATATCTATTTGGGATTTAAGGGTCATTTTGAAAAAACTGATTTTTTATAGAAAAAAAATCATAAAAAATCTTGCTATTCACTTTTAAACTTTTAGTTTTGCAAAAAATATATGAACTATGAAAAAAAATAAGTTAGAAACAAAGCTACTTGAAGGAGAAGTTTCAAAAGGTCATTCATTATGGGAAGAAAAAAAAAAGACGTTCAATTTGGGACAGAGAAGTATTTCATTATTCAACTTTTCTGGGATATCATTCCGGCTTGATACTCAAATTGTAACAAAGTATCTGCATCAACACAACACGAGTGTCAGTGTGCATATGTATGTTTTAAATTAAAGTAATACTCCCTGCATCCTAAAATAAATGTCCAATTATTGAAAGAAAAATAAATGGGAAACCCCGAGAGTAATCCACATTTGACACTTTTAAGAAGCAAAAACAGATAGTTGATGGAAAAAATCCAGGATATATCCACCTAATTCCTTCTCATCAATCAAAACCACGATTCTCAAAGAAAACCCCAATCTACAAACCATTATCTTGTTTTCTAACATTCTAATATATTAAAAGAACGAGAAAGCTTAAAAAAGCTGACTTGGTCTAACTAATACAACACAAATACAATCTTGACGAATAAGGTGTATATAACAGGGTTCTCACTAGGAATGGGAGCCGTTCCATGGGTTACAATGTCTGAGGAATTAAGATCTATATAATTCACCATTCGATCAAACGTTTCTATGATTTGACCCGTCTGATGATTGTCTTTCCTGCAGATATTTCTAATAAATGTTAAATGTGTTGTTGGAAGCTTCACAAGAATCACAACACTATTGAACTAGTTTGGTGCTTGGGCAGTTTCTTACACTTTCAATTTTCTTGTGGCATGGAGTTCTTATGTAAGCCTATTTTGGAGTAAAAATAAAAAAAATAAAACTTTCATCCTCAACTTTCTGAAAATAACTTAAGCCTCAAGAGGACATTCTCTATATAAACTATATATATACAAGATCACCAAATGCACTATTTTGAAGCTGTCGAGTGATTAGGCAGAATTAACCAAATAACAAATAAAGTATAATAAGAAAACAAGAGTAGGATCAAGTCCAGACATTACTTCAACATTTTATTGAGTGCAAGTATAGACAACCAGTCACACTTACTCTTGTCCATGTTGTTTTAGGCACTTTCCTGCTTTACACACTGCTATAAATATGCTTGAAATGGTGTTCATTATCACCATGGCACCTGAAACAAAAGGGAAAACATTGGAACAGATACAAAAGGCTGCCAGCTGAAATCACGCCAGCTTTTTTGTTATTCTTTTATTTTTGAATTGATTCTTGTAGTTGGAATATCAAACCACATAATTTTAAGTGTGACCATTTATATTATTTCTACTTAATACATCAAAAATATTTACTCAAATTGCTGAGAGCATTTTGTGCTAATTGTTCCAACTCTTTTTGACAGATTTACTTGGGCCATGTTAGAGAAAAAAGAACGTATGTTTATTTTTCACTTTGCCTTGGTCAAAGTTGTTAGTCCAACTTGTGCTAGTCTTTAAGTTATTGCTGATTCGTTTCAAGTTTCAACTGAAATTGATTTTACTAAGTGTATGGGAGGTTGTTTTGCTCTCCCTATTTTTCCGCACAATCTGTTTGTATTAGCCATTTAAAGGCCTGATACAAGATGGAATAAATTTAGACTAAACTAAATGATTGCACTAAAAACATAAGATTGGTAAAAAAAAATGGCCCCCAAAGAATAGTAATTATTCCTGCCATCCCAAAATGAGTGTTCATTGTGTTCATGATCCGAAATCTATTGTCCTTTCTTGTTCACAAACAAAAATGGACAATCATTTTGGGATTGTGTGAGATGTGAAAGACATTGATGTTCGCATACACCTGTCACTAGCAGTCTTGCACATTGATGGATATGTTTACATATCCATTTTATATGTTCTAAACTCTTTTTGTTGCAAAATTCTCGAGTAAAATGGTAGTTTAATCGTTTTGTTAGTGTTGTTTTATTTTCAGGTTGAAAAGGTGGAAAAATGGGTGGTTTAAAGTGAAGAAAAGATGAAATTTTGGAGCGGAGCAGATTTTGAGGGCTTTAGAGGCATTTTGATGCTGCAAGGACTTGGGGGGAATTTCCATGAGGGCTTTTAAGGAATGAATGAAAAAAACTTGATGAGATATTTTTCAATACCCACTTCTTGTTATAATTACCCTCGCAAGTACGAGTGCCAACTTGTAGCCATATACTTTTGTAGGGGTCGAATCCACAGGGACTCGGGTTATTTGAAATAATTCAAATGGTGCACAATAACCAATAAAAGAACAAATGGGGGGGTTGGTTTTGAAAGCAAAATAACTACTAAAAAGATCAAAACTTAAAACTAAATGAAGCAAGAAAACAAGTAAGCAAATAGGAGATTAACCAATAAAGAGACTAATTTCATAGGTTGGACTTCACAAAATCATCAATCTATGCCATATTAGTAGATAACATAGGTAATTAATCTCAATCTAGGATTCACCACTATTGCAAAGATTGGGACGATAAGGCGGCCGGGTTTCAATCTATTATTTCCAAGTCAATCACTTTTCGCAAATCAAGTCCAAGTAATTTAACTAGGAAAAACTTTAAGATCAAAAGGATAAAGAACCTAAATCAATTTGCTTTCTATCACGGCGGCAAATTAATTTTTAATCTTTAAAGCATGAGTCTTTGGTGAGAAAATCTCCAATTCAATGGTAGAAAATCAAACCCAATTGGTTAAAAAGCAATTAAAGACTAAATCAAAGTCAAAAGTTGCAATCTTTAACACTTTCATGAAATTTGCTAAAAAGAACTAGAGAGATCAAATTTGAAAATACAAAACAATTATGACATAGACTAAATTAATAATGTTAAATTCAACCCATGAAACTATTTAACTTAGCTACTCCTAACCATAAAGATAGAAAAGAAAACACTAAATAAAAAAATTGAAAAACTTACAAAGATGAAGAAAATCAAGAAATCCCCAAAAGGGGGAGTAGCCTCTTTTTTTCCCTCAAGATCCAAAACATAACCCTAAAAAAAATAACATCCTACTATTTATACTAAAATGGAAGAGGCTGATTAGTTAAAGAAGTTTGGGCCAAAAACAATTAAGGCCCAAAAACAAAACCAAGGAGGCCCAAAGTTGAAGCAAATGGCTGGCTGGAATCTGCCTTGACCGTTGGCCTTCCCCACGCCCAAGGCCAAGTTTCCAGCTAATTTGTTTGAATTTGGGCCTATTTATTGCTTGGGCTTAATCCATTTAATTCAATAGGCCCTAATCAGCCTCTTCCACTTTAGTATAAATAGTAGAATATTATATTTTTTTTAGGGTTATGCTTATTTTTTCATTAGACTCAAGATTCAAAACATAACCCTAAAAAAATAACATCCTACTATTTATACTAAAGTGGAAGAAGTTGATTAGTTAAAGAAGATTGGGCCAAAAACAATTAAGGCCCAAAAACAAAACCAAGGAGGCCCAAAGTTGAAGCAAATAGCTGGCTGGAATCTGTTATTTCCAAGTCAATCACTTTTCCGCAAATCAAGTCCAAGTAATTTAACTAGGAAAAACTTTAAGATCAAAAGGATAAAGAACCTAAATCAATTTGCTTTCTATCACGGCGGCAAATTAATTTTTAATCTTTAAAGCATGAGTCTTTGGTGAGAAAATCTCCAATTCAATGGTAGAAAATCAAACCCAATTGGTTAAAAAGCAATTAAAGACTAAATCAAAGTCAAAATTGTTTTGTATATCCAAATTTGATCTCTCTAGTTCTTTTTAGCAAATTTCATGAAAGTGTTAAAGATTGCAACTTTTGATTTTGATTTAGTCTTTAATTGCTTTTTAACCAATTGGGTTTGATTTTCCACCATTGAATTAGGAATTTTCTCACCAAACAATCATGCTTTAAAGATTAAATTGATTTGCCGCCGTGATAGAAAGCAAGTTAATTTAGGTTTTTTATCCTCTTGTTCTTAAAGTTTTTCCTAATTAAATTACTTGGACTTGGTTTGCGAAAAGTAATTAATTTGGAAATAATAGATTGAAATACGACCGCCTTACCGTCCCAATCTTTGCATTAGTGGTGAACCCTAGATTGAGATTAATTACCTATGTTATCTATTAAAATGACATAGATTGATGATTTTGTAAAATCCAACCTATGAAATTAGTTCTCTTTATTGTTTAATCTCCTATTTGCTTACTTGTATTCTTGCTTTATTTAGTCTAAAGTTTTGATCTTTTTAGTAGTTAGTTTGCTTTCAAAACCAAACCCCCCCCCCATTTGTTCTTTTATTTGCTTTTGTGCACCATTTGAATTAAAACAAGCAACCCGAGTCCCTGTGGATTCGACCCCTACAACAAGATATCTACAATGCTAAGACTCGTATTCATAAGGGTTTTATAACAAGAAGTGAGTATTGAAAAATATCTCAACACACATGTCCTATATTCCGAGGGATCTTTTTGTTGTTTGCACATGTCCTAGGTTCTCGCATGTGTTCACTCATTAACTTTGAGGCATCATTCCCTGCAGCAAATCTGTGAAGCAGATAGTAATCCACAAACAAATTGCTTTCAGATGTCAGTATCAGACTAGCAAGGTTCAACATGAAACTTTCCTGGCCAGTAGGCTGATTTCTGATGTCAGCATATGTTAAGATACTAGATATTTTTATTATCCTTTTCTTTCTTTCTTTTTTCAATGTAAGTAACAGGTGCAAAGTATAACAAGGCAGAGTAGAGGTTTATAACTGAGTCAGAAAATTATATCTACAGACCAATTGACAAGAAGAGTAAGCCCTCGGCCTAATGACAACAATTAATATGAGATAGTGGCAAAATGAAAACTAACAAATTTCCTGGGACCACATTCATGAATACTTTTAACAAAACCTATTGAAACAGCATTTGTCTACCATAGTTTATTCTTTCTACCCCCTTCAATCTCCTAAAAAGGTTCCATCTTTTAAGCACGAACTGATCGCGTAACATAGTTTTCCATAAATACCCATACATATAAATCTTGCACTTTGGGTTACTCAATCTAATCCCTCCGCCCCAGATAAAAGTCTCTTATTCTTTTTGGGGGTGTCCCAAAAAAATTGACCCCTAACAAGATTTTTTGTTTTAAGGAGTAGAAAGCTTACATTTTTTCCTTTTGGTTAACACTCATCCCTAGTGGGCCCAACCTTTTTAAGCATAAAAGTTGCATTTTACCCTTGACGATTACTTTTTTTTTTTGCAGGCAAATCCTTTTAATAATAGTCAAATTCAAAACCTCTTAGCGCCACGAAATAGCTCAACCATGACTAGTCCCTCCGTAACAGTTTAAGGTTATTAGTTGACTTCGGAATTAAGAAAAAGCAATGCCGTGAGAATGAAAAGTAGAGTAAGAGAGAGAAAGTGTGTAGAGAGTTTTTGTTGCGAGAATTCCGGAAAACAAAGAACAAACACTTACAAATAGATTACAACAACAACAACAACAACAAAGCCTTAGTCCCATAATAATTTGGGGTCGGCTAACATGAATCCTCATATGTTATCGTGAAAAAAAATAAAATAAAATAAATAAAAAAAAAATAATAAAATAAAATAAAATAAAATAAATAAAAAATAAAAAAATAAAAATAAAAAAATAAAAAATAAAAATAAAAAATAAAAAATAAAAATAAAAAATCAACCCCCCACTTGAATTTTTGCCCTCCACTTACAAATAGATTGCTAACATAAATCTATAACATTGTTTAACAAGAAGTTTATCATTCACATAATGCGCATCCAACAACGATGGGAAAATATAAAAAAGGTTAATTTACCTATCATTATTTCTTTCGAGGCGCTCAAGCAACAGCTGACTCCTTCCCAGGGTTGGGAGGGGGGAATGAGAGTTGTTAAAAAATATATATTTTAATATGGATAAAAAAATGGAGAGGGGGGGTTAAAAGATAATTTAATAAGTCATTTGGAGGACACGGGGGTGTAGGGGTTATGGTGGGAAGGAAACTCCTCACCAACCGCCACCCACACCCCACCACTACCCCTACCTCACACTCACCTACCCTACCCTACCCCACCCCACCCCACCCCACCCCACCTTACTCCCCCTCACCCACCACAAACCCTACCCCACACCCATTCTACCTACCCTATAACCTAATCCACCCTTCACCCTCTACCTACCCCAACCCACCATCACTCACCCCCCCCCCATCTTACCTACCTTATATCCCCAATTTCACTCACCCTTAACCATAACCCTACACCCACCCTAACCTTAACATACACCCACCTCACCCACACACCCTATCTTATCCATCTTTAATTGCCCACCAACCCACCCCAACCCCCCACATTCACCATACCCGGCCCACCCACCCAACTTCCACCACTCTACCACCTATCCTAACCCTCACCATCGTCCCCACCACCTACCACACCTTATCCCTACCCACCTACCCCACGCACTCCATATTGTGTTTCACCGAAATATATGTACCTTAGATTTATCAAACGCATGAAAAAGTTTTTTTGAAAAACAATTTTGATAGATTTATCAAACAATCGAATGTCATTTTCTGAAAAATGTTTTCATTATCCAGAAAATAAATTTCAAAAATCATTTTTCAGATTTTACGCTAAACAAATGAAGTCTTAATTTTATAATGCTCAAAAAATTTCCTTTCATTTCCCTCCAATTACTTCCTAAAAAAATCTCGGGAGCAAGATTAGGAAGGAAATTATTTTAGATTTCCTCCCTTTTCCTTCCCTTTCCCCCGTTTTTAAAACTCGGGTGCACACCCTATGGCCCCGCTTCCGAGTTTAAAAATGAAAAGAAAGGGAAGGAAATTTAAAACGTTAGCTTGCTTACGAGATTTTTTAGGGTGGAAGTGAAAAGAAAGGGAAGGAAATTTTTTAGGATTTTCCTCCCAAAATCGAGAGAAATTGGAAGGAAAGAAATTGAAAGTTTGACAATTTTTTTTATTATCCCACTTTTACCCTCACATATTTTTTATAATCTCATCATTACCCTCCCAAAAATTTCCTTCGTTAGTTGTTTCTTGAACTTAAAAATCATTTGCTTTTTTATATTTACATGGCTCCACCCTCTTCACCTCCTCCCACAACTCACGGATCTTATAATGAGAATGTAATGATATTTAGTTTATTTGTTTACATTGCCTATTTATATTTATATGACCCTACCCTCTTATCCCCTCCCTAAAACCTAGAGCCCGAACACCCCTTTACTTGCGATAAGGGTGCATTTAAAGATATTTTGTCCCTGTTTTGGGTCTTGAATCTGGAAAAATTTGTCTTTACATTAAAGTTCCATTACCTGATTTAATCAATTATTAAGGTTTTTTTTAAAGAATAATACTCATGTTCTTCATATAATACTTTTTTTTATCAATCCATGTGTTCTTCTCCATGTCTATAAAGTTGGTTGCTTACAGCAACAATGGTCCATTATTTTTTGTATGAGCATGCCTTCACTCAATCTCTTCCATACTCCCATCTCTCTCTTTCAGTTTGCGTGTGTAGTTTGTGTGTGTGTTTTAGATATTAGTGTTGAAGCTGGGAATATATAGACTAATATTATAAATTATGATATTAGAGAATCCTTCCTTGCATTAGCATAAAATTTTGGTAAACTTTATCACAAAATTTGTGAGGAAAATGGAGATGTAAATAAAAATTAAAGTGAGACAATTATTTTGGGACGAAAGAAAGATTATTTAAAGTTAGGGTCAAATTTTGGATGCAATTATTTATGTAGATTTTTTTATAATGATAGGAGTTCAAATGCTATATATCACATTTGTGTATCATATTGTGGATGTTTTATTATTAATGACATTATATATTTTAATGCCATTATATATATTGATAAAAACCTTTATAAATAAGGGTATAGAAGTCATTTTCTTTTTATTTTCTCTCATTTTATTCCAAAACTCGGAAGCATGAGGAGAGAAAAATTTGTTTTTCCTTTCATTTCCTTCCAAACTCGGAAGCACATCGGAAGGAATTTAAATTCACTTCCCTCCCTTTCTTTTCTCTCCTTTTCCCTCCCCTCACTTTCTTTTCTCTTCATTAAAAACTCGAAAGCGGACCCTAAGGTTTCTCTAGAAATTAAGGGTCCGCTTTTGAGTTTTTAATGAAGAGAAAAGAAAGTGAGGGGAGGGAAAAGGAGAGAAAAGAAAGGGGGAAAGTGAATTTAAATTCCTTCCGATCCGATGTGCTTCAAGTTAGGAAGAAAATGAAAGGAAAAACAAAATTTTCTCCCCTCATCCTCATGCTTCCGAGTTTGGAATGAAATGAGAGGAAATAAAAAGAAAATGACTTCTATACTTTCAATTATCAATTATAAAGGTATTTATCAAAATATATAATGACATTATAAAAAGACTTCTACCATCAGTGGCGGACTAGTGGTGGTTGAAGAACCAGATATTCAAATACTAGAGCAAAATGGCAGCATCAAATATAATGAAGAGATTGGAAGGCAGCCACAGTACAACCACAATTTGATGATAGCATGTGAAGAAACTGAGAACAAAAGGCATCTCAGTTCAGGAGCAAGTGATGTAGTAAACAAGCATAACAGGCTAACAGAGGAAGAACTAGTTTCACAAGATTCTTTTGATTCTCTTGTTTTTCAAACTGCTGATGAACAAAGATCCAGCTCATTATTCGCAAAAACTGGGAGTGCACTTTGGAAATTTCTTTGAATGAAGAATAAAGAAATTGAAAAGTTGAGATTTTTAACCTTCAAATGGAAGCGATGAATCGTGCTGAGAAGGAAAAATTGGATCTTCAGCCACCGGCGGCGAGCAATCGAGCTGCCTGGAATGAGAGAGTAGAACAGGATTTGGGGTTTTTTGGAGCTGCCTGGAATGACATTACAAAAAATACGTGTGAGTGGGTAAACCGTAAAGCTGGAATAATAATAAAATTGTCAATTTTTCACTTTCTTTTCTTTTATTTTCTCTCAATTTTGGAAGAAAAATTCTAAAAAAAATAAAATTCCTTTCTTTCCAATTCCTTCCTAAAAAAACTCGGAAGCACGCTAACGAAGGAAATTTATCCCTTTCTTTCTCTGTTTCTCCATTTTTAAACTCGGAAGCAGGCCTAAGGGTGTGTTCCCGAGTTTCCAAACGGAGAGAAAAGAAAGGAAATTTCCTTCCAAGTTGTGCTCCCGAGTTTTACATAAAAGAAAGGGAAAGAAAAAGGGAGGAAAATAAATTTTCCTTCCTTTCAATTCCTTCCAAAAGTGGGAGGAAGTGAAAGTAAAGAAAAATTCATTAAACATATTTATTGATATATCTATTTTGCCCTTTAAATATAATTCTCCTCTTCTTTCATTAAGGATAAAGATGCAATTTAAATTCTTTTCCTCCATCTTCCTTCCTAAACTCGGGAACACTTAAATGAAATGTTAAATTCCCTCCTCTTCTCTTCTCTTCTTTTCTCTTCTCTTCTCTTTTCTTTTCTTTTCTTCCTTTCCTTTCTCTCCTCTAAAAATTCGGGAGCGGACCCTAAGAGAATTTAACATATAATCTCTCAAACTTATCAATTTTACCTAATAATCCAATCAATATTTAATCTAACCATATAATCTCTAGCTTAACAAGGACACTCTCCCATTATTTTACTAAATTCACCCTCCCACCATTTTATCAAGTCTGTCCTCTTTATCAATTTACTTTCTATCCAACCACCATCACCTTAGTCCACCCACTCCTCATCTTCTATGGTCAACACCTCCGGCAACCATCAACTCCGGTGACTTTTTTTTTTTTACGCCGGCGATCAAACAACTGAGAACTTAACTTATCAATAAGTTCTCAGTTGTCAACTAAACTACTAAGAACAAGATTAACTTCGGGGACCACCAACTCCGGCCACCTCCCCGGCGATCACCAACTCTGTCGACCTCTCCGGCGATCAAACAACTTAACTTATCAGTAAGTTCTCAGTTGTCAACTAAACTAATAAGAAGACGATCAACTCCGGCGACCACCAACTCCGGCGACCTCAACCGCAACCAAACAACTAAGAACTTAACTTATCAGTAAGTTCTCAGTTGTCAACTAAACTACTAAGAACACGATTAACTCCGGTAACCTCTCCGGCAACCAAACAACAAGGAACTTAACTTATCAGTAAGTTCTCGGTTGTCAACTAAACTACTAAGAACACGATCAACTCCAACGATCACTAAAGCTATCAAACGGGCCGTGTTGGGCCAGTCCGGCGCAAGCCCACCGGGCTTCACTTAATGACGGGTCAGGCCGGGCCGGGCCTAAACATTAGTGGACCTAGTAAAAGTCAAGCCCGACCCATATGACCATCGGGCCAGGGCGAGTCAGGCCTAAATGAATATATGAAAATTTTGAAAATAGAGTCACAAAAAACATTAGAAGGAAAGACTGGCTGCTAGTAGATATGGTAGTTGATAGAAAACATTTTGGTATATAAAAATAAGATAAAAAGGGTTTCACTAGTAGGTTGGGGGGGGGGTCAAGTTTCAAGGGAATTTTTTTCTCAAATAATACATTTTTAAAATTTTATTTATCAAAGTGACTTACTGTTCAAATTTTTTCCCAAAATGTCCCATTTTTTGAAAACTCGCTACACCGTGTAGCGAGTTTATAATTTTTCAGTTAAAATCGCTACACCGTGTAGCAATTTTAATTTTGCTCAATTTTATTTTAATATTTATGTTATTAAAAAAAATTTGAAATCTCTACATCTACATATGGTGTAGCGATTTCAAATTCAAACTATTCAACCAACCAAAGCCCACCAAAGCCCACGTCAACCAAACCGTGCATATCTTTTCATAGTAAATGATCTTTGTAATTAGTTTCGTTCCAGTTTAAATTACAAAATAATAATATAAAAATTATTTTTAATAAAAAAAATTAAATAGAAATATTATTTTTTCATTTCAAATAAATATTTTAAAAAATGTACTTCTATAAAAAATTATATTCTTTATTTCAAAAATAAATATTATTTTAACTCAAAATGAATAACCAAAAATAATACTACATTTTTTGTTCAAATAAATGAGTATTACTTCCTTCGTCTCAATGAATATTTAAAAAAATAATACTCTTCTTTTGCCTAAAAAATTAATGTCATACTTTGAGACGAAGGCACTAACATTACAAACATTAATTTTAGAGGCGAATGAAGCAGTATTAATTTTTAAAATATTCATTCGGACGAAGGAAGTAATGCTCATTTATTTGAACAAAAAATGTAGTATTATTTTTTGGTTATTCATTTAGAGTCGAAAGTAATATTTATTTTTAAAATAAAGAATATAATTTTTTATAGAAGTACATTTTTTAAAATATTTATTTGAAATGAAAAAAATAATATTTTAATTTAATTTTCTTTATTAAAAATAATTTTTATATTATTATTTTGTAATTTAAACTGGAACGGAACGAATTACAAAGATCCTTTACTATGAAAAGATATGCACGGTTTGGTTGACGTGGGCTTTGGTTGGTTGAATAGTTTGAATTTGAAATCGCTACAGCATGTAGCGATTTCAAATTTTTTTTTTTAATAACATAAATATTAAAATAAAATTGAGCAAATTTAAAATCGCTACACGGTGTAGCGATTTTAACTGAAAAATTATAAATTCGTTACACGGTGTAGCGAGTTTTCAAAAAATGGGACATTTTGGAAAAAAGTTTGAACAGTAAATCACTTTGATAAATAAAATTTTAAAAATGTATTATTTGAGAAAAAATTCAGTTTCAAGGTGTCTTCATCTTATTGTTTTTCATAACTTTTGTATCTCAGGAACATGTGAGATTCAAGACCTTAACATGTAGGCAAAAACGAAACCAAAGTTGAAACAAAATCTAACAAGCTATTAAACTACTAAATATTACAAGAGAAAATAATTTTGAATTTCTCAAATATTTGTAGTAATAAAGCTACTGACTCTAAGTGGCTTAGTTCTCTGCCTATGAGAGTCCCTTTTATGAACCCTCGCTCAGTCTCATCCCCTTGTTCACCATCAGCATTGCATTATTCAATTAGTAACTCAGTGTACAACTTCTTGCTATACAATTTTTGCAGCTCGAGTAGTTCTGGAAAAGCTGCAGGTAGTGAAACCCTTAACTTTGTGGTTTTTATAGGGTTTTTTTAGTTTTTAGGTTTTAGTTTTATGGGCCGGGGCGGGCTTTTTCGGGATTTTCATGTTCGGGTCGCATGAGACAACGGGCCTACCGGGACGGGCCAAAGAGGCCCGGTTTTTTTCGGGCCTTCTAATTTGAGTCCCAGGCCCTTAAAAACCCGGGCGGGCTGGATCGGGCCTATGTGTCGGGCTCAATTTTGACAGCTCTAACGATCACCAACTCCGGCGATCAAACAAGTGGG
The DNA here is from genome assembly GCA_022495995.1 of Adenophora triphylla var. japonica. Classification (NCBI taxonomy): domain Eukaryota; kingdom Viridiplantae; phylum Streptophyta; class Magnoliopsida; order Asterales; family Campanulaceae; genus Adenophora; species Adenophora triphylla. The sequence goes on from JAFEMH010000227.1 coordinate 131,802, forward strand.
AACTTAACTTATCAGTAAGTTCTCAGTTGTCAACTAAACTACTAAGAACACGATCAACTCCGACGATCACCAACACCAGTGACTAAACAACTGAGAACTTATGAGTAATTTCTCAGTTGTCAACTAAACTAATAAGAGCACGATCAACTTCGGCGACCACCAACTTCGACGACCTCTACGGTAACCAAACAAATGAGAACTTAACTTATCAGTAAGTTCTCAGTTGTCAACTAAACTACTAAGAGCACGATCAACTCCGGCGACCAAACAACTGAGAATTGTTGTTCTCTGTTGTCAATTTAGAAGGCAACCACCATCACCTTAAGCCACCCTTCCCCACCCTCTGATAAACAACTTTGCCAATCACCAACTTCGGCGACCAAACAACTGATAACTTATCAGTAAATTCTCAGTTGTCAACTAAACTACTAAGAACACGATCAATTCGGGCGACCTCTCCGGCGATCAAACAACTGAGAACTTATCAGTAAGTTCTCAGTTGTCAACTAAATTACTAAGAACACGATCAACTCCGGCGAACATCAACTTCGTTGACACAACAAGTGAGAACTTAACAGTATGTTCTCAGTTGTCAACTACTTAGAAAACAATCAACTTCGGCAACCAAACAACTGAGAACTTTTAAGTAAGTTCTCAGTTGTTAACTAAACTACTAAGAATAAGATCAACTCCATCGATCACGAACTTCGGCGACCAGACAACTACGAACTTATCAACAAGTTCTCAGTTGTTAACTAAAATACTAAGAACACGACCAACTCCGGTGACTACCAACTCCGGCGACCAAACAACAAAGAACTTATCAGTAATTTCTCAGTTGTCAACTAAACTATTAAGAACATGATCAACTCCGGCGACCATCAATTCCGACGATCAAACAACTGAAAATTTATCTGTAAATTCTCAACACATGTTTGATTACATTAAAAAAATAAAATGTCTGACATCATTAAAAAAATTGTTTGAAACAGACAGAAGCTATATAAATAAAAAAGAAATCAAAAGGTTGGCTTGGACTAACGGAATCTTTACAGCAAGTTAGCTATTCCACCAAAATGAGTTTTAGAACAGTTTATCTACTCCATAAAAATGAGTGGTTGGCATTTATCACCTTTAAATTACTATTAATTTTAATTAACCCATTTATCAGTTCTCATTCATTGCACAATAGGTTTTTAGCAGAAACAATCAAGAAACAACCCTCCCTTCGTGAAAAAAACCCACCCCATTTCATAAATTGATTAGGAATTTGACCTGCTGAAGCTGCAATGACTGGTTTTACCCGAGTTTCATTCATATCTAGACATAAATCATTTTTCATCTCCTCCATTAAAATCATCCCTTTAACGACCTCGAACCAACAATGGAGATGGAAATAGGCGGCCTAACCATCTGCTGCTACATTAGAAATGTTTGGTCAGCACTGACCGAACCATTTTTACTAGGGAAAAAAAAAAGAAAAAATTACTTTGGCATATTAGTTGGGTACATAAAATTATTTTTTCATGAGTTTTTCAAAAAAAAAAAAAACACTTAATATGACTTCCGGCCAGTAGTGGCCGAATAGAATAGGGGTATTCGGTCAGTACTGGCCGAACCTTTGTTAATTGGGCAAAAAAATATTTATATATTTAAGGATATGATTTGGGTACATAACATTATTTTTTAATGAGTTTTCAAAAAAAAAACACACTTAATACGACTTCCGGCCAGTAGTGGCCGAACAGAAAATGGGTATTCGGTCAGTACTAGCCAAACTTTTTGAATAGTTCGGTCAGTACCGGCCGAACCTTTGTTAATTGGGCAATTTTTTTAAAAAATATTTCAGGCTATGATTTGGGAACATAAAATTTTTTTTTATGAGTTTTTAAATATTCAGGCTATAATTTCAGCCTATGATTTGGGCAAATTTTTTAAAAATAATTTAGGCTATTATTTTGGTACATGACATTGTTTCGAATTTTACTATGCGCTATTATTTAAATACTTACTGCAAATATGAGAAATTGTTCAAACTTGATAAGTTTTTCAATGACATAATACAAAACTAATCGAGTTGTACAAACATTGCAAACATCAAAATACAAAACTAAAAATAATTATTCATACATTATTTCAGAGACATAATACAAAAACCAAAAAATACAAATCTAATGTCTTTTTCATGTACCCTGAGAAGTTGATGGCGCTGATGGGATTTGAGTTGCTGCAAGTGCTCTAAAGATAACTTCCATAGCCTCGTTTGCACTAATCAAGTGATCTCCGTCTAACCATATTTCAGAAATAGGTATCATCACGTCCCGGACATTTATAATCATATCCCATGGATTTGGGGCAGCAACTTCTGTCGTCCTCCTGACAGCGTGAGCCTTCTCAGCTATGGGGTGCACAATTGTATGAGAATTAGTAGAGTAACATTGCAGATAATCATCTACAGTCTCTTGTGGCACTCTACATTTCCGTAGCGAGCATTTATCGAGATAATGCGACTTCCAGAAAGAGAAAGATTGGGCAAACATGATCCACTCTACCAAAGACTTCTTATCTCCTCTCGGCATCCCTAGTCCAAGTGGAGTGCTTGGTATTGTTTACACAAACCCAAACTATGTCAAAACCCGATCAGGAAGATGTGGCTCCACGACATTATCGGCAACTATGACTCCTTGATATAGAGCGGCTCTAGGAAAAGGATATTGAGTACGGATACCTTCATAGGGCATCCAAATCACCTACAAATAAAAACATAAAAGATATTAATATAGTTTCATTTAAGAAAACAAAAATACATGTGAAAGATACTACATAAATAATACTTACCTCCGTGTAATTGATTATGTCAATATGTTGCCTCTTAACTTGCACGGAGACAACTGTCGTTGGTTGAGTCCTAGGTGGTAGCCACTTCAATGTGAGCAGCAAATTGGTTAGATAAGAGCTGTTGAAATCGTTCCTAAACGCAGGAAACCTCTCATAAACCCATGCCTCCAACAAAGTTAAGTACCCGGAAATCCGATGGCAGTTCCACCTCGATCCTTTTCTTAGTTGCCGGTACAGATAAGATAACGCTCCGGCTTCCCAAGCATAATCCCCAATTGCTCCCTCGTCTCTAAATAAATCGAGGTATCTCGCACTGACACATGTCCCGATTTTATCCGAGAAAATTGGGCACCACAATAAATATAACAGAAAAGCCTTGGTAGCACAGACTGATGGGTTTCAAGGATCCATGCGCAGCGGAATTTTAGCATTAATAACTTAAAACCCATGAGCCTAGGATCCGTTCTATACGATTAAATTGAATTCCTACGAGATAGATTTACCAACCTTAATCGCTTTCCGGTTTTGATCTATCGAACGTATAATTATGTGATTCGTAATCACAAACTTTGATCTTCAAATCTTCGAATCTTCAACTCCTTTGGATCTTCAGATTTGAACTCTAGGCCTTTGATTTGTTTGAACAAATTAAGACCCTCTTTTGGTAATCCACACAAATATGAATGTCGAGAACGATTCTCGGATTGGGAATTGCTAGATTCCAAAAACTTATGGAAGAATATTGAGAGGACTTTTGATTGTGATTTTTATTGAAAAATTTCGGCTAACAAGTAGGGTTGACAGCCATCTCATATTTATACTACAATAGTATGAATATGTTTCCTAATCAAATTAGGAGAACAGGCTGTCATCCACGCACAGTGGCTCATTATGTCGCGCGGTATACTTAGCCATTGGCTAAGTATGTCGCGTGACAAAGATAGCCAGTTTCAGCAACTCTCAATCATTCTTCCTCTAGTTTCAATCAAAAACATTCTAAATGTGTGTGACCCAATAGGATTGTATTATGTTGGCAATGAGTCCGATCACATCGACCCTCATAAGACATAAGCGGACTCTAGCAAGCCATTATGTCTACCCAAATAATACAACATAAGAGTTCATGCTTCCACAATAGTAATAATGTCACAATCCCTTTGTCACACGATGTCATATTGAACATAAGTCATGGTCAATATCAACTTACATTGTTCAATGCTTTCTCGATTCGAATATGTTGATCAACCAAGTATCCATGATCTCTATCATGTTCCTTGAGTGTGGCCACACATTTCATCAACACTATTCTTACGAGGGGCCCAAGCCGACATCTCTCTTACGAGGGACAAATCCCATCTTGACTTATCATTCTTCCCTACAGAAATCCCGCAATGCCAACATAGCCCTTATTGCTACCGGTTAAGGATAACTTTAGACTACATCTAACAACACGTTCATCAAGTGGAAGACAATGATAATCTCAGGTCTAAGGATTCTAATGACACTACTATTTTGAGATTTAATTATGACATTTTGACCATAACATAAATCTCAAACGGGTCAAGTCCAGTCACTTGTTCTCTAACAAGTACCCATAAATCCAATGTGCATCGCTATGCAAATAATCATCATATGATTATCCATTAGCATTTATACTAGTTATTTACAAGTTGTAATGTGCATTTTCATGCATATGATCATTTCCATGTTCATCCATTACCAACTTTCACTAAATAACTAGGGACACAAATTAATATAATAAACATGCAAAACATATATTAATCAAAATAAAATTTCTCTTTTATTAATGACAAAGACGATACATAAAGGTTTATAGAAACTATAAGCCTAGGGCACAAACACTAACAGCTCCCACTTGCACTAGGCCCAATCTCCCATGTATCGTATACCCATGGACCTAACATGACCATCATGTTTCGCTTGTGCTAGCGGCTTTGTAAGTGGATCGCTAATGTTGTCGTCGGTTGATACTCTGCATATCTTGACATCTCCTCTTTCTATGATTTCTCGAATCACATGGAAACGTCTAAGAATGTGTTTGGATCTTTGGTGTGACCTTGGTTCCTTTGCTTGTGCAATGGCACCATTGTTGTCACAGTAAAGCTCTATCGGATTAGTGATACTTGGAACAACTTCCAAATCACTAATGAACTTCTTGATCCAAGCGCCTCTTTAGCTGCATCGGATCTTTGCTATGTACTCGGCCTCAGTTGTAGAATCAGCTGTGGTACTTTGCTTGGAACTCTTCCAACAAACCGCACCTCCGTTAAGCATAAACACAAACCCCGATTGCGACTTAAAGTCATCTTTGTCGGTTTGGAAGCTAGCATCTGTGTAACCTTTTACAACAAGATCTTCTTCCATTCCTCCAAAAACCAAGAACGCATCCTTAGTTCTTCGTAAGTACTTAAGGATGGTCTTGACTGCTATCCAATGGCTTTCGCCCGGATTAGATTGGTATCGACTCGTGGTGCTCAAAGCATACGAGACATCCGGTCTAGTGCATATCATGGCGTACATGATGGATCCAATTGCCGAAGCATACGGAATCGCATTCATTCTCTTTTGCTCATCAATAGTCTTAGGACATTGATTCTTGCTAAGAATTACACCATGACCTATTGGCAAGTTCCCTCTCTTAGAATTTTCCATCTTGAATCTTCTAAGGACCTTGTCAATATATGTACTTTGACTCAAACCAATCATCCTTCTAGATCTATCTCTATAGATCTTAATGCCAAGAATATAAGAGGCTTCACCCATATCTTTCATTGAAAAACACTTTCCTAACCAAGACTTGACAGTCTGAAGTGCAGGAATGTCATTTCCAATGATTAAGATATCATCGACATATAGTATTAGAAAAAGCACTTTGCTCCCACTGATTTTCTTGTATACACAAGGTTCATCTTCGTTCTTGATGAAGCCAAACTCTTTGACCGATTCATCAAAACGTAGATTCCAACTCCTAGAAGCTTGCTTTAATCCATATATGGACCTTTGCAACTTGCACACTTTATTAGAATTCTTTGGATCGACAAAACCTTCGGGTTGTATCATATACACATCCTCAAGTAACTTCCCATTTAGAAAAGCTGTTTTGACATCCATTTGCCATATCTCATAGTCATAATATGCGGCTATGGCAATCAGAATTCTAATAGACTTAAGCATCGCAACAGGCGAAAAGGTTTCATCATAGTCAATACCATGAGTTTGCCTATATCCCTTTGCTACAAGCCTAGCTTTGTAAGTATGCACCTTCCCATCCATGTCGGTCTTTTTCTTGAAAACCCACTTGCACCCTATGGTTTTTACACCTTCGGGTGGATCAATCAAGTTCCAAACTTGATTATCATCCATGGATTGGATTTCGGACTTCATGGCTCCAAGCCATTTTTCCGAATCCGGAGCGGACATCGCCTCTTGATAGGAAGTCGGTTCGTCATTCTCAATGACTTCCACTTCATTACTTTCCGATACAAGAAATCCATATCTCTCGGGCTCGGATCGTAACCTATCAGATCGACGACGGACTTGAGTATCTTGAACCGGTTCCACAACTCCTTGTGAACTTGGTTCCGTCTCTACCCTTGGCTCAATGTTGTCTTCGGGTTCTTGAACTTCTTCAAGATCAATTTTACTCCCACTAGTTCCCTTATTGAGAAAGCTGTTTCTCAAGAAAGGTACGATATTGAGCAACAAACACTTTGTTCTCAGTGCGGTTGTAAAATTGATATCCTTTTGTTTCCTTAGGATAACCCACGAAGACACATTTGTCAGATTTTGGTTCTAGCTTATCGGAGACAAGTCTCTTTACATAAGCATCGCAACCCCAAATCTTCATGAAAGAAATATTCGGTTTCTTTCCCCACCACATCTCATATGGTGATTTAGGAGCCGATTTAGTAGGGACTCTGTTTAGTGTGAAAGCTGCAGTCTCTAATGCATGTCCCCAAAAGGATATAGGAAGGTCAACTTGACTCATCATCGATCGAACCATGTCTAACAAGGTTCTATTTCTCCTCTCCGACACCCCATTCCATTGTGGTGTCGCAGGTGGAGATAACTCTGAAACGATTCCACAGTTTTTGAGATGATGGTCAAATTCTTGACTCAAATATTCGCCACCTCGATCGGATCGAAGTGCTTTAATTGTCTTGCCAAGTTGATTTTGTACTTCATTTTGAAATATTCGAAATATCTCAAACGCTTCACTTTTGTGCTTCATCAGATAGACGTAGCCATATCTAGATAAGTCATCGGTGAACGTAATGAAGTACCGAAATCCGCCCCTAGCAATGCTGCTCATTGGTCCACATACATCGGTATGTATTAGACCCAATAAGTCACTAGCCCTTTCACTACTCTTAGTGTAAGGTGGTTTGGTCATTTTTCCCAATAAACAAGATTCGCAAACATCATATGATTCATAATCACATGAGTCTAAGTATCCATCTTTATGGAGTTTAGAAATGCGTTTCTCATTTATGTGACCAAGCCGGCAATGCCACATGAATGTGTTGTTCACATCATTTGGTTTGGATTTCTTACTCACATTATAAATATTTTCAATATTATTTTCTTTCTCAACATTTAGGACATAAAGGCCATTAAATGAGTTTGCAATACCATAAAGCATATCATTTAAATAGATAGATAACTTATTATTCGCAATAATAAAGTTAAATCCTTCTTTGTCCAAATAAGAAACTGAAATAATATTTCTACTCAAATCCGGAACATAATAACAATTGTTCAAAACAAGTATTAGTCCACTAGGTAAAGTGACTTCATAAGTCCCTACGGCTAATGCAGCAACACTTGCTCCATTCCCTACACGTAGGTCTACTTCACCTTGTTTGAGTAGCCTTCTATCTTTTAGTCCTTGCACATTTAGACAAATGTGGGATCCACATCCAGTATCACATACCCAAGAGCTAGAAGTAGAAAGGAGAATATCTATAACATAGATATTTGAATTAGTAGCAATCATATTGCCCTTCTTCATACCTTCCTTATTAGCCTTGCAGTTTTGCTTCCAATGATCAATCTCATTGTCATGGAAGTAAACCGCATCCTTTTGAGACCTTTTGGGTTTAGTCTCATTGGCAATGGCAACCTTTGCCTTAGGCTTAGCAACACTTGCTTTACCTTTGCCCTTTTCAATGACGGATCGCGATGACGAGTTTTGTTTAATGCCATTTGATCTACAATAAGATATGCAACATATGAACACATATAAGTATCCAACACATTTATCATTCAAGAGACAAATATAGTATTTCACAAATACTCCCACTAAATTATACACCTTCAAATACAAGCATGTATCATATAATTATAATGGGCTAAGATCCATATTTCACTTCAATTTTGGTTTAAGCGAGTCAATGCCCAAAATTAAGTTATTTAGGTAGATAACATTTATCAATCACATCATATGTGACTCTTAGATCCTTTATGAGATTTTAGACATCATATGTCAAAACATGTTTTAATCTCATCTTATGCCTTGGGTCAAAACTCTTTTGAAAGCACCAATTAAGTCTAACCAATTTCAAACGTATGAGATACATAGAACGATGCACCCAACTAAGTTGAAACTGCATCAACCCTTATCTCATCTTGCTCCATACTAGAATAGAATGATGTACCCAACTGAGTCGAAACTACATCAACCTATCCCAATACTTCTCAAGTGTTTTACTTTCGGGGTGGCATAAAACTTAAACATTAAATGAAGGTTCTTTAAAATAGATTATAAGCATATCAATAAAGATAAGCGTAAAGTACACCAGGTAAGTTCCCAGGAAACTGGTGAGCCACAAGGACTACTTAAGTACCCAATCCTTAGACAGAACTCTCCTAGACATGTACAACTACAATATCAGTTTGATTGCAACATAATTCTATTTGTAAAGCTGACTTGTTTCATAAACAATCAGACACTAACTTGTTTCTCATAAACAATTAGTAAACCATAATTCAATGTTCAAAACATTCTAGAATTATAACAGTTCTTCATGCAATGCAATAATTAATAAAACACTTTTAAACAATTAAGCAAGCATAAGAACACTTAATAATCATGCAACACAACAATTAATTAAACATCTTTTAATTAATTAAGCGAGCATAAGAACATATAATAATCATGCAACGCAACAATTAAATAAACATCTTTTAATTAATTAAGCAAGCATAAGAACATATAATAATCATGCAACGCAACAATTAAATAAACATCTTTTAATTAATTAAGCAGACATAATTATTATACAATTCTAGCATAGATTTATAAACAGATTTGTTTCTCATAAACAATCAGATTCCTTCAAATTTTGCGTAAACTGACTTGTTTCTCATAAACAATCAGAAAACCAAAATTTAATGTTTCAACTAAACATTTAGGAATTCTCAATTCAATGTTTCAACTAAACATCTAATAAAATTCTTAACACTTAAGAACAAATAATTCATGCATCGCAATAATTAATAAAAACACATTTAAATTAATTAAGCATACATAAATAATGAATTAATCTAGTATAGACCTATAAACTTAATTTCCAGAAATTTATAGCATCCAGATTAATACATAAAACATCTCAGATTATTAACATAATCATAGATTAGCGAAAATTTAAACAAGCTGATCCTGCCCGGATCGGCTTATTATGTCGCGTGACATAATCGGCCGGTGGCTAGTTATGTCGCGTGACATAAGCGGCCGGATAACCGATTTCCTCAAGTGGCCTATTATGTCGCACGACATAGGTGGCCGGTTCGCGAGATTTTCAGATTTCAATCAATTCGGATTATATGCAATTAAATCCTATAAACAACCTTTTAACGATTTAATTCAACATAATCGAAATCGATTTAACATAGATTAGCAAATTGTTTCACATAAACAATTAAATCTAATTCATTCAAAGCAAGCCTAGAACATTTATAAACAATTTATAACAACTTTCTAGCATGCCAATTCGAATCTAACCATACGAACGGGGCTCTGATACCACTGTTGGGTTTCAAGGATCCATGCGCAGCGGAATTTTAGCATTAATAACTTAAAACCCATGAGCCTAGGATCCGTTCTATACGATTAAATTGAATTCCTACGAGATAGATTTACCAACCTTAATCGCTTTCCGGTTTTGATCTATCGAACGTATAATTATGTGATTCGTAATCACAAACTTTGATCTTCAAATCTTCGAATCTTCAACTCCTTTGGATCTTCAGATTTGAACTCTAGGCCTTTGATTTGTTTGAACAAATTAAGACCCTCTTTTGGTAATCCACACAAATATGAATGTCGAGAACGATTCTCGGATTGGGAATTGCTAGATTCCAAAAACTTATGGAAGAATATTGAGAGGATTTTTGATTGTGATTTTTATTGAAAAATTTCGGCTAACAAGTAGGGTTGACAGCCATCTCATATTTATACTACAATAGTATGAATATGTTTCCTAATCAAATTAGGAGAACAGGCTGTCATCCACGCCTGGTGGCTCATTATGTCGCGCGGTATACTTAGCCACTGGCTAAGTATGTCGCGTGACAAAGATAGCCAGTTTCAGCAACTCTCAATCATTCTTCCTCTAGTTTCAATCAAAAACATTCTAAATGTGTGTGACCCAATAGGATTGTATTATGTTGGCAATGAGTCCGATCACATCGACCCTCATAAGACATAAGCGGACTCTAGCAAGCCATTATGTCTACCCAAATAATACAACATAAGAGTTCATGCTTCCACAATAGTAATAATGTCACAATCCCTTTGTCACACGATGTCATATTGAACATAAGTCATGGTCAATATCAACTTACATTGTTCAATGCTTTCTCGATTCCGAATATGTTGATCAACCAAGTATCCATGATCTCTATCATGTTCCTTGAGTGTGGCCACACATTTCATCAACACTATTCTTACGAGGGGCCCAAGCCGACATCTCTCTTACGAGGGACAAATCCCATCTTGACTTATCATTCTTCCCTACGAAATCCCGCAATGCCAACATAGCCCTTATTGCTACCCGGTTAAGGATAACTTTAGACTACATCTAACAACACGTTCATCAAGTGGAAGACAATGATAATCTCAGGTCTAAGGATTCTAATGACACTACTATTTTGAGATTTAATTATGACATTTTGACCATAACATAAATCTCAAACGGGTCAAGTCCAGTCACTTGTTCTCTAACAAGTACCCATAAATCCAATGTGCATCGCTATGCAAATAATCATCATATGATTATCCATTAGCATTTATACTAGTTATTTACAAGTTGTAATGTGCATTTTCATGCATATGATCATTTCCATGTTCATCCATTACCAACTTTCACTAAATAACTAGGGACACAGATTAATATAATAAACATGCAAAACATATATTAATCAAAATAAAATTTCTCTTTTATTAATGACAAAGACGATACATAAAGGTTTATAGAAACTATAAGCCTAGGGCACAAACACTAACACAGACATCTTTTTGGAGGTCTGAGGAGTTCAAATTAGGGGAGAACTTTGTTCTCAGCCATTCTAGATTCACCAATATCCCTTTGGCAGGTATTCCATCTTTAGCCACTTTTTTGGGACTCTTGAGGGGTCAACGACTTTATCAAGAGGTGGCTGGCTAGAATAATCGGAACTCTCAAACAAAGGTTGACCTACGACCGGAAGCCCCCCGTAAGACAAGACATATCCTCTAGAGTGATGGTCATCTCCCCAAATGGCATATGGAAACTATTAGTTTTCGGGTGCCATTGCTCAACAAAAGCTTTAATCAGCGTCTTATCCACGTTGTCAAACGCTACACTAAGTAAGCATAAAAGTTCGAAATTACCAATAATATTTTGAACCGGCTCAGACAGATTATCAAGGTCCAACTTCCATTTTTTCAACTTCCCAATATGATTAATACATTTTAATGTACGATCATCTTTACCCTCCCATATGTATTTTGCAACGTGTGTTTCATAGAAAATGAGTAAAGATTTGTACCTCGGGCCACTGAAAAAAGAGATTTCACCCTCACCTCCCTCGATGTCATCCTCATCTTTTGGCTCATCCTCCGGTTCATCTTCCGGGTCATTATAATTCTGAGCCTCAGGAACATTTATCTAAGGTGAGGTTTCCATATTATCCTCATTGTACACTGAATATCTTTGAAATTCATGCTGCTGATCTCCTTTTTCATTATACACCGAATGTCGAGGATCAACATATGTATCCCCAATTGGCTCATCATCAAAGTTTTGCGTATATTGCCCTTGATTACGTGAGTATTCGTGTTGCTTGTTAGCGGAAGCAGCTGAACGTTTTCTTGTGAACATCTGCTTAACTTCAAATAAAACATAAAAAATCAAACTCAATACAATTTCATATCGTATCATATCAAACTCAAACACTTTACAACACATTTTCAACATTTTAATTTCATAAAATGATATTTACAAGCTCAAAACATCAATATTAACATGAAATCCACATCTAAGCATTAATTGGTGAGTCACATCATATTGTAAAAGTTCGGCCAGGAGTGGTAAAAAATAGTCAAAAAATTCGGGCGAGGGTGGGTGAAAATGTGAAAAAAATCGGTCGGGTGTGGCTGAAACTACTTAAAAAGTTCAGACAGGTGTGACTGGTTTTTTTTAGCAAAGTTCGGTCACTACTGGTCGAACAGATCCATAAATTCGGTCGGTAACGGTCGAACCCCTAAAATCCAAAATTTTGAATTAAATTTAACCCAAAAATTCTTAAATTCAAACATAAATTTAACAAATTAAAGCATAAAGTAATTTTCGAACGAATTGAACCAAAATTACCTTGTTTTCCAATGTTTGACATCTTGACTGAAGTTGAAATTGACTATTCTTCTTCTTCTCTTTCTCTCCCCAAAATTTGAATTTTTCTGTATCCCTCTCTCTCTAAAAACCAGTTCTTTCTTTCTTTCTTTCTTTCTTTCTTTCTTTCTTTTTCTTTTCTTTTCTTTCTCTCTCAATCTGATTTTCTCTCTTTCTCTCTCTAAAAATCAGTGTTGGTGGGTGGGTGAGTGAGAGAGTAAATGTGTTTGGGGTTTAATGGGTGTGGGTGGGTGGGTGGGGATAATGGATAAATCAAATAAGGGGTATAAAGGAAAGGGAGGGGTTAATTTTAATTTTTGGGGGGTGGGTTTAATGTTACGGGTTTACTCAACAATTTATGGGTCTATATAACAATTCTCTTTTCCAAATCTAGAAATGTTTATGCCTTCAATTGTCTATGGAAAATGATCTTGAGATGTCATTTGTTTCTGCAATTTGATTGTAAAATGAATCTGGGTTCTTAAACTTATGAAGTTATGATTCGAAAACAACCTTTGAAAATTTGAATTGAAAAATGAATTTGAGATTTGATTCATCCAACAAATTTTGAATTGCAAAGCGAATATGGGATTTTGTGATTTTCTAGTTGTTGGAGGAGCACCCGGAGGAGTGCCCTAGGGAGTGAAGGAGCGTACGAAAGGAGGCGCCCGAAAGAAGCTCCTGGGAAGCACACCCGAAGGGAGCGCACAAATAAGGGAGCGTGCCTAGAGGGAGCGCACACGAAGGGAAGCGAGCCTAGAAGGAATGCACATGAAGGGGAGCTCTAGAGGGGACAGCTGGAGCTAGTGCTGTCAAATGGGCTGGGCTGAGCCCACCGAATTTCACTTAATGTCGGGTCGTGTCTATACATTAGTGGGCCTAGTAAAAGTCAAGCCCGACCCATGTGAATATCGGGCCTCTGGACCAAAAAAGTAACTATTTTTTTATTCAAAAAACTCAAAAATTAACTAATAAAAATTATATGACACATTCAAGGTTCAAAACACACTTACTTACCAGTTTAACCAAGCCCGGTGATGAGGAGGTGCAACAAGCCCCTCAGCACAGGGCCCAACATTTTCAAGGGGCTTCACTTTTGTAATTTTGTACTTCTAGCTCTTGATTTTTTTGAAAATATTTTCATGATTCCTAGAAAAATACAGTTGATCCTCGTAAATAAATGATGATCCTCATAAATAAATGAATTCTTAGAATTAAAATATCGTAAGATTTTTAGTGCTTAATTTTGTAAAATATTTATTTGTATTAAAAATACTTGTAACTTTCTCCGTTCATTTGAAGTCACTTTATACCAAATTTGGTGTCCCATTTAAAATTTCACATTTTCTAAAATGCGAAAGGTTTACTATTATTATTATTATATTATACTTATACATAGCCCACTTTTCATACTCGCACACTATAAGTGGGCCCCATTTTAAAATCTTACTCATTTATTCCACTTACAACCTCTTTGTCACTCACAATATTTTTGAATATAAATAATGCTTTCTTATTTTTGTGCCATAAAAAATAGTGAAGCTTCCGATGAGACGAAAAATACTGTGTATATTTTTTAAATAACAAGGGCCCGATTTCAAATTTAGCACAGGGTCCTTTTAACTATTAAGACGGGCCTGAGTCTAACTTACACAATTACAAAGTAAAAGTGCAAAAAAACACATCAAGAATTCAAAAATATCTACTCCCTCCGTCCCGCTAATATCAGCACTAACACTCTTTGCGCGGAAATTAAGGAATATGATATTTTAATAAAATGTTGTGAGTGTAAAAGTAAAATAGGAGAGAGAATGAGTGGAGGGAATAGTAAATTATAATGGTGTTATGAGTATTAAAATAATGTAGGAAAGAGAATGAGTGGAGTAGGGTGAATATTTTATTAATATAAAGTTTCCTTTTTGGGAGTGTGAGGTTTGTAATGGAACGCCCAAAAAGAAAAGCGTGCGGTTTGTAGCGGGACGGAGGGAGTATGTTCTTACTGAGAGATAAGGAAAAGGATAGGTTGTAATTATTATGGGTGAGCAGGCATGGTATAAGGGCTTCGGCCCAAATGTCAGAAGTCCATCACTGTGAGGACTCGAGCCCGTTAAAAAATCATTGATGCTCCTGTAGGGGTTTGAAAATAAAAATAAAAAAATCATTGATGCTCGAATACCTATCTACTTTTTAATTTTTTAATTAAGTTTGAGTGTGTTGACTTTGTCAACTGTTTGATCGGGCCGGGCCGGGCTTTTCATGTTCGGGCCGCATGAGTCCACTGGCCTACCGGGTCGGGCCAAAGAGACCCGTTTTTTCCGGGCCTTCTAATTTGAGGCCTAGACCCTTAAAAATCGCGTGGGCTGGAACGGGCCTATGGGCCGGACTCGATTTTAACAGCTCTAGCTTGACGCACCTGAAGGAGCTTTACATGATCTTGCTTATGTTTGAGGATATATTTTATTATCTACTTGTATATATCTTATCCTTATTTATTTATATTAAGTAGTTAGCAAAATTATATGATTGAGTTCATACATATCAAGTAGTTAGCGAAATCATATAGATGGATAGCGTAATTGTAGGGATTGATTTGTATTAGAGAAAATTGTTCGCTCTCTCCCTCTTGATTTCAAACTCTAGTTGCGGAGGAATTGTGTAGTAGTCATGGTTTTGGTGGTAGTGGTGACGGTTTTGGTGGTAGTGGTGGTGGTCGTGACAGCAGCGGCAATGACATCAGTGGGTTGAAGACAATGCTAATTTGGAAAATGGAGAAGACGGTTGAATGGGTGTCTACCCTAGTTTTTCATTACGATTTTAGTAATTTTTTTAATGATTGTTAATGTATTTAACGGATGTTAGTCATCTTTTTTTGTGGCATGCCGACTAGGATGACACTTGTCATTCTCGTCAACTTTTTTTTAACGTTGTTCATTCTTGTTAACTTTTTTTAACGTTGTTAAAGTGATTGCATTATTTGATAAAAACGAGAAAGTAAGTATAGTTAAGATGTCACTAACTTGTACGTTTCATTAGTTGTAAAAAAAACGCGATAATATGTTACATTTGGTCATTCGGCCCGTAAAAAAATTTGTATGCACACCGGCCTTGACCAATTGACCTTCATGCAAACCTCAACACAACAACTGCCATTAAAGTAGCAGCTCTGAAGTAAATCTCCTTCACACTCCTATCCAAATTCTTCGCCATTCGCTCTTCCTTCAAACCCTTCTTCCCCGAGTTCTTGCTAATAGAGATAATTGTATCCCGAAGCCTATTCACT
Source organism: Adenophora triphylla var. japonica (assembly GCA_022495995.1). NCBI lineage: Eukaryota > Viridiplantae > Streptophyta > Magnoliopsida > Asterales > Campanulaceae > Adenophora > Adenophora triphylla. Next base: position 147,813 of record JAFEMH010000227.1, read on the forward strand.
GACCAAGAAAGCCAGACCAACCCGACCCCTAATCCAGTATTCAAAGCTTTTGATGTACAAAAAGGGACCCTACCACTAGCTAGTTTACAAACAACTGAGAAAATAATAGCAATACCTGTCCCAGCAATGCTGGCAGAAAACTGTGTAAGGAGTTGTGGTAGTTCCGGACCTGATTTCTTCAGCTCGGATATAAAAGCTGCTTTTCCGTTTCGGTTTCTGTCGACTATTAGGGATAAAAGGCTTTCGCAAGCCTGAAAGCTGTTTCTACAGCATCGATCCCTCTCTTTGACTGCATTACGGCTAGTCTTCTTTTTTCGTGATGGCGTAAACTTGACTTTATCAGGACTGTACACAAAGACAACAGCCAAAAATGAATTCTCTTCTCTTTGTCAGAATAGTTTCACAACCTGAGGTTTGGTTCAGTCTCCCTTAACCCCAGTGGCATATCTAGGATTTAGAGTGAGGGTGTGCAAAAAAAAAAATATAGGGTGCAAACTGTAATTTTCGAAAGAAGAGGGATGCAAAGTGTAAATATGTGAAAGTTAGATAACACTTTTATCTAACTTTCACATATTTACACTTTGCATGCCTCTTTTTTATAAATACTCGGTAATTTTTTTTCAAAATGTCAGGTGCGTCATTTGCACTTTCTGGTACCATACTAAATCTGCCCCTGCTTAACCCCCTCCCCCCCCCCTCTTTGTCAACTGTATTTAAACATTAATAAAGTTGAAAAAAAGGGGGTAAACGAGACGAAACCATACCCAGAGAGGGGGCGAAAATACTTATCGAGACCTCATGGTGGGAGAAAAATTATCTTGTTTCACAGCAAATTAATAAAGGCAATCAAAAGCACGGGATGTATTTGTCATGCATTAAATTATAGACGTACCACTTTATAGGAGCATATGTCAAGGGTTGAAGCTCCAACGTAGACCCATAACTCCTTAGTTTAGTCGAGTCAAGCCTGTTTATTAGCATATTGACCCCTTCAGAATTCTGAAGACAGCTTAAATAAATGTAAACTATGATAGGAAAAAGGGAACAAATGGGTCACATACCAATTGAATTGTGGAACCAGCAATGACTGCTTTGGCCATTTGGTTGAGTTCTTTGATAAGTAAAACTCAGCAAGAACTGAAAGCACATCCTTTATCTCTGTACCAGTCCCACTTATTGTAACTCGGCCGTCTGGATGAACGTTAAGTTCTGATCGACGGATCATATCCCCAACAATATCCATAAGAGGCTTCGTTGAATCAAATTCACTACCAGGATACACAATCTCAGCCTCGGTATCACGAAAACTTGTAATTGGTTGAAGCTCCATCAAGTTAGAAAGTTTGGATAAATCTAAACCGTCCCTTTCTACATCATCTGATCCAGACATGAAGAATTTCAAGATTTCTTCATGTCTAGCGCATTGTTTGGCAATCCCATGGCTGAAGAGTGGGCGGTTATCTGTGGCAATAATAAGGACAGAGAGTTAGCGCTTTACAATTTTAAAAAAGTAAACAATTAGGATAACCCAAGAATTAATGCAAACTATAACTTTCATGTGATTGGTTTAATAGCGTGTGGGATCCATCGGTTGGAGCTGCAAGTTTCAACCAATGATATTGAATTTGTATCAGTTGAATCTAAACGTTTTTTGCCCCTAGAGATGATCTGAAAGTCTAATAATGTCTTGTGTACTATATAAGAAGTCTACTACTGCCTCCGTCCCTAAATGCTATGATGCTCGGACTCTTTGATTTACCCCGCCGGATCCTTGTCAACAAGACTAAAATGCCGGACCCTTGTCAACAAGCTACAAACCTTGCACATCGCTGAGTATATAAACACAAGCTACGAACCTTGCACATCGCTGAGTATAGGTCTTTTAACAGTGGAGTCAATCCTAATAAATTCTGTGTTGTCATATAATCCACCAACTGGTTTCCATGGCTCCTCATTCTGATATGATCCTATAGCAAGTGACCGTGATCGCATCAAACCTTGTTGCAGTTTGGGATTAAGCGGTTGACACTCCTGCAAATGAAAAGATTAATCAGAATCACATAACTGAGCTAACATCAATCAAACTTAATGCTACTCCTATACCACCTAAAACCCTAATAAACTTAGCTACCCCCCCCCACACACACACACACACACTTGACGTCTCATAATAAATGTCGCATTTGACTTGTCAACGTTTTAAAATAATGTGTTTTACTAGTTTATACATTACTTGTAAAATGATAAAATTGCAACAAGTCACTTTCCTTACTTGGAAATGCAACATTTATTTTGGGACGAACCAAAATGAAAAGTGCAACATTTATGGTACAAAAGGAGTAATAAACAAACCACAATATTTTGGGGGAAACTAGTTTCTCCTTAAGTTATAGAAAGTCCTGTTTTATAAACTGTTCCTAAATATTCGCTAACTACTTGCAAGTAGAAAAAAAGTGGACTTTTTATAATTTACGGAGAAACTAGTTTCTCCCAAAACTTGCTCTAAACAAACAAACCATTGAAACCAATACACGTATTATATTCCGTCTAAGGGGCCGTTTGGTTAGGAGGCTTAAGACGGGATAACATTAATCAGGATTAATAAGGTTTATTAAGAGGGCGCTTGGTTGTAAATTAGGCATCCGAATAATTAAGCCGATTTATTGGGATTAGATCTTCATTCCCTCACTAATTATACCAATTTCAGGGAAGTATTATTAATCTCTTCCATAATAATCCCCTCGTTAATAATACTGCCAATCTCTATCCGGCAACCACGATAATGGCAGAATTTGTGCTTCATATCCGCATCTAAAGTATGGCACCTATCTTCCACTAAACAATTCAATATTAAGCTTTCAAGCAAAGACAATCCAAATTGATAGCACATGAATCTTCATGGGCTCTATTACTATTTCATTGCCAAAACTGGACTACCCACAATAAGAAACTCTCTCCTCTCTCTCTCTCTCTCTCTCTCTCTCTCTCTCTCTCTCTCTCTCTCTCTCTCTCTCTCTCTCTCACACACACACACACACACACACACACACATTCAATCCCCAATATTGCATACATGTCAATAAACCTTAACAATTCCATAGCTAAACTATCAAGGAATGAAATTCCCAAACATACCCAATTAACATACTTGAAATCTCAACAAAACCCAAATACCAAAACCAAACAAAATCAATCAATTAATCAAAGGGTTACCTTAGGGATTCTAGGGATGCTCTGCTCTGGATGAAGGAGAAGACCAGGTTGATACCCATGAGATGCCATCAAACAAATTCTCACCATATCCTTCTATTCTTAATTGATAACTTACAGATATAGAGAGAGGGAGAATTGGAGAGAGAAAGATATCTCTTTTGGGTTCCTAATTCAACCAAATCTCTCTCTCTCTCTCTCTCTCTCTCTCTCCTTTGTGTTTTATGGGGTCAAGACAATTCCTGGCCCTAAATCTCAACGATCTTTATTGCAAAAATATAATCCCTCCGCCCCGTTCTCCGCTCGAAAGGATATAAATTTTCTTTTTGAGCATTTCATTTGAAAAGATACAATTCAAAAATGGAAAATTTTTTATTATCTTTTTATTTGTGGGATTCACTTGTCATACTCTCACAATAAATATGCACTAACTATTTTCTATCTCACTTTCTCTTTTCTACATCACCTTTCATTCATAATATTTATTCCACTGTAGTATACTTTTTCTTTTTTCTATACTCCCTCCGTCCCATTAGTATTAGCACAAACACTGTTTGCGCGAGAATTAAGGAATATGATATTTTAATAAAATGTTGTGAGTGTAAAAGAATGAGTGGAGAGAGAATGAGTGGAGGGTGTAATAAATTATAATGGTGTTGTGAGTATTAAAATAATGTAGGAGAGAGAATGAGTGGGGTTGGGTGAATATTTTATTAATATAAAGTTTCCTTTTTGGGAGTGTGCGGATATTAGCGGGACGCCCAAAAAGAAAAATGTGCTAATATTAGCGGGACGGAGGGAGTATTACTTTTCTTAATTTTCGTACAAGAACACGAAAATGGCCTTTTTCGAGCTGGACGGAGGGAGTAATGTTAAAATCTGAATTGGGTTTTTTGTGATCCAAGTGTTTCAAACAAAGATAGTGTTTTTTTTTTTTTTTTTTTGTGTGTGGCTTCGGAATTTTCTTTGTTTAGTTGATTCCGAATCCAGTCAAATACATACAGGTCGGCTCGGCTGTTTCTTGTTTGAAAAAATTAGTGAAAATACCATAAACTCTCTATAAAAAACATTCATATCCAAAAAATTTAACAAATAATTATTTTATCATAAAAACCCCAAAATTATATACAGTATTCAATACTGAAAAATCCAAAATTTAACGATTTAACTTTTTTTTTAAGTTTGAAGCTTTTATGTATATGAAATTTGTTTTTTTTAGTTGTGACATGTTAAGAATGTAAACTTTATCATATATTGATAAATAATTATAATTAATAATAATAAAAAATAATTTTATTTATTATAAGATAAAAAATAATAAAAAGATAAATTTATGATGCCATGTCTAATTAATTTTAGAAAATCATGCTTATATAATGTAATTATTAAATTTTGTAATAAAATTATAAAATAATAGATAAAAAGATGATTAAAAATCTAAAAATTATCAATATCTTTTAGAATTACTATTAAAATTATTACTTTGTTTGTTAGTTCTACAATTTTATTAATATTAAAAGTATTATTTTTTGTATATTCATCCTATAATTGCTTAATATGAATAAATTTTATCTTTGTAAACTCATGATTGAAATAAAAATCATGTTTGAAGTAATATGAATTCTCAAATCTAATAATATTGGCTAAACCGTTAAATTTTGGACTTTTTGATTCTGAATATCTAATATTAGAAATTTTTTTATGAGAATTATTTGTTGGATTTTTTGGATTTGAAAGTTTTTAATAGGATTTTTTTTACATTTTTCCCAAAAAATTATGTCTTAGTCCCTTAATCTAAACAAAATTACATCCTATAACATGAAATTATCAATTCTACTTTCTAATCATACAATGAAAATAAAATTAGTAGTTTAGTTGACAACTGAGAACTTACTGATAGGTGCTAAGTTGTTTGGTCGCCGGAGTTCTTAGTAGTTTAGTTGATAATTGAGAACTTACTGATAAGTTTTCAGTTGTTTGGTCGCTGGAGTTGGTGGTTGCCGGAGTTCTTTGTAGTTTAGTTGACAACTGAAAACTTACTGATAAGTGCTAAGTTGTTTGGCCATCGGAGTTGATCGTGTTCTTAGTAGTTTGGTTGACAATTGAGAACTTACTGATAAGTTAAGTTCTCAATTGTTTGGTCGTCGTAGTTGATCGTGTTCTTAGTAGTATAGTTGACAACTGAGAACTTGTTGATAAGTTCTCAGTTGTTTGTTCGCCGGAGTTGGTGGTCGCCGGAGTTGATAGTGTTCTTAGTAGGTTAGTTGACAACTGAGAATTTACTGATAAGTTCTAAGTTGTTTGGTCGCCGAAGTTGGTGGTTGCCGAAATTGTTGATCGGAGAAGATGGAGAGGGATGACCTAAGGCGATGGTGGTTGGAGAGAAAATAAACTGATAAAGAAGGTAGACTTAGTAAAATGATGGGAGAGTGGACTTAGTAAACTGAGAAGGAGAGTGTACTCATTATGCTAAATACTATATGGTTAGATAAAATATTTCTTGTCTTAAAAAGGTAAAAATGATAATTTTGAGGGATTATGTTGTAAATCTCTCTTCTTGTTTTTGCTAGCGGGTGGGTTCTATCGTGTGTTGGTTTACTGTGATTATATGTTGCTGGTTATTTCGAATGATCTGGGCGTTTGTTTATGGGCAGTTATCAGGCGGTGGATGTGATAGCCGTTTGTAGTTTGCTTCTGTAAACCAAGTCACCCAAACTCTTGTTATTTTTCCTCAGTATCAAAATACTCTATGTTTAAAAAACTTTTAAATTTAATTTTGATTAAGAGTAAATTAAAAAAATTGATATTCATTTATTTGAAATTTTATTTAATTCATTTAATTATTAAAAAAGGTTTATTTGTCTTAGACCCATCTCATCAACAAACACTACCAATTTGTGTAATATCTAATCTGAATTATGTGCATTTGAAACTAGGATGTCATCGTTTCGGTTCAAACCACGGTTTGAGATCGAATCGAACCAAATCATGTGATTTGGTTTGATTTTTAGACATTAGCAGTTCAGCTTGATTCCACGAATTAATCATAACCATATGATTTAGTTCGATTTGCGGTCTGACTCCTTCAAACCAAACCAAATCAAACCAAACAAAACCATTTTAAGCCGAACGTCATTATCCATTCGGACTCCTGCAAACCGAATCAAACCAAAACAAATCAAACTCAGGACTAGGTTATATGTACAATTGTCCGATACTACTAACTGGGTTTTTATTAATTATACATAAAATGTCACTTGGGCTTAGGCCTGACAATGTTCGAGTTGAGTTGAGTTGGGTCGGGTTGATGTGGGTTAGCGGGTTGAAAAGATACGACTCGCTACAATCCAGTTAAATTAACGAGTTAAATGAGTCCGGTTGAAACATGTCGAGTTGACGGGTTGAGACGGGTCGCCCCGTTTATTTTTTCTGTCCGGATGAATTAGATTAATCAATTTTGGCTATTTATGTTTGCGGGTTAAACCGGGCTGGGTCGCCCCGTTAAGATTATCAGTTTGAGACGGGTGACCCGCCTCAACCCGATAACTTAAACGAGTTGGGTCGGGTAATTAGTAAGTTCGGTTGTACGGGTTAGTGGGTAATGTGTCGAAATTGCCAGGTGACTACATTAATCTATAGTATAAATTAGAGTGGTGTTTGCTACAGTAGAATGAATAGTGTCAAACAGTGAATTTTTCATTTTGCCCTCATACATTTGTCCCTTTTTCATTTTGCCCTTAAAAAAAAAAATCTATAGTATAAATTAGAGTGGTGTTTGCTACAGTAGAATGAATAGTGCCAAGCGGTGAATTTCCCATTTTGCCCCCATACATTTGTTTCTTTCCCATTTTGCCCTTAAAAAAAAAATTAAATTAAAAAAAAAAAAACACCCGTGTCCTTGAACACGGGCACGTGCTAGTTGATTTATAAATAGTATTAACACATTTTCTTAACGGGATTCAAATTTTCTACTATCTCTAACGAATTAGTGGGTAACTTTCTTTTATTTGGCCCTCAGTTTGTGATATCAATATGATGCTTAATAGGTCCAAACAGAAAATATTGGCCCAAATATTTAATGCACTTATCCCCCAATTATTTTAGAGGGTTACTAAATAAACCCCAAAATCTTATGAGTAAACCCCATTTTTAAAAACACCTCAAATAAATGTAAACAAATCCCCATCTTTCTCCTTATACCCTTCCATTCATTTAATACTTATCAAAAAAAAAAATCACCCATCCACCCACACCCATTTCATTTACAGCCTAGAGAGAGAGAGAGAGATTCTGAAGTGGGTTTCAGAAAATGTGCAGTTCTCAGAATTGGGGTTCCACCTTCTGGTTGAACCATGAGTTCTTCCCTTTCCTCAAAAATGGCGCCTCCCAACTGTTCTTCCATGGCTATGGCTTCAAGAAATTCTCCAGGATTATGAAATAACTGGAGCCAATTTCAGAACCCTAGTTGGACAACAGGGACAAATACTGGCTTGTTCTTGAGACAGAGCTGGGATGGGCTTAAGGTTCTTGCAAGAAAATCACCCACCCACCCACACCCATTTCATTTACACCCTTGGGTCGGCCGGTACCGACCGACTCTGGGTAAATAGTCGGTCAGTACCGATCGACTCTGGGTAATTTTTCGAACACTGCCTGCCGACTGAGACAGAGAGAAAATGGCATCGCCGGTGCTACTTCCTTCTCCCCTCCGGCCATGTCCACCGTCATCACATACTCCTTCTCGACGGAATGTCAGTGTCCCTTGCCTATATAACACTTCCCGCAGACTTGCTTTATTCCACCTTAGCACCGGTGTGTCTTCGCCTTGCCAACACATAATTCAAATTCTCCACATTTACGTCCAAATCCCTAATCAATTACAATAACCTCAGGTTATGTTTGGTACCGTAATAAGAATCATTGGTATTTGAATTGGAAGAGTAATTTTTGGTCCACTGAATTCATTTCATTTACACCCTTGGGTCGGCCGGGTATGGCGATAATTTGTTCTTGAAGTTGGCCGGGTATGACGGTAAATATTGAATATAGTCGGCCGGGTGTGGATGTATTCTTACCCAGAGTCGGCCAGAGGTGACAGACTTTAAGCCCAGAATCGGCCACTACTGGCCGACCCCATCAAAAATCATTTTTTTTTTTTTTAAACTAAATGCATTAAAATGTAAATAAAGAGATAGTGTAAAGAAAATTACATTATTATTTGCTTGGGTGAAAGTTAATGGAGGAATAGGGGAAGATGAAAATAGGGGTAAAGAAGTAATTAACCTCAATGACATTTTTGCAATTGTTTTATTTGGGGTTTACTCATGGCTTTTGGGGGTTTATATAGTAACCCTCTTATTTTATTCAAGTTGTCATTTACCCCCTTTAAGAAAATATGGGCTGACACAGGCCCAACAAATATAGTTGATGTTTAATAGACCCAAACAGAAAGTTTTGGCCCAAATGTTTCTCGTTACAGATTACCAAAGTTATCTGCGCCGGCACCTCCGCTCCCACTCCGCCGTCTCTCCGCCTTCACAAGTGCATCAAAAGCCCTAATTCTTGTATAGAAGAAACCATATATTCTATAATATCTTTGGTAAATATTTAGTCCTAGTATTCTAGGAATGTTAGAATTTTACTAAATTTCCAATTCCTTTCTTAAATAAGATCACGCACAACTCAATAGTTTCAACAAGAACTGTTACGTTGAGCTATTCGGGGATGGTTCCATGGGAAGAAATCGTCGGATGTTGCTTAGGCGCGGCCGCACTCTATCTCTTTGGAATAAAAAATGATTGGTAATCTTTTTAATGTCTCTTTTTTTTTTTCCATTGTTGTTGGATGCAACTGTTAAGTTGCTCCTTTGTTGAGGTCACGGGTTCGAACCTTGGCGAGCCTCTTGGCAATTGTCAGGGGAAGGCTCTAGCAGCAAATGGTTCCCTCTCCCAAACTCCGCTTGGCGGGGAGCGCTTGGCGCACCGGGGTTTGCCCTTTGCCCTATTGTTGGATGCAAATTTGGTGAATTATTAACTTTGTTCCCAATCAATGTTACAGTGATGCTGATTTTCTCAACTCCTCCGTTATTCAAGTTAAGCAATTAAACAGTTTAGGTTAGCAATCTATCTGAATATGATTTGCTCTTTGTTTTCTGCAAGTAACATTGAATGTTCATAGGCACATAGTCGTGCAATTTCTTTGTTTCGAATGTCGGCTGAAGTTAATTTATGCGACAAGTTGAATTGTTATATGTTTGTGTTAGTGGTACAATACCAATGATCTGTAGAAACAAATCAATTAGTCTCAAGTCTTACTCTCTCCATTCCGGAAAGATAGTCCCATTTGGTTTTTGATAGTCTTGACCAATCATTAATATCAATCTAATCATTCTAGTAGTTTTTAATGATTGTTATTGATAAATCATTTGATGATTTATCAATAACAAATTTTAGAATTTCACTAGGATGATTAGATAAACATTTATGATTGGTTAAAGTTCACTTGTGTTGACCGTCAAAAAGCAAATGACAATATCTTTTTGGGACGGAGTACTACTGATGCTACCATGAAAAATCTTTGGTTGCACAGGAACTGAAATTAACTGGACACTCCGGCTGCTCCCTTGCTTGGTTGGCCGCCTGCGCACAAAGAACAAGGTAAACTAGGCCGGGGGTGACTCCGGCGTACCCCCTCCGGTGTGAGAGTAAGGTTAGATGATCAAGGAAGGTGGTATAACAATGGATGATCTAGAGAGAGAAAGCAGAGAGAGAGATACCTACCATGCAATGAGCACTATTCACCCTTTATATATCCCTAAGCCCCCCATGTGCCTTGCACATGGGGGGACACTTGTCAATCATCCAAAGGAGGTGATCTCAACCAACCTCAACTTAGTGGGATTTCACTATTCACCTTGTCACATCAATCATTCATCACAAGTATTTAGGGTTAGGGACGTAGGCGACAATCAACGTAACATCCTGGTAACGCCCTAAGTTCCATGTCGCTCTGGCGACAACCTGATTATAGGCGACATCAACTGTCATGTCGCCCTGGCCTAGGTAGCCCGCGAGCAACGTACTCCTCTTACTGATCAGGCGAGCATGAGCTCGGCCATGTCTTTCGCATGGCCCCATTGCCCCTAAAATCGGTATTCCCACGTCCCTTCTCGCCGGGGCCTACTTAAATAGCTCCAAGGAGCCTATTCCTTTTATGTCGCTGCCATGGCAAATTCTCTTGGGCGGCCTAAGCCCAGTGGGCCTGGACCTCAATTAGCTATTGGGCCTGGTTTCTTATTATTAGGGCCCAATGTATTTTATAGGATCGTATCAACTACTTTGTTTATTACTCCTGGATACATGCCTACATCGTTGACAACTGTTTTATGCAGTGTTTTGGTCACACGGCTAAGTCACTTGACCTACATTTTAACCAATCTGCAGTTGCCCAAGAATAATTTTCTTTCCCAAAGTTTATATTGCCGAGCCAATCAAAGCTTAAACGTAGAAGACTGATCAATAAGTCTGATTTCACCAAAGACGTGAATCTAAATGCTCGTTTGGGATGCTAGGGTAGTCACTCAATTTCATTCTATTTAGCAAAAGTTTCATTCCAATGAATGGTTGAATGAAAGGGAATAAAGTTGTTGCATTCCACATGAGCACCAAAGACACCATAACTTCAGATCTCTTAGTCCAAATGGTTCAATTTCAATGTAACCAACTATTTTGAATGATGAACTTTGGATGCCATTATGAAAGAATAACAAAGATTTTTTTAGCTGTACTCAGACCAATGTGTTCCTCATTGTCTATTAAAATGCTTACTGTAATGCCACTACATTTTAATCTTAACAAGTTAATGAAATATAACACCTATTTTCTATAAATTGAGGCCAAATTAATTCTCGCTCACCAGGGGGTCTAGGGAAGGTGAGTTGTAGGCAGCCTTGCCTTCTTTACTGTAATTGGTCTGGTACTGTGGATATAGCAATGTTACGAATGTAAAAAATGGTGTTATAAGAACGTGATAAATGTATAGGAGTCGTCATTTATCCATTCTGCAGGTGATGCAGTGATCTGTAATTGATGGTTGTAAGTGATTTGCAAAACAATCAATACGTTTGTCATAGGAATTACTAACATACGAATAGGATGGTAAATGGTTAATACATTTAGAGACATAAAATTTTTAGGTAATTCGGAAACAGTTGTAGGTGTCTGATTCTGTTTCAGCTATTGAGAGATGATTTGATATTCGTCCTTTCAATCTTTTGTTCTCTGTTAACATTTCAGCAAAGTTACTTGACAATGCGAGCAAATTATCACCTCTGATTGTTTCAATATCTGGAAGAGTCAATTCGGTTACGCCGATCAACTGCGAGCGTACTGGTTTGCAATATGTAATCATGAAGGAATCGGTAAACGAGTTTTTTTTTTTTTTTTCGTAGCACATATTTGTATATGTTTCCCATTGAACATGGATTGTGGACACTTTCTCTTGCACCATTTTCAGAAAGAGAAGTACTTTTTGAAGCGTAATGCTGCCGGTAAGTGGATATGCAATTCCACATTGATCTCATCAAATCTTAAAGAGGTTCCTTGGTACTTGGTGAGCACTAGTTTTCCTGTTCATTACTTCCTCCACTTCTTTTGCTGAAAAATTGTATCTGGAAACATCAACTAAGCTTAAAGATTTTAATATCACAATGTTGCTTAGAGCTTAGTGGGACTTTTAGTGTGATATCCCGCATCCTACATCAGTAAGATGTGGAATTTGATTGTGATATTTAAGCCTCCGCAATACTACTACTAGGCACCAATAACATCCTTGGACTTTTGGGTGGACATGTGGTATGCCAAGTGGACTACGTTGTTTGTGCTCACTGGGTCAGTGTGTGGTGCTTATATATCGGACCAGACTTTTAGGCTCGGGTCGTTACATTTGGAGGCCAAGTCTGATCATCCATGATTCTTCTCTCTTAGGACGATGGGACTGCTCGAGTAAATGTAGTTGGTGCTAAGGATGTTGCTCGTTTGGAATTAACTGTTGGGAAAGGAGACTTTGAGGATTTTAAGCGATCACTTATTGGTAAACCATTAGATGATTCTGATGGTATCAAGGTCTGGCTCACCTTTAACTTTTTTTCGGTTGTTAGTTACCTTGGTGAAAAGCTTGTTTAATGATTTCTTACTTTTGAAGATGCTTGGAGTTAAGAGAGTTATACGGGTTCTTCCAACAGGCACCCTTGTGACTGTTGTTGGCGAGGTATGATGTTTTCACGTTGAGTAACAAGAATGGTTGTCATTGTTGTTTTATTTCAAGTAGATTGGCAGATATTATCAATGTTGTGCTTGCTTTGTTACTGCTAAGATGAGCAAAACTGTCTAAAAATAATTGATTTGTGATAAAGTTAACACTTCACACTTTTATGATACTATTGCAAGTGTCTAAAAATCATCCCTTTGAAAGCTCATTTTTGTTGTCATTCAGTTTCTTGTCTGACTTCCTTAACCATTTCCCTTTACTTTAGGTTGTTAGAGACAATACTGGAACAATTCGGGTTCAGCGACCTCGCAATGGCCCATTTTGTGTTTCTCACAAGACTATTCATCAACTAATTTCAAATCATCAGGATTGTGCGAGGTTGGTTTAACCTTATCCGGGTTGTTAGGATTATTACTCCGATTGCATTTAATCTACCAAACATCAAGCTTATAAGATTGATAATCCTATCCGGTCCTAAGAAGGGCTACCAAACGGCCCCTTAGTTTATTAATATTCTAACATTTATACTTAAATGAGAATGTAATACTTTGCTTTATTTCCTTATTAGAAGTACTCCAGCTCTTTCGTTACCATGGATTGGTAGTAATTAAAGAGCCTGGAATCATTCTAATTTTTTTAGTAGTATCAACGCCCATGTGTAATTAGACATGCTAACAAAAGATCTATCCTTCCAGTGTGTGCAAATTTGTCTCAATGGGGTTAATAGTGGTTGGTGTTTATCTGGTTGCTCAACCTACTTTCCAGCACATTTGGGGAGGAGTCATTGGAAACTATTATGATAAAGGTATGGACAGTTATGTTTTGTGATGGGTAATCCTTGTTTCCTTAAAACTATATACGATTGGATCATAATTCAAACTCATAGGTGCATAGTTGTAGCTAGATTTAACCCGTTGGTTAAAGGAGGAATTTATTACTGTCAAGAGAGACGTGATGGAGCTATACTTAACCATTTGGTTCTTAAAAAGATTGATTGTTTATCTGAGATAAGACATCTTAACCACGGGCGGGGGTACTAAGGGGCAAGCAGGGCAGTAGCCCCCCCTTAAATTTTGTTTTGTTTTGTTTTTTTTTTTTAAGGTAAAACGACTGTTCAAAATTTGTCATTTATGGAATGGGACTTTTAGTCTGGGTCGGATCAAAAGGAAAAGTGGGACTCTTGAAGTGGGGCGGAGGGAGTATTTATTAAACCTAGTAAACAAGTCGTTTTAGGTTTGTTCCTAAAATTTTTGCCCCCCCCCCCTTTCGTAAGTTCCTAGCTCCGCCACTTATGTTAACATGTTTTTTTTTTTTTTTCAGGTGCGGTCACATGTGCTGTTGAGTTGATTCGTTTAAGGTTGCATGGGCACCAGAAGCAAGAACGGTGAGATTTCTACACCATGTGGTAGTGGTGATTCGTTTTATGGTAAGTGGTTTAACAGAACTTATTAATGCAAGTTTATGGCCCTTGTCTTCGAAGAGTTTTTTTTTTCCCGCCACCATGGTTTTAGCTGCCCTTTTTTTAAAATAAAATGACTGACTAACTAATATCGCTATCTATCATTGACTGTTTATCCTGTACGACTTATAGAAATTCCGTAACCATCCTGATAAGTTCTCAGTTGTTTGGTCACCTTGATTTCTACACCATGTGGTAGTGCGGATTCGTTTTATGGTAACTGGTTTAACAGCACTTATTAATGCAACTTTTTGGACCATTTTCGGGCCACACTTGCATGAAAATTGACATATATATCATGTAGAAGAATAACATATTCGAAATTGAACACATTTCAATGGATTAATTAATATCAACACACTTCACAAGTTGTTGTCCCAAATTTCATCGTACTAGAGCTCAATTAAGATTTTTAATCATTTTAATACTCAAAACATGATCAATCAACAACAACAACAAAGCCTTAGTCCCAAAATAATTTGGGGTCGGCTAACATGAATCCTCATATGTCACCGTGAAAAAAGGTCGTTGAAAAAAAATAATAAAAAAAAATAAAAAAAAATCAACCCCCCACATGGGTTTTTGCCCTCCACTCCTACCTCTTCAACACCATACTTTCATTCGAATGAAAAAAATACCAATTCAAATTGACTGGATTCAAAATGATGTTACTGCACGGATCGGGATTCACAATTTTCCCATTTCTCTAGAATTTCTCTTAGACTCGAACCCATAGCTGATGATAGAACTAGAATAGATATTTTTTGTTTCCTACTACGGATCTATTGCAGGAAAAGGATAATGTACAACTTCAAATTGTCAATTATCTCTTTTATGCAAATGGCAATCGAATTCGGGTAATTTCGGCTACAAATATTCAATTAGTTCGCACTTGTTTAGTATTGAATTGGGACCAAGACAAAAAAAGTGACGGCGAGACACGGATATCCACCGGACCCGTAGAAAATGGAAAAGTCTTTTCCAGTAATTTCGGTTCGGGTTTTTTCTTTAGTTATCTCAATCTTTTTTCATACTGGTTTGTGAAAAGTTCTTGGCATGTGAAAACAATTTCCAAAACATGATCAATCAATTTGAAAAATTCCAGTCTCTATGCAATCATAACACTCTTATTTACGTAATTGATAGTATTACTCCTTCCCTCTCCCACTGCAGAACCCTGAAAAGAAAGTACGAGAAAACATCCACCCACAACTGTGGGTGGATATTTTGCCTTTTACTCTTCTCTTCATCTGGGACGGGTAAATTCACCCTGAAAACGTTTGTTCTTGCTCTCACATTTGGAACATCAACAGCATCCTAGTTCTTGAACATTGAACATTGAACACACAAGACCAGACAAACAGTCATTCTTAAACACGAAGACCAAACTAACTCAAAGCAGGACGAGAATGATTCTGTTGTCACTTGCTCATACTTTTATCTTCGTTTTTGATAGGTCCGTAATTGGATATGATATTTTGGTCTAATTCTTCTTATTTTGGTTACATAATGTTCATATTTTTGCTCGTCAATTATAATTTATTGTTTTGAGAACAGTTGCCGACATTGGTATGTTTTTGTGTTAATGATGCAGATTTTCATCCAAAGGAATGAATTGAAATGTTTCAACTGTTCGGAGATTTTGGTTGACAAAAGGCTCAATAATGTTGATACTTAATCTGTCTGTGTCTCAGAATGATCTTCCTACTTTTTTTTCTGTTTTTTTTTTTTTTATGTATTTCGAATGAATTTTGAACAATAATTTTAGGCTAATTTATTATCTTAATGAATAAATCTTGTTATTGATACATTATTACAAATATTATCAATGATAATTTTTAGATTTTCATTATAATAATTAATTTAATCTATAATTATTGTTTAAAGTTCATTAAAAATTCAAATTAACAGCACATAATAATAATAAAAAAAAAAAAAAAAAAAGATCCAATTTGGTGCAGTTCATTGTTCATGGCCTTCTGTCCATAAAGATCCAAACAAGTGAAGCTATGTGCTTCAAAAATGTCATGGTACAATGTGCAGATGTTGAGCATAAGCTTTAGCCCGTGAGCCGGTCAAGCCCACCAGTGAGAATATAGGGCTGGCCTGCCTGGCCTGGGAGCCATCAGCCCTGGTACGCGCATATTATTTGTCATTTGGAACGGGCTGGCCAAAACTGAATTTAGTTATGGCCAGAATGCCCGTTTGACAACACTAATAAAATGCTATGGAGTAAATTTTTATTTTTATTTATTTTATTTTTTATTTTTGGGAACAAACATTTTTAGCAAAGAAGAAACAAATTAGGGCACCAATGAAGTTGAAATAAAGGGGGCTATGTCAATGCCATCTTTCAAGTTCTTTACAGGCGAATTCGTCCCTTTATTTAGCAATTTTCTAGAAGAAAAACAAAACAAAACATGAGGTGCTGTAGGCATGCGTAGATCAATAACACAATATACAAATTCAACAACCATAATCATAGTTTTGGTTGCTCATTTACTGTCGACTCAAATGCACTTCTTTCTCGTGTTTTCAAAGTCGTCAAGTGTTGAGCAGTGTTCAAGTTTACTTGGATAATCATTTGTGCATCACAGATTATAGTTCCTAAGGACATTAATTGTAGATTTGGTTCGAGGTTGGCTATCACTATTCGAGATGTATTAGGGTATTCATGTGTATGTTTTAATTGCAAACATTATATTTCGAATGAGTCTCCGACGGCGACAGTAGTTGTGGAGCGCCGTCTTTTTGAAATTTATTAATGAAGTTATATGTTGTTTGCTTAAAAAAAACAAGCATAATCATAGTTAAATAAAAAGGGTAAATTAAATTAAATTGGTATTATATGATTGAGTAGGTAGGGTTGGGTGTGGGGGGGGGGAAGAATTCTGACAAGAACCTATGATAGTGTCTAACTGACAATTTTATAAATAATATTTTCTGAATGATTAAATTTATTTTACTCTATTTATATTATTCAATTATGATTTTTAATATGTATTATTAAAGTTAATTTTTTTTTGATAGCCATGTAACATGCTTGTCTCTTTCTAAAACTAGAATTAGCTGTTTAATTTAAGAGGAGAGGGTCAATGCCCTTTTGTAATTGTAACAATAAAAGATCAAAGTATCATGGTCTTTGCTGTCTCTCAGATTTGGCAGTTGAATTGGCTAAATTTATATTTTCATTCAGTTGAGAGAGAGAGAGAGAGAGAGAGATATAAATGTGATTGGTTAGAGAATTTGAAGATGGGACATGAACAATTCAGAGTGAATATATATCCGGCGGTGTTAGAGATATTATCTTATGAAAATTGACAAATCTTACTTATAATATATACTCTCTCCGACCCATAAAATTTTATCCGGTTATTACGAACTCAGTTCAATCAAGTTCAACTTTGATCAAACTTTAATATCAATTTACTTATCATAATAAAAATCTAAAAAATGTTATCCATAAAATAACCAAATGATTTATCAATAGCAATTATTAAAATTTCATTAGAATGAATAGATTGATATTAAAGTTTGGTCAAAGTTGTACTCGATTGACTTGACACTATTCAAAATGGGGAAGGTTTTATGGGTCGGAGGGAGTAAAGATTTTGGGTCACTCTCTTTAGTACCAATTGGTTTTAAGGTGGAACCTCAGACTTTAAAATGGTATCAGAGCAGGTTCAATACACTTGCAGGTCCAACGACCCACGATGTTACTCCGCGTCACCCGATTAATAAGTCCACGTTGTAAGTTTTGGCAAAGCCCGCTACACATGAGGGGGCGTGTTAGAGATATTATCCCATATCGGGAATTGACAAACCTTGTCTATAATATATAAAGATCCTGGACCACTACTCTTAACACCAATTGATTTTAAGGTAGAACCTCAGAATTTAAAATGTGCACCATTGAGATTCTCAAAATAAGTGGGCGAATTTGTCATAAATGGGCGAATTTGGCCGCAAGTTGGACAGTTGCATAGTAGTCCGAATATGTATCTTCTGGAACATAGATAATCTTAGTGTCATACGAGTAGGGACGGATCTACAACATTTATAATGGGTGCTAGTGCACCTAATCACATATTTTATTGTAATATAGTGATTAGGGTTTTATTCTAACATTTGAAGGACTCTTGTTCGATTTTCACTAGCAAACTTTTTTTGTGTATTCTCTTTTTTTATTTCTTAATTTCGTCGGTTGATGAAAATCATGTCAAAATTTTGCTTTCGAGCTTCCCGTTGTTGCCGCGTTTAGGACATATCTAATGTGTACTCTCTCCATCCCAGCTTAAGTTTCACCAATTATTCAAAAAGACGTCCCGTTACAAGCTTCACCATTCCTAAAATAGAAAAGGTTTATTAATATTTTATTATGCACACTAACTTTTCTCTCTCACATATTTAAATTATGGATCACTTGTCATATCCACTCACTTCTTCCCTCTCACAGCCCTTCTCCCACTCCCATTATTTTTGAATATATATATTGCTTTCTTAATTTACGCACTTCATCAAAATGATGAAGCTTAACTCGGGACGGAGGGAGTATAGTCTTTTTCAAAAGAGGCTCGAGATTGTTTTTGGGATAGATATTTGTTAAAATGTGGAGAGGAGTAGGATTATAATTTCTATATTATTTCACTCTCATGTTTTACAATTGTCCTAAACACCTATTTATACTAATTTTAGAGTCCTAATTCTAATAGGAGATACAATCCTATGTATACACAATAATTCTTCTTTGACTAGGATTCTTATTCTAGCTACATATTCTACTTTCCTACTTAATTAAGGAGTCTTCCTAAAATACAAAGCTAACATTAGGAAACAAGTATTTCCTTGCAAACTCGGTCCGCTCCATCTCGCTAGATCCGTTTCACTCGGTCCGATCCATGTCGCTCCACCATATTCTCCAACTCCCCCCCTCAAGTTGGAGGATCTACAACGTAGATACCCAACTTGCCAAATAAAAATTAAAACGTTTTAAAAAAAAAAATCTTTCACTTCGACATGCGACATCTGCGTCAAGTTCTTCCTTTTTCGTGTTGCAGTTCAAGCAACCTCGGGTTCGTCTTTTTTTTTTTTTCAACAACAACAAAAATTTGTTCCAATATCTGAAGAGTCATCTACATCAGGTCTTCTTTCTTCAATTTTGTGCACAATTTGTGCTCGCACATATCTTCTTTTTCTTCAATCTCCCTTTTTAGAGTGAACGACACTCGATCATCGTTTTTATAGTGAACGACACTCGATTATCGTTTTTATAGTGAACGACACTCGATTATCGTTTTTATAGTGGACGACACTCGATTATCGTTTTTATAGTGGACGACACTCGATCATCGTTTTTATAGTGAACGACACTCAATCATCGTTTTTATAGTGGACGACACTCAAACATCGTTTTTATAGTGAACGACACTCGATTATCGTTTTTATAGTGGACGACACTCGATTATCGTTTTTATAGTGAACGACACTCAATCATCGTTTTTATAGTGAACGACACTCAATATATTTTTATTTTTTTCAAGGGATAGTGAAGTTGGTATAATCATGGAGGAGACATTAGAGATGAAAAATTTTAAGAAAGAAAAGAAATTTCGAAGGGGAAAAATTTGAGCCGAGGGGGGTTTAATTACTAAAGAAAAAAAAATTGGGTCGTAAGGTTTATTGGTGGATGGTCGCCAACCGAGATTGCTTCGCTTTACCATTCGGTCATGGTTCACTATCGCAAAGGCACTCATATTGGTGGTGGAAGGCTAGAGCAGAAAGATTTGGAACAACACACTGCGCTTAGTGATGAGGATTAGAAGAAGGCTAGGCATGCTAGGTTTGCACCAGTTTCTAGTACTATTATTGATTCAGCGGAAGAACAGAAAAAGAAAGCAAGGGCACTCAGGTTCTCAGAATCGCAAGTGAATGGCAAAGGAACTATGATGGTGATGTGGTTTGGGGCGGCTTAGGGTTTTGCCGCTAGGGATCTTAGCTCTGATACCATGTTAAGTAACCAACTTCTCTAAAACCTTAAGGTGATAGAGAGGGCACCTACAATGTATATCATGCTTAGATATTAACACTCCCCCTCACGTGCATACGTGGAGTTATAGGGGTGCAATTGGGCCAATACGTACCCTTTATAATATTTTTAGGATAAATGCAAGCTGGGAGATTTGAACCCTAGACCTTGCCAAACCATGAGCTCTGATACCATGTTAAAATGTGGAGAGGAGTAGGATTATAATTTCTATATTATTTCACTCTCATGTTTTACAATTGTCCTAAACACCTATTTATACTAATTTTAGAGTCCTAATTCTAATAGGAGATACAATCCTATGTATACACAATAATTCTTTTTTGACTAGGATTCTTATTCTAGCTACATATTCTACTTTCCTACTTAATTAAGGAGTCTTCCTAAAATACAAAGCTAACATTAGGAAACAAGTATTTCCTTGCAAACTCGGTCCGCTCCATCTCGCTAGATCCGTTTCACTCGGTCCGATCCATGTCGCTCCACCATATTCTCCAACTATATTACATGGGAGAGATTCAAAACTAGTATAGAAGGGGTTAAAATAATAATTTAATAAATTCATTATTCTTTATAGTAAAAAATACTTTTTTAAAAAAAATTGAAAATGCTAAAACTGACACATTCTCAAACAGAAGGGGATCGACCAACCCCATGACATGTTCCCACCTTCGCCACTACACCGTCTTAGACCATCTACAGTAGTTTCAACACCCTTATTTTTTCAACATCCTTTAAAATTTGACACATCAGCTTCTCTCTCCTCCAACTAATTATTCAACACCTCATTCAACTTTTAACCCCTACAATAGTTTCAACACCCATATTTTTTCAACACCCTTCCAACTCATCATCCTATACTCATCACTTTTATTTTATTTTATAATCTTTATTTTATTTTATTTTTTATTCTTTATTTTTCAATATAATTGAGAAATTTATATTGAAAAAAAAAAGTGTTTTTTTTTCTGTGTCCAAATCAAATGAAACAAAACTCTATTTATAGAGAAAAAAAATTATGAATTTTGGTGTAAAATTTTTTTTTTTAAAATCTTTTATATAAGATAATTGCTTTTGAAAATTGTGTATGAAATTTGAAAAAAAAAAGGACCAATCATAAACCGACAAGTGGCATCTTCAGGAAAAAAGAAAAAAAAAAAGGGGGAAATGCAGCTCTCACGCGCCTAGGAAGGAGGTGTATTGCACACACCTTTTTCGGATCAATAAAGACGTGACACGTGGCAAAACGGGGCCCATTTTTTTTTCAACAGCTGTTGAATTTTTTCAACAAAAACCAATTTTTCAACAGTTGAATTTTTTTTTCATTTTGCCATTGGAGGTGTTTCAACTGCTGAAAAAAAAATTTCAACAGCCCATTGCAAATGGTCTTAATGCTACTAGAAAAGAGGCTATTTTTATAACTCAAAATTTAGAAGGGATTGTTTGATTAAGAGATAGGAGGGGAATTGTTGGGTAAAGGTGAGAGTTATGGGACATAAATTGGGAATACATCTCTATAATGTAGCTTTTTGAAAGTGGGGAGGGATGGGAGTTCTCTAGATTATATATACTCCCTCCGTCTCACTGTACCAACTTTTTTGACAAGATAATTAAGAAAAATTATAGTGGAATTGATGTGTTGTCAGTATTCAAAATAAAATAGTAATGAGTGAGAGAAAGTAATAAGTTGATTGGTGATACGAGGAGAAAAGAATACTATAAAATCTTTGCTATTTTGAAAATTCCAATTTAAGATGAGATAAAGGAAAATGATAAAGTGTCTGATCGCAGGCAGAGGGAGTATATAATTGATCCAATTAATTACAAACCTTGGACTGACTTGTAAATAGGTTGCCCTTGCGTTTTAAGGTTTGTGGAATGGTACTTTATAGGCATGTACTCCCTTCCTCCCGTTGATTAGTTTATCATTTTGAGTTTGACATGTAAATTAAAAAAAATAGAAAAAAAGAGAAAGTGTTGTAAGTATAAAAGTAAAATAGGAGAGAGAATGAGCGGAAAAAATAGTAAATTTGAAAAGTGTTGTGAGTATAAAAGTAAAGTAGGAGAGAGAATTAGTGGGTGGAATAGTAAAGATTCTTTGCCATTTTAAAAAAAGTGAAGCTTTTAACGGGACACCAATTTTAGCAAAAAGTGAAGTTATCAATGGGACGGAGGGAGTATATTGTTTGATAGTCGAGTGGGATTAGCTCGTATTAATATTAATAGTGAGTGGGTTATGTAAGTACCCCAATCTGGATCACTCCCTTTCAAACACACGGGAAACACCGCAGACTCATCCACGCAGTCTCGGAGACCTCTCTCACTCAAAACCCTCTCAAAACCCTCTCAAACCCCCAACCAAACCAAGGGAGGAGCCTTTCTGGGATAAAAAGGGACAAAAGGACCTTTTGGGAATTTTCAGAAATCGTAGCAATTAAGGTCCGTACGGACCTCTTTGTTTCAATGATTACTAAATCCCCTTAAAGTCCACAATATTCCTCAAATCCCGGAGAAATGATGACTTCCATGCAGTTGGTCCGCACGGACCTCTTTGCATGCAAGATGGTCCGTGACGACCTTATTGCTCAGTGGAACATCATCATTCCCAAATATTCTCCATCATTGCAGATTCCCTCAAATCGAGGAAATCCAAAATTCTCGATAACCAAGAAGGTCCGTACGGACCTCTTGCTCCGAAATTTTTACTATAAATAGAGGGCTCCCCTCCTCATTTTTTCACACCTCCCACTTCTCTCTTCCTCCCTAAGCCTTCTCGGCTCCCCTTCTAAGACCTTTCGAGGCATTCCCGGCCCCTTCGATCCTTCCGAGGCCTTCCGAGCCCCCTCGAGGTGCTCCGGCCTCTCCGAGCGCTCCCGAGACGCTCCCGCGCTGCCCCGAGGCACTCTCGAGGTACTCGAGGCCCCTCGTGGTACTCCGAGGCCTCGTCGGTCTTTCCCACGGTGTCCCGGCTCTTTCCGAGTCAAACCGGCGATCCCAAACCTTGCCGAACCTCTCGCCCGAATCCAACCAACGATTCCAACGCACGCCGAACCTCGCCCGAGTGATCCCGACGATCCCCACGCACGCCGAACCTCTCGCCCGAACGCAGCCTACGCTTTCAACTCACGCCGAAACTCGTCCGCGGACAACCGGCATCCCCGAAGCAATCCGAACGCTACTCCGACCTCAAACACTATTCCCCGCGGAAGACAGACACGAACCAACATTGGTAAGGCTTCCTTCCTATTCTATTTCAATACATTTCAATACAATGTAGACATCCGATACAAAGATGCATTTTTAAAAGCACACACACACACACACAACATTTAAAGGATATTAGTGGGTATCCGAAAGACTCGTTTTACGAGGCTACTCGGGTGGGCTCTAATATTCTAATATTCTCTTCCCGGGGAGTCATCTGACCTCCGAACTCAAAATCTCATCACACAAAAACAGCTTTAAAATTTATCTTTAAACCGATGCCCTTTTTCAATGTTTTCGGGGCTTAATAAAAACGGCGTGGCGACTCTACAAAATGCGAAAGCAAAACGGCGAGACACCTCCAACACGCAAACGCTAAAACGGAATAAGCCGATGCCGGGCGCGACATTGTGCCGCTCTGATCCGGCGACTTCCCGAACAAAGCGACGAATTGCGAGATGCCGGCCACGCGCGAGCCGATCCTGTAATTTCTGGCGACTCCATTGGGATATTTTGTTTTAAAAACTTTTAAACAAAACAAAAGATTTTTAAAACGATGATGAGGGTCAAACTTTCATTTTACCCTTCCTTTAACTCTGTGTGTGTGTGCACGTGCTTCGTTTTTATTTTACAAAAAAAAAATAAAAATACAAAAAAATGCATCAATATACATCTCGTGCATACATTTAAAATTCTTCAAAAATTTTCTATTTTACTCGTAAAAGAATTTTAGAGACCGCACACTACGCGCACGCCGCTTCTACACCGCACTCTACTCACACCGCCGCCTGCTACACCGCACACTATGCGCACCGCCGCCTGATACACCGCACACTACAACCCTTAACCCGGAGTGGTCTCGGGCTGCCCGTTGTCTTCCTAGGCCTCGGGCGCGCACGGGATCATTCCAAACATCCCATCCTAGCCAAGCGTCAACCCCGCACGCTTGAGTCTTGAGTCACACTCGTCCCGTACTTCGGTTGGTTTTTACCTGGCCCAGGTCATACAAACTGATACATATACCATGCCGGCCATTTTTCGAGTCAAGGCTCTAACTCAAGATCCTCGCGCAAGCAAAGCGATGAAAGGTCATGCTAAAATCTTGACCTCGATCTTGATTTCCGAAGCTACACCTGCACGATGTTCCGTCCCGATATACATCCATGCTCGCATGACACCATGTCATCACGCCTTGATACGTCGCCCATGACAATATGACCCACCTAACGCCTAACGTCACGCATCCCTTGCGCAAGCAAGGTAAAGAGAGGTCATGCCGAACTCTTGACTCCGATCTTGACTCAGCTGGCCGGCTCGGTTCACTATTCACATGGCTAACGCATCAAAACGAACATGACAGCTCGGTCCTTAGGTTCGATTTTTCTTTAGGCCGGTGGAAACCGCTTGCACTATAGGACCCTCGCCCGGGCCGTCCACCCCGGGATGTCGAAATACAGTGCAAAACGAGGGGCTTATAGCCGCACGTATGGTCTCCATCGACCCAGATCTAGCATAGTTGCGAAAAGAAGAGCAATCTTTTCCAACCTACCTAGGATTCGAGAAAACATGTTTTAAGTAAATTAAAACAACAAAAAAAAATCAAAAATAAAAGAAACGGAAACCGCATGCCACGTGAGCTTTCCCCTTTTATCCCGTTAGGCCATTCCCGTGTCTAAACCTTGCCCGTCACCCTCCAAATAACCGAGAGTGGTTGAGAATCCCCGGAAGCCGCCTTTTCGCATTGAGGTCACAAGGTCCGATAGCCCTTCCAGCTTCAACGGTCCGCACCGTCCAATACTCCCCATGACGGATCCAACAGATAACAAAGTGAGGGAAACGGAACCCCGCCACTAAGGAATCTCCAGACAATGGAGGAGGTGCCGCGAGCCTTCGAAGCCATCAAGAAGCGCCAAGAAGAACAAAGAAGCTCGGGATCGTCGACACCTTGCGTCTTCGAGGAACAGCTGCAGCTTCCCAACCCGACGGAACCTTTGTTCTCATAGAGGACGAAGATATACCGCTCTCCCTTTCCAAAGCTATCAAGCAGTCCCGCCTCCGCCAAGCTACGAGATCCCAGAACGCAGCGCCTTCGCTCAAAGCTCCTCAGCGCTGGGCCAAGCAGCCCGACATGCCCGCCTCGTATCGGGCCGCTTTCCGGCCCGCACATCAAGCTCGCACCAACAAAGACACATACGTGCTCGCTTCCGCTGTATCCCAATGCATCTCTTGTATCCCCAGATTCAATCCTTTGCCTCTATACGAGCCTCGCAACCACAATCAAAAGTCCCCATTCTTACTGTGTGGACAGCATCCCGAGCGGATATCCCGACATCTCAAGTTTGCCACCTCGCAAGTCCGCTAATTGGGGCTAACGAATCGTTTCCCCAGCCTCCCAAACACAACCCTTACGACTGTGCAATCACGCCTCAACTTCAACACCCTGCAGGCCGGGGTTGGTATACACTCAACTACCTCCCCAAGACTCCCGAATGGCGATCCCATCGCCCAATCCACCTCCATCTTCTGCTTCCGTCCCCGAAAACGGTAACCCACCTCGCATACCGACCCTCACATGGCTTGGTTGATCGAACAAATGAAAGACATGCAAGGCAAGCTAGCTAGTTCTCTAAGGACTCCCTCCCGCCTACCGATCCGAACAAAGTGGTCCCTCTCCCTCCAAAGTTCAGATGCCGAAATGGAAAAGTTTGACGGAATGTAATGCCCAAAACCCACATCGACACCTACGTCCCGGGTATGAGAGCCAAAGGGGCAACCCTCAACAGATGGCGCATCATTTTCAGCATTCCCTCAAATCCACAAAGACTAAGGTGGTTCCTCAATGTGAAGGCGTAAAACCGCTCCACGTGGGATCGATCGAAATCTTCCCGGAGAAGTACCGCGCCAATCTTGAATGGGAAACAAACCGCCATGACCCGCAAGCCACCGAACAAAAGGATGACGAACCGGGCGAATTCTACAAAAGATGGAACCGGGAAGCTAAGCGAGATAATGGATCCACTTTCCAAAGAAGAGCGTATGGACATCTTCCATTCCCGCCTCAAACCATCTTTGAGGACTTTGATCGCCCACCATTTCTATCCGTATCTCCGTGCCATGGTCAACGCCGGACAAAGTTTGAAAAGACTCGAGTCTTCAAAAGGCAACAAAGAACCCCGCCTCGTCTTACCGCTATCGAACAAACCCGGCAACTTCAACTCCCCGCCCAACCAAAGGAAAGGAAGCAAATGAACAAAGGCACTACATTCGTAACGGAGCTCAAGTAAACCGCGATCAGCACCCCCAAAGAATAGCAACCCCCTCGCTTCCCACAATTCCAAAGATTTTGATAACCCGGAAATGCCCTCGGGGTCAAGTATTTGAAGCCTCGTGAAGCGAAATCTTCTCAAACCACTCGAGAATTTCCAACCGAAGACCCTCAAACCCAACATGGATATGAGCAAGCACCGCGCCTTCCATAACTACCCCGGCCACACCACCGACAATTGCTTCGTACTCAAGGTGTGATTCAGGCTCATTGAGGAGGGAAAATTGAACGCCCCCGTGGTCCCAATACCATTGGAAATCCATTCCCCGTAACGACAGTGGTAAACTCAATAGCCATTGACGAAATCCCAAGCGAGAGCAGACTCCCTGCAATTTCCGAGACCGTCAGCATGCTGTCTCGCCATGACTGGGAGCGTGAAACAAGAGTCAAAAGGTCTCGTGACCGGGAATTCCGACAAGAACGCCCCAGGGCCACTGTCTCCCTACGATCTTTGCCCCAACCAAGGCATACAAATGGTTGGATCGAACGTTCCTGCACGAGACCGAGTCCAACGGTAGCACGGGAAGCGGCTTAGCCTTCACAGACGATGACTTGCCAATATGTGAGAATCGGCACAACGAAGCCCTCCTCATCCTCATAAAGATAGAGAGGTTCTTCCTCCCGAACGTCTTGATTGATAACGGCTCCGCAGTCAACATCATCGCTTTAAGCACACTGAAACGACTCCACATCGACCGTTCTTCGATAAGGCCTTCACCTCGTAATCCGAGCCTACGACTCCACCGCACGATCAATCGTAGGAGTCATCAACTTGAGGATCCAATTCGACGTACAACCGGAGCCTGCAGAGTTCCAAGTCGTGGAAATCAAACCCAACCTTCTCTCGCTTTGTTGGGACGGCCTCGATACATCGATGAAAGCAGATCATCTACTCTTCACCAATGCGTGAAATTCATCAATGCCAACGGAGCGATCAAGTGATCCGCGGAAGCAGGCAATGGCAAGTGCTTGCCAGCAAGCTACGACCCGTAAGAAGGTCCCGACATGACCGAATACTCTTCCCCGCATGATTCTCCTACCCCGTCCCGCTACGAAGTGATCCTCACATCCACGCTCTAAGCCGCGACGAGCCGGAAATTGAAGAACTCATGGGTCGATGACAACTCGATATATGCGATCGTGAAGAATGCTTCGAGAGAAGATCAAGAGATGGATGCCCTAATGGAGATTGATCGAGGAGTAGACCCTTACTTCGCCGAAAACCCTCTTGCAAACCGGCTCATCACCGATCCTCCGCACAAGACAACCCTCCGGCCGACACTCTCTGATCTTACGGGACAGCCATCACAGCCTAGTTCAATTCAACATTCCGGTGTCCGACTTGGACGAACAATGGCGCAACCTCCTCCAAGGCTTAATCGTGGAAGGAGATATAGCATGTCCGCCGAATCGTACATTGTAAACGCCGTCCAAGCAAAGATCCTGCATAAAGAAGCGTATTCTATGAAAGTGATCAACATCGCAAGAATCCACTCCGACCGCCGAATGCTTCGCCTCCTAGAAGTAGCCCTCGCCGACTTCTATCATCAAAAACCCCCAAGGACCGGTGGCAACACTAATGGAGGGACATCATCGTGGGAGCAGCCAAAACCTCCGCGATCCGGTTTGAAATCGAACCGCATGCAAGCTACTTTCCGGACTCATGCCAAGGGAAGATTGGCCACCTAAACCAAAGACCACTCCCTCTAGAGCTACAGCCATCCGGAGTAATGAAGCTCGGTCCAATCCCTCGTCGCCTATAGTCTAGCTTCGAGTCTTGTTGTCGTGTATTCACATCTTTGTGTCTTTGACGGCTTTACGCCCGACGATTGTGAATCTTTGATCAACAATGTACAGCCTTCACGCTTTCAATAAAAGGTCCGACCTTCCTAAAAACCATTTCATCGCATCTTTAACAAATGATGACATTAACTAATCAAAACAGCTTAAATTCATCTATACAAAAGGCAAACACATTAATTAAATAAATGCATCAAGCAAACATTTAAGCATGTTGTCAAACGAGAGAAAACCGGGCCCAAGCCGCCGAGAAGGTTTTAATCACAACGATTTGCAAGATTGCCGAAGAGCCAAAGAGACGCAAGTCCGACGCCATTTCCAAAGACAAGCCGATCTTCCAATACCTCAAGAACGGGAAACTACCTTCATGAACAAGGAAGACCCAACACACGTAAGGGGTCAAAACCAAGAGCATCATGGCCCTAAAACGCCTTGCCTCTCACTTCGTCATCCTCTGGGACATGTTATACAAGAAACGCTACCACGGGCCACTCCTACGCCGCGTCGCCCAAGAAGAAGCGAGCAAGTTCATGAACGAAGTCCACAATGGGGCTTGCGGTCCCCACATGAATGCCAGAGCCCCGATGCAAATCATTCTCGTGATGGGCTACTACCGGATCTCCATGGAGGCAGATTGCATCCACTTTGTCCGAAGCCGCGACAAGTGCCAACGGCTTCTCCAACCTCAATCATCCGCCGCCCCACGATCTCTACCGCATGACTACACCTCGCCCTTTCGCCACTGGGAATTGACGTCATCGGGAAAATCGCTCCGCCAGCAAAGAATCTGGCCACGAAGTTCATCTTAGTAGCCATCGACTACTTCACCAAATGGGTCGAAGCCAAGTCCTACAAGGTACTCACCTCCAAGAAGGTCGCACATTTCCTCAAGGAAAACATCATACGCCGATACGGCATCCCAAATGAGGTCATATCGCATAACGGCCACACTTCGAAGGGGAATTCGATGCATCGCCGGGCTGAATTCAAGATCACACGCCACAAATCTTCTCCCTACCGGCCACAAACAAACGGCGCCGTGGAAGCAAAGAAACAAAACCTCGAACGGATCATCCGAAAATGACCACCCGAGGACGAGATTGGCCCGAGAAGCCGCACCTTGCACTTTGGGGCTACCGCACATCGGGCCGTAATGTACCCACGGAGAAACCCCATTTGCCCCGACATACGGGATGGAAGCAAAGCCCTTCCCATCGAGCTAGAAATTCCCTCACTCCGAGTGCCGCTGAAAATGACATCAACGAAGTCGAATGGCTCCGGCCGACATGACGAATTGGCTCGCTAGACGAGCGACGACTAAAGGCCATGGAACACGTCCGAGCCTATCAAAGCAGATGGCTAGAGCTTTCGACAAGAAAGTCAAATCCCGAGACATCGTGGAAGGTGACCTTGTACTCAAAGAAAAGCCTCCCACTCGAACCAACCCACTGGGAAAATGGGAACCCACATGGATCGGCCCTTTCGTGGTTCAAAAGATCTTCTCCTGAGGCGCCATGAAGCTACCGTACCTAGACGGCAATCCCTTCATGAATCCAAATAACTAAGCAAACTTCGCAGATACTTCGCCCGAAGAAGAACAATCGTGCATCTTCGCACTCCATGTAGTGTCGAACTACGTGCACTGAGCCCTCTAGTCCTGGGGAACGTAGGCAACCTTAATTGGTCCGGCCTAAAAATACACAAAAAGTCAAAAGTTTGAATGTCAACCAAGACCTCCATCAAGCTCCGCACTTTTCAAGAACACGCCCCAGCACCTTGACCAAGTCAAACGACGGCGGCAACATCAAAGGACATCCGAGGGTCACTCAAAGATCAAACGATCGACTCATGTCTACTTCCAAGCCAGGGCTTGTCTTCGCCTCACGCGCTTCAAAAAAAAAAAAAAAAAAAAGAGAGCTCGAGCAAGGGCTCACAAAAAAAAAAAAAAAAAAAAAAAAGAAGCTCAAACGTAAGCCGCGAAATTGAGGTCAAGAGCCCGACGCCAACAAGAGGCAAGGAAGCTACGAAAAGACCGTCAAAACGACTTGTCAAGGGAGCATTCAACCTCTCGCCCAAGCACAAAGCCTCAAGAAAGGGGATTGCTGCCATGGCCTGCATCGTCACCCGCAAATGCAATGTAAAAGTCCAAAGATGGACGCCGACAAAGTGCACAAATGTAAGCTAAAGGCAAACAAAAGATCTTGCGTCTCGACAAAGCTTTAAAAGTAAATCACAAATCACTAACGGTTACAACATTTCTTGATGAGTTCAAGCACGGCTCTACTCTCAAGTTCACAACATGCTAAAAGACAAATTTTAATACATTTAACTAATAATGTGTTTGCAATGCAATGAATGGATACCTAGAGGTCATTCCGCGCCATCTCGCGCTTGTCCCTCGCCATTCTTTCCTTTCTTCCTCGTCCCCGGCGAGTCTTCTTTCGCTCCACGTGAACCAACTCTCGCGTCTCTCGCCCGAGATCCGGGGTCCTCCCCGTAGAGTCAAATAATCCAAGAGCTCTCGTGGCTTCATTCGCCCGTGCTTCGCTCTGATCTCCTCCCCGCGAGTCCGTAAAGAGGACCTCTCCCCGTCGCCGGTCAACTCTAGTCTCGTAGTCAAACAAAGCGTCTCCCGTCACATCCAAAGTGGTCGACTGTGCTTCGCACTCCTAAGGCAATAGCTACTACGGCAACCGGTCCTGCACCGCGCACGCCCGCTTCCAAGACCACTGGGATCGCCCAACACGCCGCTCATACCAAAGCCGTATACCGAGTCGTCAACACGACACTCTCCCGACGCCTAAGGAGTACCACAGAGGGAAAGCGGAATACTTCCATACCTCGTACAATACAAGAAGGCACCTGAGCCGCCATACAAAGAGGAACTATCTCCGCAGAAGCAAGGTCATCCTGCACCCAACAAAGGCTCCTCGCTTCATCCCAAACCGCGGAAACAAGCGACGGAATATAGAAGGAGGACCAAGACAAACCCGGAACTCGACAACGTAGACCCTTCCCGCAAGATCCTCCCGGTCTCAATCCTCCAAAGCCGGAACCCACCAATGATCTCGATGCGTACTAAGCCGTGCCATCCATCTCTCCCAAAGCGGACCGATCCATATCCAACACAAGAGGTCGCCGAGCAAATGACCACGGGCAACGACGCCTGAGCCTCGGCATGGCTCCGAAGTCTCTCTCGCAGCCACAAGGTGAGCAAAGCGGGGCTTCCTCTCATAAAACGATCCCTACGCCAGACGGCCGATACCACGAAGAGTCTCCCCAAAGACCAACGGGACAATATCCTCTCCAGCTCGCAAAGGCCCTACCACATCTAGCAAAGCGCCATCACAAATGCCAAGTGGAGCCGACTGTAAAGAGCGCCGCTATCGTACACAAGGCAAATACATCCCAAGAGACGCCACTCATCATCAACCATGAACCGCTCCTGCAGCGTAAATGTCGATATGACCCGAATCAAGGATCATGCCCCGCACTTCTTCCAACGAAGTACGAAGAAAGTCTCGCAAGCTTCACGCTCACAAAGCAAAGACTCACCAACCAAAGGAAGCGAGATGGCCTCCACCTCCGGCCCTCCAATCAAAGCCCGAAAATCTTCAAAAGTGGGCACCATTTCATTATAGGAGAAACAAGACACGTGCCTCCTAACATCCTGCAACTTCGCGGCAGCCCGCAACAAATCCCAATCAGAACCAACTCCTTAAAAGACCAAACCGAGCAAAGACGAAACCTTACCTCGAAAGCTCCGTCTCGATGCCTCATACGGCGCCGCATCCACGTTTTCAACCGCTCAAGGAAGTGTGCTTGCCTCTCCCGCGAAAGCCTCGGCAAAATTCTAGGGACATACGAAGAATCCATGGCAAAAATGGAGGTTCCTAGAGAAAATGGGGAAGAAAGCTCGAAAATGGCCGCAAATGGGGAAATGAGGAAGAACTGTGCACCGGAAAGCATTTATGTCCTTCCCAAAGCAAGGTTGGTCCGTACGGACCTCTTGCATGCTAAGTATGTCCGTACGGACCTCCTTGCAAACAACCCATTTCCCGTAAAACAAGATAAAACCACCGTCCTCAAGAAACCTTGCTCCAAACAAACCCAAACACCGGCCAAAGCCATTTCCGCAAACCAACACTACCCACAAACGCACTCTCACCACGTGGCATGTACAAAAATAAAAATAATAATAGCAACAATTTCTAGGACAATTCCCTGAATCACAAAAATAAATGACATTACATCTTAAAATAAAATACCGTTTTGCCATGCAAATACATTGTTTTATTACAGTACCCAAAAATGTCTCGTTGCTAAACAAAAAAAAAAAAAGAGAGAGGGATATGAAAAGAGGGAAAGCAAATGAATACTACTCGTAATCCTCATCATCATCCTCCTCGCCAAGATCCTCCAAAGAAAAGTCGGGCATCCCAAATAACTCGCCCGTCACATCCTCCTCGTCTAATACCGAGCACCCGCCCGAGGCTCCCACGAGAAGTACTCAAGGATCAAATCCGGCGAAAGGATCAAAGAAAGAAGGCTCGAGGAACCCTCACCCCGCGCGCCGTGCGGAGGCATGAATCGATAAAAGTGGCCGCTCCTCGAAGGCCCCGCAGCCTCCCGAAGACGCCCCGCATCCATGCTATGCCGCCCTCAAAGGCCCCTCCCCGCCGCGGCTCCGCCGGCTCTAGGCGGAGGAACGCCCACGTAATGCCTCGAAGGCATAGGCTCGTACGCCGCACACGACGCGAAGACCGACAGACACCTTCGACGCCATCTTCTTAGCGAAGGAGCGCATCGCCACGTAACGGCGAGTCAAGATATCGTAGGCTCTCCCGGACTCCGCACCAACAAGAAGCCAAGGAAACGCTCATCAAATACGCTATACTCAACAACAAAAAGAAAAAAAAAAAAAAAAAAAAAATGCAGTAAAAGATGCCAAGATGGAAAAGAGTCAAGCACACTCACCGATCTGTTTGGGTCCACTTCAGATGCAAGCAGGAGCTCGCTCCGAACGGGCATGCATACCCTCCTCTCGATCCGTCCTCACGGACGACGTGAAATCCGGTCCCGCAGACGGAATCCTCTGGGAGCTCGCGGCGCCTTCTCTCTCCCGCGCGCACTGGGCGTCCTCGCCTTCCTCCTCACGAAGGCCCCGTACTCCTCTCCGTACAAGATGAACTCCCGCACCGACACCGCCAAGGTACTCTCGAAGTCCAAGCACATCCATGTCCCGGAATCAAGCATCCCAAAGGGAGGGTCCCTGAGCCACGGAAGCACACCGGCCATGCCGCTGTAAGACTCGCTCCCCAGTGTACATGGCGTCACAAGTCAAGCTCGCAAAGATCTTCCGCCGCCTGTCACTCCTGAGCCCTCGAACTCATCTCCTCATACCGAGCCCACGGAATGTAACGAACCCTCACGGCTATCCCGCTCCAAACGCTCCCGCACATCCCCGTAGGCGATGGTGAGCTTCCCCCGCCGGTCCTCCTCTTCCTCGCCGTACGAGCCCATCCCAAAGATAGCAGTGGTACGCAAAGAATGTACTCTGTGATCCCTATCCCACTGAAGCACTGAAAACCTCATAAAACCACACCTCGACAAAACAGAGAAGGCTCAAGCAAAAGACAACGGAGAAAAGACAAGTTGCTAAATCAAAAACAAAGAATAAACTCATACCTCCAAAGCAAAGTCAAAGCAAAGCCAACGAATCGGCCACCCCCGCTAAACCGGTCCAAGGAGAAGTAGAGCTCACCAAGCTCGCTCGCCCCAAGCAATGTCGCACTTATCCAGATCGGGCCAAGCTCTCCAACAGAGCAAAGGGAGCTGCGGTCGCGTGGTTCGAGAACAAAGTCTCTGACAAAGGCATACCACAAGAAGGAGCGCGCCAATCGCTCCGCTGCCACCGGCCGGCACTCGGATGTAGGCCCCAATACCGGCCGTGATCCTCATCTCTACGTCGCCGTACAAGATCCCTGTGCCCTCGCGAGGACGAGGCTCAAAGCCCAAGCAGCTCTGGCCAAGACATCATCGTAGATCATGTCTCTCCACCTCACAGCCCCCTCAAGGAGAGCCCGGTAATAGCAAAGAAAATCATGGCGCCACCGTCACCTCGCCCCACTGTGTGGAAGGTGCGGGTGGTATCCCACCAATACTTGATAAACCCAGAAGACACTCTTGTTCTTCCTCGTGTCGACACTCCACCTGTGTTCTCAACGAACACACCTAGGCCAAGCATAAACCAACCTCCGGACTCGCCTACCGCCCACGGAAATATCAGCATCCGCCGCCATAGCTCCACAATGCCTCGAGCGATCCCCGAGTCTTCATCCTTCGCCTTCCCGCCAGAAGCTCCCGCATCCCGCAGTAAACACAAAGAAAGGTACGTCAATCACAAGATTTAATATAAAGGCACATATAACCCGTCACAAAACACGGCACATATTGCACATAATTTTCACATACATTATACATATAATTTTTCCATGTAACCCGTCACAAAACACGGCACACAATGCACATAATTTTCACATATATCATGCATATAATTTTTCCCATGCAGTCCGTCACAAAACACGGCACACACTGTACACATTTTCTCAAAAGAAAAAAAGGGGGGGATTAAACCCTACACGACACATTTTCAAAAGAAAATCCGTCCCAACACGGCACATATTGCACATATTTTCCCCACAAAGTCCGTCACCCAAAAAACACGGCACACACTATATAGCACATTCTCAAAAGAAAATCCGTCCCAACACGGCACACACTTTCACATATAACCCGTCACAAAACACGGCACATGTCACATTTTTTCACAAAAATTATCACTACACGATAATTTTTCTCATAATGTACATACATAAATAGCATACGGTACAAAACACCAAAGCATGCAATTCACTAGATAGGCACTTTATTTTCACAAATAAGAGCTAATCTACACATTTCTGCACAAAATACACATACCCACAATTTTTACATGTCCATTTTCAACAATTCATCAAGAATTTCACAAAAAGGCATAAAATAATAACAAAAATTCAAAAATGCGAAAACTAAAACCTAGTTCTAGCATTCAAAAATTCGAGCAGAAATCAAAACTAATGCATTTCTTACCTCCCCAACGTTCATGGAGCGACGATTATGCACCTCCGATTCGGATACAAAACATCCGGTTCTTCGAAGATGGAACGAACGAAGTCCACCTTTCAAGCTCCATCCGCCGCTCAACCACTTCCCCGATCAAGCGTTGACGACGACTCCTTCGAGATCCTTCACCATGGCAAGAAATTCAAGCAAAAATTTTTTGATTTTGGTTAACAATGGAGGAATTTTTCTCTCTCTCTCGCCCGGTTCACGAACCGGAAAATGAGGAAGAAGGAATGGGAAGGGCCTCAGATTTAAAGCCCGGTCAAACCCGGGAACCGTAAAACCAAGGTGGTCCGTACGACCTCTTTGCAACTGTGTTGGTCCGTACGGACCTCTTTGCAAGGGGTGGCCAAATTACTTTCCCGCCCTTATAATCTTTGCCCCCGGCCGTCCTAAGGCCTTTTCCAAGAAATCCAAGTGCGTAATGGTCCCTAACCCTTCAAATCAATCCCCGCTGCTGCGTAAGACCGACTCGCCCACTTCAACGGCAAATCAACCACCGTCAAGCGTAAGACCGGACTCGCCACTTCAACGGCAAATCAACCACCGGCCGTCAAGCGTAAGACCGACTCGCCCACTTCAACGGCAAATCAACCATCGGCCATCAAACGTAAGACCGATCCTCGCCCACTCCAACGGCAATTCAACCAACGCCCGCTCAACGGCAATTCAAGAAGGAGCCAACACCTCCCAGCACGAATATCAAGGCACAAGACGCCTCCAAACGCTCAACGACAACTCAACCACTGAAGGTCCGAAGTCATCTTCCCAACAAAGTGGCCCCTACAAGGTCACGCATCCTCAGCATTCAAGCACCTAGCCGATGTAAGCCCGAATCTCGCCCACTTCAACGGCAACGCAAGCACCGGCCATCAAAGTAAGCCCGAGCTCCTCCCCCCAACAAGTCAAAGGGAAGTCATGCAAGACTGCATATCCCCAGCACCGACCATCATTCTCGCCCACTCAACGGCAAAACAAGCACGCGAAGGAGCCAACACCTCCGAGTACAAGTCCCAAGGCACGAAGCGCTCCCAAAACGCCAAATGGTGAAGCAATCATCGGCCATCATCCTTGCCCACTTCAACGGCAGCCAAGCACCGGCAATATCGTAAGTCCGACCTTCTACATCAACATGCAAAAACACAAATGGCATCTACGCCAATCACAAGGCGCCCACGCCCACACCGCGATGACAATTCAAAGTCCTCCGTGGCACCAACCGCCGCCGATGACGATTCAAGTCCTCCACGTGGCACCAACCGCCCAAAGACGATTCAAGTCCACCCAAACCACCCGATAGACTTCCATCCCCGTGACGCCACCACGTCCTTATCACCGACCTATACGGCCACCTTGACGCCACCACGTCCTTATCACCGACCTACACCCAGACGCCACCACGTCCTTATCACCGACCTATACGGCCACCAGACGCCACCACGTCCTTATCACCGACCTATACGGCCACCAGGACGCCACCACGCTCTTATCACCGACCTATACGGCCACCCAGACGCCACCACGTCCTTATCACCGACCTATACGGCCACCCAGACGCCACCACGTTCCTTATCACCGACCTATACGGCCACCCAGACGCCACCACGTCCCTTATCACCGACCTATACGGCCACCCAGACGCCACCACGCTCCTTATCACCGACCTATACGGCCACCCAGACGCCACCACGTCCTTATCACCGACCTATACGGCCACCCAGACGCCACCACGCCCTTATCACCGACCTATACGGCTACCCAGACGCCACCACGCTCCTTATCACCGACCTATACGGCCACCCAGACGCCACCACGCCCTTATCACCGACCTATACGGCCACCCAGACGCCACCACGTCCTTATCACCGACCTATACGGCCACCCAGACGCCACCACGCCCTTATCACCGACCTATACGGCCACCAGACGCCACCACGCCCTTATCACCGACCTATACGGCCACCCAGACGCCACCACGTCCTTATCACCGACCTATACGGCCACCCAGACGCCACCACGTCCTTATCACCGACCTATACGGCCACCCAGACGCCACCACGCCCTTATCACCGACCTATACGGCCACCCAGACGCCACCACGTCCTTATCACCGACCTATACGGCCACCCAGACGCCACCACGCCCTTATCACCGACCTATACGGCCACCCAGACGCCACCACGTCCCTTATCACCGACCTATACGGCCACCCAGACGCCACCACGCCCTTATCACCGACCTATACGGCCACCAGACGCCACCACGCCCTACCATCAACCTATACGGCCACCCAGGACGCCACCACGTCCTCACCACCGACCTCGGCGGTCACACAACACCTGTGGCACCACCACGCCCGCATTCACGTAACACTCACCCCACACCCGAACTACGACTGTGCTTGATTCCCGCCAGGATACGTAGGAATCCTATCACAGTGGTCCAAATTTATCGACCTAAACTGGTCACCCAAAAGGACACCACCACGTCCTCACTTTGACCCTCACGGCCACTTCCTCTCCCAAAGACGCGATCCAGACATTAGGACCCTTATCTTATCTGGGCGACCCCACTTCTTTCATAAGTGACGTCGTCGAGGGCTTCGTAAGTACCCCAACTGATCACTCCCTTTCAAACACACGGAAACACCGCAGACTCATCCACGCAGCCTCGTAGACCTCTCTCACTCAAAACCCTCTCAAAACCCTCTCAAACCCCCAACCAAACCAAGTGGAGGAGCCTTTCGGGATAAAAGGGACAAAAGGACCTTTTGGGAATTTTCAGAAATCGTAGCAATTAAGGTCCGTACGGACCTCTTTGTTTCAATGATTACTAAATCCCCTTAAAGTCCACAATATTCCCTCAAATCCCGGAGAAATGATGACTTCCATGCAGAGTTGGTCCGTACGACCTCTTTGCATGCAAGATGGTCCGTACGGACCTTATTGCTCGTGGGAACATCATCATTCCCAAATATTCTCCATCATTGCGCATTCCTCAAATCGAGGAAATCCAAAATTCTCGGGATAACCAAGAAGGTCCGTACGGACCTCTTTGCTCCGAAATTTTTACTATAAATAGAGGGCTCCCCCTCCTCATTTTTTCACACCTCCCACTTCTCTCTTCCTCCCTAAGCCTTCGGCTCCCCTTCTAAGACCTTTCGAGGCATTCCCGCCCCTTCGGATCCTTCCGAGGCCTTCCGAGCCCCCTCGAGGTGCTCCGAAGCCTCTCCGAGCGCTCCCGAGACGCTCCCGCGCCGCCCCGAGGCACTCTCGAGGTACTCGAGGCCCCTCGTGGTACTCCGAGGCCTCGCTCGGTCTTTCCCACGTGTCCCGCTCTTTCCGAGTCAAACCGGCGATCCCAAACCTTGCCGAACCTCGGCCCGAATCCAACCAACGATTCCAACACACGCCGAACCTCTGCCCGAGTGATCCCGACGATCCCCACGCACGCCGAACCTCTGCCCGAACGCAGCCTACAACCTCAACTTCACGCCGAAACTCGTCCGCGACAACCGGCATCCCCGAAGCAATCCTAACGCTACTCCGACCTCAAACACTATTCCCCGCGGAAGACAGTACACGAACCAACATTGGTAAGGCTTCCTTCCTATTCTATTTCAATACATTTCAATACAATGTAGACATCCGATACAAAGATGCATTTTTAAAAGCACACACACACACACAACATTTAAAGGATATTAGGGGTATCCGAAAGACTCGTTTACGAGGCTACTCTGTGAGCTCTAATATTCTAATATTCTCTTCCCGAGGAGTCATCTGACCTCCGAACTCAAAATCTCATCACACAAAAACAGTTTAAAATTTATCTTTAAACTGATGCCCTTTTTCAATGTTTTGGGCTTAATAAAAACGGCGTGGCGACTCTACAAAATGCGAAAGCAAAACGGCGAGACACCTCCAACGCGAAAGACTGCCAGATGCCGGGGCCGCGAGGCCTTTCTCGGATCCGGGCTATTTCATATCATCAATAATTTTACTGTACACATTCAAAATACAGATATCATACTTTAAAGAGAACATGGCCCTATCACAAGTTCGTCAATTCCAGAGTTTCAACCACCTTTCAGGGTATCACACCTTTTCAGGGTGTTAAGAGAATAAGAGAACTTCCACCTTTTCAGGGTGCTCCCTTATTATGATATATCATGATAATCAAACTACTTCAACAAGTAGCAATTTAAAAGTCTAAGTTCTTTTCAATCAAACTAGACTATCTTAATTAGTCCTTTTCAATCAGACTAATCTAACCGCACCTGTTTCAATTAGATACAGTTATAGTTCACATAATATTCCAGGTACAAGAATACATAAGGCAATTTCAATTCACTTGGATACCCATTGAACAACATATATCAAGGGTAAGATAATCAAAAGACGTTATATCAACATCGGAGTTCAAATGCTACCGGCCATGAGTAGCTGCGCTTGAAAGAATTATGAGGAATCCTACATTAAAGGATGAATCTCAAATACTTAAGGAACGTAATCCCTTACCTTGGGTTACTTGCGTTTCCTTGCAAATCCTTCTTGCACGAATCTACAATCATGCAAAAGCGACATCTCAATTTTAGGTACAATTTACTTCTATCTACTTAGTACCTTTAATCATTTTACTCCACTTGGTTAAACTATGAGTTATTCTACTTAACTCCTTTTATGGTTATCAACCAAAACAACCCTAGGGTTTCTAGGATCAATTCCCATTCACTACTTCCAATACTACACTTACACACCTTAACACACACACATGGCATACCACACACCCACATCATACTACACACACAGCCCCCCTCTGAACATCCACTATACAGACCCACTCAACACATTTACATACTCAGCAGACCTCACAACACATATAAACACACACCACACACACATGCACCCCTCTGTACAGCCACTGTACCGCCATATACCCTCCTGTACAGCCCCTGTACGCACACCCACAACACATATATGCACCTAAACATCAGCAACAGACCCAATTATGCCCTCTGACACCTGACTTCACCCCCACACACACACGACAGCCATTCATACCCATACCACAGACACATACGCACACACACTGCACACAAAATATACACATACACCACCCTAGCTCATTATTCGATTCCTAGCATGACATACTTGAATCAATATTCAATATCTTTCATGCCTAATCCTTGGTTATAATCAAACAATAATGTTTCCTGCTTTAATTCATCAGCAATCTGCCAAATTCGTGGTTATACTCAACGAATAATGTTTCATGCTTCAATCTTAGTTCTAATCAACAATTATGCTTCATGATTTACATACCAAAATCTTGATTTCCTCAACCCCAGTTTTACTTCTTACGGTTCTAGGATTTCTCTAGGATTTTTATAAGATTTTCTATCCTATAATCCCCAAAAGAGAAAGTTTATTTACCTTTAATTTGAGGAGCTTGAACACCCACAGCTTCTTCTTCCCTTCTTCTTCCTCGGCACCCCTTCTCTTCTTCCTCTGCGATCTCTCTCTCTCTCTCTACCGTTTTTCTTCTTATAGCGTAACCTCTCTCTCAGCCGTGTCCCTCTCTTTATATATAACCCATGCGGCTCTTTCTCTCTTCTCCTTTGCCGTTAACAAAATATGGAGAGGCACCCCATTGGCTTCTATCAGTTACAGATACACCAAAAGGCCTAGGTTTAATGGATATATTTACTTGGGTTTATACTTTCCTAATCCAATTGTTAAGTAGAGTCCAACCCAAAACAAATAACCTAAGTTGACAAAATCAAGCCCAACTAATCCTAGTCCATCTAGGAAAAGGAATAATCCAAATAATTAATTTAAACCATTAACATAATTAATTAAGGAAAATCATATTTTAAATAAATAAAGAGCATAAATTTTTAGGGTTGTTACATTCTTACCCCCTTAAAAGGGTTTGGTCCACCAAACCAAATGCACTCATTCCGAAAACAGGGCGGGATACGACTCTCGCATCTCGCTCTCAAGCTCCCACGTCGCTTCTCTTTTCGAGTGGTTGCTCCATTGCACTTTCACGTACATAATTATCCGCCTTCTCAAATTCTGATCTTTCCGATCCACAATTTTCACAGGTTGCTCATCATAACTCAGATCGGCACGGAATCTGAGCTGTCTATACTCAATCACATGGCTCGAGTCGGGGATGTACTTCCTCAATATCGAGACATGAAACACATTGTGTACTCCTGCAAGTACAGGTGGTAAGGCCAACTTATAGGCTACCAACCCAACTCGCTCCAAAATTTCGAATGGTCCCACATACCTCGGGCTTAACTTCCCACGTATTCCAAACCTCATGACCCCTTTAGTTGGCGAAATCTTCAAGAATACACGATCCCCCAACTGAAATTCCAAATCTCGCCGTCGACGATCTGCATACGACTTCTGTCGACTCTGTGTGATTAATAACCATTTTCTGATCTGTTGTACTTTATCTGCGGTTACCTGAACAATCTATGGTCCCGTAAATTTTCTCTCACCTACTTCATCCCAACATGCAGGTGACCTACACTTTCGTCCATACAATGCTTCGTACGGTGCCATACCGATACTTGCGTGAAAACTATTATTGTAGGCGAATTCCACTAATGTCAGGTGTTCGTCCCAAGTCCCTTGCCAGTCCAATGATGTGGCTCTTAACATATCCTCCAGAGTCTGAAAGTTCTTTCTGACTGTCCATCAGTTTGCGGATGAAATGCTGTACTCATTGTCAGTTCGGTACCTAATGCCTGCTGTAAACTCTTCCAGAACTTCGATGTGAATCTTGCATCTCGGTCGGACACTATCGACACAGGTATCCCATGCAATCTTATATTCTCGTCAACATATAACTTTGCTAACTTCTCCAATGAGTCTGTCACCTTAATTGCTAAAAAATGAGCCGACTTCGTAAGTCTGTCCACTATAACCCAAATTGCGTTGTGACCCTTCAACGTCCTCGGTAACCCTACTACCAAATCCATAGCTATATTCTCCCATTTCCATTCCGGTATTGGTAACGACTGTAGTAACCCTGCCGATTTCTGATGTTCACTCTTTACTTGCTGACATACCAAACATCTTGAAACAAATTCCGCCACATCTCCCTTCATGTTGTTCCACCAAAACGATTCTCTTAAATTCCTATACATCTTTGTACTTCCGAGATGTACAGAAAACCTCGAACAATGAGCTTCCTTCAGAATCTCCCTTTTTATATCTTCATTACCTGGCACCCAAATTCTTGATTGGTACCTCAAAATTCCATCATCTCCCATACGAAAATTTGTTACCTTCCCTTTAGCCATATTTTCACGTATCTTTTCAGCCTCACCATCGGTCCCTTGTGATTCCTTAATTTGGTCCAAAAGTGTCGGCTGAACACTCATCTGAGCCAAGTATCCCCTAACTTTTACCTCCAACCCAAAATTTTCAATATTATTCCACGTACTTACCCCCTTAGAAATCAACATCGCTAGATTTCCACGGTTCTTCCTACTCAAAGCATCTGCCACCTTATTGGCCTTTCCGGGGTGATACAAAATCGTACAATCATAATCCTTAAGTAATTCTAGCCATCTCCTTTGCCTCATATTCAATTCTTTCTGAGTGAAGATATACTTAAGACTCTTATGATCCGTATAAATCTGACAACTTACCCCATACAAATAATGACTCCAAATTTTCAATGCAAAAACTACGGCTGCTAACTCCAAATCATGGGTGGGATAATTCTTCTCATGGTTCTTTAGTTATATTGATGCATAGGCTATAACCTTATCATTCTGCATTAATACACAACCCAATCCCTTCAACGAAGCATCACTATAAATCACAAATACGTCTGATCCTGATGGTACTGTAAGAAATGGTGCGGACACCAAACGCCTCTTCAGCTCTTGAAAATTCTTTTCACATTCTTCCGACCAAACGAACTTCGCTCCCTTCTGCGTTAACTTCGTTAATGGTCCTGATAACTTCGAAAATCCTTCCACAAATTTCCTATAGTATCCTGCCAACCCCAAGAAACTTCTAATCTCGCTGACAGTAGTTGGTCTCTCCCAATTCACTATAGCTTCTATCTTTGCCGGATCTACTGCAATCCCATCCTTAGATACCACATGCCCTAAGAATGCTACTTCCTCCAACCAAAATTCACACTTCTTAAATTTTGCATACAACTTCTGTTCCCTTAAGATTTGCAGTACCAATCTTAAATGCGCTTCATGTTCTTCCTTGGTCTTAGAATAAACCAGAATATCATCTATAAATACAATTACACACTTATCCAAGAATTC
The DNA here is from genome assembly GCA_022495995.1 of Adenophora triphylla var. japonica. Taxonomy (NCBI): domain Eukaryota; kingdom Viridiplantae; phylum Streptophyta; class Magnoliopsida; order Asterales; family Campanulaceae; genus Adenophora; species Adenophora triphylla. The sequence goes on from JAFEMH010000227.1 coordinate 191,599, forward strand.
CTGAAATATCCGGTTCATCAGCTCCATAAATACTGCTGGCGCGTTTGTCAGTCCAAACGGCATAACCAAAAATTCATAGTGACCGTACCTTGTCCTAAAGGCCGTCTTCGAAACGTCCTCCTTTTTCACTCTCAACTGGTGATATCCCGATCTCAAATCTATCTTTGAGAAATAACACGCTCCCCGGAGTTGGTCAAACAAATCATCAATCCTCGGTAACGGATACTGATTTCTCACCGTCACCTTATTCAGTTCTCGATAGTCGATACACATCCTCATCGATCCATCCTTCTTCTTCACAAATAACACTGGCGCACCCCATGGTGAAATACTCGGCCTAATCAGACCTTTATCCAATAATTCCTGCAATTGTTCCTTCAATTCTTCAAGTTCAGCTGGCGCCATTCTGTACGGTGCTTTGGATATCAGTGCGATTTTTGGTACTAAGTCTATAGAAAATTCCACCTCCCTTTCTGGTGGTATTCCCGGCAAATTTTCTGGAAAAACATCCTTGAAATTTGTGACCACCGAAAGAGCTTCTATACTCACTTCGTTCTTGTCCGTCTCGCCAATTTAGGCCAAAAACCCTTCACATCCCTTTCTTAAAATTTTTCGAGCCTTCATTACCGAAATAAGACCCGATCGACTTCTCGGCCTCGATCCTTGGAAGCTAAACTCTTCTCCAGATGGTAACTTGAATTGCACCTCCTTCTTAAAGCAATCTACTTTAGCATGGTAAGCAGCTAACCAATCCATTCCCAAGATAATGTCAAATTCGTTCATTTCTAACTCAATAAGATCCACCTCAAGTTCTCTATCTCCTATTCCCAGAGGACACATCTTATAACCAGATGAGATAGGGATTGACTCTCTAGTCGGAGTATCTATTACCAAAGGTATTTCTAATGCCTCGGGTTTCAAGTTCAATTTCTTAGCTAGACGAGTGCTAATGACAGAATGTGTAGCACCAGTGTCTATCAACGCATAAACGCTACTAGAATAAAGTTGAAGCGTACCTGCCACAAGATCATTGGTGGCCCTCGCATCCTTGGCAGTCATGGTAAACACTCTTCCACGACCTCCTCCATTGTTCTTATCAGTTCCGGCTCCTTGAGCATTTCCAACTTTCTTAGGCTCCGGGCACTTCCATTGCGGATGTCCCACTTTGTCACAATTAAAACATTTATGTTCCTTATACCGGCATTCCTCGGTCTTGTGCTTACCCTCGCACACTTGGCATTTGTCATCCGTTCTTGTTCCTGGCATAATTCTTCGATCCCCACCTCTGCGGTTATCAAAGCCCTTGTTCTGGTACTTGTTACTAGCAATTTCCTTTCCCCGGGCCTCATCCATAGCCTTCCTCTTGTTGTTGGTTCCGTCTCGGTTCCAACTTCCTGTATGTCCTTTGTTTCCACTCGACTCCTTTTCTGCCATCTTCTTTTTCTCATCCCGCCTACTGCGGGAAACCTGCTCGCCTCTTTTTCTACCACTCTAGCTCTATCCAAGATTTCTAGCCATAAGTTGACAACAAGAACGGAGTAATTTCGCACTGATCTCGTCACTAAGACCAGCCTCAAATTTTCTTGCCTTCTCGCTCTTCATTATCAAAGAACGCTCGGGCAAATTCTATCAACTCGGTGAACTTTGCACTGTATTCATCCACCGTTAAACTTCCTTGAGTTAGCATCATAAACTCTGCCACTTTGGCATTTCGAACGCTCGCCGGATAGTACTTTTCATTGAACACACCTTTGAACATATCCCAAGTAAAGTTACCGTCTCCACATGCAGTGGCTGCCCTCTTCTCGGCCTCCCACCATTTCAAAGCTTGTCCTTTCAGCATAAAGGTCGCGAACATCACCCTTTGCTCCGGAGTGCAAGTCAATATCCCGAATATCTTCTCCATGTCTTTAATCCAGTCTTGCGGCTTCTCCTTTGGAGTGCCTGAAAATGATTCCGGGTTCCTCTTCTGGAACAACTCCAATGGATCCCTCAATGGTACGACTTGCGGCTGTGGTTGAGCTAAGGTTGCTACTACCTGCCCAATTCCCGCCACCGTATGATTCAGTGTCTGAAGAAGGGTTGCCATATCAGTATCGGCTTGCTCCTGATTTTGTCCATTGCCATTTTCGAAGTTGTTGCTATTGCTCTCCGACATCTGAAACAATGCAAGGCCCTCATTAGGGTTTTCACTCTAAGTGTTCTCACTTACGCCAATACTAGCAATATACAATGCTACAATTTGTATACCAATTAAAACAAACAGTCTTATCAGACTAAACATTTAATTCATAGGTCCAATCATTAGACCATTGGTCATTTCAATAGACCAACACTGCTTTCACATGTCGTTTCAATAGACCCAAAATACAATCACATGTCATTTCAATAGACCCGAATTACTTTTCACATTGGTTGTTTCAATAGACCAACTATCAATCACACTTGGCCGTTTCAGTAGGCCGATTTCTGTTCATGTCGGTCATTTCAGTTGACCAACTTTTCTCTGTTCTAGTTAACATATCAATTAACATAGTCTGAGTCAAGACAAAAACCAAATCCTCCAATACAACTTTCAACCTAGGTATCCTTCATTATTCTAGAAACAAAATAACTTCCTCAATTTCATTCATGGAGCTACGTTCTTCCTAGGTCTTCCGCTCAGGGTCTTAACCACCTTCTTGGATCCTTTAGGTCTTCCTCGAGACCTACGCACAGGTGCCACTGTCACTGCCTCAACTTCATCGTCCTCTATTACGATCGGATAGGCTTTCGTTCCTTCTAAGTCTCCTACTGGATTCTCGACTGCTACTGCCTCATTGGTTTCTTTCAGATCTTGCAACTCGTAATACCATGCAGAACTCTGCTCCAAAATCTTATCAACCCATTCTTCCGTCATGGTCAATTCCCCTTGTTTTGTCATTAGCTCTAACTTTGCTTCCTCTAACTCCTCATTCATGTGGGCCGCTTCCACTCCGGCCTTGATTCTTAGTTCTCGCTCGTTTCTAGCTACTTCTTTATACTTCCGAATCTTCCACAGGTACCTATTGATTTGTACCAACCTTCCTCTAGCCGGTTGAACCTTGATAAGCTTGCTCCATACTCCATTTGCAGTAGCCATTTCCTACAATTAAATGAATCACTCATCAGTATCTCATCAACCTCAATTACCAGAATAATAATCATAAACCAAAATTATCTCATTCAAAATAAATACTCTGAATTCTCAAGTAAGTTCATACTCATGCTCCTAGAGTAATATTATCCCCGAAACTTTATATCCCAAGCTAACTCTTGGGTAGACCCAATAATAGCTAAGCACTACTTTCTTCTAATAATCCTTAACATTCTAAGTTCTCCCATGTGACCTAAAGCCATGGCTCTGATACCAACTGTAATGTCCCTAACTTTTCATTCAACAACAACAACAACAACAAAGCCTTAGTCCCTAACTTTTCATTAATAAACATAATTTCATTCATAAATAAATTTTCCAATCAAAATACTTTAACGGCTAGTACATCTAACCATAATTCAAACGAGGAAAATAACTGTCTTTAAACCTTAACTGCTAGTACGTCTAACCATAATTCAAACGAGAAAAATAACGGTTTTTCAACCTTAACGGCTAGTACAACCCACTAGCTCGCTAAGTACGTGATGATTAACGCTAACCCTAACCCTGATTCAAGCCGCTATTCCTGCGACCGATCAACTTCTCCTACCGCTTACCTGGGAGAAAAAAAAATAAGAAAAGGGGTGAGCGAACAATACTCAGCAAGTTCATACGGAATCTCTCCGGGGACTAAGGAAAGATGACCGAAAGAACGAAACCAATCAGTTATATTTCAACGAAAGGCTATCATCAATAATCTTACTGTACACATACAAAATACAGATATCATACTTTAAAGAGAACATGGCCCTATCACAAGTTCGTCAATTCCAGAGTTTCAACCACCTTTCAGGGTGTCACACCTTTTCAGGGTGTTAAGAGAATAAGAGAACTTCCACCTTTTCAGGGTGCTCCCTTATTATGATATATCATGATAATCAAACAACTTCAACAAGTAGCAATTTAAAAGTCTAAGTTCTTTTCAATCAAACTAGACTATCTTAATTTGTGAGGACCCGGAACCTACACGTGTCCCGAGCTGGAGCGTCCTCAAACTAACCCAATTCTCCTAATTTTTTTAAAAACTTTGATTTCATCTCCAAACTTAAACACAACCATTTCAAAGTAACTCTACTCCTTCCACATTGGAGGGAGAGTTAACCAACCACGAAAATAATAAACGGTTTTAGTTACAAAAGATATCGAATATAATATGGAATTAAAGTTTATGAATACAACCCTTTAAAAGAATTATGCTAACAAACACTTTCTACACCAATCTAACATAACCCGACAATTCCCAAAATACCACTTCTAAACTCCTTTCCGCCCTTACTTGGTCGGTCCACCTGTCTCGGAATCTAAAACAGGAAAGGGAGAGGGGTGAGAATAAATCTCAATGAGCTATTATGAATGCAAAGAATATGCCATATAAGATGCAACACATCAAAAGACATATCCACATAACCCGAGAGGCTCCTTCGCCGCCAACCGTCCCATAGGTTGGAAACAACGACCATCTCGGCATGAATATATCACAACACATAAGTACGATAAAGTAACACTTAGAAGGATACTGAGCCAAGGTTTCATCTCCAAAGGATATACACAAACCGAGCAAAGAAGAATAGCTGAAGAAGCGGTTCCTGGAACCATGAACAATAACAGCACCATAGGGATTCTCGACACACAGTCATATCCCCGGTGAAACTAGACCATCTACCTCAAAAGGAGATGCTAGCCCACAAATCCCACACAAGGGGGACAATTGGGTTACCAATGTATGAATTATAATGAACTTGGCTCGATGCCATTATAATTCCATACATTGTCCAACAACCAAATAAATCAATACCACTGGATTTACATAACTAAGCACGGTAATAACATACTTGCTTAACCAAACATTGTATGATCCAAAGTAGGGATACATACCACAACAAAGATATCATGAAGATAGCAATACTATATCAAGTATTCAACATATTAGCACAACGGCTATAAATCTTTGTATCAACATGTACAGCTTTAGGAATTCCAAAGTAGGGAATCCTACAACAATATCATAACGACAAATACTATAACAAGTATTCAACATTATCAAGAACATAATAGATACTTGAATACAATCCACAAAAAGGGATAACAATATATCAACATGGTAAATATACTCATGTCCAACCAATATCATAGTGCAACAATAAATCAACACACTATGCATAATATAACCAATGTATATGAACTCAAAGTAAGGCAAGGAAATACCATCAATCCATCCTACAAGGTCTTTATACAATAATACAAGGCCTCTATGAAGATCCAAGTTCAATTTACCAAGTTAGAATCATTTCTGCTAAGTTACCAAACTAGGTTAACTAGCGCTTTCCAAGCAACATTTAAAGTACTTCCCCAATTCCATTTTGATCACTTAGGATGTCAATGTGTAGCCAAAGTATTCTAATTTAATCTAGGTTAAAGAGATTCCATTTTGGTTCGAGTTTGATTAGGTTTGAACAACTCTAAACTTGATGTGAAAAACCAGGCCAGGGCACGACTCGTGCCCCAGGGCACGACTCGTGCCCCAGGGCACGACTCGTGCCCATTGCACCTTCCTCTGAATCTGTCGTCCCCTACAAGGCACGACTTCCTTATAAACCTAGTCACGACTCGTCCCACACCTTAGGCACGACTCGTGCCACAGGGCACGACTCGTGACTCGGAGCCTTAATCAACATAGATGCAGAAATCCTTCATCACTTATACCCATTTGTTCCCAACCAAGATTCCTTTATTTTGTGTATACCTAGAAAGCTTACTAACTTCATACTTCACATACTAAATCATTTTAGACCCAAATATGTTATAAATCTAAATCATTTATCACATGATTTCCAATAAACCAATCTTCCAACCAAGAGCCTTCTAATTTGTGAACCTAAGGGAAAATTCTAACTTTGTTACTTCCTTCTAACTCATTTAATCTCCAAAGTACCATGCCCTTAACCTAGATCATTACTACTTGGTTTTTTTCACCCCAATTACTACCAATTTTCAAGATTTCCATTTTAATCCAACTCAACTCCTTTACTTCTACTCTTTAACACTTCCAAGAACAACAACACTTTCTATAACACTAACATTTTCCTCAAATCCAAGAAGGCTTCCCCAAAGCATCAAATAGCCATTAGAACAACAATAACAACATTAAATATTCATGAACATTTAAAGAAGGGAAGGTCATAACAACTCACCTTAGGTTTTTAGGATGGAAGGTTGATCTTCTTAGCTTGATTTGTTCTTCTAGATGATCCATCCTCAAAATTGCTCTTAGACTTGGAAATGGTTAGAAGATGAGCTAGCTCCAAGACTTGGAAGGGAGCTTCCATGGATTGAGAGAGAAACTTCAAGGAGGAGAAGAAGAAGGGAGAAGGAGTATAATAATGATGATGATGGAGGGAGGTGGAGTGTATAAATGGTAAAGGAGAAAAAGGGGGGGGGGGCGGTCAAGAAGGAGGGGAAGGGAGGGGAAAGTCAAGACAAGTATGGTCCCCCATATCATACTTTTAAAAGTTATCATCCTTTTATTTATTTCCCCTACACAACTAAACCTAACTACTCACATTTTATTTATTGTCAATTATTATACTTTCCCCAAGGACTTTATTTAATTTTCTCCATTATCTCATCCTATTATAAGAATCAATGATATAAAAATGAACACATAATATTAACAATAATTTTAAAAGCACACAATATGATGTTAAATTAGTTCCTAGGGTTAGGGTCGTTACACTCACTCCCCCTTAAAGAAAATTCGTCCCGAATTTGACTATCACTTTCCTAACTGATCAACCCGCCTCGGTTACAAGTATACCTCAGACTTCAATTCCCAATTAGTCTCTTCAATGTTGTGATTCTTTCCCCAAAGAAATTAAATTTCTAATTTCATTAATAATATGATATTACCACTTAATGATCCAAGCATACTATACAAATTTCACTAACACGAATTTTCCGATCTCAACGAAAATGTAAATAATTAAAGTATTACAACTTAGGTCACCAAATACATTACAATATCACATTAAGACTTCAAATACTCTATAAGCTTCTCCAAGTCAGTCTATAAGTCAAATCACCCACCTCTTCTAAGCTTCAAATGGATTAACGAACTTTGGCGCCAATTTACCTTAGGCCTTGCCTCTCCGAACTCACCCCCAACAAATTAGAGATCGATATTTTCTTCCCAAACTATGCCTCATACTGTTTTATCTTAATGTTAGAATGATAACTACTATTATACGCACTCAACCACTGGTAACCATACGTACTATTGACTACTAACATCCATTGTTCATGCCCGTAGCATATCATCAACAACAAGTAATGATTCCTCAACTTTTCACAAGGTTAAACTTAATAGCATTCCTACCTTCCCAAAAGGATCTTCCCGAACGATGTCTATCCAATCCATTTAACACTATGGGTTTTATACGATCGAACTATCCCCTAACATATGTGAGGACTTCATCGATAAACCTCTCATCAGGCTATATATATAACGAGTAGAAAATACAATTCAACTTTCTATAACAGAACAACATACCCCTCTTTACTTCCAATGTAACTCAATCATAAAAGCTATAGCGATAATACTCTCAAGTTCAACCTAGAACTCTAAATATTTTAATAAATCTTCTAACATCAACATTCTATTATCACCATTCAATATTCCAATTATGTTCAGGACTAGTGACAAATCAATATTCAAATTGAAGGGTTGGCCGCCCACAACGGAGCCGATCCAACTCCAAAACAAAACCGAGTCTATTGTGATCGACACAATAATAACCCCACATTTATCAATTCATTTTTCGGACCAAAACTTGAATACAATTAATCATTATAGGGAAACTAGGTTGCAATTTCTACTTGCTTCTGAACAATTTATATCTTTAGGATACCAAGTCTTTCTAAAGATTACAACATCTTTCAAAATTCCAAAGGATAATATAAAAAGAGATTCAAAGAGACCCGAATGGTTTATTTATTTAAAACCGGTCCATACCAGCTTTTAATTAACTAAACCACTCACAATTTAAGAAATTTCAAAAGATTGATAAGCTAACAAAATAACTCGAGTGATTTAATTATCTACAACCGTCCCATACCAGTGGTAGATAATTAAATTACTCCACATTTCAATTTACACGAAAATGGTTTATTGACCTTATTAAATCAATTATCCCCGAAGGGCACAATTGCTCATACCGAAGTTCAACACACACTTCCAAGTTTTAAAACACATTTAAACAATTCTAACATATTATTCTTGTTTAACTTCTATTTATAGTGTAGCTACCACTCATAATATTTTACTTAGTTGAATTCTCTCGTAAGAAAACACAATCTCGCAATACTATTATTATCCTTGATAAATAACACTAAAACAATCACTAAGATTATAAACTAGGTAAATCATCCTCAAATTGCAATTAACCTTAACAAAGTGCAAACTAACTTACTTCTTGTTAACCATCAACAACTCAAAATCCGCATAACGCCAATATCTCTCAAGCATCACACTAATCCCTCATATGAGTCACACAACTAAATCGACCTATAGGGTATAATCATCCTAAAGTATCCTTTCTTCCCATAAGATTCATCCTCATTTTCCTTTCTCATCAAATGCTAATCGTCTCTCAAAACAAACCATATATATACGTTACCAATTTCAAGTTGATCCTTTAAGTCACCAATAAGCGTATCTATTATACTTCTTTGCATTTACCCTATTTACCTCTCCATACTAATACACAATCCACAATTCAAAATGGTCATACTAGATATAAATGTTGTCTTAAGTATATCCTTAAAGCAAATTCTCACTGTAATTGTAACACTCCGAAAAATCCAACTAATAACCATTGAGTATCCTACTAGTTTCTAAAATCAGTCATACAAATCGTCAACAAGTGCTAACGAATACTTATTCTTCGCAGTTACCTATTTAAGATCTCTATAACCTTATAATTAACCACCAAGTATCATCTTTTCTAAATGTAGTAACAATTTACCCTTATGGAGATTCACTACGCTCATTATCTTCTTTATCAAATAATTTTCCCAAAATGAATCATCAATTCTGTCCTCCCAATTAGTGTCCTCTATCTAGGGATCCGAATACTAAAATAGTACCTTATATCAATTCAAAGCCTCGATGTCCTGGTATGATACCTGATGAAAACCCATTTTGAAACTCACATGGAAAACACCATGTAACGACCCCAACCCTAGGCATTTATTTTTAATATTATATTAGATGCTTTTAATATTTATATTTATTTTATGTGTTCCTTTATGTCTTTAAATTCTTAATTTAAGATAAATTGGGTAAGTAGTAAGATTGGAATCTTTTAAGAATTTATTGGTTATTAAATAAAGAAGATTGGGGAATAATAAAAATGGAAATATGATAAATAGTGCAAGGAGGTTAATTGAGTAGGATGAATTATTTGAGTAAAGGTTAGTTAAATTTAAAATGAAAGCCTTTATTTATTAAAGGAGTTAATTAAGTGGAAGCCTTAGATTTTTCCTTGAAGGGGGGGACCAAAGTCTTACTCCCTCTAGACACTCCAAGTGTCCCCTCCCCATTCATCCTCCACTCTACCCCCCTTAACCTCTTACTTCCTCCTCCCTTCTCCCTCATTTCTCATATTTTTCCTAGAGAAAAACCTAGAGAAACTCCATGGAAGCCCTTCCTCCAAGCTTTGAAGCCAAGCTACTTCTCCTCCAAATTCAAGTCTAAGGGCATTTTTGAAGTGGAATCACCTAGGAGAATTCATCAAGCTAGAAAGATCAACCTTCCCTTTTCAAAACCCTAAAGTGAGTTATTATGACTTTCCTTCCTCTATATGCTCATGAATTAATTGATGTTGTTATTATTGATATAATGGTTATTTGGGGCCTTAGAAACCTTCTTGGAGTTGAGGAATTAGTTAATATTATGGAACATTGTTGTTGTTCATAAGAAATGATTAAAAGTGTAATAAAATTGGTTGAGTTGTATTAAGATGGTTAATCATGAAATATGGAAGTAAAAATGGGTTGGAAATCAAGTGGTAAATGATTTGGGTTTAGGTTATCTTGGGGTTTAAATAAATTAATATAATGTGTATGAAGTTAGGAAGTCCTTCTAGGTTCACAAACAAAGGAAAACTAGTTTGGGACAATTTTGGTTTGGGTTGTTGAAGGATTTTTATTCTGTTTTGAATTCTGGGCTTAGGGCACGAGTCGTGCCCTGTGGCACGAGTCGTGCCTTGGATGGGGACGAGTCGTGACAATGATTAAAGGGAAGTCGTGCCTAGTGGGGACGCGCTGTTTTGGGGAAGGCCGAAGGGGCACGAAGTCGTGCCACGGGGCACGAGTCGTGCCCCGGCACAGTGACATTGGGTCAACTTTGAAGGCTGTTTAAACCTAATCGAACTAGAACCAAAATGAAATCTCTTTAACCTAGATTAAAGTAGAATACTTTGGCTACTCAATGACATCTTAAGTGATCAAAATGGAATTGTGGAAGTAGTTTAAATATTGCCCGAAAATGGTTGATAGGTTTGATTTGTGACTTCACCAAAATAGTTCCAATTTGGGAAATAGAACTTGAACTTCAATAAATGTTATTCGAGGTCGTATAATGACTATGTAAGAGTGGTTTATGATATATAGTAGCCTCACTCCCTATCTTTAGTGAATAGTTGCAATGGTGTAGAAGCCATAGGTTTCACTATTGAGCTAATTGGTAATGGGTAGGTATCACTTGCGGCATTGTGTCCAAGTTATGGAATTATTGATATTATGGTTATCTTAATATCCTAAAGTATGGACTATTTGGTAAGTTGTTATGTGGTATCCCATTGTGTGGATTATGTGTTATATGGTGGTGTGACATCCCAATTGGGGATTATGTGGCATGTTGATTATATTGTTATCCCAATATGTGGATATGTTTATTATGTGGTTGTATGGTTATCCCAATTGTGGAGTTATTTGTTATCATTCATATTTATTGATGATACTATGCATAGTGTATTACTTAAATGTTGCATTATGGTATTGATTGGCATGAGTATACATTACCATGTTATTATATGATTATCCCATTTTGTGGATTATAATTCAAGTATCTATTATGTGCTTGAATGTGTATATGTTCGGGTGGGTATGATGGAAGTCAATCAATTATTGATTTGTTCAATAAGTGATTGAAGGTTCATCATATCGGTGACCTTTCCCCACTCTGTGGCCACGGGGTGGGGGGCAGCTCTTGTCTTGAGTGATAAGTAGCCTTTACATGCTGCTGCGATTAGGAGAAACCGGGAATGCTGCGTATGAAGCCAACGGCTCTCTGCAGTGGCGAGGATAGTATATGATACTCTAAATATAGGGGTCATATATGTATCCTGTTTTTCTTATATGGATCTCGGGGTATGAGACCTATAAGCGGTGAATGTGCGTAGGGCGGTTCACCAAAGAGTGGAGTTTTACTCCCACGTTGTACGACTTATTGTTCGAGACGGGAAAAGGTAAAATGAGGTAACGTAAGGTGTTTACCGCTTTCATAATGTGTTAAGTGTTGCCATGCTACGTGTTGCATCTTGTATGGCATCTTCTTTGCATCCATAATAGCTCATTGAGATTTATTCTCACCCCTCTCCCTTCTTGTTTTAGATTCCGAGGACAGGTGAACCGAATCAGTGAGGCCGGGGTATCATTGTGGACTTTGCTTTTGGGGCTTGACAAGTTAAGTATAGGAGTGGTCTGTTAGGAGTATTTGTTAAGTATTCCTCTTTTATATTTTGTATGGAAAACCCTTTTGTTAAACAGATGTTAATTAAGGTTTCCAATGTAATTGATCAGATATCGGTTTATTAAAGTTATGGTTGGATTTCCTCTAAGTAGAGATATTACTAATTGATTTTAAAATTGTAAGTTTGAAAGGTGGTTTTCTTTTAAAGGCAAATAAATGTTTTAAAAATTGAGATGGTTTTTCTTAGTTTGAGCTCCCTTAGCTCGGGACACGTGTTAGGTCCCGGGTTGGGGTGCTCACACACCACTTAGTCAACTAATAGCACATAAGGCAAAGATATATTAGTTCCATAAGATCTCGTACTCGCGATATTTTATAACCCATATAATCCCGCTTAGACTATTATTTTCAATACTAGTCTCATATATCTAGTCTCCACCACGAGACACCAATGTATAATTACTTACGCAAGTTATACAACCATAAACCACTCTTAATTAGGCCATACTTTCGACATTTATGCATATATGATAAAATAGCAAATAATGACTCATCCGCCTCTACCACACACGGAGGCAAATCAAACATAGATAAGGAGACTCGCTTCCTGCGACAGTCCTCCCAAATCACAATCACCATGATAAACAAGAATAATTCAAGGTACTCTCCCGTAGGAATAGAACCTCCAACACATAAGGCAACTTTTAGGCCAATTTATGCAAATAAAAGGTGAAATGTAATGCCACATGAGAACGAATGAACAGGGATTTATAAAAGTATGAACCCTAACTCCTGAGACAGGTAAAATACCTCAAATGATGGTGGGGAAATCTATCTTTTCAGTAACTCACCTTTCCTTGATTCCTTGGTTGGTCAATATCAATTTCTGTCTTTGAACAAATTTCTGCATTAAACTCTCGACGTAAGTTATCGCACACTCTCACTCAAACTAGACTCTACCCGAGAACTCTAACCGAGCTCTGATACCAACTGTGAGGACCCCGACCCGGAACCTACACGTGTCCCGAGCTGGAGCGTCCTCAAACTAACCCAATTCTCCTAATTTTTTTAAAAACTTTGATTTCATCTCCAAACTTAAACACAACCATTTCAAAGTAACTCTACTCCTTCCACATTGGAGGGAGAGTTAACCAACCACGAAAATAATAAACGGTTTTAGTTACAAAAGATATCGAATATAATATGGAATTAAAGTTTATGAATACAACCCTTTAAAAGAATTATGCTAACAAACACTTTCTACACCAATCTAACATAACCCGACAATTCCCAAAATACCACTTCTAAACTCCTTTCCGCCCTTACTTGGTCGGTCCAATTGTCTCGGAATCTAAAACAAGTAAGGGAGAGGGGTGAGAATAAATCTCAATGAGCTATTATGAATGCAGCAATATGCCATATAAGATGCAACACATCAAAAGACATATCCACATAACCCGAGAGGCTCCCTGCCGCCAACCGTCCCATACCGGTTGGAAACAACGACCATCTCAGCATGAATATATCACAACACATAAGTACGATAAAGTAACACTTAGAAGGATACTGAGCCAAGGTTTCATCTCCAAAGGATATACACAACCGAGCAAAGAAGAATAGTTGAAGAAGCGGTTCCGGAACCATGAACAATAACAGTTCATAGGGATTCTCGACACACATCATATCCCCGGTGAAACTAGACCATCTACCTCAAAAGGAGATGCTAGCCCACAAATCCCACACAAGGGGGACAATTGGGTTACCAATGTATGAATTATAATGAACTTGGCTCGATGCCATTATAATTCCATACATTGTCCAACAACCAAATAAATCAATACCACTGGATTTACATAACTAAGCACGTAATAACATACTTGCTTAACCAAACATTGTATGATCCAAAGTAGGGATACATACCACAACAAAGATATCATGAAGATAGCAATACTATATCAAGTATTCAACATATTAGCACAACGGCTATAAATCTTTGTATCAACATGTACAGCTTAGGAATTCCAAAGTAGGGAATCCTACAACAATATCATAACGAGAAATACTATAACAAGTATTCAACATTATCAAGCACATAATAGATACTTGAATACAATCCACAAAAAGGGATAACAATATATCAACATGGTAAATATACTCGTATCCAACCAATATCATAGTGCAACAATAAATCAACACACTATGCATAATATAACCAATGTATATGAACTCAAAGTAAGGCAAGGAAATACCATCAATCCATCCTACAAGGTCTTTATACAATAATACAAGGCCTCTATGAAGATCCAAGTTCAATTTACCAAGTTAGAATCATTTCTGCTAAGTTACCAAACTAGGTTAACTAGCGCTTTCCAAGCAACATTTAAAGTACTTCCCCAATTCCATTTTGATCACTTAGGATGTCAATGTGTAGCCAAAGTATTCTAATTTAATCTAGGTTAAAGAGATTCCATTTTGGTTCGAGTTTGATTAGGTTTGAACAACTCTAACCTTGATGTGAAAAACCGTGCCAGGGCACGACTCGTGCCCAGTGGCACGACTCGTGCCCATTGCACCTTCCTTCGAACTGTCGTCCCCTACAAGGCACGACTTCCTTATAAACCTAGTCACGACTCGTCCCACACCTTAGGCACGACTCGTGCCACGGGGGCACGACTCGTGACTCCGAGCCTTAATCAACATAGATGCGAAATCCTTCATCACTTATACCCATTTGTTCCCAACCAAGATTCCTTTATTTTGTGTATACCTAGAAAGCTTACTAACTTCATACTTCACATACTAAATCATTTTAGACCCAAATATGTTATAAATCTAAATCATTTATCACATGATTTTCAATAAACCAATCTTCCAACCAAGAGCCTTCTAATTTGTGAACCTAAGGGAAAATTCTAACTTTGTTACTTCCTTCTAACTCATTTAATCTCCAAAGTACCATGCCCTTAACCTAGATCATTACTACTTGGTTTTTTTCACCCCAATTACTACCAATTTTCAAGATTTCCATTTTAATCCAACTCAACTCCTTTACTTCTACTCTTTAACACTTCCAAGAACAACAACACTTTCTATAACACTAACATTTTCCTCAAATCCAAGAAGGCTTCCCCAAAGCATCAAATAGCCATTAGAACAACAATAACAACATTAAATATTCATGAACATTTAAAGAAGGGAAGGTCATAACAACTCACTTTAGGTTTTTAGGATGGAAGGTTGATCTTCTTAGCTTGATTTGTTCTTCTAGATGATCCATCCTCAAAATTGCTCTTAGACTTGGAAATGGTTAGAAGATGAGCTAGCTCCAAGACTTGGAAGGGAGCTTCCATGGATTGAGAGAGAAACTTCAAGGAGGAGAAGAAGAAGGGAGAAGGAGTATAATAATGATGATGATGGAAGGAGGTGGAGTGTATAAATGGTAAAGGAGAAAAAGGGGGGGGGGGGCGGTCAAGAAGGAGGGGAAGGGAGGGGAAAGTCAAGACAAGTATGGTCCCCCATATCGTACTTTTAAAAGTTATCATCCTTTTATTTATTTCCCCTACACAACTAAACCTAACTACTCACATTTTATTTATTGTCAATTATTATACTTTCCCCAAGGACTTTATTTAATTTTCTCCATTATCTCATCCTATTATAAGAATCAATGATATAAAAATGAACACATAATATTAACAATAATTTTAAAAGCACACAATATGATGTTAAATTAGTGCCTAGGGTTAGGGTCATTACATAATTAGTCCTTTTCAATCAGACTAATCTAACCGCACCTGTTTCAATTAGATACAGTTATAGTTCACATAATATTCCAGGTACAAGAATACATAAGGCAATTTCAATTCACTTGGATACCCATTGAACAACATATATCAAGGGTAAGATAATCAAAAGACGTTATATCAACATCGGAGTTCAAATGCTACCGGCCATGAGTAGGTGCGCTTGAAAGAATTATGAGGAATCCTACATTAAAGGATGAATCTCAAATACTTAAGGAACGTAATCCCTTACCTTGGGTTACTTGCGTTTCCTTGCAAATCCTTCTTGCACGAATCTACAATCATGCAAAAGCGACATCTCAATTTTAGGTACAATTTACTTCTATCTACTTAGTACCTTTAATCATTTTACTCCACTTGGTTAACCTATGAGTTACTCTACTTAACTCCTTTTATGGTTAACTAATACCCTAACAATGTAACCAAAACATCCCTAGGGTTTCTAGGATCAATTCCCATTCATCACTTCCAATACTACACTTACACACCTTAACGCACACACACACACGGCATACCACACACCCACATCATACTACACACACAGCCCCCCTCTGTACATCCACTATACAGACCCACACAACACATTTACATACTCAGCAGACCCACAACACATATAAACACATACCACACACACATACACCCCTCTGTACAGCCACTGTACCGCCATATACCCTCCTGTACAGCCCCTGTATGCACACCCACAACACATACCCGCACCTAAACATCAGCAACAACCACCAATTCTGCCCTCTGACACCTGACTTCACCCCCACACACACACGACAGCCATTCATACCCATACCACAGACACATACGCACACACACTGCACACAAAATATACACATACACCACCCTAGCTCATTATACGATTCCTAGCATGACATGCTTGAATCAATATTCAATATCTTTCATGCCTAATCCTTGGTTATAATCAAACAATAATGTTTCCTGCTTCAATTCATCAGCAATCTGCCAAATTCGTGGTTATACTCAACGAATAATGTTTCATGCTTCAATCTTAGTTCTAATCAACAATTATGCTTCATGATTTACATACCAAAATCTTGATTTCCTCAACCCCAGTTTTACTTCTTATGGTTCTAGGATTTCTCTAGGATTTTCATAAGAATTTCTATCCTATAATCCCCAAAAGAGAAAGTTTGTTTACCTTTAATTTGAGGAGCTTGAACACCCACAACTTCTTCTTCCCTTCTTCTTCCTCGGCACCCCTTCTCTTCTTCCTCTGCGATCTCTCTCTCTCTCCCGTTTTTCTTCTTTTAGCGTAACCTCTCTCTCAGCCGTGTCCCTCTCTTTATATATGACCCATGCGGCTCTTTCTCTCTTCTCCTTTGCCGTTAACAAAATATGGAGAGGCACCCCATTGGCTTCCATCAGTTACAGATACACCAAAAGGCCTAGGTTTAATGGATATATTTACTTGGGTTTATACTTTCCTAATCCAATTTTTAAGTAGAGTCCAACCCAAAACAAATAACCTAAGTTGACAAAATCAAGCCCAACTAATCCTAGTCCATCTAGGAAAAGGAATAATCCAAATAATTAATTTAAACCATTAACATAATTAATTAAGGAAAATCATATTTTAAATAAATAAAGAGCATAAATTTTTAGGGTTGTTACAGAGGGTCTATCTGTACGTGGTCTTGACTCCGGCGGTCTAGGATACGCTACGTCATACTGGGCCTTTGGATCAGATCGAGCTGGGGCCCGGTCTAGCTGGTCCGGGCTCATCGGCCTGAATTATATACTAATTTTTCTGGTACTAGTTTTTTTTTTTTTTTGAGTTATCTTGATAACCCATTAGGGTTTCTTTATAGGGATTGACCATTGATCCGTGGAAGAAATTAGTTGAAGCTGGGATGTATCAGTGGCCTTGTCTCAAGAGAAAAATCATACGGAACTGCCATTTTCTTTTATTTGTCAAATACTCCTCCTGTTCCAAAATAGAGGTGGGAGTGTAAGTGCATTTACTGCTCCAGAGTTTGAAACAAAAGCTCATTGCACTCTGCATCATCCACTTCAGGAGCCTGATTTTTCGCCTTTTTTTTCTTTTTATGTATTCTGGAAAACTTATTGAGCTGAAAACAACTATCAATGTTGGGCTACTTCATTGGGGCATCATTCAGGAAGTGTTACAATCATGTTTTAACTTGTAGTGTTACAATCATGTGTAGACAATTGTTTGCCTTCCCTTTCCTGTTTGCTGCCATGTTTAGAGACTGGGGGGCCATGTATATGCTTGTTCCTTGCAACACTATATTTCTTTTTAAAGGAAAAGAAGCTTTACGGTCAGGTATTTCCTACACTTCTTGTTCATTCTCTGTTTTTTTTCTCTTTTCAATTTGTTGTAAGAAAGATAACAGAGTGTGTAACCCATGGTTGCAGGTACAACAATGTCATTGTCCTCATTTTTGGCATATTTTTATTTTTAGGCCTTTGGAAAACTTTTGGAGCTGAAACCCTCTATAGAGGTTGGAATACTTCATTGGGGAAGTCTGGTACAAACTATTGGCCATCAATTCGAACACTGTCGCAATCTGGTTTGTTCAGTTTTTCTTTTTATGCTTTTGCTGTTGATCTAATGCTTTAGAATTATTCTTTCATATATTTAGGTAAATTATTTGCTTATGCGTAGAATTTTTTATTTGAGATTTTGTCTGTTCTTTTTAACTTTTTAAAGGTCAAGAAGGAGAAATCCATATATCATACTCAAAACATGCTCAACTTTGATGTGACGAAGAAGTGTCTTGTGGCAGAAGGCTGGTGTCCTGCTTTGGCAACAAGTCAGGTATGTTCTGATTGTTTAACACTCGCTCCAATTTCAGATTCAAGATAGATATTTCCGCACGAATAAGTTTGTTAGTGCTTTTCAAGATTCTTACGGGTGAGTTTCTCTTCATTTCATCTAATGCAAGTATATATAAATGGAACTAGGACTAGTGAATGTTCGATGGATATGCTCATGGTTATACAAAGGTCATGCACCAACTTTCTAGAACCTCGTATTTTCATACTAAGAGCTTGTCATGACAATTTTACTTCGGTTGCTTGTGGTTTTAAGTGTTTAATGGCTATTTGTTAATTTGGTTAACCTCCTTAAATATTTTCTTTTGTTTCAAACAACAGAAAGCTATTGGTATAGAACAGATCCAACTGGTGCTTCAATTTTTTTAAAATGAGTTGTCTGGAAGCGTTTTTTACTTGTTGGGTTGCAGGGCCGGTGCGTAGACAATTGTTACCTTCCCCTTTCCTGTTTGTAAGTTTCTAGCACATTTGATGCATTGGCTTGTCTCTTTTGTTCACAGCTCAACACAGAAAAGAGGAATTTTCAGAGGACGTAAGCTGCTCAGGTGTTCTTTCGTTGTTCAACTAAACAACTGTTGTTCCAAATTTTAATTCGGAGTATTTGCACTTTGCACTTTACAAGTCAATTATCATTTAAAAAAAAAACATTTTGTTATTCGAGGTTTTGAATGTTTCATTTTTATGATTAGTACTTCCGCAATTAATTTTCTTGTCTAACTGCACTATGAGAAAATCCCGACTCCACCTCTGGATGTAAGTAATCCTTTCTTATGTCACCAATAAATCTATATATCTTACGTTGATTCCTCCAGTAATGGGGCATCAAAATTCTAGAGAACCTTAGTAGTTGAAACCAACCACTAGGTCTTAGATATTTAATTTTTGCGCCAAAAGATTCTCCAGCCACTTCTACATGTAACTCTATATCTAGTGTATTTAATTTCTTTATGTAGATTAAAATATATCGGGAAATGGCATGCAAGCTGTGTTTTTCAGAGAACAAATGACGAAGGCAGAGTTCTCATCCTCAGCAATGGCTGGTTCACCAATTATTGATGGTTCCAGAATACAATGGGTACAGGTATTAGTCTAGACGTTATCTTTTATTTTAGTTTCTCAATAATTATCTTGAGGTTATTGGTAGGTGAAATTTGGTGAACTTGAAGGGGAGCTGATGGAGATGAGTTTGAATGCTGAAAAGCTACAACGTGCTCATAAAGAATTGTTCGAATGTAGGCTTGTTTTCCAGAAGGTGATTGTTTTTTTTTTTCATAAGTTATACAGAGCTACATTATAAGATCACCCGTCAGCTAATTGCTAATTCCTCCATTGATGTTTATAAAGCTTGAAGGAAGGTCTTATGGTGGCTTTTGGAATGCATGCTGGCAAATTTTCCTCTTCTGCTCAAAGAAGTGCTGCACCTCAGCAGAGAGAACTTGAAGAATGTCGCATTGGTGAAGGATCCTTGGACATTTTTGACTCCTTAAATGATTTTTATGGTGACATGGTTATTATTTTCTTGATATTACATATACCTACTTCAGTTGTGCTTATTGACAATGTGCGATGCATTTGCAGCAAATTGTTTTCCCTTTACAGATGATATAGACATGCAGTACGAGATAATAACAGAGGTATGCTTATTGGTAAGATGCTCTTGAATTTAAAGTGAAATGTTATTTGAAATATGTTTGTCTGATGTTCTCATTGTTCTCGATTAAATAGTTCACTTTTTGGCTCCTAATATGGTTTTTAAGGTAACAAGGTTATTATTTACTTGATATTACGGGTACCTACTTCAGTTGTGCTTCAGAGCTGAAAAAAATAAAAGTATTGCTGCAAATTAGCTTTATATTTGAAGGCATGAACATCAGTGCTGTCAAATTTTTTTTGTTACTGTTGAAGGTTTTGTGCTTGGGTTACTCAAGCCTGCGTATTACATTGATGGGATAACTAAGTAATACTTGAGAGAAGTATAGGCTTTTTGGACCTTTGGCTCATGATCTTGCTATTTTTAACCAACCCTTATGGGTTACATTTATGCTTCTCCCAGGTTTGTTGGCTTTCTGAGCCGTCCCTCAATCGGCATGGACTTTTTTTTGTCAAATACTCTCTCCGTTCCAACAACAACAACAACAACAACAACAACAAAGCCTTAGTCCCAAAATAATGTGGGGTCGGCTAACATGAATCCTCCTATGTCATCGTGTAAAAAAAAATCAACCCCCCACGTGAGTTTTTGCCCTCCACTCCGGCCTCTTCAACGCCATACTTTCGTCCACTCCAAGTAAACTCATATCATTTTACCTACTTGATATTACACTAAAATTGCTTTTTGTAGAAATTTGACCATCTTTTTTGACACACCAAAAAGGAAAGTGGCACTATGTTTTGAGGAGGGAGTATCAAAGTATGTGCACATATTACTCCAGAGATTGAAACAAAAACCTATTACACTGTGCATCAACCATTTTTTGGGTGGAAGGTTCACTACTGCTTGATTTTGGCCTTGTTATTTGCATGATTGGATTGGATTGGATTGGATTGGATTGGATTGTAAAAGAATATTTTCCGTAAAGAATACTCCCTCCGTCCCATACCTACGTGCACACTTTTCATTTTGGGCGTCCCAAACCTACGTGCACATTTCCTAAAATGGAAAGGAATCTTTACTATTCCCTCCACTCATTCTCTCTCCTACATTATTTTAATACTCACAACACCATTATAATTTACTATTCCCTCCACTCATTCTCTCTCCTATTTTATTTCACACTCACAACACTTTCAATATAATACTCTCTCCTTAATTTACGTGAAAAGTCAAACCGAGCACATAGGTCCGGGACGGAGGGAGTATTATTCATCCTCTTGGTTTAAATACAATCAGAGTCCTAATCAAAGATCACTAAATCCCTATACAATCTCTATTCAACTATACTATCTAATTTCAAGGAATAAGATCAATTACAATTACAAGGGATATATATAACATATATACAAAATATTATCTCATGGAGACTAATATTCTAACACTCCCCCGCAGTCGAAGCGGGAGGTAATCGAACACCGAGACTGTCACGAAAGTCTTCAAATAAAATCAATGGTAATTCCTTCGTAAAAATATCGGCAACTTGATACCGAGACGGAATGTGAAGTACGCGGACTTCCCCACGGGTTACCTTCTCACGTACGAATAAGATGTCCATCTCTATATGTTTGGTGCGTTGATGTTGCACCGGATTTCCCGACAAATAAACCGCGCTAACATTGTCACAATAGACCAGGGTAGCATGGGTAATTGGACAACAAAGCTCTAGTAATAAATTGCGAAGCCAACACGACTCCGAAACAACATTAGCCACCCCCCCTATATTCGGCTTCGGCACTAGAACGCGAAATAATAGCCTGTCGCTTGGCTGACCAAGAGACAAGATTATCCCCAAGAAATACGCAATAACCGGAGGTAGAGCGGCGAGTGTCCGGGCAACCTGCCCAATCCGCATCCGTATAAGATACTAAGGAAGAAGACGGGGACGGATGAATATACAGGCCACGCCGAAGAGAACCTTGTATATAACGGATTATACGCTTGAGTGCAAGCATATGTTCCTCTCTAGGAGCATGCATGAATAAACAGATTTGCTGAACTGCATAAGAAATATCCGGACGGGTGAATGTCAAATACTGCAACGCACCTGCCAAACTGCGGTATAGGGACGAATCTGAATATAAGGGGCTAACTGAGGCACTGAGCTTTGGTTTGGTGTCAACCGGTGTAAGAGCAGGTTTACAAGATGACATCCCCGCACGATCCACAATCTCCGCAGCATACTTTTGTTGCGATAAAAATAAACTACCCTTATGTTGAGAAACAGCAATACCGAGAAAATAATGGAGGTCACCCAAATATTTCATGGCGAATTCTGTACTCAACTGAGATATAATAGAGAGGCGAAGGGCATCAGATGAAGCAGTCAAAATTATATCATCAACGTAAACCAACAAAAAAGCTGTATCTGAACCCTTGTGAAATACAAACAAAGAATTATCCGACTTGCTTTGAACAAAGCCAAGAGAGGATACAAAATCTGCGAAACGCTTATACCAAGCCCTCGGCGCCTGCTTAAGCCCATACAGAGATTTCTTCAATAAACAAACATGATCCGGATACATTTTACTACGAAAACCAAGTGGTTGATGCATATAAACTGTCTCACTAATATCCCCATGCAAAAAAGCATTTTTCACATCGAGTTGATGAATGGACCAACGACGTGAGATGGCAAGACTAAGAACAGTCCGAATTGTAGCCGGTTTAACCACTGGGCTAAATGTCTCCCCACAATCAATGCCAACCCGTTGAGTTTTGCCATCACAAACAAGGCGAGCTTTGTGCCTCTCAAAAGAACTGTCTGACCTAACCTTGTGAGTAAAAATCCACATAGAGCGAATCACATTAGTATTAGGCGGACGGGGTACCAACACCCACGTCTTATTATCAATAAGAGCAGTAAACTCGTCATTCATAGCAGTTTTCCAGTTATAATCATGAAGGGCAGTCACAGGATCACGTGGAAGGGGAGATTTTGTGACGGCAGAATGTAAATTTAATGGAATTTTTGGTTTAAAAATACCACTTTGACTGCGAGTAACTGGGCAGAATGAACAGGAAAAATGGGCGGAGGATTTAGAGCAGAGGGCTGTTCGACAGAAGGAGGGAGATCAGGAATTGGCTATTGGGCCAAAGGAGAAGGAGGCGCAGGTGAAACTTGCACTGGAGTGGGCACATGAGGACTGGCCGACTGAGCCAATGGAGAAGGAGGATGGTGAGCCGAAGGTGTTGGATTGGGTTCACCAGAGTCTTGGGTCCATTGGGCAATATGATAAGGAGAAATGTCATCTGTGAGAAAATTATAATTCGATGAATGAGACGGACTCAACGATTCAAACGGAAAACGTTTTTCGTCAAAAAGAACATGCCGACTCAAAAAGATTCTTTTAGATGAAATATCATAACACTTGTAACCTCGATGATTTTCAGGAAAACCTAAGAAAACACATGGAGACGAACGAGCTTGAAGTTTATTTATTGTGGGAGAAGGAAAGAGAGGATAGCAAAGACAACCAAATACCCTAAGGTGTTTGTAGGTGGGATCTCGAGTATATAAAACTTTGAGAGGAGAATGAAAGGTCAAAGATTTATTTGGGATTATATTTAGTAAATATGCGGCCATTGAAAGAGCGTGATGCCAAAAAGGAGGAAGAGAGGCATGAACTAATAATGTGGGCATCATATTATTAATAGTCCGAATTTTGCGTTCAACTGAACCATTTTGAGAGGAAGTATATGGACAGGAGAGACGGAAAGAAAGACCATTTTGTTTACAAAAATCCCAAAATTGATTATTGTCAAATTCTCTACCATTTTTACATTGGATTGTTTTAATTTCTCTTTCAAATTGAGTACGGATCAAATTACGAAAAGAAAGAAAAATAGAATAAACATCCGATTTTCTAGCTAAAGGATATACCCATAAAAATTTAGAATAATCATCCAGAAAAAACACATAATATCTGTGACCAGAAGTACTTAAAACTGGAGACGTCCAAATGTCACTATGAATAATATCAAAAGGTAATAAAGTACGAGAATTTGACTCATCAAACGGAAGTCGAATATGTTTCCCTAAGGAACAAGCATGACAAATATTCGACTGTCTAGACCTATTACAATCAATAAAGTTTTTCTTGCGAAGAGAGTCCACAATTGGTGTGCCAGGATGACCCAACCTTTCGTGCCACAAAGAAGACGACAAAGCAACAAAAGCTGAAGGTGAAGCAGAAGAACTGGAAATAGAGTTGGTGATAGGATAGATCTCCCCCTTACTCTCACATCTCATAAGACGCCTCCCCGTCCGGAAATCCTTCACAGAAAATCCAAAAGAGTCAAACTCCACAGAAACAGAGTTATCGAAACAAAACTTACGAACTGAAATGAGATTTTTGACAATTTTTGGTGCATGTAGGACATTTTTAAGAGTGAGAGAGGGATGGGACGGAGTAACTTTGGTGTGACCATAACCCATGATTGGGATAGAATTCCCATTACCAACTATAATGCCAAATTTATTACTCAAATTGAAATAAGGCGCGAGGTTACCTGACGAGGATGTCATATGGTTTGTAGCGCCGGAGTCCATGAGCCAGTTTTGAGGCGGAGGAGTAAGCCCCAAAGTGTGCATAGCATTTTCCACGTCTGTGGGTGTGGAGGGTCCAGTGGCAGCGTATGCTTGCGGAGGACGGGAGCCAAGGATACCAGCAGGTTGTCGAGTCTGCGGCTGAGAATAAGGTGGACGAGGCCAGGTGCCTGGTGTGGCCGGATAGGGGCAAGGCGGGACAGCCCAAGGCCAGAAACCTGTTCCCCAAGCTTGCTGCGGCCACTGCTGATCCAACTGAGCAGAAGTATTTGAGCCACGAGCATTAGATCCAGAAGTCCGCTTTCCACTATTACCTGTATTCTTCCCGGTACCTCCTTTCTTGAATAGAGATTGTATAGGGATTTAGTGATCTTTAATTAGGACTCTGATTGTATTTAAACCAAGAGGATGAATAATATTCTTTACGGAAAATATTCTTTTATACTAGCTAATTTCAAGGAATAAGATCAATTACAATTACAAGGGATATATATAACATATATACATAATATTATCTTATGGAGACTAATATTCTAACAGATTGGATTCTTCACTCATTTCATATACTTTCAGGGATTGAAGCTACTAAAACTTATCTTTTTCCATATATTTTTTTTAAAAGGCATTTTCTGTTGATCTAATGCTTTAGAATTATTCTTTCATCTTTACATGCCTTTTTGTTGGAGGAGGTAGAAGTTTTGCTTGTGTTTAGAATTTTCCCATTGAAATTTCGTCTGTTCTTTTTACTCACTCTTAAAGGTCAAGAAGGAGAAATCCATATATCATACCCAAAACATGCTCAGCTTTGATGTGACGAACAAGTGTCTTGTGGCAGAAGGCTGGTGTCCTGTTTTTGCAACGAGTCAGGTATGTTATGATTATTTAACACTCACACCAGTTTCAGATTCGAAATGTATTACAGCTGGCAACTATTGACGACTATTCACAAGTTGGGGTAATTTTCCAAGGAATTACCACCTGCGTATTTCCGCAAGAATAAGTTCGCTGGATAAATGCAACTAGGACTAGTGAATGTTCAATGGATATGCTCATGGTTATGCAAAGGTCTAAATAAACCGCTCACTTTGAGTTGGAATAATGAATTCCTGCTCTAGTTAGAACCCGTAATTGGGAATCAATTCTAGATATAACTTCTGATGAGCCCGCCGGACCAGCTAGACCGGGCCCAAGCTTGGTATGGTCCAAGGGACCAGTATGACGTGGCACTCCCTAGACCGTCGGAGTCAAGACCGCGGACAGATAGTCCCCTGAGGTCAAGACCGCGTTCCTCTCCGCATCATCCTACTCCAGACCGGAGGAATCCTGACCGCTGACTTGGTGACCGCAGGAGGTATGACCGCTCCATCCGTGCCCGCGTCAAATATCTTTGACCGCGCCCAAGATGTTGACCGCGGGCTCATACCTGCCTCCCGATTATCTCACCTGCCTCCCGGTTAAATACCAAGGCTTAGTGAGCAAGTTATCTTACTGGCTCTGACATGCAAGTAGCCGGCTCACTCCCATCGCATTCAATGCGGTTCAGACAGGCGCCTACTATTGCCATTAATGCGCCGCGCCGGATATACGGCTCCTGTCCACATCAGCGACATCCCCTCTGACAGAGGATCCTCCTTTCCTGACAGACCCAATCAGATGCGGACACTTGTATCCGGTCAAATACCAAAGTGCCCTTTAGGGCTGACCTCATGGCTTATGTCAGCGGGCAGCTCCTCATTGCATATAAATAGAAGACATTTGTCCCTTTTGACAAGGTAAGTTCCAAATATACACTGTAAGGCATATTACTCTCAAACCCTAAACACTCACACACATTCAAGGCATTCCAAGCCTTATATCTCAGTATTCTTACTCTCACACCCGAGGGCCTGAGTTGGAGTAGCATCTAACTTTGACCTTAACGGTGGTTCGTTTGTGTGGTGTTCTAGGTACATCAACCAACAAAACATATCCTGTCAGATATTCATAAACCGTTCAGATCCTGATTTGTATGGCGTCATCAATTTCATCACTTAACTTTTCTTTATTTTCTGTAATATAGTGATAGAATTATTTATGAGAACAGGGAAAGGGAAGAGAGAGAGTGAGCGTTCACATAATTAATGATGCTAATATGCCCTTCTTGTAAGTTTTATTTTGATTCGTTTTGCCAATGATTTGTGGTCAGTTTCTGTATACTCTCTCTGTCCCGTTTGAAAGGGCAATATTTGGTCTTTGCACGAGAATTAAGAAAAATGATGTAGGAAAGAGAAAAAATGCATAGTGAAATAAATGTTGTGAGTGAAAGGTGATGTAGGAAAGAGAAAGTGGGATAGAGAAAAGTTAGTGTATATTTATTATGAGAGTATGACAAGTAGATCCCACAAATAAAGAAGTAATAAAAAACTTTTCTTTTTTGGGTTGTGCCCTTTCAAATGAGAGGTCCAAAAAGGAAATTTGTGCCCTTTCGAACGGGACGGAGGGAGTATATGCTTGATATCTAATTTCACTGTTCATTTCTCAAATTCTATCCTTCTAATATTTGCATGTAACTGTTCTCAATATGTGTTCTCAATATGTAATGACACCAAATTTTAGAGATAATAATAATACTTAATTGATAATAAAATAACCTTCAACGGCTACTAAAATTATAATTCAAACACTAACCACAATTTGAAATAACTTAAATGCGGATAACGGTAACAATTTCAACGGCTAGTACAATCCACTAGCTCAACAAAATCCTTAAAGTCTTACAAATTCTGAAATAACTGACTAAAGAGTCTAAACTAAAACGATCCTTGAACTCCTTATAAAGTGCTCCCGAACCGAATCACATTCTTTCTATTTGAAATCCGGAAGAAAAGAAGATGAAAGGGTGAGCGAACAATGTCCAGTAAGTTCATATACAACCCCTCCGGTTACTAAGGAGGAGTTGACCTGAAGGAATATCAAACGATACAATTTCAAGTAACATTCGAAGACATAACATAACACAAATTCGAAATAGTTATTTACCAAATCTCAAACCAAATGTCTTTCAAAATCTCAACGGTTTCACAAACTGAGTTGACAAATAATTTGGAGTTTCAAATGATGACGAAATCGATTCAAATTGACTCGAATAATTTACTTAATTGTAACCGTCCCATACCAGTTTTAACTAACTAAACCACTCACAGATTATAAGGAAATTCAAAGGACTGATAAGCTGAACAAAGTTTACTCATTCAATTACTTATTTTTCTAGAATCATTTGATAGAGAAAATTAATGAAAGCAGACGCTATGAGTATTAAAAATAAAGTAAAAAATATGAGTGAAATAAATAGTAATTTAATTAATGTTGTAAATATGAAAGTAAAATAAGAGAAAAATAAGATAAAAAAATATTATAAATATTTTGTCATTTTGAACAGTATCGAGTGAATAAAGTGAGTTGGAGAGTGGGTTGGAGGAGGGAGTATATTTGAAAGTATATTGAATAAATAGAAAATTAAATATGATTAAAGATTTCCTTTCAGAAAAAGAAAAAACACATGGCTAGAAAATTTATATTTATGTTTCCTAACAAAAAACAAAAAAAAAGCAAATAAAATTACAAAAAATGTATCAACAAAATTTGGGAAATTCCTGTTTCAATCCAATTTGGTCAACCTATGAACCAAATTATTCATATTTATTGCAAAAGCATCCTGAAAGTGATCAAATTGTGCATCCTGATCTCCATATACCAATCCAGGCATTAGTTCATACACAATATATCTCCTCATATCATCCCTCTCCTTCACTGTCACCTTCTTTAGCCTCTCCACAATATTCACCTTCAAACCTCTCACATCTTCTTGATCAATAAACACCGAATATTTCTCATGATCCTCCGGTAAATGCCATGGATATTGATAATACGCTGTAAACGGATCAAAAATCACCGGAATGCAGCCAGAGATTAAAGAATCAAATACTGATTTTCGAGTTGGACTGTCACCTGGCGGCTGCAAGCAGAATTCGGACTCCATGAATAGCTCGATGATTGACTCTGGTTGGTCGCAAGACAAACTGCAGTTAAGAAACCGGCACTTTTCTTCTGTTGAGGTGCATTGATTTATAAGAATGGATCTTATGTTGTCCGGAGCACCTGGTCTAGCTGCACCTGCAAAACTGACAAGATTTTTTCGATTTGAACTAATGATTTTTCTCTGCCATGAACTTATGTCATCGTCAGAATGTGGATGGAAATGAGTTGGATGGGGGATTCCTATCTCGTTGATCTCCCACGCGTGTCGCTCGATCAAGAATTTAATTGGGTTTTGCATTTCATCGAGCTCTAAAAATCTTGTACCCCATTTGGACATTTCATCATGTCTCCTAAAATCCCAAGAAATTTTACCCAAAACAAAGACATGATCTTTACCTGAATTCTTGTCCCATGGCTTTTGCATTTCTAGCCATCGGATAAGTTCTATTCCCAAACTGTCCTTCACTTCATTAGACACATTCTTGAAATGCCATCGCAAGATATCTAATCCTCCATAAAATGGGACGTAGAATAGTTTTGCTTCATTTTGATTATAAACTCTGCAAGGGTGCTTCAAAACTCGGGAATGGAATATCAATTCCAGAGAATACTGATGAGTTTGATACCAGCCTTTCCCTAGCTCCAGTATTGGCTCCCCCAATGCGTCGTTGCTGAAATATTTACAGAAATTGATCCAAGGAGTCATGTCACCACATTGCTTTAGCAAGTCCTTGTTGAATTTTGGTGGCAAATTGTAGACATAAATTCCCCTTCCTGCACATGATTGATGGTTCTGATTCGATTTCCATGACCGGTGAACTTGTAGTTGTTCTTCCACTTCTTTTACTGCGGTTCGGAACTCTTTGTCCCTGTTTTTCCCAAAGTCGGTTTTGTACAAAAAGGAATTCGGATTCTCGAGAATGGGATTAGAAACCTGTTGAAGTTCACTCTTGAAAACAGGATTAGGGTTTTCAAGAACAATGCTAGAAGCTACTTGATAAACAATTTCAGGAACAGGATTAGGATTAGGATCAGGATTGACATTGGGATTTTCAAGAACATCAACGGAAACTTCTTGAGGATCATTCTTTGAAACATGATTCGGGTTTTCAAGAACAACTTTTGAAACTTGTTGAGAACTACTTTTCAAAACAGAATTTGGGTTTTCAAGCACAGCTTTGGAGCCTTCTTGAGCATCAGTTTTCAAAACAGGAATTGGATGTTCAAGAACAATACTGGAAACTTGTTGAGAATCACTCTTGAGTTCATAACCTACGGAACTGGAATTGGAAGGTGGATTTGGGATTTCAAAGTTGGGTTGGGTACCAGCTGAGAGACAATAGAGGTTGTTAAGCTTCCTAGAAGATACGCAGACATGAACAAGCCTACCGGAAATAATGCTAGTGGAAGACGACCATAAGAAAACAAGAATCAAGAGAAAGGCCAAGAATGGAATTCGATAGAGGATTTTGACTATGAAGAAGTAAAAGAAAGAGAAACTTTGTGATTCAACCTTCTTGGATTGTCTGGATTTCTTCTTAGACAAGGAAATTGCCATATTTTGGTGTTGACAAACAAGGTATTGTTTGGATGTCAAGCAATTCCATCTGGTTTTCTAGTGAAGATTGTTGCATTCTTTTGCCAAACACTGTTCAAACATGAAGGCACGTAGTGGTAGGAGTAGCAGTAGAATCTTTGATAAGTTGGTATAATATTACCTGGCACGTTTGTAGTCTCACTCTGCTATTGTATAATGATATTATGATAATAGTTGACTTTATAATAATAATAAAAAAACCAGCAGTTAATTGGGTGAAAGTCTGATTCTGAAAGACCTCCAACCATGAAGTCCGTTTAATTTTACTATTACACTTCAAATCTGAAAGCCTCTGAATACCCACATATTTTCCAGACTTCAAAACTCCACTTAGGCTTCGTTTGTTTGGGGGAAAATGTTTTCCGGAAAATATTTTCCTCATTTTCCGGTGTTTGTTTCGCATCAGAAAATGGGGAAAACTTCATTTTTATCATATTTTTCGGAAAACATTTTCATTTTTCGGAAAATATTTTGCCGGAAATCATTTTCCGGAAAATGTATTACGCTAAACAAACGGAGTCTTATCTTTTAACACACGCATCTGAAATGTCTTTTGAAAAAAAAAAAATCATCATATATCTCATTAAGTCCATCTCTACCCCTCGCGTTTGTTTTCATTCCTCTCTATTCCCTTCCCTTTTTCTATCTCGCCTGGTCTTTCTCCATCTCTCCCCTACCCTCCTCCTTTCTCTCATTCTACCGCTGAGCTATATCTTTTACAATGTGCACATATTAAACGGTCCAAACTTTTTTACTTGTTAAAATAAATTAAAAATCGAGATCATATTCCAATTCCATACGTGGGGCCAAGTGGACACTTCCAGAAGAAGAAAAGGGAAAAGAAAAAATTATTGCTTTAGATTTATACTAATTAGATAAGAAAGTCAAACAGCAAAGCCAAATATAAGTACAAGAATATGCATCAGTATATATATGCTTCATAATTGAAAAAGAAATAAAGTATTTACTATATGCTTCAAAATTGAAAAATAAATATAGTATGTGAATTAAGGTGATCATGGGAAGCTGATTCCATTTGTGACTTGGGAATGAATTTCACGGCAGGATGAGATTCATGAACAAGTAACTGAAAGCTCGTTGTATATAGCAAGTTGAAAAGGACTTGCGGTAGGAGGTAAATTCATGAACAAGTAGCTGAAAGATCATCCATATATAGTAAAGTTGAAAAAAGACTTGTGGTAGCTGGTAGGAGGAGATTCATGAACGAGTAGCTGAAAGCTCATTATAAAAAATTGAAAAAAAGACACGCGGCAGGAGGAGATTGATGAACATGTAGCTTAAAGCTAATCATACTGTATATAGTAAACATTATATAAAGGCAGAGGGAGATTCATGAACAAGTAGCAGAAAGATAATCATTTATAGTAAACTCAAAAGAACACTCGCTGGGGGTCAACATTAATTATAATTCCCAATCTACTCTGCTGGTCTTTAAGAGAATGTCAAACCCTCGCAATCCAATAAATCTAGTTGTGGTAGCTGGTAGGAGGAGATTCATGAACAAGTACTCGATACCAATTTATCACTGTAATCCAATCAAATGAGAAACGTAGACTACGGTCTTTCACTAAATTAATTAGTTGGCCGAACGATATATACTTTGAGAGGGTTGCATGAACATCTAGCTAGATTTTCTACGTCTTTTTCCTTTTCGATCTGCGAAAAATTGTTTGTACGAAAACAACAATCACTTAATTATCAATCAAGGAAATGACCTCATTTTATTTTTTTGAGGGTAGTTCATATTTTCATTCACCAGACACACACTAAAGATCAAAACAAAGTCTTGAGTAAGACTAAGCCTATACCCCTCCAACAGAATACACCAATTAACATAGCTCCATACATCCAGAGATCTCCTAAACCTGAACTAGGACAAAGCATGCCCAAGACTAATAAACTACAAAAACTTCTCAATTGAGAAGAACATGATTAAGTAAAATTAAATAAACAAAACGACAACGAATAACTTTCGTTATATATTTCAGCAAGAGCATAAAACAATTTACTTATTCGCCATCTAAATCGCAAAACTTACTTTGAGAAACTGATGCTCGTCTCGCTCTGGAGTTAGTTGGAAGGGCCTATATATTCTGCCTCGTCAGGAACAGTGCCTTCCAACTCTAGTACCAGTTGCAGCCTAAAATTCATCACTATCCACACTCATCTATGTTTTTCTTTATTCAACATACCAAGTATATAAAAAACTACAAACCCATTCAAAACAGACAAACGATAACAACAAAGAAACAACTAGATCGCTAATGATATTAGTTGAAAATAATGATGAAATGCCATGTAAGGGAGTATGCAATATCTTCATTACTTTAATTTTGTTCAAATGCCATGTCTTAGTATTGTTTGAGATAAACACCAAGAATTAAGGCACTGATGGAAGATTGGTGACTGGTTGCAGGGTATTTATGGTATTTTTTTACTTTTCAATGCCAAAATATTATTGAAAAAAAAAACGGAAGAAGAAGAAGAAAATAAATTAAGTAACAAACATTTTGGTACAGCACTAACAACAAGTATTGGTTAAATAAAGGTACAACTAATTATGTTCCATTGGCCTCAAAGTAAGTGTTTAATATTTTTGTTCAAATCATATGCTAAAAAATAAATGCTCATTTCATTGAGGAACTAGCTAGAAAATTCTGTTTCATTTTTCTTTCTGGGTATACATCATTTTCTTGCAGATATGTCTCTAAGCCTGCTTTGCACATCAGCACAAGTTTCTTGTTTTCCCTTTACCTTGTTTTTGGGTCCTTAGTCCTTGTGCTTGATTCGGTCACCGAAATAAGTTGCTTGTTCAACCTTTTCTTCTTTCCTTGTTTTGAGTGACAAAGTTTTCGGGTTCATCCGCCCTTTTTCCCTACTTTAATTTGTGGTAATTTGTTCAAGTTAGAAGCAATCCTATAGAGTTACTTTCTCCGGACTTAAAACACCCCCACACACGCATTAAAGAAAAAAATTGACCCTTATTCCCTAAATAAGTGTATACTAGTATGTTTTATCGTTAAATGAGTGTTTATAGCAATTCTACAGAGCCCACCTAAATACAACATCCCCCCCCCCCCGAAACACACACACCAAAATAATAATAATGAATAATGAACAAATAAAATAAATAATAAAAATCCTTTTTTCCCTAGTTGAGTGTAAACTAGTATTTTACCTTAAATGGGTTTTTATTTCCAATAAATATGAATTCACCTCCATGTACAGCTTTAGGGGCCAAATTTGACAAATTATATTTTACATACTCCCTCCGTCCATTTACTTGGTTCACATTTACTGTTTTCACGTAAATTAAGGAGGAAATATTATATTGAAAGTGTTGTGAGTGTGAAAATAAAATAGGAGAGAGAATGAGTGGAGGGAATAGTAAATAATAATGGTGTTGTGAGTATTAAAATAATGTAGGAGAGAGAATGAGTGGAGGGAATAGTAAAGATTCTTTTCCATTTTAGGTAAGAAACAAAGTGTGAAGTAAGTATGTGAACGCCCAAAATAGAAAGTGTGAAGTATGTAAATGGACGGAGGGAGTATATTGTTTTCACTTTCTTCCTCCTTCCTAGTATTTTCCTCTGGTTACCAGATGCAAATTACAAAACGCACCGAACCTTCGGAGAATTAATAACAAACACAAATCTAAAGATGGTGTTTCTGAAACATAATTATCATTTTGATCATCAAACATTGAGCAGAGCAACAAAGAGACACATGCGTACATCATTCGTGCATGATATATTTATGTATATATATATATAGAGAGAGAGAGCGAGAGAGAGAGAGAGAGAGAGACGAAGTACGTACGTGCAGGAGGAGGAGATAAATGGAGTTTCGGAGTGGTTTTCATATTAGGGTTTATGTGGGAACGAATTTGGGATTTCTTGTGTAGTTGGCGAATCGGAGGGAGGACGAGATCGACGACGGCCATTGGTTGATGATACGTGCTGGAAGGGAGACCGACGACAACCGTTGTACGACGTGGCGGAGGCCGATCCTTCGAATGAAACCCTAATCTCCCCATCGTCATTTTTCCATCCGTAACCTGTCTTTCCGGGGAAGAGGAGGAAAGTGAAAATTTTTCAGATGAAATATGAATTGTTCATTTAGCCCCCTAAAGTTACAACAGAATGTCAGGTGACATATTTCTTAACGTCCTGTTATGATGTTCGTCAAGAATTGGACGGCGCTTAGCTAAAATGGCTTCGTTAAATCCCCAATGTATAGTGACAAAATATGTCATATTGATATTCCCTTGCAAAGTGGATATGGTACTTGTTCTTTAATGATTTAATGAATGACTCAGTGATAAAATCAAATGCTCGTATTTTGTGGCGTGTAGGATTCAATTTCTCTTTTTCTCAACTCCTTTAGTGAAATTTAGGGTTCAATTGCTTTCTGGCTAGAATAACGTTAAATTTTTATTTAAAATAATGAATATGGTGCTTATGTCATTTTTTATGTTTTTTGTATTTAAAAAATTAATAATATATATATACTCCCTCCGCCCTACCTTAAATTGAATCAAGTAAAGTAAAATAGAGGTATTGCGAGTATAAAAAGTAATAGGAACGAGAATAATTGAAGGAACGATATTTTGATTTATGTAATAAGTATAAATGTAAAATAGAACAGAGAATCAGTTGGAGATATAGTAAAGATTTTTTATTATTCAGATAATGATGGAAAGAAATAAAAATCTTATAAAGAATCATTATGTCACAACCCTTTTTCCTCTTCTTAGGTAGCAAATGAGACAATAAATAAAAAGCTTACATAATCACAATTTATACGCTATCACCAACAGTATCGTTACATGTCAGCATTGCACAACAAACATTTTGTACACGTATTTTTGCACTTTGGTTAATCGGATTGAAAATATTCCTTTCTTTCCACGTCAGCCCAGAATTAAAAAAAACATCAATGTATAAAAATTATATAATATTAAGCTGATATAAGTATGGATAATAGGATTGAAAATTACGAGTGAATTTGTTTATGTGAGTTTGATAAGTGAGTTCTACTGATTAAAAAATATTTGTTTTGGATTTTGTAACTTTTAATTAAATATTTAAAATAATACTCCTTCCGTCTTGTTTTAAGATTTTTACTTTCTTTTTTGGTGTGTCACAGTTTAAGATTTTTAGTTATTTTATTATTTAAATTGAACAATGTGACTCATTTGTCATACTCACAACAAAAACTATCTAACCACTTTCTCTCTTACTTTTCTTTTTAAACTCACAATATTTTTTTTCTTAATTTTCGTGCTAATTCAAACTGAAAACATTAATTAAACGGGGACAGTAATTTGATGGAAAGTAGAAGAAGAAATGTAAAGATGAAGCAAGCTAAGACCTTAGCAAAAAGTGCTCAAGTGCGGGACATGGTTGAAGAAAAAGTGTGAAAATTAATTCAACGGTTTATTCTTTCTTTTTTTTTAATATCCAGGTTCCCAATTTTGTCGGACTAATCATGAATCATCAGGTACCGGTCCCTCAGTATGCTAGCGGAAGTAAATCGCGGGATGTGTCCTATGCAGCCAGGGTGACAGTACCCCTTATACTCCAGAACCCCAAGGGAACCCTCGTACAAGGCATTTTACATCACTCTTACATCACCAATTGACTGCTCCAGCTGCTCCTGCCGAGGCAATTGCATCACTCTTACAACATCAATTGGCTACAAGCCCAGCAATGCTGCTTCCTTAACTGCACGAATGTCCTCCGGGAGGCTCCTAAGAACCCTGAAACCAAGGTAGAAAATAAAGCCCAAAAAATCCCTTTGAGAGGACTCAAACCGGTGACCTTCCCTTCGAAAGACCACCAAGGTATCACTGGGCCAAGGCCCTTTAGGTGGTTTATTCTATTTCTACATCAAGTAAAATGGGGTCCCACTAGTTTTTGTCCTTGCTGGCAAAGCATTATGGGAATTTGGTTACTACAAGTTTCATTTCATTTCGTCACAAAGCTAAGCTGGCAAACACCACCCCTGACCCCTCTCAAACTGAAAGTGGCTCCACCCCATAATTAATTCCGATGTGTAATTTTGTGTTTAGCAAAATTTACCCATTTCTCTTTTTCCTTATTTCTAATCATAAATTCATGTTTATACTCTTCTCGCTAGTAAGTTCACACTTACTACTTACTGTTTACATGTAAATTAAAAAAAAAAAAAACTAATGAAAAAAATATTGTGAATATGAAAAATGAGATTGGAGAGAAAAAATGAGATAAAAAATAGTGATTTGATTGGTGTGTGAGTATAAAAGTAAAATAGGAGAGAGAATTAGTGGATGAAATAGTAAAGATTCTTTGTCATTTTAGGAAGTGTGAAGTTTGTAATGGGACGCCCAATGAAAGTGTGCAGATTGTAGCGGGACGGAGGGAGTATTTGTTTTACATTTGACGGTATTGTTAAAGTGACAAAATTTAAATATCAGTCGATATATATATGTAATTTCATTGCCAAATTATGCATAATTATGAGTTTAAAAGTTACATTATGGCGCAATTTTTAGATAATATAACAAATTAATTTGTCACTTTAACACGTCTCCCATTGTAGTTTCCCATTGTCAATATGTCTACTATAAATAACCAGTCTCCTTTCTCTCATTCTCCCCATCTCTCTCTCTCTCTCTCTCTCTCTCTCTCTCTCTCTCAAGTTCTCTCTCCCCTATCTAT
This sequence comes from Adenophora triphylla var. japonica, assembly GCA_022495995.1. Classification (NCBI taxonomy): domain Eukaryota; kingdom Viridiplantae; phylum Streptophyta; class Magnoliopsida; order Asterales; family Campanulaceae; genus Adenophora; species Adenophora triphylla. The sequence goes on from JAFEMH010000227.1 coordinate 228,688, forward strand.
ATTTTGTATAAGTTGAGTAGAGAAGTGAGTGAGAGAGAGAATATCAAAAAATGGGGAGAGATTTGTTGCCTTTAATTACCATGGTGATTGTCCAAATGGGATATGCAGGTATGAATATCATTTCCAAGCTTGCCATGGATTCCGGCATGGACCCTCTCGTCCACGTTGCCTATCGCCAAATCTTCGCTTCCATAATCATCGTCCCATTTGCGTACTTCTTGGAGAGGTATATACAAAGGAGATTGGTTTCTTCTCTATATCATGAGATTTCTAAAAAAAAAATCCTTATTGATCAACACAAATAATTGATTGATTTAATCAAAAGTGTGGATCATTAATGAACTACTCCTTCCTCCCCAACTTAAGTTAAGTTCACAGTTTGACTTTTTAATGAAATTTGACCGTACAATGACGAGAAATTAGAACATTTTGATGAAATTTTAAAAGTTGTTATTGATTTATTACTAACAACACTAACAATTAAAAATTTTAAAATTTAATTATAATATATCAATTTCTCGTAGTAGTAGTTGTATGGTCAAATGTTATAAAATATTGTGCATTTAGGTTGGGGACGGAGGGAGTATATGTTAACTTTAGATATGCAAAACTAACTATTTATTTATTTTTTGAAATTAATTTAATTATACAAATTATATATATTCACTTTGAGCAATTTTTTTCATCTCGGACATCTTCATTTTAAGTTTCATGATTTTTGTGTACTTTATGCATGCTAGCCGCGTGGGGCGTCACATGTTAATCGTTCATTTTCTAACGGTTGTCACGTGCTTCTTCATACAATTCCATGTTGAACGTACTCTGTCTCTTATAATAAACTAGTAAAAGCCTGGTCCTGGGTCGAAGACATGTGTTTTGTTTTGTTTTTTTTAATTTAAAAAAAAAAAATTTAAGGATAAAATGGAAAAGAGACAATTTAAAGAAGATAAAATGGGAAATTTGACATTTGGTACTGTTCATAGTACTGTTCATAGTGAAGGTGTGATTTATATTATAGATATCGTCGTTTACTTATTAATTTTTTAATAGGTATTTAACATTGTTTGTACCGTAATAAAATTTCACGACGCCACTTTTCTCTCTCTCTTCCTCCACCAACACTCGAACCCTGAACCATAGGCCAGAAACCCTGAACCATAGGCCAGGAAGAAACATTTTCTTCACCGATAGGCCAAGGTTATGCCGGTTTCACGACGCCACTTATTCTTATTATCACGAGAGAGAATAAAAATTAGAAAGGTTATGATTAGCGTATGTTAATAACTTGATTTTCATGTTCCTTAAACTATGCTCTTTTAGAGTCGGTCCGGGGAGAAACGCGTTTCTCCGTGCTTCTGGAGAAACGGGACTTGTTTTGTCGCGCGACATAATAAGCCAGTTTCTGGATATACTTTCATCAGCTTCTGGATATCCAGAAGTTTTGGAAAGGATATCCAGAAGCAGGGGCGGATCCAGGATTTCCAAACCGGGTGGGCTTGATCAGACGGGGGTTGCCCCCGAATTTTTTTTTTGCCCCCGAACTTGCTCTTGTCACAGATTGAGAGGCTTTATTTTCTGTTGTAAAGAACGGCCATTGGAATAACTTGAGGAAGATCCGGCCATGGCCGGGAATCTCGAACGGCCAATTGAGGTCTGCTGACGGTCACGACGCCGCCGCTCTCTGCTTCCTCTGTTAAACCTCCGAAAAGTTAACTGAATCAGACTGGACTACGACCTGCTGTCTTAATTTTGTCTAAAGAAATGACGGCGCTTTGAAGGCCCAAGCAATAATATTATACTCCGTACTTAATAGGCCAAACAATTTGTTAGACATGAATTTTAAATTGTCAACGCGTGGAATTGTCAAGGTGTGGGTATAATAAAAAAATTTTTTTTTTTTTTTCTAAAAATCTGGGGTGGGCTTGAGCCCTACCCACCCCTCACTAAGATCCGCCCCTGTCCAGAAGCTTTGGAAAGGATATCCAGAAACCAAATATTTTTTCTGGATATCATTTCCAAAGCTTCTGGATATCCAGAACATTGAATATGGATATCCAGAAGCTTTGGAAAGGATAGCCAGAAAAAATATTTGGTTTCTGGATATCCTTTCCAAAGCTTCTGGATATCCTTTCTAAAGCTTCTGGATATCCAGAAGCTAGCTTCTGGATATCCAGAAGCTTTGGAAAGGATATCCAGTTGTGGTGGCTAAGTATGTCGCGCGACAAAACAAGCCCCGTTTCCCCAGAAGCGACGGAGAAACGCGTTTCTCCCCAGATTTTGTGGCTCTTTTACATGGTATACTCCCTCCGATCCATATTTACGTGTACATTTTGTCATTTTTGGCGTCTCAAACCTACGTGCACATTTCCTAAAATGGAAAAGAAAATACTCCCCCCGTCCCACGATAATCTGCAAAAAAACTCCTTTTGGACGTCCCACAATAATCTGCACTTTCCTAAAATGGAAATGAGACCCGCTTCTCTCTACTCACAACCATTACCCACTTACTCCACTTTCTCTCTCCTACCCAACCATCTACACTCACAACACATCACCTTTTTCACATTTTACCTTAATTCCCGTGCCTTGCAAAAAAGTGTATATTTTCATGGGACGGAGGGAGTTTACTATTCCCTCAACTCATTCTCTCTCTTACATTATTTTTATACTCACAACACCATTATAATTTACTATTCCCTCTACTCATTTTCTCTCCTATTTTACTTTCACACTCACAACACTTTCAATATAATACACACTCTTTAATTTACGTGTAAAAGTCAAAGTATGCACTTAGATATGGGATGGATGGAGTATGTTTTTGTTCTACACGTACGTTAACTTAACCTAATAACCTATGTGCTTAACAATTTAAGTTAGCTTGTTTACGAGTGGTTTCCATTTTATTTTTTGTTGTGTTGGATATTTTTTTCTTTCTATTAGTAGGTTGAATAATTAATTAGCTTTAATTAAGTAAATTTACAAGCAAAGAAGATCCATATTTATGATACTAAAGGAGTAAAGGGTACGTGTTAACATACTAAGATCTAATTTATTTATTTTTTTAATTTATTTTTGAATTTAACTTTTTATCCTAAAATGCAGAGGGAGAAGGCCAAGAATGACACTTCCCATTTTCCTTCAAATTTTCTTATCTTCAGTCATTGGGCAAGTTCTTCAACCTAGTTATAGTTATAGATACCTAGTTTTGCCAAGATTATATATTTATCTTTCGTCTCGCCATCAATTTTTTTAAAATGGCGTAAATTAAATTTTGCAGTGTGACACTTAACCAGCTTACGTACTTTATTGGGCTAAAACATTCGACACCTACGATTGCATGTGCATTGACAAATATACTTCCGGCAGTTACTTTCCTCCTTGCCGTGCTCTTCAAGTAATTATCGTTATTTCATATCCCTTTTAGTTTGTTTTTTTTCTTTCGATTTTATTAAATTTTTACTTGATTTAGATTATCCTAATTTTGGGTGAATTTTTGGTAGGCTTGAAAGTACGAGAATCAGGAGTAATGCAGGACAAGCAAAGTTGATAGGGACGGCAGTGTGCATTGGTGGCGCTATGTTACTTTCATTTTACCACGGACCAATAGTTCCTATCGGTGAATCGAAAATTCATTGGAATTATGCCGATAAAATGGGACACGAAACTGATCATAATGGCCATGGAAGCTTTTTTTCAGGACCATTTCTTCTCATTTTGAGCGCAGTTGCTTGGGCAGTATGGTTTATTATCCAAGTAAGTCCACAATCTATAATATATTATATCAACCAATTTTATTGTTACTTTTTGAATAATTTTTTGTTAAAAATAAATATGATCAGGCTAGAATTAGCCAAAGTTATCCAGCTCCGTATTCAAGCTCTGCGTTGATGCTAATAATGGCCAGCTTCCAGTGTGTGATTGTGGGTGTAATTAAGGATCACGACTTATCTTCATGGTCATTATTTCCCGGCATCAGAGCCATTTCAAGTATTTACGCGGTATGAACTTAAATACAAACTATTGAGGGATAAAAAATTTAAAAAAAAAAATGATGCTACTAATATAATTGCCATTTTCAGGGAGTTGTATGTTCAGCACTTTCATTTTGCTTGATGTCGTGGTGTATCGAAAGAAGAGGACCTCTGTATGTATCGGTTTTCAGCCCCTTGTTGCTGGTAATAGTGGCTATTTTGAGCTGGGGCTTGCTACGTGAAAAACTCTACCTTGGAACGTTAAGTACTAGTACTTTACAATGCATGCTTCCATATATTAAACTTAATTTTTGCCCGTCGTTTTTTATTTTCTTGATCAATAACACTTGATTTTTTTATTTCAGTGTGGCAGGGTCAGTTCTGATTGTTATGGGACTTTATGGTGTGCTATGGGGAAAGAACATGGAAATGAGCTCACTGGTCCACAACGTTAACGAAGAGCAAGATAATCAGAAGAAGCAGACGATCTACGACCTAGAATTGCAGTAATTTCTATGAAAAAATGGCAACTTCGACCCTGCAAAACTAAGTGAATGAGAAGTTAAATGTAGGAGATAGCTTTCATTTCCATGGGATGTGAGAAGCAAGTAAGATATGGTAAGGGGTAAAAGCCAATGAAGTTAACGGAGTTAGTTAAATCATTAATTTTGGTTAGCTTGCTATAGCATGGAGACTAACGGGAATGGAAGGGTTAAAGTGTCATTAACTTATTTTCGTATGTGTATTTTATAAAATTTATAGCTTGTTCGCCGTTCGAGAAAATAAAATCATGATGATTAATAAATAGAATTTCAAATTGTTCTCGATGTACTAACGAAGGTATCCATAAACAAATCTGAAATGTGAGCAGAATATGAACCGGGAAAATAATGAAGTTAAAAAAAAAAAAGTGTTGCAAATTTTGATTTACAAAATTATTTTTGTTGCTTTTAACTAGAATGTGACGGATTCACATTCGATTCTATGCAACAAATGAATTATTGCAGCTTCATTTCATATCCATCTTTTTGTAAATTTTCTTTTTATACCCCTAACATTTTGCTCAATCCATCCATGCTTTTTCTAGGATCACTATTTTTGGTGTAACTTGTTTCCTAGAGATTTTAATAGATCATTGGGATGGCTTGAGACCCAAAAATTCTAGACCAGGCCCGGAGGCCCGTGGTCTCACGGGATGGGACGGCCAAGGACGGAGGAATTGTATCCGATATATTGAGTTAGAGATTACATATTTATATCCAAGAAACTAGAGTTGTCAATTCGGAAAAATGGAATGGTTCAAAAATGGAACGGTACAGAACTATGAAATATTCATGGGACGGAAATTTATCTTTCCATCCCATCCTACCTTGGGACGCGGGACAATATGGGACAATGCGGACAAGCAGACGCTAAATTATAAAACTAAAATCTAACTAAGATAAATTATAAAACTAAAATCTAACTGAGATGATGTCAAAACATTAGATTGAAATAAATTAATCTTTTGCAATCAAACAAAATAAAAACTTCTTAAATTCAAAAAATAGCTTAATCAACACAAAAAAACAATGAATAGTTGGAAAAAAAAAAACTTAAAACTAAGTGATAAAAAACCTTTGAAGTTAAAAAAATAAAAATTAAAAATAAAATTATAAAAATGCGGGACGTCCAGTCCCATCACATCTCATTCCAACTTGTCCCGCATCCCGAACCAAAGGGGATGTCCCAAATAAGCCCGCTTTTATATGAAATTGGAATATACTATTCCATCTCATCCCATTTATGTGAGGTCCTCCCCAACTCCGGGACCTATAGACTCGTGTCCCAAGCTGGAAGGGTCCGCAAAACACCCCTTTCTAAAAAACACATTTCTTTAGATTAACTTGAAGAGTATAACACCCTTTTTAAAATCAATATCAAAATAACCTCTCTATTTGGAAGTGATATATAAACCTGCTTTAATAAGTTATAACATATTTAAGTACACCAGTACAAATATAAAGGCTTACACAATCCAACTTTGAAACAAAACCAACTCCCAGGTTTAATTACAACACCACATACTGAAAACCTGTTTATGAAAGTTTAATATACAAAACTTCCCAAAAGAATAACATCAACCACGACCTACTCCCAACTCCCCAAACCAAACACATACCCTGACAACCCAAAAGATGTCCAAACTCCTCTCCGGCCTCACAGGTCCGATCCTCCTGTCTCATCGGGATCTAAAATAATAAAGGGAGAAGGGGTGAGAATAATTCTCAGCAAGCTATTATGGATGCAACAATATGCCATATAATATGCAACACATAAACAGGTTGCTCATAATCACATTGGGAAAGCAATAAACACAATACGTTACCTCATTTTACCTTTCCCGTCTGACCAGTAAGTCATACAAAACATATAAGTCTCCCAGCTATCTGTAAGGCGGTTGGCACGATACAGAAGTGGCCAATACCACGTCTGTGATCACAGACGGGCCCTTGGGAACGACTCGTGCTCAAGAGTGAATATCTTGGGAACGACTCGTGCTCCAGGGCACGAGTCGTGCCCTTGCCCAGAAATCAGTATCAAGCTGAAACTTCAGCAGGCAAGGCAAAAGGGACCCAAGTTTACTCATGTTCAGCTACTTTAACAGCCATAACCCAACTCTAAACCCTCAGTATGAACCTTTCCCACCATTTTTACACATTATGAACCAAGTAACATACTTCCATAATGCCATAAACAAGATAAATAATAACCTTTTCAATTACCAACCCATATTTTACCACCCTTCACCCTACTCATTTCCAAATCATGTTTTCATCATTTCAAAGGCCAACTAAATCGTCAAACTTACCAATAATCATTTATATGATAATAATAACATCATTAAAACATGGTACGAACAATTATAGAAAGAATTCACAATAACTTACCAAAATAGGTCGAAATAAAAAGAAGCTTTGGTCGGCTATAAACGTTCTACTCGACTCCTTGAGCAATAATTTGCTATCAGAAAAAAGAACGAAGTGACGGTTGAATTGATATGATTTTCTGAAGGTAACCCTAGGTTTATAAGATGAAACGTAGCATAAAGAAAAACTAAGGAAGAACTGAGAGGCTTCTGGGAGAAGATTGATATTTATATGAGGCAATTTCCAACTAAGCTCCTCCAAGTTATAAATTCTACAATCAACCACCTTAAGGTTATTTTTACACATTAGCTCCTCACTACTTTTTATAACATTTCATTTAAAATTTCAAATGATATAACTTTAGCACATTAATTCCCATTTGATCCATTTAGACATTATATATTTCATATTGATTTATTAACATCTAAAATCACAATAAATGACCAAATTAGCCAAATAAACACTTAACAATTCCAAATACCACATAATGCATAATATGAGATGCAATGCACCCCACCCTCACGTGCTCCACGTGTGACCAAAATGGTGCCTAGGTTTAGGGTCGTGACACTCACTCCCCCTTAAATAAAATTCGTTCCGAATTTGAACTTCACTTACCTGAATGCTCAAATAACCCAGGATATTTCTGTCTCATCTCAGATTCCAATTCTCAAGTAGCTTCCTCAATGGTATGATTCTTCCACAGAATTTTCACCACAGGAATACTCTTGGTACGCAATTCCCGAACCTGCCACTCCAGAACCCGCAATGGTACCTCCACGTAAGTCATATCCGCCTGGACATCCTCGGGAGGAGAACTCAATACATGAGAGGAATCATAACAGTACTTCCTCAACATGGAGACATGGAATACATCATGGAGAGAAGAAAGATATGGAGGTAGAGCCAACCGATAGGCTAACTCACCTACCTTCTCTAATACCTCAAATGGACCAACAAATCTAGGAGCCAACTTTCCTTTGTTGCCAAACCTTTTAATCCCAGTTCTTGGTGAAATCTTCAAGAATACAAGATCACCAACCTGAAATGCTAACTCCCTTCTTCTGTTGTCGGCGTAGCTTTTCTGGCGACTCTGGGCTATCTTCAGTCTGTCACGGATCACTTTGATCTTCTCAGTTGAGTCTCTAACCAAGTCTGGACCCCAAAGTCTAGCCTCACCAACCTCGTCCCAACACATTGGAGACCTACATTTCCTCCCATACAGTGCCTCATAAGGTGCCATCTCAATATTGGACTGGTAGCTGTTGTTATAGGTAAATTCCACTAAAGGCAAATGGTCTTCCCAAGATGAGTGAAAATCTATCACACAAGCCCGTAGCATGTCCTCAAGAATCTGAATGGTCCTCTCAGTCTACCCATCGGTCTAAGGATGAAATGTTGTACTAAAACTCAACTTGGACCCCAAGGCTTCATGCAAAGCCCTCCAAAACCGCGAGGTGAATCTCGGATACCTATCAGAAACAATGTTGACAGGTACTCCATGCAATCTCACAATCTCGCGAGTGTACAACTGGGCCAATCTCTCCAATGAATACTTGGTTGAAACTGGTAGAAAATGAGCTGATTTGGTCAGTCGGTCTACAATCACCCATATAGCATCCATCTTCCTCGAAGTAGGAGGCAATCCAGTCACAAAATCCATAGAAATGCATTCCCACTTCCACTCCGGAATATCCAGTGGTTGAAGTAGTCCCGATGGCCTCTGATGTTCAGCTTTGATCTGTTGGCAAGTCAGGCACCTTGATACGAATTCCGCAATCTCCTTTTTCATGCCATTCCACTAATACCCTCTCTTCAGGTCCTGATACATTTTGGTGCTTCCAGGATGAATAGCAAACCTGGACTTGTGGCCTTCCTCTAACACCTGCCTTTTGATCTCCGGTGAAGAAGGTACACAGATTCTGCCCTTGAATGTCAAAATCCCATCTTTGTTCAAGGAAAACTCTCCAGTCTTTCCATCTTATAACTTTCCCAGAATTGTCTTCAATTCCATATCATTTTGCTGAGCTTCCAAAAGAGCCCCATATAGAGTAGGAACTACTCTGACATTCGCAAATAACATATCATCTCTCAATTCTCGAGACACCAAGGATGATAAATGAGTCTTATGGCTAATAGCATCAACCACCACGTTAGCCTTCCCGGGATGATAGGAAATAACACAATCATAGTCCTTCAGAAGTTCCAACCAATGCCTCTGTCTGTTGTTCAATTCCTTTTGGGTAGACAAGTATTTCAGGCTCTTGTGATCAGTGAATATCTCAAATTTGGCTCCATACAAATACTGCTTCCACTTATGCAAGGCAAAGACAATGGCAGCTAACTCCATATCGTGGGTAGGATAATTCTGCTCCGCTGGTGATAACTTCCTCGAAGCATACGCAATTACCTTCCCATTTTGCATAAGGACACAACCCAATCCTTCTTTGGAGGCATCACTGAAAATAACAAAATTCCCTCTGAAAGTGTAAGAATCGGAGCTGAAGTCAATCTCTTTTTTAACTCAGTAAAGCCAGCTTCACACTTCTCATTCCAAACAAAGGGTACATCCTTCCGAGTCAATCTGGTCAACGGAGTTGCAATCCTCAAAAATCCCTCTATAAATCTTCGATAATACCCCGCTAACCCAAGGAAACTGCGAACCTCAGTCACTGTAGAAGGTTGTTTTCAGTTGACTACGGCCTCAATCTTTGTAGGATCCACAGCAATACCAGTACTGGATACCACATGACCCAAGAAAGAAATTTGCTCAAGCCAAAACTCATATTTGCTGAACTTGGCAAATAATTGTTTCTCACGAAGCACAGATAAAATAATTCTCAAGTGCTTCTCATGATCTTCCCTGGATTTTGAGTATACCAGGATATCGTCAATAAAAACCACAACAAAACTGCCAAGATAGGGCTTGAAAATCATGTTCATCATGTCCATAAATACTACTCGTGCATTGGTCAACCCAAAAGGCATAACAAGAAATTCATAATGCCCGTACCTTGTTCTGAAAGCTGTTTTAGAAATATCATCTGGTTTGATTTTCAACTGAAGGTATCCGCTACGCATGTCAAGCTTGGAATAAATAATGAAACCTTGGAGTTGATCAAATAAGTCATCAATATGAGGAAGAGGATATTTGTTTTTAATAGTAGCTTGATTCAGCAATCTGTAATCAATACATAATCTCAAAGTACCATCCTTCTTTCTGACAAACAAAACTGGTGCTCCCCAAGGTGAAACACTTGGGCAAATGAAACCCCTGTCTAACAATTCATGCAACTGAATTTTCAACTCTTTTAACTCAGCTGAAGCCATTCTGTAAGGTGCTTTAGAAATTGGTGAAGTACCTGACAATAAGTCAATACAGAACTCCACCTCTCTATCCGGAGGTATAGAATACTCAGTTGAAAATACATCAACATATTCATTCACAACTGGAACAGAGGATAGTTCAGGAGACTTCTTACTAGAGTCTACCACATATGTCAAGTACCCCTCACACCCTTTTGATAACAACTTTCTAGCCTTTAATGCAGATATAACATGAATGCCAAATAAAGACTTATCAGCATCAAATATAAACACAGGCACATCAGGCATAGAAAAGGTGACTCGCTTTCTGCGACAGTCCACCAAGGCATGACAATAACTCAATCAGTCCATGCCTAAAATAATATCAAAATCTTGGATTGGTAACTCTACCAAATCCACTGGCAATACATGCCCACATATAATCACCTCACAATCATGATAAATCAAAGAGGATTCGAGGCACTCTCCCATAGGAGTGGAGACATCTAGCACATAAGGCAACAACTTAAGCAACCAATGCAATGTGAATGCAAAATGAGATGTCACATAAGAATGGGACGACCCAGGGTCGATAAGAATACGAGCCCTGACACCTGAGACAGGTACAATACCTCTAATAACCGCGGTGGGATCTACCGCGCCTCGACCCAAGGTAAACACTCTACCTTGTACTCTCTCCTTAGGCTTCCCCTCAACATCCCTCTTAGCACCAACTCTTGGCTGGACACCTTGTTGTCTATTACCTGGAGCTTGACCCCATCGAGGCTTAGGACAATCACTTCTGAAATGCCTCATTTCTCCACAATTCATACATTTTCCTTGTTTTCTCCAACAGCTGTCTTCAGAATATCCCACCTTCTTACAGAAATTGTAAACAGTCCCAAATTGGCTGGATACAGAATGAGTAGAAACTGTAACATTTCCTCCTCTGGCCCCTCCTGAAGTTGAAGGCTTTGGTTGACCCCTGGTCTGACCTGAACTCTGGCCTAAAAACTTGGGTTTCATTCCACTACCTTCAGTTTTGCCCCGATATTCTTCAATATCATTTTCAATTTTGTAAGCCATGTTCACTGTTGCTTGATAGTTGGGGAAATCATGTGTCAACAGCTGCTTTCGGAACTCCACTCTCAGTCCCTTCACAAATCTATAGACTCTCCTTCCTTCATCTGGTACTAAATATGAACAATGCCTCGCCAGCTCTGTGAATTTCGCCGAATACTAGGCCACTGTCATTGTCCTCTGCTCGAGCCTCAAAAACTCTACCTCTCTCTTGTCACTGGTAATCACTGTAATGAAATGTTCTTTAAACCTTCTGGTGAAGTTGTCCCAAGTTTGGGGCGTGTGGTCTCGCTCCCAACTCTCCTGAAGTATTTGCCACCAGTGTTCTGCAGGACCTTCCAGTTTAAACACCGCACATCTGTCTTTCTCCTCGTCTGAACTTTCCATTGCAACAAAGATTTTATTCATAGCTTCCAACCACCTTTCTGCCATCACTGGATCTGGATCCCCGTTGTAGCTTGGTGGAGCCATTTTGACAAACTTTTCTAACCCATGTGCTGGCCTTCCCTCAGGTTGCTGTTGTGCCTGTCCCTGAGCTGCCATATTTTGAAGGAACACCCTGAACATATTCATCATTTCAGTATTCTGGTTTCCCCCGGCTCCCATATCACCCAGATTTCCCTGGTCCCTTTACTGGTCATCACAAGTTCCCGCCATTACACCAATCCCTGCATTAAACACTCGGCGTCAGATATCACACACTCCCCCTTAGACTAGACTTATACCCTTGACTTCTAGCCAAAGCTCTGATACCAACTGTGAGGTCCTCCCCAACTCCGGAACCTATAGACTCGTGTCCCTAGCTGGAGGGTCCCCAAAACACCCCTTTCTAAAAAAACTTTTCTTTAGATTAACTTGAAGAGTATAACACCCTTTTTAAATTCAACATCAAAATAACCTCTCTATTTGGAGGTGATATATAAACCTGCTTTAACAAGTTATAACCTGTTTAAGTACACCCAGTACAAATATAAAGGCTTACACAAGCCAACTTTGAAACAAAACCAACTTCCAGGTTTAATTACAACACCACATACTGAAAACCTGTTTATGAAAGTTTTATATACAAAACTTCCCAAAAGAATAACATCAACCACGACCTACTCCCAACTCCCCAAACCAAACACATACCCTGACAACCCAAAAGATGTCCAAACTCCTCTCCGGCCTCACCGGTCCGGTCCTCCTGTCCCAGCGGGATCTAAAACAATAAAGGGAGAAGGGGTGAGAATAAATCTCAGCAAGCTATTATGGATGCAACAATATGCCATATAATATGCAACACATAAACATGTTGCTCATAATCACATTGGGAAAGCAATAAACACAATATGTTACCTCATTTTACCTTTCCCAGCTATATGTAAGGCGGTTGGCACGATACAGAAATGGCCAATCCCACGTCTGTGATCACAGACGGGTCCAGTCACAAATATAATGTAATATTCCCAGCTATCTGTAAGGCTTCTGGCACGATACAGCAGTGGCCAATCCCATGTCTGTGGCCAACAGACGGGCCTAATCATAGGTATAATGCAATCCAATCCCTTATAGAACAAATCTATACTTGATTGTATCCCACTATACCTATAACATCAGTTCATATAACCACATTCAAGTACATAAACAGTTACTTGAAAATAAGTCCACGCATTGGGATATCAATATATAACATGGTAATGCTACTCATGCTAAACCATCACAATAGTGCAACTTACACTGAAACAATATTGAATAATGTCAAACCAATAACATGGTATAATACTCATGTTCAAACCAACAAAGTAGTGCAACACGTATTTAAACACAACGTGCACAACCAACCATGAATATGCAATCACATATGGGTACAATGTATATCAAGTAAGCCCTACATATCCATGTCGTAATATTAAACACCTTCTATAAAGGTTACATATCCATTTACCAAGTTTTATCAACTTTGGTTAACGTTTCACAATTGACTTTCAACCATTTTCAGGACAATATTTAAAGCCCTTCCTTTTATCATTTTGGGTCATTTATGACTACATTGTATAGTACTAATGTTGTACTAGAGTTATAGTTAAAGAGGAACTAATTCCATACTAGTTTGACTAGGTTTAAATGGCCTAGAAACTAACACCCTGAACCTGCACTGGGCACGACTCGTGCCCTTGGCCTTCATTTCAATCAGCACGGGTAACTATTTTTCACGAGTCGTGGTCACGAGTGAAGGGCTTGGGAACGACTCGTGCTCCTGGGCACGAGTCGTGCCCTTGCCCAGAAATCAGTATCAAGCTGAAACTTCAGCAGGCAAGGCAAAAGGGACCCAAGTTTACTCATGCTCAGCTACTTTAACAGCCATAACCCAACTCTAAACCCTCAGTATGAACCTTTCCCACCATTTTTACACATTATGAACCAAGTAACATACTCCTATAATGCCATAAACAAGATTGATAATAACCTTTTCAATTACCAACCCATATTTTACCACCCTTCACCCTACTCATTTCCAAACCATGTTTTCATCATTTCAAAGGCCAACTAAATTGTCAAACTTACCAATAATCATTTATATGGTAATAATAACATCATTAAAACATGATATGAACAATTATAGAAAGAATTCACAATAACTTATCAAAATAGGTAGAAATAAAAAGAAGCTTTGGTCGGCTATAAACGTTCTACTCGACTCCCTGAGCAATAATTTGCGATCAGAACAAAGAACGAAGTGACGGTTGAATTGATGTGATTTTTTGAAGGTAACCCTAGGTTTATAAGATGAAACGTAGGATAAAGAGAAACTGAGGAAGAACTGAGAGGCTTCTGGGAGAAGATTGATATTTATATAAGGCAATTTTCAACTAAGCTCCTCCAAGTTATAAATTCTACAATCAACCACCTTAAGGTTATATTTACACATTAGCTCCTCACTACTTTTTATAACATTTCATTTAAAATTTCAAATGTTATAACTTTAGCACATTAATTCCCATTTGATCCATTTAGACATTATATATTTCATATTGATTTATTAACATCTAAAATCACAATAAATGATCAAATTAGCCAAATAAACACTTAACAATTCCAAATACCACATAATGCATAATATGAGATGCAATGCACCCCACCCCCATGTGCTCCACATGTGACCAAATTGATGTCTAGAGTTTGGGTCGTGACAATTTATATGGCGGAACGTAATGTCCCGACTTGACTCTGCGAAACTCTCCGTGGTGACAATATTTGCCAAGATAGCTACAAAGTAGAGTGAAGGAAAAAGTGAAACTTGAATTGGAAATGTCATTAATTTTTTAATATTTGAATATATGTACTTAACCAATGAACCATGATAAAATTATTTATGCAGAAGTTTACATTATTATTTGATATTACTTCTTCTTATATCCTAAAATAAATAAATGTACAATTTTTTTAAAAAAAAATTGTTTCAAAATGAATGAGTATTTCCTAAAAAAAATTGTCTCTTAATAACTTTTTGCCAATTTATTTTATATTTGATTATATACTTATAAAATTAGAAGTTTCGTAGTGAATAAGAAGGAAAATTTAATTTCCCTACCAAAACATTTTTGAAATGTCTATAAAATTAAGAGAAAATGATAATTTAGGACCTGAAGTACATAGGGCATTCATATATAATGGACCCCCACGTTTTTATTGGCCAAAACAAGTCTCCAAATGAATTTTTTTAGTCAATTTGGGGCTTTTTGACGGAAATTATTAGAAATCTTGTTAAACTGTTATCATGTGTCGTGCACATGATCAAAACTATAAGGGGTTTAAATAAATGTTCAAAGTATATTCGTAATAACATAAAAAGTGGGAATATAATTTCGGGACGGAGGAGTATTAACATCTTTTAAGAGTGAGGGACTGAAAATAAATTTGATTTTGCGATTAACAAGGGTTAGATACTATAGTTGAACCCTAGCATATTTAGGCCAGGGTGATTAGCATATTTGGGCTGGGCTGAAAGTAATTACCAACGGCAATGAGGTTTTTCATGTTGTGAAAATCACGTTCTTGCGCAGCGGAATAACGGACCAAGCTTTGAGAATGAATAAATAAGATGCAACACACACGAAAAGTAAATCACACACAAAGGAACACACAAGAATGTTAACCCGGTTCGTTGCAACGACAACTACGTCCGGGGGCGCTACCAAGCCAAAATATTCTCACTATAATATTTTCAGATGTTTACAATCACAGCACCAATTTGTTTCTAGGCTACCACATGTATTTATAGGGAACAATAAATCAAATCCTAGTAATAAAAGGATTCCTACTCAAGAAAGTAATCTTCTTTCTTCACAAGTCCTTCCAAATATTACTACCAAAAGGAATCATCAAGCAAGAGGAATTCTGGTCAAATTAGGAAACAAAATCTGCTGCAGAAACAGCCTCCCCGACTGTCCACGTGGGCGGTCGCCCGGCCTCTACGGGCGGTCGCCCAAGAAGAATTCCCTACGATGCCCAACCTTCTGTACACATGGGCGGTCGCCCATCACCCTATGGGCGGTCGCCCAACCCAACAGATTCTCCTCCGGATTTTTCCTTTGTTCACGGTTTTGACTCCAATCCCAACAATCTCCCACCTGGAGACAAACCATCCATGATACCTCGTCTTGAAACAAACAAATCTCAGTTTTCAGTGGCCAGCTAATGCGTTGGTAGCGCCCGGCCTCTTGTCTAGTTATCCAAGTGAATTGAAGCTGAGCAACGCTTCAACATAACTGTCGGTTCTACCATGCTCCGAGTCTTCATTCCGAATGATCCTCCCTGCACATCCCCGCTCACTTGCGTGCTAACTATCGATCCTGAACAGCGCGAATCCACGTGCCCCACACAATCACAAGCTTGGAACCTTTGTGTGTTCTTTGCAACCCATCGCATCACCGTTCTAGATCCCGCTCCCATGTTGACCAAATTGGCTCCGCGTCGGCCGACTTCATCACCCAATTTTCTATCAACATACCGTTTAGTGAAATTTCTCCCACCATGGCGATCTCGGCCACCACCATTCATCATTGGGATGCGCCTTCGTTTCCCCCAACGACTCATGTTGCATGTGGTATACAACATATTTTCCACGCCGCCACGAGCCACCAAGCTAGCTCCGCGGTTTACCTTCCATGTCCCACAACCGAAGGTCACCACACAACCCTCCTTATCAAGTTGCCTTATGGAAATCAAGTTCCTCTTCAAATCCGGAATATGTCGCACATCACGTAGCCGTAAAACAGTCCCATCCGTTGCTTTGACCCGAACAACCCCCTTTCCAATGACCTTGACAGATGATCGTTTCCCAAGCGAACAACCCCAAAATCACCCGGAACATCTTGCTCCATTCTTTGCACTAGTGCATTGAATGAAACGTCGAGCCCGAATCCAAAACCCACGAATCAGTTGAACTGCTCCCACCCAAGATTAATACATCCGCTATCTCCTCCGCAACATTCAATTCCTTCGCTCTGCCTGACCGCTTCGGACAACTTCTCCTAAAGTGCCCCTTCTCCCCACAATCTTAACAAGTAATCACCTTCTTGCCACTCTTACCCTTTTCACCGATATTCAGTGCTAGCCCCGATGTCCCTGCCTGACTCTTTCTACGAATTTCTTCGCCAAGAATCACATCAACGACATCCGCAAACTTCAACTTCACTTTTCTGTTGAAACGTTAAGCTGCTATCGCAGTCGTATCCCAACTTTCCGGTAAAGAAGAAAGTAAAATCAACGCTAGTACCTCATCATCAAGAGTAACAGCCACGGAAGACAGTTGGGTCGCAGTAGATTTGAATTCACTTATATGCTTTGTTGCCGACATGCCCTCCACCATCCGTATGTTCAACAGCTTCCTCATCAGATGAGCCTTGTTCGCCGCCGATGGTGCCTCGTACATGCTCGCCAACATCTGCAACATCTCCATGGTAGTCTTCGCCTCCAAAACATTCTTCGCGACATCCTTGGTCAACGTTTGCCTAACAAGCCCTAACTCTTTCCGATCCAAGATTTCGAATTTTGCTTCCTCTATGTCCGCCGGCCTTTCTTTTAATGGTAGATACAAATCCTTGTTCCACAAAACATCCTCGATCTGCGTCTTCCAAAAATTGAAATCCGTCCCATCAAACTTTTCGATCAACACCACCTTATTCCCATCCTCCAAAGCTCCCAAGAAATCCATAGCAAAAGACACCCCAAGCAATGATTCGACAAAACCAAGAGCTCTGATACCAGTTGTTGTGAAAATCACGTTCTTGCGCAGCGGAATAACGGACCAAGCTTTGAGAATGAATAAATAAGATGCAACACACACGAAAAGTAAATCACACACAAAGGAACACACAAGAATGTTAACCCGGTTCGTTGCAACGACAACTACGTCCGGGGGCGCTACCAAGCCAAAATATTCTCACTATAATATTTTCAGATGTTTACAATCACAGCACCAATTTGTTTCTAGGCTACCACATGTATTTATAGGGAACAATAAATCAAATCCTAGTAATAAAAGGATTCCTACTCAAGAAAGTAATCTTCTTTCTTCACAAGTCCTTCCAAATATTACTACCAAAAGGAATCATCAAGCAAGAGGAATTCTGGTCAAATTAGGAAACAAAATCTGCTGCAGAAACGGCCTCCCCGACTGTCCACGTGGGCGGTCGCCCAGCAGCCCATGGGCGGTCGCCCAAGAAGAATTCCCTACGATGCCCAACCTTCTGTACACATGGGCGGTCGCCCATCACCCTATGGGCGGTCGCCCAACCCAACAGATTCTCCTCCGGATTTTTCCTTTGTTCACGGTTTTGACTCCAATCCCAACATTTCACGCGTTAACACGTCATCAAGTAGCCATTTGGTAGATTGCGTAATAAATCAGCTAAAAGAGGAACCTCCGAGAGTCGAACAAATAATATGGCGGGTGGAATCCCTCTGATCTATCATCGGCGTCACCTCATCGCATCACCGGCGTCGCTTTCTCGTATGACAAACAAGGTCACAACATAACACATTTACATTTGTTCATTCATTTGCAATTGTGTGTGCATTTCTAGGTCTTATTCTGATTAGTTCTGTCAATGATTTGTGGTCAGGTTCTTTACTAATTTCTCTGTTCATTTCTCGGACTTTGTCTGATAAACACATTTAAAAGACTAAAGCATCCTTAAAAATACTAAGGAAAATAAAAAAGAGAACGAATTGCTCACTGTAAGCCACAAACTCTTGAGTTTTTAAAAGATTATTACTCCAACTAACTTGGAATACACTAAGAAAAGTATTGAAACATATCCAACTTAACTTGGACTCAATGATAATTTCACAAAACCTTAAAACTACAAAGCTACCGAATCCAAGAACTCATGCCTTTTATATGATGGTTCTCCCTCTCATTTGGGGATAAATTTGACAATGTGAAGTCAAACACTTCTCCGGGGGGAAATAAAGCTCGTTGTTTCACAAACCTAAAACAACCTCTAGTAAAATTCAGATGCCATAAAACATAAAATGTGTTACGAAGATAAAGTTTACTACTTGAACAGAAACCAGCTATACCATTTTCAGGTTTTGCAAATTCAAGCAGAGTTGACCAGGTTGAAGATGAGTTCAGACAGAAATGCCGTAGTTACTGATCTTTGTGACTGCTTTGCTGAGAGCACTTTTTTCTCGTTTGGCCTCCGAGACAAGTTTAGACACCTTTAAACAGCAGAACATCCATTGTTAGGGCTTTTATCATGGACAACTTAATACATAACCAAATTCCGTAAACGGGAAAGATAATTATTATTTAGCTTGTGTAAAAAATTTCAAAGCTTTTCGCCATATAGATACGTATATTTTCTTCAGAATTCCTACATTTGATTAAGGTATGTCATTCATATGGCTTAAGATTAACCTAGATCTTGGGAATTATTCCCATTATAAATTCTTATTTTCCAATGTGCTTCTACACAAACTATGTCCTAGCATAATAGCTTTGAACTGAAAAGAGATTTATAAACAAGAACATGAGGAGTTAGGAGGAAATAATAGAACTTCAAAGACTAGTTAGAATGTTAAACTTAAAATGATGTCATTGCTGTATTTTCTCATTAAAAAACTAAAGCTGCTAGTATCTACCCAAAGGGGGGGGGGGACAGAAACAAATTTAAAAAAAAAAAAAACTCCAATCATCAAGCAGACTGTCCTGCCTTAAACCTTGCCGAACTTGGAAATAGAAGAAATTCGTTGGAAATATTTACGGTCAGTTGAGACATAGAAGGTAAACAGGTTTTCTATATCTCCAGAAGACAGGATTCACCTTAACCAAGGGACGGGCCCACACAGGGGGGGACAAAAACAATTTTTTTTAAAAAAATCCAATCATCAAGCAGACTGTCCTGCCTTAAACCTTGCCGAACTTGGAAATAGAAGAAATTCGTTGGAAATATTTACGGTCAGTTGAGACATAGAAGGTAAACAGGTTTTCTATATTTCCAGAAGACAGGATTCAACTTAACCAAGGGACGGGCCCACACAGGGGTAAAACCGCTGAACCAACAAAATGAACACACACATTGAAAGAAAATGTATGAATCCTCATTATTCTAGAGCAAGTTATTTCCGGTGCAACAGAACTATGTTCTGAATGATAATCTCATGCATAAGCATCTGGTTAGTTGACATGATTAGATTCGGTCAAAATGACTACTAATGAGTTCTATGTGATCGAACTCTTCAGGTTTGCTTGCAAGGTGCTCCAACCACTTGAGACTATAACTATGTCATGCAGGAACCATGCTACAATGTCTACTTTGATATTTATAGAAGCTGCCATGTCATTAACAACAGGAACATAAGGAATCCTTAAAAGGAGATCAGTTATAAGTGCGTACCTGTGACCGGAATCTAGATGCATCTCCACTAGGAAGCTCTTTAAGGACATCTTTCAAGCCTGTTTCAACAATAACCCATCAGTTGTTATCCCAAGAACAACCCAAGTCAGGTTCCTCAACTTGAATAATTAAGAGATAGGCAGAATTTGCATACCTGCAGCTTGTCTCTCAATCTTATATGCTGAGCGGATAACCCCCTGGATTTGATTCCCTGCTTGTCTGCACAGATAAATTGAATTTGAGCATAAATTACATCTGAATCAGCAGATATTGTCTTAGCTCATTCTGCAAGCACAAACCTGAGTTTTGTCCTTCCTCGCTTCAGTTCTTCTTCTGCTATTGATGACATCCTCTGGAAAAGATGATGCTATTGGTAAGTATTTTTCTCTTCGGGAGGGGTAAGAACCAGTATTATCAAAAACATACACTAATTGTGAAATAAAAGCCTAAACCTTCCAAGATTAACAGAACTAAATGGTTAACCAGAACTAAATGGTTAACAATTTAACTTTCTGACTTGTCAGTCCATCAGCCCATCCCAAAAAAACAAGCTTATAACTAGAAATGTTCTCCTGTGAAACATGCATCAATGCCTTTTGCATTGCATTGATGCCTGTCACCGGTGATTTTCTTTTCTTATCTGTTAGTGAACTGGCTTAAGTTTTGCCTACACTTCTCACAGTTCTCTCTGCCTCCATTTCTTTCAAAGAGTCTTCATTTAAGAGATTACTTGAGAATACTTATAACAACAAACTATTCTGCATTTATGCTGTTCTTAGCTCCTGGTAAGAGTAAATGATTGCTGTTGGGGCAAATGTCAAATTTCTGGTCTATTATCAGATTTACCAAAAGAATCTGTCTGTTATACAAACACCATTGGTTATGTACTCAAGCAAACTCTAATTATTGATCGTCAGTTCATGATTATGTAACTTATGTGTTGTTGTCCTATATGCTTTTCGAGTGATTATCTCCATTTGAACATCACATGAGCTATTTAGGGAAATTAAGATCTCATTCCAAAATTTTGCTTCAAAAAACATTAATTAAGACTGAAGATGGGTGATAAACATAAAGTGATCAACGATGTAACATCTAATTGCTTCTAATCAACTCAGCCTTTGTGCAATTACTAAGGATCTACATGAATCCCTATTCGCTATTCTTTCCTGCCCAATGTAAGGTTGGTGTTACTCGTATCCTTTTTCTTCAAGTGTTGTCATCCATGCAAATTTAGGTCATCCTTACCTCTATAATCGGTGTTGATTATTTTCTTCTATGTTACTAATCTGTTATATCTCTATAATTAATGGATAGAGTGTAGCTGTATATCTCCCTTAGAAAGAGGGTAGACATGGGGATGAAGCTGCTCTCGTTCTGTACTGACATGAATTAAGAGTTTAAAATACAGAGTTTTGAACAACATGTGGTTGCACTATTCCAACCTTCATGTAACACCTTTAGTGCATACAGGTTATATTCTTGCCAACTTTCTTTTGAACAGTAATACACATTGAGCATATCAAATGGATTTATGTAGCAAAATTTTATCACATCGGAGAGGGAGAGAAGAAATCGAGAAATTGAAGCATAAAAGTCAGTTTATTTAACAATATGTGAGATTAGAGAGAATAACTAAAAGGATCCTAGTTAGTATGTTGAGAAAGAGGAATACCTCCAACTTTTCAGCTTCTGCCTTCAAAGAATGAACAGATTGCCGCAACTTCTCTACCCTGCCATTAGCTTTAGAAATCATGGCCTGGAAACAGAAATCATGATTAATTTGGTTGTTGGTGTTAACTTCAATAAGGAAAATGATTTGTGCCCATCTCCCTCACTTAAAAATTCAATTTAGGGTATCAAATTTGGTAGGCACTTCATATTGGAAATGCTACTAGAAACATATCCAGTTATGCAAGGGTGGTGCTCGGCAGAGCACCTCACATGACTCGGCTGAGCATACAAGAGCAGAATGCTTATCAATCTGGAGCCATGTACTCGGCCGAGCACCCCTAATGACTCGGCCGAGCAAGACGCATCGAAGGATGAATTGTTTTGGTCAAAATTCGGGATTTTGAAAGATTATTCCCATTTTTCATCTTTCTCACTCTCTCTCTCTCTCTCTAAAAACCATCACTACCTCCGCCTCCTACCACCACAAAACCTCCAAATCCTCCATAAACTCCGGCGATTCAACCCTTCTCTACCCTAATTCCATCTCTCAAATACTCTTCCAACCTCCAAAATCAAAAAATTCACCCCTATCACCAAAAATCCGAAACCCTAAATTTCGCCCCAATTCCAAAATTATCAATTTTGGATCAATTGAAGATCAAGAACACATTTTTAAGGGATTCAAGCTAAATTCAAAGGAAGGAACTCGGGTTCAAGGCATCTCGAACAAATTTTCTTCACCAAAATTCGGGTAACATCAAATTTTCTTCTCTTTAATTTTATGCAGTTGGGTTTTTGATAATATACCTCACCATGAACACTAGAGGGAAAGGAAAACTCCCAAACACAAACACAGCCGGTAACAACCGCAAGAAGCCCAGAAAAGAAAAGGCTCCACCTCCTAACTTAACCCCGACCCTTGATGCAATGGGGATTAACTTCAAGCTGAATTGGAGACTACTAAATTTGCTAGGCTTAGTGGAAAGGTTATAAAGCCTACACAATTCCCCGATCCTAATATAATGAGGGCCTTAGGAATCAATGTTACTGTACCAAGGATTGAGCAGTGGGGAATTCTTACAAACAGAAGCAAAAAATTACGAAACCATCACTCTAGAGATCTTTAATACTATGATTAAGAGAAAGAGAACTTTGATTGATAGAGCAACCGGTGAGGAGTTTGATGACATTGAATTAGAATTCCGTATTCTAAACACACATTACACCCTTGACCTTGAGATAATCAATGAAATACTTGGATGGCCTTCCCCTAGAAACATCTCAAATGTCCCACCTGCACAATTTAATGCGGACCTCTTTTGGAGACAAATCACGGGCTACACACCTTTCCTCCCTAAGACTTCCAAGGCATCCTTAAATGTCCACCTCGTCCTCCGATATATTCACAGAATGTATGCATGCACCATTTTAGCAAGAGAGGACAAGGGAACAATCAATAGGAATGAGTTGTTATTGTTATGGGCATTTGTTACGGGATTTAGGGGAATAAATTTGAGAAAGTGGTTTATTGATCGCCTTTGGGATCACATTGCCCCTAACTTTCCCGGTGATCCGCATATTAGGAATGATAACACTCCTTGCAATATATGTGCACATCCAAATACCCGAGGAAGGTCCCGAAGCCTGGATAGCGGTTAGAGGGTCAAGAGTGCTAGACATAGCTGCCCTTATGGTCTCGAAAAATGAACAAGGGGGCTATACTTGGTTTGTAGGGGGTGGAACAAACAAAACGCCTTACATTACTTTGCCCAATGCCAATCTCCCCGTGGTAGCAGTTAACCAACCGGGTACTTGGTTTTTTCCCTCGTGTCTTGGGTCAAGTTGAGGGTCCAAATCAAGGAC
This sequence comes from Adenophora triphylla var. japonica, assembly GCA_022495995.1. Taxonomy (NCBI): domain Eukaryota; kingdom Viridiplantae; phylum Streptophyta; class Magnoliopsida; order Asterales; family Campanulaceae; genus Adenophora; species Adenophora triphylla. The sequence goes on from JAFEMH010000227.1 coordinate 252,382, forward strand.
AAATGAGTCTTGGTTTGGACTCCTTCTTGGCCAATAAATACCGTATTGCCGCATGATCCGTGTACACTGTCACCTTCAACTCCACCAAATATTACCGAAATTTGTTGATTGCAAATACTATGGCCAATAACTCCTTCTCGGCTGTGGCATAATTGACTTGTATTTCATCGAGGGTTTTACTTGCATGGTAGATGGCATGCAACTTCTTGTTTTTCCGCTGCCCCAAAACGGCTACCACCGCATAATCGCTTGCATCACACATTATTTCGAATGGAAGATCCCAATCCGGTGGTTGCACAATGGGTGCGGAAACTAACGTCGTCTTCAGCCTATTGAAAGCTTCAAGACAAAAATCATCAAAAACAAAGGGAGCATCTTCATTAGTAGATTGGTTAGTGTTTATTATAGAGTTTTGAAAAATCCTTTATAAAACGCCGGTAAAAACCGGCATATCCCAAAAAGCTTCTTACACCCTTAACATTGGTGGGTGTAGGTAATTTTTCAATAACTTCAACCTTAGCCTTATCTACTTCAATCCCCTTATCGGACACCATATGTCCAAGGACAATCCCCTCATTGACCATAAAATGACATTTTTCCCAATTAATTACAAGGTTGACCTCTTCACGACGTTGCAAAACTTTTGACAAATTTTGCAAGCATTCATCAAAAGAACAACCATAAACTGAAAAATCATCCGTGAAAATTTTCATTATATTTTCTATAAAATCTGAAAATATGGCAATCAGACCAAACCAGCTGATGCTCGGCCGAGCACTACCCTTGACTAGGCCAAGCAAATGACATCAGAATATAGCCTTTTCTGGAAGGCCTTGCTCGGCCGAGCACCACCCTTGACTCGGTCGAGCATATGATGTTCAGTCAAAAAGGTGCCTTTTCAAGATAACTTTTGGAGGAGTCCCAACCTTTTATCCAAATGCTTATATCTAAAACGTTTTCCAGACATCCAGATATCCAGGAACATTGTAAACATACTCTAGTATAGATTTGTATTTCATAACATCAATTATTCTCAATTCATTCCATATTTTTATGAGTTTATTGATTGTTCTTGAGATACTATTTTGAAGATTGAAGTAATACAAGTATTGAAGATTTCTTTCCAACCATTGTCTCTCTTTTAATTACAAGAATACGTATATCTATCCTTTATCTATTATTTCATGTTTTATATTTATTTTCTTGTCTTCATAATTTCAATGGCTAGTGAGTAATCCCCCTAATTTTTTGGGTTGGAAACTCGGCAATTATGTGTTCATCTTTATAATTCATGTTTCTCTTCTTCTCCATGTCAAATCAATTCTTTTCTTATTTTTCTTAACGCTTACAGTAGGGAGACGTCCTTATTTGTATGATTTTAGTTAATCAAGAGATGGACTTAGCGTTGAATCTTGATTAACGGAACCATATGAATTGAACTGGGTATCATTAATCACGAGAGTAGTTTAATGGCCTAGGGATGATCATTTAGTGAAAAATACGTGGGATTAACATGAACTATAATGGATTTTGACTAATGTATGGAACCCTCGAAAGATAGGCCGTGTTAGTTTTAAAATGCGTGTGCTAGGAATTGATCGTAAGTAGTTAGCACAACTTATCGTATCATCCTTGATTTATGACATGAATAATATATAAAAGCATAATTTATTTGATGAGTACATATTGTTTGATTTCCAATCCCGAGAATATCTTCATCATATAGAGTTTAATTCAAAGTTGAGTAATTTGTATTTGTTTCTAGATATTCAACACAATAATTCTCCCCCAATCATATTTTATTTACTTATTTTACATAAAAGCAAGTGTTACATATAGTAACATTGTCCTCGTGGAATTCGACCCGCGTTTGCCCCTTTCTATACTACATACACATTGTGCACTTGCGGTATAATAAACTAAGCCGATAGGTTTTGGCTTTGACACTCAACTTTAAAACTAAAGATTCTTCAAATGTTTTTAGTTTAAACAATCAGATGAGGTAATGGTTTGGACAGACTCTTCTCATTCAAAATGTTGCAATCCTTCCCCTCCCCCTTTTAACCTTAGCATTTGCTCCCACTAATATTCTTCCTTGAGAAGAATTTCCCCATTTAACATCAATGTTGATAATAGTACGAAGATACTATTGATACCAAGAGAGGATACATATACGAGTTTTGGAGCTTGAAAAAGGTATGGGTGGATAATATTGGCTATAGAATGTTGGACAGAGCTTTCTTTACATGTGGATTCTTTATGCAATAACAATTCAGGATGTAGTTGTAAAAGAAGTGATCTTCATAGTTTCTACTAATATTGCCCCTACGATGGTGGACTGATAGTGGTTTCAACTTGCAATGGTCAATTCAAAGTTGAAGCTTTTTTGAGGAGAGAAATTGGTAATTTATCTTGTTATGCTTTCAACATTCAAAACTAATCAGTAAGCACTCTGACAACAAAAAGCTGCAGGAAACACTAGTAGTGCTTACCTCTTCACTGACGAAAAAGCGCATCATGTTGTAGTACAAGTAACGCCTCGGGCCTGCAGCATCAAACAAGTTTTAGACAATTTTGGTTTTGCATGAACTCCAGGAAAAAAAAAAAAAAACCTTAAGATGATGGCTAGGGATCCATTGTAACTATAAGACAATATTGGCAACCACTATAGGGTAACAAACTCAACTTAAAACTGAAGCTTTATCCATAATAAACATAGACAGAAAGGAAAATATGCATGTATAGTCCAGGATCAAAAACTCGGACAAAATAATAAGGGAAGGTTGGTGTTATTAAATTAAATCCTCAAACATATACAGTAACTCCCTCCTTAGCTCAAAACTTGTTGTATGGAAAGGAAATGGTAAGATTTAGAACCATACTTTTCAGAATCAGAAGCCCAGTACCAATAACAGCCCCGCTAGTAATGAATGGATATGAAGCTGCCAGACAAATGCCCTCTGCAAGCAACAATATGCAAATTTGATGTGAGCGGCAAAACATAAAGTAAAATTTGGAGTATCAGGGGTGAATTGTGATGAACCTTTAATCTTTCCAAAAGCAATGTCCTCGTAAACAGAAAAATCAGACTTCACATCTTGCAGAGAATCCTGAAACCAAGTTTCCAAGTTAGAAATAGTTGCATGCACTGCCAAATTGTCTTCATCTTCCACACCCAAAATTATAATAAATAAATGAACTTTCTGGTTAACATTATACACCCACGTATTATTTTCAATAAATATACAGAAACCAATAATTTAAAAGAGTGATGGCATTCGCACTCCAACTGTCATCTTCCTAATGTAAGAAATATTGGAGTAACACGTTTTTCCAATCTGGGATCCTTCAAATACAAAACTCCAATTGCCATTCAACATAACCTAGTTCCAACTCTAAACTGTTCCTCACGAGTTACAATCTTCTTTCTTACACCCTAGAGTAGTATAAAGCATGAATTCTTTTTCTTTTTCATCATTTGGCTGCTGAGAAAAATTAATCTATTTTCCATCTATAATCATTATTGCTTGCACACAAAACTTCATGGAACAACCACAAGTCAACGACAAGATTAATATCAGAAGTCAATACTTGCGTTAAAAAACACGCACAATCACACACTATGAACCGCATTTATTCATCTTTGAGTAGTGTGTATGCATATACAATTATACACTCCCTGAATCCCACTATGAACAACATTTATTCATCTTTGAGTAGTGTATGCATATACACTCCCTAAATCCCAAGAAAGTACCCTAAGAGAAGTCATATTTGACTAGTAACTTTCTACTTGGTTATGAGAACAAACTACATAAGGACTAACTTAAGGCGACTCTAGAATGTCAAAATAATACTTCCTCTTTCCCAAATTGCATTACCATTTTTGTCCCAAAATGTATGACCTTTCGAAACTTTTCCTTCAAAAATCTTTGTCCCTAAATGAATTTTTTTCAATATTTTTTCATAGTACTATATATTTTTGCAAAACTGAAAGTTTGAAAGTGAATAGTAAGAATATTTATAATTTTTTCCAATTAAAAATCAACCTTTTCAAAATGACTCTTGAATCCAAAATGGTCATTCATTTTGGGACGGAGGAAGTAATAGTTTTGGTGAATGCACAAAATAGATAGTCTCTAGAGCAAAATATGTAAGAAAGCTACTCGATTTGTGTACGACTGTACTGGCCCGAACAATTTGAACCAAAACCTATCAAATTTATGTATGTGCTGGTGTTTTCAGAATTTGTAAGGCGTATGAGTGTGTGTGTGTGCAATTGTTGGGAAGTTCGCCAGTTGTTCAATAACATGTGGATTCAGAAAACTCATAGTCTAATGTGTTAGCAAGCTTCCAGTGAACTAGAACACTGCCACGATATTCATTTTACATTCGTTCAATTTGCATCATCAACTAAACAAAATAAATCAAAATTGCAACCAATTAAGTGAACACATACAAGAGTCATTTGGAGGTGCGCGGAGGAGGTGGAACGAATTTCATCGAAGCGAGATCTGGAGCGACGAACCGCCGATTGCAGTGCTTCCTCTGCCGTTTTATGAGCGATCACTGCTTGTTTGATGGCGTAATCTATCCACGCCGGTGCGTCGACCAAGGGTTTCACTTTCTCTTCGACGAAATATCCTTCTGTAGACGGCAGTGACGGTGGTAGTGGTGGTGCCGGTGGCTTATCTGCTATTGATTCGTCAGTCGCCATTGTTTCGGGGAGGTTCGATTGTAAAGCAAAGCTATATCGGTTCGAAGGCGTCAAAGGTGTTGCTCTTTCGTCCGGTGATGGTGTAGATCCGTTATGCTCTTGGGTGGATTGTTCAACCCGAATTATGTAAGCGGGTCATAAGCAAGTGTTTTTCTTTTTCTTTGTAGAATTAATATTATGATTTTATTTATTTTTTTTATATATTTTTTCCTTCTATAATCTTCTTACTTGCCAAAAACTTATAAAAAATGCGTTTTTGTTAACTTAACAAAAAACTTGTTTTAAATAAAGGGCGGCTCTCTCACTTTCTCTCACTAAACGCAAACACGCTTCTCTCTCTCACTATACGCAAATAACAGAGAGCCCCTTCCCCGGTTGTCTTCCTCACCAAATCTCCTCACCGGCGCTTCTTCCCCAAATCACCTCCCAACCAAACAACAAACTAATCATTCCATAATCGCCTCACCGTGTTCTCTCTCTCTCATCTTCGAGCTCTCCCAAAACCGGCAACCTTCACCAAACAACGCCCCTTCAATTTCACCGGCGAATCCTTACTGCAACAACGATCTTCCTCCAATTTCACCGGCGAATCCTTACTGCAACAACGATCTTCCTCCAATTTCACCGGCGAATCCTTGCCAGTGATTACACCTTCGGAGCCCAAATCGACATCACGGTGGGTGAAAATGCACACACGCTCGAATCAATGAACTTGTCTTCCGATCTCAAATTGCTAATTAACGGCCTGAATTCAAATGGGATTCGAGCAAGTTTCAGGGAAATTGAATTTAAGTAGAGTAGATCTTTTGCTTTGCTGAGAATGATCCGAACAGAGAGCCGAACAAATCATTTGGGATTTTTGAGTGCCAGCCTACCTGATTTTGAATGCCAGTGTAGGTTATTTTGAAGTGCCAGTATATGTTTTTATGAGTGCTAGTGTTTGTGTTTTTTGAGAGCCATCAGACAGTTCATGTATTTTTCAATGGCAGTTCATGTAATTTTGAATGCCAGTTTATGTAATTTTGAATGCCAGTTCATGTATTTTTGAATGCCAGTTCATGTAATTTTGAATGCCATGTATTTTTGAATGCCAGTTCATGTAATTTTGAATGCCAGTCCATGTTTTTTTGAATGTCAGTTCATGTTTTTTTGAATATCAGCAAAAATAATTATCAGTGTTTTTGAGTGCCAGTATATGCATTTTTGAGTGCCAGTAAATGTGTTTTCAAATGCCAGTCCATGTATTTTTGAATGCCAGTGCTTGTATTTTTGAGAGCCAGCAAAAATATTAGTGTAACAAAGTGACAGTGTTAGTGTAACAGAGTGCCAGTGTGAAGAGTGCCAGTTCATGTATATAAAAGTGCCCGTGTAAAAAGTGTTAGTTTCATGTTTATAAAATGCCAGTATGAAATCACTGGTCATTTGTAATATTAACACTGGCATTTATCATGATTGCCAGTAATTACAAAAATGCCACCGTTTATTTTGAACAGCGCTTTGAAAAACACGTTTTTCCTTATCTTAAGAAAAAACTAGTTTTTTATAAGACCAACTCTTCTTACTTTCTCATTTAATCATCATAAAATACTAAGATCAAAGGAAATTAAAATAAGAAGCATGATTAGCAACAAATTAATTAGAAGTAGTTAGAATCTTGAGTAATTCAACTTAGTTAAGTTGGAGTTGGCCATTTTGGGTCGAAACCAGTGGGAGGCCCGTGCAAACCGTGGCCCGTGTACCGTAAAGCCCGCATTCGTGGAGCCCGTGGACCGTGTAGACCGCTTCGTATAAGGGACGGGTCTGGACTGGGTATAGGGAGACGGGCCGGGCTTTGGCTCGCGAATCAGAAGATATGTTGGGTCTGTGGCCGTTTGGCCCGTTGAACCCTTCTTCTTCTTTTTTCTTTTTGTAAATGTCTAAAATATCTATATTACAATTGGGAAGGGAGTTAACCACCGAGACAAAGAGCGGCCGAGATTGATTCTCAAAAAATTGATCTGACGGTGCTCGATTCTCCTTCCATTAACCGGTTATAACTCCTCCACTTTCTCCTCCATCATCAACCAGTTATAACTTATAACCTCCCCTTATCCTCTATAAACTGGCGCCCCTCTCTTTTCATTCACACTCTTCACATCCCATGATGATGCAAGAGTTGGTGGAGATGAAGAAGGAGGATCAGAGTAAGCAGGACCAGAGGAAAGAGGCTGGAACAATTTTGGATTTGACCTTAATTAAAAGCAGCAAATGTGAAAGTAAAGGGGTCTGTGATGGTGTCGGAGTGAAGAAAACAGCAACAGCAGGGCATAAGCGAAGAAATCGTTGTCGGCGGTAACCGAAGTGAAGGAACATTTTGACAAGCTGGTCCTCCTTCACGGCTCCTCTATCTCTTCTCTCTGTCTCTACAATGCTTTTCTCTACACATTGTTGACAATCAGAAAATTATGAGGTTCCACTTCTAATGGATGGGTTCGCAAAAAGTAATGGGAATAAATTTATGAAAAATAATATTTATTGGTTTGTGTAAATGAGGAATTTTTCAATTTTTGATATGAAGAGCAAAAGAGATTGGGGTATGGAAGGTAAATACGAGGAAAGAGGTTTGGTTTTGGGGTTTGTATCTTGAATTGAGTGGATACAATGTCCACATTCATTTGCAAGTTTCAAGGAAATCTTAGTTGTCATGGGTTTATATACTCCCTCCGTCCCGCCCGAAAAGCCACAAATTTTCATTTTGGGTGTCCCATTCAAAAAGGCACTTTTCCAAAAAGGAAAGTTTTTTTTACTATTTCACCCACTCATTCTCTCTCCTACTTTACTTTTACACTCACAACATTCTTTCTCCTAACTATTCCTCCCACTCATTCTCTCTCCTATTTAATTTTTCATACTCACAACATTTAAACTTTTTCTCTTTCCTACATCACTTTCCTTAATTTGCGTGCGAGGTCCATTTTGTGGCTTTTCAGGCGGGACGGAGGGAGTATATCCAATATGTACTGAAGTAATGAATGTATTAAAAAAATGTGTGTATGATAGTACTCATGTTTGGGTATCCAAAAATTTGACTGCGTATAAATTTTCAAGTTAGTATTTAATACTTATTTTGTCCCAAACTAATTGAAAATTTTTTGTTCTAAAATGAATGATCTTATAAAAAAGTTTTTTTTTCATTATTATGTATTTGGATTTTTGTATATACAGTATGTTTTAGGTAATACTAGTACTCTGTACCCGTGCCAATGGCACGGTGACAGTATGAAAGGGGAAAGAACATCCTACAATTCAAATTTTCTTCATCACGTTACCCCCACCAGCACTCACTTTCTTCTTTCCTGTCCCCCCCCTCCTATCCCCCACCCCACTTACTTTCCTATTTTTCGCAATTTTCAACCCACACAATACCATTTTTTTTGGTAACCTTGTCTACCCAAATACTACTAAGCAATAAAAAAAAGGCGAATGACATTTTGGGCTCAAAAGTTTAGGGGGTGTTTCTAAGATGGGCCACATTCTATCACTAATTATAATATAGGGTCCAAAGTTCATATTATGTTAACAATTTAGGATTTTTAACCAATTTTGTTAGAAAATCCCGTTAAATGATCACGTGCAAGTCACATGTCATTTAACGGAGGATGTTTTTTAACACAAATTCTTTCGTTGTTGTTTTAATGCAAATTAAATGAAAATAAATTAACCATATGGTCCCTCAAATGATTTATAACTTTAGTAATCAACCTTTTATTATTTTCTATTTTATAATATTTTTGAGGATAATTGTATAATTTTAATGCTTCAAAAATAAAAGTATAATGCTTTAAAAAAAAGGTATAATATTTCTCACAACTTTCTAAGAACAATTGTCTGTTTGATCCCACCTTTGGTTGGAACTCGACCTCTGATCCTTGTCAATGGAATGGTATAACTTGCGATGATCGGAACCATTCGATCAAAAGAATCTTTCTCGATAGTCTTGAATTAGATGGAACTTTTGATCCCGGTAGTCTTTGTAAATCTCCCCCTCTTGCTGATTCTCTTACATTTATCAGTCTGAGTAATAACATTCTTCATATAGATGATCTTTCAGATTGCAGACAACTAACTCATATCCATGCCAATCAAAACCGTTTCAATGGCACCCTTCCTGAATCTCTACCCAAACTGAACAATCTCAAAAGACTCGACATTTCAAACAATAACTTCTCTGGTATTTTGCCTGAGATTTGGATCAAGAAAACACAATAAAATCAAAAAATGGTGGACTTTCGAGGGATCAGATTCTCATGTACGGAGGTTATATTCTCATAGCTTTGGCTCTGTTCTTTCTCGTCTTCCTCAAGGTTTGCAGTAAAAAGGGTAAGAAAAAAACAGAGGAGAAAGAACTATAAAGTGGCAGCCATTGATGAAAGTATTTGCACCAAGCGTAGTTTTATCTCGAGCGAGTATAAAATAGCTATTGATAAATTTATTTAATTTGAAAAAATCCATCACCACCATCCTCGCCATTAAACAATCGCAACAACACAAAATCACCCATATAAATTCAAGGGAGAAGAAGCTGTGTCAAGGGAGAAGAAATGGGTGCTGCTTATCTAGATAGAGAGAGAGAGGGGAAAGAAGAAGCTGTGTGAAGGGAAAAAATGCTGCATATAGAAGTTAAGAAACGGTAGATAGAAGTTAAGAAACCGTAGAGAAGTTATCAGTGGTGGGATAATTAGGTTAATTTTAGGCCGTTCGATCTATTTTTTGAGAAGCAATCCTAGCCGTTCTTTGTCTCAGCGGTTACTACCCTTCTCTATTGTAATATAGATTTTTTGGGAATCGGGAAATATTTGGGAGAGTTGATTGATTATATTTATAGAGAGAGAGAGAGAGAGGAAAGTAATGTGGTACATAGAAAATAGGGAAAGAGTAGGGATAATGGTTCTTTTAAGAAGAAAAACTGTTAAGAGGAAATTTAGATGCTCAATTTTTTATTTATTTATTTATTTTGAAAATTAAAATAAGATGATAAACTCATTTTAAATTCACTATTAGAGCCAAATTGTTATTTGCTGAAGATCATTAATTGCCTTTCTCTTGGCCTAGAATGCTTACTTGAACTATGTTAATTGAAGCGGATACAACTTAATCACAGTGAATGGATCAGACGTCCAACTCCATATGTCTCTCTCTGAGTATTTGACAGGCTTTTATTTGAGGTGTGAAATCATGAGTTCAGAGGAATCCCTAAATTATGAAGTATGCAGTAATCAATAACATACCCGTTGACATCGATCTCTCGATGCAATTCTAATCATAATGTTTTTTTAAAGATTTCAGGCGCATTAATATTGGGCTTCAAAAGCGTATAATTTTGGCAAAAAGATGAAATTGTTGTGAAGGTCCAGTAGCATTCGTAAATTTAGTTTTGATACTCCCTCCGTCCCAAGATGAATATTCAAAAGATAGTTCAAATATACTTTGTCAATAATCTCTGTTATATATTTATACAGTATGTAAATTTTGGCATCTACATATTGCTGGTGTTGTGGGTTTATAATTTAGGGTACTATATTAATATACACCCCTATTCATTCATTAATCTGGCTCCCCTACTCTCCATTGGACTATAAGCCATGATGCAAAGCCTAACTTACAAATGGAACTAACTCAAGTTTATTTATTTATTTTGGTTGAATCCAATGCCTATATACAGATGAGTGAGTTCGATTCATTGTGGTTCTAATTTGGCCAGGAAAGTTGTGAGGATTCACTAATTATCGGGGTACAGCAATACAACAGCACATGCAGCAACAATTGGGATAGAGAATACAAAAACTCTGGAAATCTTCAATGCATTTCTCGGAACAATTTATTTCTCAAGATTTTCATGATGTTTGATGATTTAAGTTGGTTTCGCAATACATCAAGAGCTTAAGATTTGGTTAATTTGTTCAGAGTGTTATTACCTACTTAAATTGAGTTGGGAACATAATGTTTGTTTGAATGCCTCTCTTATATAACTATATGTTTGTTGCTTGAAGTTTCAAGTGAAATTGACAGAATGTTCCTAATTACTATACATGGTGTTAATAGTCATACGTTTCCTTTATGATTTTCCCCCAGAATTTTGGTTTTTAATGTATGGTCTTTTATCTTTAAACTTAAATCATGTCAAGAAGAGAGTGTTTTGGTAAAATTCTGAGCCTAATTTTTTATTTTTATTTTAAAACAAACTAGCATTACTAACTGTCACGACCCTAGGTTCGGGCACTGATTTGGCCATGTGTTAAGCACATGGGGGTTGGGGTGTGTTGTATCTCCTCTTATGCATTATGTGTTATATGAAATGATTACGTGTTTATTTGGCTAGATTGCTAAATTACATGGTTTAGATGTTATTAAATTGATTTTGAAAATAATGTCTTAATGAAAGAAATGGGGAATTTGTATAGTAAAATAATAACACTTGAAAGTTTAAATGAAAGTATTATAAAAAGTTTGAGGAGCTTACGTGTAATTATAATTTTAAAGTGGTGGTGTGTAGGAGATTAGAAATTGGAGGAGCTAAAGTGTAAAATTGGTTATATAAATATCCTTCTAGTTTATCCAAGAAGATTATTATCACCTCCTCAGTTCTCTTTTCTTCTCCTACGTTCTAAGAAGCTTAAACCCTAGCTGAGCTTCATAAAATTCCAGCAATTCAGCCGTGGAGTTGTTGTTGATTCCGTCTTCAAATTAATGCTAAGGGAGTTGAATAGAGCAAGAAGAGCCGATCACCTCCTCCTTTTATTTTGATAAAAATTAGTAAGTTGTTATGTTTCTTTCAAATAACTGTTCATAATATGTTTAATGATGTTATTGTGAAGTTATGAATGATTTGTGTAAAGTGGAAATCAGTTCTTGGTGTTTGAAATGAAAAGAAAAGAGTTGGTTGAATACTTTGAGTTCTTGCCATGGGGTTGAGAATTTGAAGGTGTTAGATGTGTTAAGGGTGTGTTATATGGCTTCAAGAGTGTCTAGTTATGTGTTTTAATACTGGTAGATGAAGTTGGGATCACTCTACAAGAGTTGAACTGAGAGTTTGAGTTGTTGTTGTTGTTGCTGATGTTATGCAGCAAAGGATATCAGTTTCTGAGCTGAGGCACGACTCGTGCCCTGAAGCACGAGTCGTGACCTTGCTTGGACGAGTAGTGCGACACCATGTAACTGGTGGAACAGTCGTGCCCAATCCCAGGACAACTGTATCTGGTGGGGTGTAATAGGGCACGAGTCGTGCCCTACCCTGCAGACCTTGAACTGATTTTGAAGCATTGAACACCTAGTTTAATGGGTATGAATTAAGTCACTCTTTAATGAGGATTCAAGTACAACTTTAGTACAATAATGTGGAACTTGAATTGGTTCAAATGGATAATGGGAAATGTGTTCAATATCGTCTTAAAAAGGGTTGAGAGGCAATTATGAAACTTGAACCAAAGTGGATAAAACTTGGTAATTGAACTTGGAACCTTTATAGAAGGTGTATAATGTTATATTATGAATGCTTAGGGTTACTTGTATGTTGTTATACCTCTATGTGGTTACATGTATATGGTTATTGGGTTAAATGGTGCATAAAATGTATGGTGCACTACTTTATTGATTGAGACAGAAGTGGTAATACCCTGTTACTAAATTATACCTTGGGTATTGAATGTGTAGGCCTCATATATGATACAAGGTGCCTTATGTGGTTATAGGTTTAGATAGTGCGTGAAATATATGTTGCACTGTATATTGGGATTGATCATGGATATGTAGGACTTATGTGATATATTATGTGCCATAAGTGTTTACATGTTCATAGTTGGTTGTGCACCTAGTGTTTAAATACATGTTGCACTGTTTCATTTGTTGAGCATGAGTATTCATATCCTGTTATTGGATTGTTGTTATTCAATAGTGTTGAAATATATGTGCACTATTGTGATTGGTTTAACATGAATTGCAGTTCCATGTTATATATATGTGTTGATGTCCTCTGGGGTGGACTTACTTTCAAGTATCTGTTATGTGCTTGAATATAGTTGTATCAGCTAAGATTCGGGGGTATAGGGGATACCATCACTTGTGAGAAAATATTTCATAAGGTGCTTGGGTTGCCTTATACTTGTTACCCTTCACTCCCTTCTGTGGCCACGGAGAGGGGTCTCAGCTTCTGTGGATATGTGCAGTCATGCCACAAGATAGCGAGGCAACTTATATGGATCTCTGTTCGGGGTCGTATAAGACGTGAATAAGCACTAGCAGTTCACGAGAGCGGAGTATTCCTCCCACCGTAGTACTACATATGACCCAGATTGGGAAAGGTAAAAAGAAGGTAACGGAATGTGTTTACCGCTTTACCAATGTGATTATTAGCAACCTGTTTGGTGTTGCATATTTGATATTACATGAGAAACCTGTGTGTGTTGCATATTATGTGAGCAACCTGTTTATGTGGTGCTTATTGTAGGACTTGCGGGGCAGGAGGAAAAGGTAACGTAAAGTGATTACTGTTTTCCAATGTGATTGTGAGCAACCTGTTATGTGTTGCATATTGTATGGCATATTGTTGCATACATAATAACTTGCTGAGATTTTATCTCACCCCTTCTCCCTTTACTGTTTTAGATTCAGCTGAGACAGGTGGACCATACCGGTGAGGCCGGGAAGGAGTTTGGATCGTATTTTTGGTTGTCAGGGTATGTACTTATTTGTGTGGGAGTTGGGAGTAGTTGTGGTTATTTTATACTGAGAAACTGTTATAAAACATTTTCAGTATTTAATGTTGTAATTAATCTTGGGATTGGCTTGTTTTAAGGTTGGCTCGTGTAAGCCGTTGCAGTTGTGGTATTTGTAAATGATACAGGTTATAACTAGTAGAACCAGGTTTATATTTCACCTCTATGTAGGGAGGTTATTTTGAAATGGTTTTGAAAATGGGTTGTTATAGTTTTCAAGTTGATCTAAAAGAAAAGTTTTTGAAAAAGGTATGTTTTGGAACCCTTCCATCCTGGGACACGGGTTTTAGGTTCCGGGAGTTGGGAGACGCCCACACTAACTGCTAACCCATTTATAGTTACCAATTAGGTCCAACCATTTGCAAAACTAGCACGACGTATCAATAATAGAAGGAGGAATTGAATTTTGTAGAATCACAATTGTTTAGGCGTCACTCCGTGCCTTTAGCACGGGGGTTAGTACTAGTACTCATATATATTTGTTAATAAATCTGTTTGAGGGGTATTTTCGTTCAACTTATATATAACGGCCCATTTATCAGATTTTAATTTTTTGTGACATAATTACCCCTCCCAACAGCCATATTTAGGGGTAAATTTGGTTCAAAATAAATTTATAATTAGTATAAATAGAAGAGGAAGTCTTACCATTTTTCTCACACACAAAAAAAAAAAAATTCAATCCATCATATAATTCTCTCAAACCCAAACCATCAAATTATTTCCAAAACAAATGTTTGTGATTACATCGTAAGAATTTAAGATAATTTTATTATTACTAATTAAATATTGTGTTTAGTAGTTAATTTTTTTTTAAATCTTCATAAATTTCGAAAATTCCAAAAAATTTTACTTTTATTCCGAAAATTACAAAAAAAATATAATTGTTTACTTTTATTGTTAGTAAATTATTGCCAAAAGTATTTAATCTTAATAAATTTTCAAAAATTCTAAAAATATTTTTTTAAGTGTTGCATTTTTAATTTTAATTGCTAGATAATTTATATCGCTAGTTTTCATGAAAGATATAGTTAATGATATAATTGCATATCCCAACCCCTCCACCACAAAATCAAACCCCACGAAATGTACCCCATCAAAATTTAGGACCAATTGATAATTCTCTTTTGCATCATAATGATCAAATTATATTTGATCTAATTAATCAATACTCGAACCCAATCAACACCCCTCCATTTCCCGGCTAAACTCCGGATTCGACCCCGGATTGGATCTTATGATTAAGTTTTCCTCATTAGGTGGCTTGTTTGATAAATTTTATGAGAACACGAGTTCCGAGCTTAACGCAGACGTCGTAAACACTTTGTCCAAGAGCAAACTGAGGAAAATTCACACAATCATATATCGTTTGTTCGACCACTATTTTAGAACACTAAAGGAGCCAAACACAACATCTGAATGAAAAGGGAGTGAAGCAACAAAAATGTTAAAAAATAAGTATGGGGTTTCATGACAAAAGGAGAAACTTTATCCTTATCTAGTAGTGGTTCTCAAAGTTGTGTAGATGAATTACACTAATACCTTGAAAGCCTATATTACCCTTTAGATAGTGAAAGTTTTGAAAGCTTGAATATCATATAATGGTGGAAATCGCATGCTAATATTTATCATATTCTTTCGGTGATGTCATGTGATCTACTTACCCCTCTGGCGTCCACAGTAGTATTGTAGGCTGCTTTTAGTGCTGAAGAAAGAGTCGTGACGTTAAATCGAAACCAACTCAAACCCGTTGTTATCGAGAAATTAATTTCTCTTGAGGAATGGGATGACGCGTATTTGAAAAAACAAGGCACATTATGGGATCTTGAATACGATGATTATGAAATCCTCGAATAAGACAATATCAATGAGAAGTTTTTGCGAGAAGAGTCTTAGAAGAAGAAGAAGAATTCAACAAATTCAAAGATCTTAAAGCAATAAAAATTTTGAAGACCTAAAGCTTTTTTAATACTTTGAAGATTTGAAGAAAATAATTAGTTTGAAAATTTGAATACTCATTTATTTTCAAAACTTTGTTAAATTTGAACACTTTGTTAAATTTTTAAACCATGTCATTTGAAGATTTGAAGACTTTTTATTTTAATACTATGTAATTTTAAATTTTATCATTTGAAGACAATGAAAATTTCCCCAAAAAATTATGAAATAAATATTCATAGAGGTTCTATTATTAAATTGATTACATTATTACCTCATTTAATTTATTTTTTAAAGAAGAAATATATGCTATTTATCAACAAATAAAAATTATTTAAACTAAATTGTTTTCTAAAAGGTATAATTTATATCTTTTAGAAAATAATTTAGTTTGAATAATTTTTATTTGTTGATACCGTATAAACTATTGTTTTGTTATATCTATAAAACAACTAATTTTCTTATGTATAAGTGATTTTATATTTTAAAAAATAGTTTATTAAATACCAAATTACTTTTATTTTTTCCATAATTTTTTTGATGTTTTCTGATTTTTTCTGATTTAAAAACAAATAAAAAAAGGAAAACCCTTTTAGGCCCGTAAATCTTCATATTCGGCTCAAACGGGCGAGATTGGATGGGAAATTTGGGACTGGCCGGGTTTAGGCCTGTGTCGTGAGACGGACTGACTGGTTTAAGCCCGCTTGAGAAACGGGATAGGGCGAATAGGTCGGTCCGCCCGTTTGGCCATCTCCAAGTTCAGTCAAACATAATGCTAAGGTTTTTAGTTATTTTGTTAATTAAAATGAACAATGAGACCTAGTTGTCATTCTTAAAAAAAAAAAAAACTATCTACCCCACTTTCCTTCTATTTTAATTTTCATACTAACAACATTTATTTTTTCTTAATTTTCGTGTAAAATCAAAGTTAGAATATTAAACCGGGTCGGAAGGAGGTAGTATAATTTTTTTCAAAAAACTTTGTTACTAATAAAAAACAACTTTTACATTGCTCATTGTATTTTTGCACAATTAAAATTTTGGAAGTGAATATCAAAAATATTTATCATTTTTTTCTTTGAAAAGTCAATTTTTTCAAAATAATCTTTAAATTCAAAATTATCATTTGTTCTAAGACGAAAAGAGTATAGGTAAGTTCGGTTTGTTTCTTAATCAGTGGAGAGTGGTAGTGACCATGAGAATAAGAGACGATGGGACCTATGGAGAAAGAAATAGGGAGGCCCCGCCGGTGACTTTGAAGGGGGTAAGGATGTGTATGTAATTTCGAAGTTGTGAAAATACTAGTATTCATGCATGTGCCAATGGCACGGTGACGGTATGCATGGTGATTAAGTAAAAAAATTGAAAAATGAATACCATTAAAAACTACCCAATATCTTAGAATTCATCAAAATAGTAAATCAAATATGAGACATTATATACAAAATAAAGAACTACTGAATATGATAATTTTGAAAATGGTTTTGTTATGTATTTACAATTCCAGGGAATCTATTTTCAATTCATTTCAAAATACTCATTAACTAATTTGGTTGGAGGACAAACATTTACTGCCCATGGGAATGGACTTCACCAGCCACACCTTCATCAATCCATTCTGACTCCAAGTGCATGCTGTAAAACCATCATCCAGTCCTCCTCCGCCACTTCATGCATCAAAAACAATGTGATACACCTGATGGGACCTGTATGGCCGCACAGGACGGCTACACATACATGTTGACCGCCACCTAATTCTTCCATAAACCAATAAGCTGGTGGCATGAAATCTAAGACATTGTGGTGTGAACTTTGCTTGAAAATTTTACAAAGAACTTTAATTCATTTGTTTTTAACCAAATTATGTGCATTTACTTCAGTGTGTTGTGCTCCAGAGTCCAGCCACGCCCCCATACCTAGGTCGTGAAAGGCACCTTTTGATCCTTGATAATCCTTCAACCTATAAAAAATACAATAGCATGTGATGGTTAAGAGCAAAGAAATATTCCCTCTTTTCCAAAAAAAAAAAAAAATATTCAAAAAAAATCTAAATTTGCTCAAGATCATTCATTTTGGAATGAATGGAGTAAGATTCTACACACTAAATTCAAAGGAACTAAAGACTAAAAGGCCAAGATATAAAAGGCAAGAATATGCATAAGAAAAATTTAAGCACCAACAAACCTATTTAGCAGTAAAACAATGCATACAGTAAGAGTGTGTGTGGGTGTGTGTGATTCCTCCTCCGTGCCTAAATAATTGTCGATTTTTTTTTCCAAATTTGCTTTAGAAGCAAATTAGAAACTTTTTTCGACATTCATTTAGGACATAGGGAGTAATAGACAGAAGTTGTAATTCCAGCCTCATTAACAAAACAACAGTTATAGATTCAACAACGTCAATTTGACTGAACTAAAACCATGAATTTTAAGATTCAAAACCTTCAAAATCATAAAATTTTGTGGAGCCAACACACAACACACACACACTTACATATACTCCCTCCGTCCCATTAGTAATGGGAAATTTACTGTAGATACGGGAATTAAGGAAAAGTGAATTATAGTGGAGGAAATAGTGAATTATAATGGTGTTGTGAGTATTAAAATAATGTAGGAGAGAGAATGAGTGGAGGGAATAGTAAAGATTCCTTTCCATTTTAGGAAGTTTGTGGTTTGTAATGGGACGACCAAAAAGGAAAGTTTGTGGTTTGTAATGGGACGGAGGGAGTATATGACAATAGTATTTCTAGGAGTCAAATATCATAACATAACCAAGTCACGTGATCGATGACTACGTTCGGTGGAATGTCTCTATGGAGAAGAGTCGTGGCTACCGGAGTCGAAGGAGGCCAAGGTATCAGGTTCATATTCAACACTGCTCCACTCTATACTCAAGATATAGATCCTAAGTCTGGTTTGGAAGTACTCCTCAAATATTTTCTCATTTATAACCTACCATAACACCAAGTTCATATAGTTAATTCACATAAAGCAAATTCATGTATCCATTGTAACATGAAACCAAAATTCCAGTAATACACAACAATATAGCAGAGTGATAAAAATGAATAATTCAATAAGGTATCAAATTAACTGAAGGTTTTTTTGGTCATAACAACAATTAAAAATTGAAGATTATATGAAAATAGTTTCAACCAATACCAAATAAAAATAAAATATTTAGAGAATTTTGATGTATATTCAAAATTTGTCCGTCTTAACCCTATAAACATTTTTTTCCTATCATTTCATTATCCTTCCTATTGTCCCACCACCATCCCATTTACAACATCAAACTCCAAAGAATATAGAACTCGCACCGAAGGCAACAACATTTATTTTGGGAGTTTTAAATTAAAAGAGAGAAATTAGATCAAACTCAACTCTCACAACTTACAGAAGCATATCACCTTCAGGCTTGTTGATGTTTCCTCCTCAATGCTCGCACAACCATCTGCCGAAAAATAAAACCATCTTAACCCAAAAGTTGTTTAAAGTTACAGAAATAATAGGCATACCCAAAGTGAGTGTACTTAGATTCAAGAACCATGAATGAAGAATTCATCAATACTTGGGGTCAACTAATCTTATTTGGTCCAATAAAAAGTTATCATAATTGAGTTTTAAAATACTTTTAGCATATCTTTTTTTTTTCTCTTGATGGTCTATATGGATGCCCCATTTCACAGTAGGCGGTGTCTCTTACCTACAATTCCCAATTGACATTTTAAACTAAGTGTAATACACTTAATAACTCACCATAGTTGAATGCAGCAACCTGAGGTCTAGGAAAATGTCCTGTTTCTACATCGAAATCTGCCAATTGCAAACCCTAGCCTCACTGCCATTTCATTCTCTCATATGGGGAGTAGGAACACATGATGTGATACTTTAGAAAATGGAATAAGTTATCCTCAACTACAGACTCACTAATAGCTAGGAAATTTTGAAGTTGTGAAAATATAGTGGGGATAAATATGTAAAAAGAAGATAAATCGATGCCATCTTAATGTCCTTTTATTTTCTAAGGGAAATAAAAAACGAAATCATCGACCTATTCAATTTTTGTGGAATTCATCACTAAGCTAATTTTCATTGTAAACAACCATTGTGCTGATTTTTCTTCATACTATTGATACTATTGAGATATTGACGAGATTTGTCAATATCCTTTCCATATTAATATATGTAAATTAGTTATGCTAATATTCTCCTGACATAATTATAGGGATTTGATAGAATTTGGTAGAGATAGACTTCTTGGTGGGCAAGACTATCACATTGTATATATTTGATATACTTGACACATTGTAAATCAAGAAAAATAAGTTGTTAAATTTCTCCTTCACATAATCTCGATTTCAACTTATAGCACTAACACTAATGTCATTTAATTTTTCACATGGTCCTGTATCATTCATTGGATTTGATTCTTTTCAGGGGTATCTCATGTAATTCACCTTTTTTATGTCTCTGATGACGCCAAGCTTTTCAGGGTCAAAAGCGGTTCAAGGATATCTGGCTTGATATATTTGGTGGTTTGACGTACCTAGAACACAACACAAACAAGCACCGTTAAGGTCAAAGTTGGATGTTAATCCAACTCAGGCCCTCGGGTGTGAGAGTAAGAATACTGAGTAATTAAGGCTTGGAATACCTTGAGTGTGTGTAAGTGTTTAGGGTTTGAGAATAATATAGCTTACTCAATATATTTTGAACTTACCTTGCCCAAGGGGACAAAGGTCTTCTATTTATAGGCAATGGAGAGGTGCCAGTTGAGGTAAGCAATGAGATCAGCCCTAGAGGGCACTTTGGTATTTGACTACCTACACGTGTCCGCAGCTAATTGGCCCTGTCAGGGAGGGAACATTGACTGTAGAGGGGGCATGGCTGAAAGGGACATGAGCCGTGTATATGGCTTGGCGCATTAAATGAAATAGTACGCGTCTGACTGAGCCGCATTAAATGCTTGATGGGAGAGCCGACAACTTGCATGTCAGAGCCAGTAAGCTAACGTGCTCAGTAAGGCTTGACATTAACTGGGAGGCAGGGGAGATAACCGGGAGGCAGGTATGAGCCCGCGGTCAACATCTTGGGCGCGGTCAAAGGTATTTGATGCGGGCACGGATGGAGCGGTCATACCTCCTGCGGGCACCAATCCAGCGGTCAGGATCCCTCCGGTCTTTGAGAAGGATGATCGCGGGGAGGAACGCGGTCTTGACCTCAAGGGTCTATCTGTCCGCGGTCTTGACTCCAGCGGTCTAGGGAATGCCACGTCACAGGTTCCTTGGACCAGACCGAGCGTGGGCCCGGTCCAACAGGTACGGGCTCATCAATGGCCCCTAGCTCCAAGTGTGATTATTTATGGTCTGAGCGAGGAGATACTAGAAGCTCGGTTGGTTCAGACCGCTGCTTTGGCGAGCACCAGTGTTGGCATTTTTTTGTGGGTTGTTGCTTTGCCTCCTGGGCTTATGGGCACGTTCGGGAGGCACGGATGGGAGACACGTGGCCCCTTGCATGCTGTGCCTCCCGGTTAACAAGTGGGCCCCTTGGCATATGAAAAGACGGGGCGTGGTACGTACGGGGGTACGTGTCAACCATCCAAGAGGGGTAATAAATGCTAACCGGCGGAATTTTCAAAATTTCAAACGTTTGGAGGCGGTTCACGGTTCGAGGAGCGGTTTGTGGGCTAATTAATACGGGTCAAACGGGTTTAACCCGTATTGGTAGGCCTTATAAATACCAAACCCTTCTTCCTCAAACCCTTTTTACCGTCTTCAAACCTTCAAAGAGCTAGAGAGAGAAATTTGCTGTGTGAATTTGTGTTTACATCTTTCGAATCCAACCCTCAAGCTTTTCTTTCGTAAGTAATTTTGGTGTTTCTTCTTCATCTCTTTCTATTTCTTTCTCTGGGATTAAATGACAACCCGTGAGTTTGGCCCCCGTCGTCCCATAGAACTAGGGGATGGAACCACCCCGGATACTTTTGCCGTTTGTAAACGGACTGGGGGAATTTTTAGGAAGGTAGGCTTGGGGTGGTTAAGGCTGTCCCTGTCTTGCTTTTTGTATTTTTGTGAGAAATCTCAATGGGGGCCGTTTGTCCCACCCCGGTTGTGGGAGGCCAAGAGAAAATATTTGTTAAACCGTGATGTACTGGTGTTGGGGGATACGAGTAGACTAAGAAATTTTGTAATGGGGGTTTTGTGCAGGTTTCCCCGTGAGAGGGATTCGGCTCTGAACGCCGTTGAACTTGTGAGGAGAGCGATCCGTGTCCCCGACGAGATAATTGACTGGGAAAAGTGTAAACTGATGGACTCTAATCACATTAATGAGAAGCGGGCACAAGACCCTGAGGACCTGAGTGACCCTTTAAATGTTCTCCCTCTGAGGACCGTTCTCCCTGATATTGTGCCCGCGGCCCCTGGTGCGGAGACAATTGTTCTAAGTAGCAGTGAGGAGCTTGAGCCTCTTAACTTTGAGGTGACCGGAGGCGGGGAGAATGTACCCGAGGTGGCCCACTCTAGGGGTTCCTCCACTGGTCTCTTTGGCTCCGTGAGCTCGGAGACCAAGGAGGATGACCGCGAGCAGGCGGATCGAATGGCTGCGGGCACTGCCCAGAAGGCAACAGAGATTGTTGATGCCTTCGAGGAGGACTCCGGGGAGGTGGCCCCTGCCCGAAATAGGGGCAAGCGACCAGCCATAGAGGCAAGGAAGTGGCTACCATTGACTGGGAGGAGATATATGAGGTTTATAATGTTGACCCCAAAGCCTTTCGTGTTCGCACCCTGGGGCATGTTCAGATAAATGGAAAAGACAAACTACGGCCAGAAACCATAGCTGATGTCCGCGAGGATAACCGGGCCTGTGTTTTTTATGGTGCCCAATTTGAAAATGGCCTAAAGACTTCCCTTAGATCCCTTCTTCTATTTCTTTCTGGAGTTCAATAGCTGTCTGCCAATGCACCTGACTCCCAATGCCTTCAGGGCCCTTGTCTCCTTCATAACCGCTTGCAGGGTCTTGGGCTATGAACCCACTCTTTCTGGGCTTTATGCCTATTATCAGAACCAAATCTCCAATGGAAACCTGAGTCTGAAGGCTAGGAATTACTCTACCCGGACCTTCTCTCCACCCTCCAACAAATTTGACCAATGGAATCAAAAGGATATATTGGTCATAGAGTCTAGGTTCGGCTGGCCCTTCCCCAAACCTTCAAATCCTGTTCCGATGAGGGTGTCCGCCAAAAGTTATCCTGACCCAACTCCCTCCGAGGCTCTGCGAGTTGCCCTGGAGTCCCATCTGGCCCCGTACATAGCCGATGATGTAGAGCCCGTATATGATGTGGGCGCAATTGTTGATTCTGAGCCCCTGCTCGTCTACTCAGGGGTGGCTCCTCGAAGGGAGGGCGCCCCATATGCCCCTAGAGTAGAGATAGAGGCCCAGCCTCGTGACCCTGATTGGTGGGTGCACGAGTTTTATCAGTTTGAGGCCGATTGTAAGACCTGCATGCTGGGCGCTGAATGCGTGCCTCCAGAACTAATTGGTCTCTGACTCCTTATGAAACTGCACTTTTTTCTATTGTTTTTTGATTTTTTGAACTGTCCTCTAACCATTTTTCTTTCCCTTCAGAGTAGATCCAGAAGAATACAATTTCTGATGGCCCCTCTAAGTGCCGCTCAGAT
Organism: Adenophora triphylla var. japonica; assembly: GCA_022495995.1. Classification (NCBI taxonomy): domain Eukaryota; kingdom Viridiplantae; phylum Streptophyta; class Magnoliopsida; order Asterales; family Campanulaceae; genus Adenophora; species Adenophora triphylla. Next base: position 275,468 of record JAFEMH010000227.1, read on the forward strand.
GAAGGCCAAGAATATGAAGGCCCAGAAAGAAGCTGCTGCGAGGAGGCAAGCTGAGCTGGTTGGGGCAGCGGGCATGGGTGCAAATATGCCCATTGCAAATAGGAAAACCGGGGAACCTCTGACCGGTTCGAAAGTTATCCCCACAACCGAGGAGCTGCCTCCACCCCACGCTATCCGTGCATCAACCTCTCCTGGCCGCACAATTTCCTCCGGGCATAACCAAGAGCCCAGAAAGAGGAACGAAAGAGATGGGGAGCTGGGGCATGAACAGAGGGCGTCCAAGCTTCAGAAAATTGGGGATGCACCCCTCTGGGCCACCACTGCCCCCGCTGCGATCTCCTCCACTGCTCCCCAGTAGGGGGCACAATTTGCTCTGTCTCCTACCCGGTGGCCCCACTAGCTACCCGCGAAGAGACACTGGCCATCAGAAAGAAGCTGTCTGATGTGCCCGCTGTAACCAGGGTAGACATATATGCCCGGAATGCCAATAACTCCTCCGTGGGGATTGGCCTTGTCAACCGCCTCTACTCCCCGGACTTCTACAAGAATGTAGTAGCCCAGGAGAATGCCTCTGCTCTGGTGGGGGATATAGGCCTGCCCTTACTGAGGTTTGGACTTGCCTTCCTTTGATACCTCATAATTAAAATTTTGCGAATTTTTTATAACTCTTTCTCCCCGCAGGCGGGCAAAAAAGTGCTGAGGCTGCGGGAGTGCTGCGATGGCCTGTCTGCCGAGGTTGACAGCAATACCAAAACCTTGGCGGAAAAGCTCCGCGAGCTGGAGCGGGCACAGGAGAGGGTTGGGACCTTGAACTCTCTCCTGGATGCTAAGGACAAGGACTTCTCTCAGAAGGAGGCCGATTTGAAGGACTTCTCCGAACGACTGGCAGAGGTGGAGAAGGACCTTGAAAAGGCCAAGGGGGAGCGGAATGAGCTCCGTGGAAAGAGGGCCGAGTGGGAGCCCAAAATGCTGAGCTGGCCAAGAGGTTGGAGGCATCCAAGGCCACTATCTCCACTTTGGAGACCAAAGTTGATGAACTCTCCGAGCAGCTGCTCCCACTCAGGCAGTTTCAGTTGGAGAGGGAGGCCATGCTGCTCGCTGCTCGGAAGGAAGCGATGGAGGAGTATAAAAACTCCGAGGAATTCAAGAACTTCCTCACTGCTGAGAATTTGGCCCAGTACGAGGCCGGCTGCCGGACACAGCTCCGAAATTTTGCTACCACGGGCAAGTTCTCCGCTCAGCAGTTGGCCATTATTGGCTCACTTGTTGCTACTGATGCGGAGTGCCTGCCCGGGCATGCACTAGTCCCTTTCACCGAGGACGATATCAAGGGCCTTGAGGTGGCCGCAGCGGCCTCTCTGCCCACCATTGCTGAGATTACGGCCACCGCTCTTATTGGAGAGATTGATACTCTGAGATTTGGGGATGACCCAATATCTTACGAGGAGGCCATTGCTCGCGTCCTTCCCAACGGACCGGCAATTGGTGATCTTATTCCCCAGCGGGCAGCTCCAATTCCAATCTCCACTAAGGCCGCTTTTGATCCTATCACGGACCTTCTCGTGAACAGCCTGCCTTCTCCAACTCCCAACTCTGAAGATCCCGAGGGGCAAGCTCCAATAGCTTAGGATTTTCCTTTTTTCTTTTTATGTAATAGATGGTAGGACCTTGTAATTATTCTTTATAATCAATTGAAGCATTTTTCTTAACTATTCTCTTAATCGCTTGTCTTGTAGGCTGTTTTGAGTGTTGGCAATTTTTGAGTACCTTGATACTTGCATTCTTGCTCTTACTTTTACCAGCGTTTTTGACTAACAATTAAATTTTATACTCTCCTTCCGCGGTCAAAAGCTTAGTAGGCCCTTTGCCCGCATCTTTTGAGTTTTCCTAACTCTTTATTCAAAACCCCTTGGGCTTTTTGTGAGAGTCAGCCTTATTTCTCTGTGACCGCGTTTGTTTAGCCTGTGGCAAACTTTGAGGCCTTAACCCCGGTTTGTCTATTTGGCTTTGTTAAACTCTTTTGATCACTCCCATCCATTTACACTTATTCCCAGCCTTGCGAGTTGTGGTGTAAGTCAAAAGTAGCCAAGGCAAGCTACTTTCATAGGGCATGTAGAGTGTGTCCGTGAGGCTATAGTCTACGCAACAGTAGGTAGGAGCATATTTAGCATAGAGGCCCTTTAACCTATCGGCATCTGTATCCACTTATTGGTGGTTCACGCTTTTTGACCCTTTATTCAAAACTCCTTAGAGTTTTTTGTGAGGGTCTTGTGGCGATCATGCAAGCGGGCTTATATGTAGGCCTTTGTTACATACAGGCATGCGAGTAACGGCCCTAACGAGGGCCTTCGCGCACTTAGTGGGTCTGAACTTCAGGTCTTTGTCCCCACTAGAATCCGTAGGTACGGGCATCATGACCTTTGTACCCACGTTCATCTATACCCACTTTTTCTTGGTGGTGTCACGCGGGCAGGACGGAGTATCCTCCCCGCGATCGAGTACGGGCTTAATGGCCTTTGTACCCGTATAGGCTTGCGGATCTTAATGGATTTTTGAGCATCAGTAGGTAGGAGCTCATATGCTGGCTCTTGAACCCACTGGCATCCGCTTGCGGGCATCCACCCTAGCTTTTGAGGCTGGTGGGAATAAAGTTACAATAGTTTTGCACAAAAATTTGATGGCAACTTCATACTAATATGCAGGGGTCTATACTCCCTCAAAAAAATTACAAAGATTTCAAAAGAAGTACTTTCTAAGATGATCACTATTCCAAGTGTGCTTGAGATCTTTCCCTTCCTTTGTTCGCAATATGTAGGTGCCTTCCTTGATTATTTTGGTGACCTCATACGGACCCTCCCATTTCGGGGAGAGCTTGTTGAAACCGGGCTGGGTCCCTTGGACCTCCACATTTCTGAGTACCCAATCTCCAACTGAAAAACTCCTCCTATTTACTCTTTTATCGTGGTGCTTCTTCGCCTTCTGCTTGTAGTTCACCATTTTTTCATTTGCCCGCATTCTCTTTCCTTCAAGATCGTCCAGGTCACATCTTCTGTTTACCTCATTTTGAGACTCATCGAAGTATGTGACTCTGTACGAGGGTAGGGCCACCTCAACTGGAGTCATTGGCTCTGACCCATACGTGAACGAGAAAGGAGTTTCTCCTGTAGAATTTCTTATAGTGGTGCGGATAACCCATAATGCGGTCTGGAGCTCGTCCAACCATCGTCCTCCTCGTCCCTCCAAGTTTTTCTTTAGGGCGGTCAGGACTAGCTTGTTCACAGCCTCAGCTTGGCTATTTCCCTGAGGATAAGCAACTGCGGACTGACGGTGCTGCACCTTCATTCTCACACATTTAGCAGTGAATTTCGCAGAGAATTGGGTACCATTGTCTGAAATTATTGCTCGTGGAACCCCAAATCGACAATAGATGTGATCGTGAACAAAATTTATGGTATTCTCCTCGGAGATAGTGGCTAAGCCCTTGGCTTCTGTCCACTTGGTAAAATAATCCACGGCCACAACGGCATACTTAATGTTTCCTCGAGCAGTTGGGAATGGACCAATGAGATCAATCCCCCAGGTATCAAACGGCCACGATGGTACAACCAAAGTTTGCTCTGTTGATGGTAGTCTAGGGATGTCCGCAAATCTCTAGCATTTATCACACTTTCTTACGTACTCCTGCGCATCTCTTCTCATTGTAGGCCAAAAGAATCCTTGGAATTTGATCTTATATGAGAGAGTGCGAGCACCTGGATGTCCGCCACAAACTCCCTCATGAACCTCATAGAGTAAGTTGGAGACCATGTGATTTTTGACACATCTGAGCAAAGGTTTGGTGAATGATCGTCGAAAAAGTACCCCATCGAGGATGAGGTATTTCGCGGACATCGTTCTAATGGTTCTAGCCCTTGCTGGATCCTCGGGGAGGGTCTGCTTCTCGATGTAATCCTTGATTTCATCTACCCAATTCCTTACTTGATCCTCAATATTGTTTACTTGAATTCGATCTATAGCAGGTCTCTCCGTGAATTCTATCTGGCAATCCGTCTCTAAGTCTATAATTTCTTGATCGGTTATTCTGAAGAGGAGGTCGGCTTCCACGTTATCCTCTCTCATGACTTGGTTTAGCTCATAGTAGGTGAAATTTTTGATGAGGGTTTTTGCCAGACCACAGTACTGAGTTAGCACTGGGTGGATAGTATCATACTCCCCCCTAATTTGATTTACTATGAGCTGAGAGTCACTGTTGATCTCAATATTCTGAACTCCCAAGTCTCTTGCCAATTCCATGCCCGCTATAATCGCTTCATACTCAGCCTGATTGTTTGATGCCTCGAACTTGAATCTCAAGGCCCTCTTGAATTTCTCCCCGCAAGGTGCGATCAGGAGTATGTCCGCTCCACTAATTAACTTGCTCGCAGAGCCGTCCATGAATAAAGTCCACACTTCTTCTGGACGCTCACTTGGCTGTATAATTTCAGTGTTCGAGCTATCTGGGGCTTCCTCTGATTCTGCCCGCTTTCTTTTTCCAAGGTCGCTGTCCGCCAATTTGAATGATGATTCTACCACAAAATCAACTAAGGCCTGCGCTTTGATTGTCTTTCTCGGGGAGTAGGTGATCTGGAACTCAGTGAGTTCGATAGACCAAGCTAGCATTCTTCCCGAGGACTCTGGTTTGTGTAAAACCTTTCTAAGCGGGGCCTCAGTGAGTACAGTAATAGGGTGTGCGGAAAAGTAGGCTCTTAATTTTCGAGCAGATACAAGCAAGGCGTAAGCTAACTTTTCTATATTAAGATAACGCCCTTCTACGGCGGACAATGCCTTAGATACATAATAAACTGGTTATTGGGAGTTATTATCCTCCCTTACAAGAACAGCAGCTACTGCCAGATCAGTAGCTGCCAAGAACAGAAAAAGTTCTTCCCCGTGCACCGAGCTGCTGAGTAGAGGTGGCTGCCCGAGGTATATCTTGACTTCTTCAAAAGCTTGATGGCACTCATTTCTCCATGCAAATTCATCAGGCTTCTTCCCCCCTTTTAGAGTTTTGAAGAAGGGGAGGCATCTCTCTGCTGACCGCGAGATGAAGCGGCCAAGTGCGGTGATGCGACCATTGAGTTTCTGTACATCCTTCACGCAAGCAGGAGGTTTCATGTCCAACATCGCTTGGATTTTTTCGGGATTAGCCTTTATTCCTCGCTGGTTGACCATGAATCCAAGGAACTTGCCCGCCTTCACCCCAAAGGCACATTTTAGGGGATTTAGTTTCATGTTATTGCGGCGCAAGTTTTGGAAGGTTTCCTCCACGTCGAGCTCGTGGGAGTTTTCCTTTGTCTTTATGACCATGTCATCAATGTAGGCCTCAAGGTTTCTGCCTAGTTGGTTTTTGAAGACAAGGTTGACCATTCGCTGATAGGTGGCTCCTGCATTTTTTAGCCCAAAGGGCATCATTGTGTAACAGTAAGTCTTGCCCGCAGCGATGAAAGCTACGGATCGGACATCTTCAGGAGCCATCTGGATCTGATGGTAGCCGGAGTACGCATCAATGAAGCTCAATACTCTGTGACCGGCTATTGAATCCACCAATCTGTCTATGTGAGGAAGGGGGAAGCAGTCCTTGGGGCATGCCTTATTGAGATCCGTGAAATCAACACACATTCTCCACTTGCCGTTGGACTTTTTAACCATTACTACATTTGCCAGCCATTTGGGGTAGGAAATCTCCTTTATTATCCCCCCTTTCAGCAATTTCTCCACCTCTTCCTTGATCGCGATTTCTTTCTCCGGGGAGAAGTACCTTGATTTTTGGTGAATGTTCTTGAAGGATGGGTCATCATTGATTTTATGGAGGATCACGTCCTCGCTGATTCCCTGCATATCCTCCACTCTCCAAGCGAACACATCACAATTTGCTTGAAGGAATTCGATGAGGATCCTTCTCTCCTCGCTGTGAATTTCCAGCCCGACCTTAACAGTTTGCTCGGGGAAGTGGAAGTTGATGACCACCTCCTCGAGCTCGTCGTTAGGTTGAAGGTCGCTGATTTCACGATTGTGCAAGGAGTCAATGATAATAGTTGGGAGATTGACCTGAGCTCCGGTCAGCGTTGCCATGGAATATATGATCTCACGGTCAACTTTTCCTTCAATTCCTCGATCAATGTAACCTCCCTCAACTGGGGCCAACTGCCTTGATTTTCTGCTCGTCTTGAGCTCCACCCTATTAGTATGGAAAGAAAGCATGCCAATTGGAATGGGTGCCGGGACAAGTGCAAGGGCCTTCCCTTTCTTTGTTTTATCCTCGCCCTCCTTCTGCGGGCAGGAGATCTGGCCTTTATCAGCTTTTCTCTTCTCCTCAAGTGCTCGGAGGAATCTCCCGGGCTGGTTCTTGATGGTAGCAACCCCGCCCGGGGTGTTAAATTTCACCCTTTGGTGGGGAACGGAAGCAACTATTCCCAATTCGGCCTGAGCACTTACGCCGAGAATGGCATTGTATTGGGAAGGAAGATCGACCACCATGAAAGTAATCTTGGCCGTCTTCTGCATGGGCTTTTCCCCAATAGTTACTTCAAACACAATCGTCCCCTTTACCCCCACGGCGTGGTTGGTGAAACCCTCCAGCATGCCCGCATAAGGAGTCAGGTTAGCCTCGGTCATTCTCATGCTCACCAACGTGTGGTAGTAGAGAATATCCCTGGCCGCGCCTGTATCAATCAAAACTCGGTGTATGTTGGCTCGGTTAATTTTCATGGGGAGAGTTAGGGGCTGAGTAGAGTGGAATAGGGAGGAGCCAAGTTCACTCTTTTTGAACCCTATTTCCTGCTTTTCCTCAGGAGCCATTGGGGGGATTAGGAAAACCTTCTCCAATGTTCGAATCTGGAGGGAGAGCTGCTTGTTGGAGGGAGGCTCCTCGCCAATGAAATTAATGTCATAATCCCCCAAATCATCATCGTAGTTGTCTCTCTCATTCCTTTTGGGGCCACGCGTGTTTCGTGCCCGCTGTTGATTATTGTTATTGGGGGTGTTGTTGTTTCCTTTAACCCATTTGGTTAGCTCCCCGTCATTGATTTTCTGCTGAATAATTTGCTTCAACTGGAAGCAGTCCTCTGTGCCATGTCCGTGGTCGTTATGATACTCACAAAACTTGGCCCTGCTCCTCTCATTTGGTTTTCGAAGCATTGGGGGAGGAGGAGGAAAGTCTGAGGCTCTCATGATTACCACTCTTGGCTCGGTGAGCTTGGTATAGACTGTTTCATCCATCGCTTTCCGGAGTTTATCTGACCCACGGCCACGGTTTTTGCCCTGGTTGTTGGTGCGGGCAGGCTCTGGGGTAGTCTCTTGTACTTGGCTTATTCTTTCTTTTGCTGAAGCTCAGGGAGCGGGCACATTGGGCTCTTCGGCGGATGCAATGGCCGAGGCCCTTTCATACATCTCCTCCACGGTTTTAGGCCGAATGGAGGCAAAATTCATCTTAAGGAGAGAGGATCTGAGGCCACCCTCAAAACAGAGTCTGATGTCTCCGTCCTCTAAATCCACAATCTCCTCGCTTACCTTCCTGAACCGAGAGATGTAGTCCTTTGTAGGCTCGTTTGGGGTCTGCTTGACGCGGACAAGGTTTGTCTTTGGTCTAGCGGGCACACCTGCCCTAGCAAAGGCATTGAGAAAAATGCTTCTAAACTGACTGAATGATTGGATGCACCGGGGCTTGAGGGCTAACATCCAAGATAGGGCCTTTCCCGTGAAAGTTGCAGCCAATGCCTTGCACATCACGGACTTGTCCGAGGAGAATAGAGCCATTTGTCCCTCAAATCGTCCCATATGGCTCTTGGCATTTTTGGAGCCATCATAGGTGTCCATCTGGGGGGCTTGCCCCTCTGAATAGGTGCCCGGGCGATCTTATCAGTGAAGGCATCCATGGTGCGGCCACACCTCTGGGCGGCCTTTTGGTGGGTCTCCCACATCTCGTTCATAAACTTGATAAAGTTCGAGCTCTGATTATCAACCTTCTGTTTTTTAGCCCGTGGAGTCACGGCCTTTTCCTTGGCCGGAGCCAAGGGTCTGGCTTTGGACTTCGCACGTAGATTTGATTGGGCCTCTTCTCCAACCTCCTCGCTGTCCTCTACATGTACCACACTACGTCTGGCTAGCTGTCCGCGATCAAGGATTGGTTCAACCCGGTTTGCCCCCCCCTAGCTTGACTAGCAAGCGATTTAGCGGGAGCTAGTTGGGTGAACCTTTGTGACCCTTGTGGGAACTGCAGTCCGCCGTTGGCCTCTATCTCAAACATCTCCATTTGAGCGTCGGCGACGGCCATGGCCTCAGCGATCAGCTTGGATTTGGAGGCCAGAATCTCTTGCCTTCTCAGGATCTGCTCCGGGGAGAGTGGAATGGTTAAGGCGGTGTTTTTTATAGGAGCCTGGGGAGTTTTTGGGCTTTTGTTTAGTAGGGCTTGGGCTTTCTCAGCACGTATCTCGTCGGTTAGTTTGTGTATAGCCCTCTGACCAGGGGAGAGGCTGTGTTGTGGCTGAGAACGTGCCCCCATTCTGTTAAAAACGGAGGTCGTAGCCTTACCCTTATTGACATTGGAAGGTGAGACCTGGTTATCCTCCTCAATGGTCAAATGACCAGCATTTTGCAAAGTTTTTGACATGTTTGGAAAAGAGGAAAATGACTGAAAAGAAGAGCCTTTCGACAGTCAGCTGTTTAGGGCACAAAGTGTGTCTGAAAACAAAGATTTTTAACTAGAAAACAAATGACGATTTCCCAGCAATGGAACCACTGATGACGCCAAGCTTTTCAGGGTCAAAAGCGGTTCAAGGATATCTGGCTTGATATATTTGGTGGTTTGAGGTACCTAGAACACAACACAAACAAGCACCGTTAAGGTCAAAGTTGGATGTTAATCCAACTCAGGCCCTCGGGTGTGAGAGTAAGAATACTGAGTAATTAAGGCTTGGAATACCTTGAGTGTGTGTAAGTGTTTAGGGTTTGAGAATAATATGGCTTACTCAATATATTTTGAACTTACCTTGCCCAAGGGGACAAAGGTCCTCTATTTATAGGCAATGGAGAGGTGCCAGTTGAGGTAAGCAATGAGATCAGCCCTAGAGGGCACTTTGGTATTTGACTACCTACACGTGTCCGCAGCTAATTGGCCCTGTCAGGGAGGGAACATTGACTGTAGAGGGGGCATGTCTGAAAGGGACATGAGCCGTGTATATGGCTTGGCGCATTAAATGAAATAGTAGGTGCCTGACTGAGCCGCATTAAATGCGTGATGGGGGAGCCGGCAACTTGCATGTCAGAGCCAGTAAGCTAACGTGCTCAGTAAGGCTTGACATTAATCAGGAGGCAGGGGAGATAATCGGGAGGCAGGTATGAGCCCGCGGTCAACATCTTGGGCGCGGTCAAAGGTATTTGATGCGGGCACGGATGGAGCGGTCATACCTCCTGCGGGCACCAATCCAGCGGTCAGGATCCCTCCGGTCTTTGAGAAGGATGATTGCGGGGAGGAGCGCGGTCTTGACCTCAAGGGTCTATCTGTCCGCGGTCTTGACTCCAGCGGTCTAGGAAATGCCACGTCACAAGTTCCTTGGACCACACCGAGTGTGGGCCCGGTCCAACAGGTACGGGCTCATCAGTCTCCAACACCTTTCTTTATTCATGTGTTTATAATTTCTCTTCATCTTCATCTTCATCTTCCTCAACCTTATCATTATCCATCATCGACCCACCACCACCATTCATATGTATATGCTCCCTCTATCCCACTCCTAAGTCGGTGGGACTGAAGAAATATATATATATATATATATATATATATATATATATTCTCCCTTCGTCCCCCAGGAATTGATACTTTTAGTCAAATTTGATGTAACTTTGACCACTAATTTATATAAAAAATAATGATCCTTATAAAAATCTAAAAATTGTTATTGAAAGTATTATCAATCGTGATACAATAATAATTTTTAAATTTTTATTAGAATCATTATTTTTTATATAAATGATTTGGTCAAAGTTTTTTCAATTTGACTAAAAGTATCGCTTCGTGTGGGACGGAGGGAGTATATAATAAATGATATTATACTAATAATTTTATGTATATTTGTTTAAATTGCAAATCTAAATAAGTAGTAAATCAATCTAATCCCAATTTTAAGAAATCAAACAATTTTCATTCTTATAGATGCATTGTTGTTGCGCGAGCGCAAGGGAAAGAGGATTTGTAGGACGACCGAACTGCAATATTGTGTTGTTTCAATCTCGGTGATATAGTCAAACACCGATTGAATCAGTCAGTTGAATGGGAATGGTGGTCTGCAAGTGAAACCCATTGACTCCTTAGAGTGAAATGTGTTGCTTGCAACAGAAATTAGTTTAGCGGTGAAATTCACAAAAAAATGAATAATTCAATGATTTTTTATGCATTTTTTTCTTTTTCTAAAATAACTTACGTACATAAATTACCCCATTATATTTTCATAATTTCAAAACTATCCACCCATAAATCTCTTCACGCCCTATATGTTTCCATTCATTGTCGACAGGGTCGTCTGTATTTGCATTCCTAAGGCCAAAGACCACCACATCTTTATCTACGGACCTCAGTCCTATATCTATTTCCACATATCACTTCCCTCACGACCCTCTCGCTCAATCATAGGAGTATACTTTTACAATCAGTTTCTTTCCCCGGATTTTGATTTCCGACCGCCTCCTTTTCCAATTGATTTTTTTTTCAAAATATTGATTTTTAAAAATTTAAATACCAAATTAATATGGATGAAAACATATTTACCAAACTAACACTTTCGAGTTGAATTCTGAAATTGATAATTCCGGAATAATGTAATTCAGAATTACCAATTTCGGAATTCCTTTTTTTTTTTCTAGAAAACCGAATTAACAAAATAATATTTTCGGAAAATTCAATTCCGAAATTGATAATTCCGGAATTCTTTTTTTTATTTACAAAACTGAATTAATTAAGAAAATAATTTTTTTCGAAAAATTCAATTTCGAAACTGCTAATTCCGAATTTGTTGGGCAAAGAATATTTATCCCTTCTCCAAAACAACAAGTCGTCTGTAAACCAACCAAAAAAACCAGTTCAACAAGAAGAAAAGAATAAGGAAGAAGAAGAGAAGGGAGGTGGATATTTATCAAAAAAATCTGAAAAATTCAAAAAATTGAGCATAAGAAGAATAAAAAAAAAGGTACATTTAAATCCCTCGTAATTTGTGTTCAAAATTTAAAATTAGTGTTTATTTGTTTTTTTTTTTTGTAAATGTGGTGATATTGTTAAATTAGGTTTTTGATAATTTTTTTTTTTTCAATTTTTAGGAATAAATATGAATGGAGTTCCACTTGTTTTCATGTGTTATTGGGGAGAAGATGATGAACATCCGTTTGAAGGCGAACATTTTGAAAGGGGACCAAAATGTACACTTAGGGCTAAAACTCGGTGGAGGTACAAGAAGTTGATTAAGAAGTTAGCTTAGAAAATTGGGGTAGATGGAGCTAATGTTCAGTTGGAAGTTATTTGTAGATATCCTCATCATGTCGCTCCCGGGGTTGCAAATTACATTCCATTTGGAATCGACAATGATATGGATATGAAAGTCATGTTTGATGTTTCTGCTCAGTTTGGTGGGTTGAGTAGCTTACAATTATATGTTAAGATGAATTTAGTTGATAATGTTCATGGCATGAATACCTTTCAGATGGGTTCTTTAAGCTGCTATAGTGAGAGGGATGCTGGAATCAGTACACAAACATATGTGGAAGAGGGAGAGAAAGAGGGAGAGGAAGAGGGAGAGGAAGAGATAGAGGAAGAGGGAGGGGGTGAGGGTTGGAAATTGTATAATGATGATGATAATTATTCAAATTATGAAGAAAATATTGGGTCGCTTCTAAATGAAGATCGTGACGATGGATATGATGATTATAGTAGTCATACTGATGATAGCAAGAATGAGGGTGATGCTGGGGTGAGGGAAGATTTGGGGATACATTTGGTTGCTTACGAAGAACCACAACATCATGCGTATGAGAGAGCATACTATCAATTTTATCGTGATATTGAAGAAGGATCAGAGATTTATGATAGTAACCAATATAACTTTGCTGATTGGGATGCAGAACATGATGAAATTGCCAAAGGTATTCGCTTTTCAAAGAAGAAAGAGGTGCAATATAAAATGAAGATGTTTCATATTAAGAAAAATCTGTGCTTCAAGGTAAAACGAAGCACAACCCGAAAGTGGACTATTGAGTGTTTGGTGAAAGATTTTCTGTGCAATTTTTATGTGAATGTGAGTTTGAAGAATGTTGGGTATTGGGAAATTATCAAATGCAAGGGTCCTCATTCTTGCTTGGAAACAGAAATTAGCGAAAATCATCAAAACCTAGATGCTAAGTTCATAAGGCAAGAAGTTTTGGAACTTGTTAAGGATGATCCCGAGTTGAAGATTGCAGGATTGAAGGTGACAATAAAAAATGCCCATGTGAATGATGTTTCATTTAGGAAGGCATGGTGTGGTAAACAAAAAGCTATTACAGAGGTATATGGAGATTGGGAAAAATCTTACATAAGGTTGCCACGTTTGTTAGCAGCTATCCAAAAGTGGAACCCTGAAACCATTGTGGAGCATTCTGATGATCGTGTGTTCTGGGCATTTGGCACTTGTGTGGAAGCATTCTCTTATTGACCGTATTTAGTGTAAAGTAATTAGCGTAAAGTAACCAAGTGGGTTTTTGTTTTTGATTGATTAGACTAAATTGAAATTGCAAAGAAATTAAACTAATCATTAAAGATCACAAAATTAAGTAAGGATTTAAGCAGAATTTAACAACGAGATTCACGGATTGATTTTCGCAATACATAACCCTTAACTACTAACTAATGTTTAGTATTTATACCAGGGTTATAAAACATGAAAACAAACTATGAAACTATTCAATACTGGCCACCTTGGCTCTAGCCACTTCCCGGTGCTGGTGGCATTCGTCCGAGTAAATTCTGGAGCATCCGAGTCTGCTCCTCTAATTGTAATGTCTGTTGTGCCCTCCAAGCCTGGACCGCCTCAAACTCCGCCATGCCTCCTCTCAAAAGCATCTATGCGGGTGGATAGTGTAAGTGCTCCAATTTGAGCTTGTTAGAATTTTCGTTAGAAAATTAACGAAAGTTATAACATTTCTAACAATTCCTAACAATCCTAACTTTTCTAACAAAGTAAGGGTAAAATGGGCATTGCTATTTAGAGTTAAACCTTCCAAGGAATCTCAAAAAGCAAAAGAATTAAGAAAATCCCGAAACAGCAAGTTGAAAAACATTTTCTGCTGAGATTTTTGAATTTTATTCCTTGTGTCCAAAGCTGGGCCGCATTTAATGAACAAGGCACGCCAAGCAACCCCATCCGCGCGGACATCTTTGTAAAGTCAGGAGGGCTATAAATTGAGCCCTCCAGTCACGAAAATAAAAAAAAACAACACATTTTGCACCGAACCTCTGGCGAAATATAGAGAGAAAACAGTGAGAATTCACTTGAATTGTCACCATTTTCTCTCCAATCTTTCCCAATTCATACTCATCCACTCACTCTCATATTAAAGCCCTAAACACTCATACAATCAAGCCAAACACTCAAGAACACAAGGAAGATTGGTAAACCCTCCTCTTCCTAACCCTAAATCTCATCCATGCATGCATCTTCCAACTACAAAATGTAGTTCCTTCATCTTCTTGCTTTAGATCTAAGAAGATCACCATGGAAGACCATCTCCATGGATGATATTCTACAAAGATCAAAATTATTTTCAAGTTCTCTTACTTTCTTGCAAAGAAAACTCATTTTCAAAACCCTAAAAACCATTTTCAAGCATAAAATCTCATTTTCAAAGGATAAAAATCCCCTTCCCAAGCAAATGAAATGCTTAGTCCTAATGTACCCCAAGGATGGTTTGGTATAGTTGATTCACCACTAAAATGTCTAGTGATCACTAACCAAAACCTAGGGAAATGGGGACAAGCATGGATGCAAAACCCCCCTTAAAATCATATTTTCTTTCTTGAGAAGTTGCTGTCCAGTAGCAATTTTCCCAGACCTCAGTCCATTGTCTTAATTTTTGGACACAGATGAACTTGGAATTTGGTGTTGACTACAAAACACTTTTTGTAGCCAACATCCAGAGCTTTCCAGACATATTTTTACTTTATTTTTTGGGTGAGTAAAACTCCTCTTTTCAAATTTTCTTTTAGAGGCTAGTTCATCAGCTTCCGGGAATCCAGATCTCATATCTGAGGTTTCCAGAAGGTTTTGACCCCTCAAATATTCTCCAAAATGGAAAATTCCTTCGCACAAACTTTATTTAAGGTGTCTAGAACAACTTTCATTCTCTGAGTTTATCCAGATTATGAAGTTTTAAGACCCTTGAATCCCTTTCAAAATCAAAGGTCCACTGCCTTTTTCATTCTGGCAGAAATGGCTCTCAACTTCAAAAGGTCTTTTGAGTACCAAATCTCAATCCAAAAATCTTCCAAAAAATCATGGGATCAGTTTAAAGTCTTAAAAAGATATCCCAATTTTTACTTTTCAGAGGCTAGTTCATCAGCTTCTGGGAATCCAGATCTCATATCTGAGGTTTCCAGAAGGTTTTGACCCCTCAAAAATTCTCCAAAATGGAAAATTCCTTCGCACAAACTTTATTTAAGGTGTCTAAAACAACTTTCATTCTCTGAGTTTATCCAGATTATGAAGTTTTAAGACCCTTGAATCCCTTTCAAAATCAAAGGTCCACTGCCTTTTTCATTCTCGCGAGAAATGGCTCTCAACTTCAAAAGGTCTTTTGAGTACCAAATCTCAATCCAAAAATCTTCCAAAAAATCATGGGATCGGTTAAAGTCTTAAAAGATATCCCAATTTTTACTTTTCGAGTTTCAACTTATTTTGGCCAAAACACAAACACACACACACACACAAAAATGATTTTCGGCTTGGAAGACTCGTTTACGAGGCGCGTCGGGTGCACACTAACGTCCTTCCCGACGCGTAACATGACCTCCGAACCTAAATCTCTGATCTCGGGCTTTTTTCAAAGTTTTGGCCCTCAAAATTAAAATGGCGTGGCGACTCCGTTTTCGTTGATTTTTTCAAACAACAAATAGGAGGCGCGTCGGGTGCACACTAAGCTTTTTTTTAGAAAAAAAAAATGGTATTTGGTATATTGGTGGAAACCACTAAATTTCCCGTTATCGCCTCCTAACACGAGTCGGGGATAAATTGTGGTCTAACAATCCCACGTACCGGTATCACCGTTTTCAAAAAAAAAAAAAGCTTTCGAGGGTCAAGCTTCCGTCCGGCTTTGAAAATCATTTTTGTGTGTGTGTTGATTTTTGCGCAGTTTTCATGTTGTTTTGGCCGCCTCGGAGAAAGTCAAAATTTTGACTGTCGGAATAATGTCCCTAACTGTCGGAATTTTCGTGCTTACGTGCTTATGTGCTCATAAAAAAAAATCAAAAAAAAAAGATTTTCAAAAAAAAAAAGAAGAAGAAAATTCTCAAAAAAAAAAAATCATGCATCATATTTTTAAGACACATAAAAAAATCTCTATTTTACTCGAAAAAGAATATAGGCCCTTGCACACTACGCGCACGTGACCGTACACTGCACACTACGTCCTTAACCCGGGGAAATCCTTGTCGCGGTCCGTTTGGTCTTATTACGCCTCTCGGATGAGCACAGGACTACCCAAACATCCCATGGAGCCTCGTGTCGACCATGCACTTGTCCGTGACACACTTTGTCCGAGACCCAGTTGGTTTTTAGTCCGGTATGTGTCATGCCCCGTCCGTGTATATAGACCTTTCCTTTCAAGCCTTTGTCGGCATACCGACTCAATATCTTTCGGGGACCCTTATCGGTCGAAGTTACTGCCGGTTTTCCGCCGCGGACTTTGACCAAGATATTGACCAGGCGCCTTGACTTCGGCTCGGCGCACAAATTATACACCGACTCCCAAAGATTGACACCGAGTCATCAAGGATTAATGAATATTCCATGCCTAATTACGGCTTAGCGACGACAAGTCAAGATCAATTGTGGACGCTTATCGGTCCAAATCATGCCGAGCTTTTCGTCGAGCCCTCGGACATGATCTTGACTTTCGACGTCGGCTTTGTCCGTAATTTACATCGAATGCTCGTTAAGACTCGATTACCCTTGCCGACTTTTAGGATCGTTTTCTTTCGGTCGGTGGGACCCGCTTGCCCTATGGGACCCTCGCCCGGGCCGTCCACCCCGGGAGGTCGAAATACAGTGGAATACGAGGGGCTTATAGACGTAGTGACGGGGCCCACCGATCCAGAATCGAGTAGTCTGCGAAAAAGAAGAGCAATCTTTTCCAACCGATTAGGTTAATAAAGCGTGCTTTAAGTAAACGTGAACAAATAACTGCATGTTGCATGAGCCTAAAGCCCAAACACCTACCCTCCTTCAAATCCCGCCATCTGAACCCTCGTGTCTTTCCCCCGCAGCTCCGCACAAAGCTTGGTTTCGGGCACCGGGTCACCGTTTGATCAGTTGGGAAGAGTCAAGCGCGTCATCGGCTTCGCCGTTTGTTCCGACTCCGGGTTTGTAATGTCCGCATCGGCCGGTAATGATGGGGATAACGTTGCTCCGTCCTCCAAAATCCCTCGAACGGACCCGGTATTGGATCCAGTTGGTAGAACGAGATGAGACTTCGACATGAGGCTCAAATTGATAACCTTCGGGGATTGTCGCAAGTCGTGGTTTGACTATCGGTCTCAACTCCGATGGCACTTTTTACCGCAAAAGAAGGAAGAGGGTTCTCCTCCTCTTCTTAATCGTCCGGATACATCAAGATGCTACCCCAAGATTCCTATGTTTCCACCGCCGGACTCCCGCCCGTCGACTTACAGGCAACGGCCCCCAACGACGATCGGGGGACGAAGAGTTCGGTATACGTCGGTTGTCCCCTCTCAAAGTGATGATCCCACAAATATCGGCTGAGTGATGAAAATCGGGGAACAATTGAAGAAATATGGTCGGCCATCAAAGCCCTGGAAGAACGCCGGAAACGGACGGCGAGGCTGGATGGAAGAGGCACACGCCACTTCGGGACCTTAACAATATCCCAACCGACCGGGGCTACCACGAAGGACAAACATGTGCCCGTTCCCGGGACCTCAATATCTCTCATTATCCGGCAGAGTCCAATCACTCGCTACCGAATGAGCCCAGCCAGATCCCCCGGACCAGTTCCACTCAAAGTCATTCCAAAGACCGCCAACCTCGAGGTCCCAAAATCCGCCACCACTGCAGTAGAACACATTTGGTGGGATATTTGTGGATGTCCCGATTGCCTTGAAAGGGACTATCGTGGATTTGGATACACGAGGACCGTCCTCCTAAGAAAAAGAAAATTTCCTCCCGGCAAAAATTGAGGAGAGATTCGAGGCAGGTGATAACGGTGTGGGAACGCTCGGGGAGCCATCTGGGGATTTGATTATTATGTTTTCTACTCCGGTCGGTCTTCCCCAAAGCAAAAAGGGGTAAAAGAGCGAAAAGCCTTGCCAACGACGTAGTTGAAACTTTCGGATACCGAGTGCTGCGAACGTAAGTCCAACCCCTCGGGAGTCGACGAGTTCGGTTGTCCAGCTTCCCGAGTATACACCGATGAAGAAAAACCGACGCCGGTCGGCGTTCCCACTCAATCAACATGTTTGGATCGGAGATGGCAAACTCGCCACAAAAGGCATCGGTATAACCCAGGGGCTTCGGCAAAGACTCTACCTCGCAAGAAAAAGGCACAAAGTGACTGGCTTGATGACTCTCTATCCTGAGGCAAGGACCAAATCTATGATCCTCACCTATATGGGAGTATGATCACCTTCTGCGATGAAGATTTGCCAAGAGATGTCTCCCAACACAATGAAGCTTTGTACATCACTATTCGGCTCAACACCATGTCACTCCACAGGGTATTAGTGGACAATTGATCATCGGTAAACGTCCTTCCCCTCAGCATGATGAGGGCCCTCCGCATAAATGAAAGGCGCGTGATCCCAGCTACCCGGACTGTCAACGCCTACGACGGTTCGTCTCGTCCCATTCTGGGGACAGTGACTTTGGAACTTTGGTACGAAACCCAAATGGTGCCCGCAAAGTTCCATGTAATGGATATCCTCCGAGTTCACAGCCTACTAGTGGCGCCCTTGGTTGCATCACATGAAAGCCATAGCTTCCACTCTCCACCAATGCGTCAAATTCATCAACCGGCGGGAGACCTTGAAGTCATAAGGGGTGACAGCTTTCCTCATAGGGAACGAAGGCGAAACAATAGCCAAGAACGCCCGCGATCAAACACCGGGGCTACATCCTTCAAGAGGCAAGTCTCGCCGGCATCCTTTGGAATCGGCGATGCCAACTATGTCGACACACTCAAGCGAGCGAGACTCAGAAGAAGTTCGATTCATCAAATTTAATTGCTATTTCCAACACTTGGAGGCGTACTTTGGAAGGAAACGTTGAACACCGCCATGATACAGCACACAAGTCCCCGGTCTCAATCACGGATTTGTCGGCATTCCGCAAACCCATTCTTTAGCCTCGCCGAGCGAGGAGATTTTCATGATAAAAGTCGGCAAACACCCGCACTCGGCTCGAATCTATGAACGTCGTGTGGGGACGTCCTCCTTGGCGAACTACTGCCGAGCCTTTCCGCTCGAGTATGGGACATGAGATTTTCTAGCGGCTCACCGAGACGCAATACGTCCTTACATCTGGATTGAACGGTCGGATTGTGACGAAACGGAAATCCCAGGATTGAGGAAGATCCCTACATCCACATGCTCGGATTTCGGGCGCCAAACACAATTGATTCTGGTTCGAGACAAAGAGATGATAGCAACGGCGAAGAGGAGCACGAGACCATGCCTTTCCCGAGTTGTGAAGCCACCGACGACGATGCCGCTAAAAATTGGGAAACTCTCTCGAGGCCCGTCCGCGACCAAAGAGGAAATGATCACCAAGCTTGGATTGGTCCCCCCGTCCTTTCGTGTCAACCTTTGTAAAGTCCTCCGAGTCTCTCATTGTTGAGTTCGAGTCTCTCGAGTCGTCCAGATGGCCTTACGCCTGAAGACTACGAGTGCAGCAAACGTTGTATTCCCCTTCGTCTTCAATGAAATGATGAACCTTTCGAGTATCCCTTAATTGCCACTTTAACTAATGATGAATTAACTAATAATCTAAAAAGGTTAATAACGATTCACTAGATGAAGAGGCGGACACATTAAATGAACAATATATCAAAGAAATCTTTAAGCGAGGTTGTCAGAAGAGGAAAATCGAGCCCAAGTCGCCGAAGAAATTTTGACGAGTGTGAATCTGGGAGCTGCGGAAGAGCCTAAAGAGAAGCAGATTGGTAGTTTCTTCGAAGGGACCGAAAGGGATGCCCTAATCGAGCCGCTAAAAGAATTCGCGGATGTGTTCGCATGGTCCTATAAAGATATGCCGGGCCTCGATCCTTCCATAGTTGAGCACCGAATACCGCTCGACCCGAAGTCGAAGCCCGGTAAGCGTAAGCTAAGAAGAATTAAGCCCGAATGGTCCTTACAAGTGAAAGAGGAAATAGAAAAGATGCTCGGAAGCGGGTTTCATCGGGTCATTGAATACCCAACATGGTACATCCCAACATAGTGACGGTGACGAGGCCAACGGAAAAATCCGATCTTTGCGTAGACTTGGGGATGCGAACAAAGCCGATCAAGACGATTTCCCACACGAACATCGACATTTTGGTAGATTCCACGGCCAACCATGAAGTCAAATCCTTCGTCGACGGTTTTGCCTGGCTCTGACCAAATCAAAATGGCGTAAGAAGATCAAGCCAAAATGGCCTTCACAACCCCTTGGGGCACATATCGCTACACGGTCATGCCATTCGGACTAAAGAATGCGGGGCTACGTACCAAAGGGCGGCTACGGCTGTTCCATGACATGATCCACAAAGAAATTGAGGTCTATGTGGACGACATGATAATACATTCCGAGAGGATCGAGATGGTCGGCACTTTGTTGATTTGAGAAAATTCTTCGGCCGCCTCAGAGACCACGCATGAGGCTGAATCCGGCCAAGTGCACCTTCGGTGTAAGACGAGGTAAGGTGCTAGGATATATGGTAGCGTAACGGGAATCGAAGTAGATCCCCGGAAAATCAAGGCGATAGTTGAAATGAAGCCGCCCTGACAGACGAAGTGAAATCCTTTATGGGAAGACTGCAATACATAAGCCGCTTTGTAAATCGGTGACCTCGATCTGCGAGCCAATCTTCAAGTTGATGAAGAAAAATGCCTACACGTAATGGACCCCAGAATGTCGGCTTGCCTTTGAGCAGTTAAGGCATACCTTGTGAATCCCCGATTCTCTGCCCGCCCACATCGACAAAGCCACTCTTGCTATATCTAAGCATCACGGATACGGCAATTGGGGCTATGCTAGCTCAAGAGAAGAAAGATTCCAAAGTCGAAAACGCCATCTATTTCGTAGCGAAAGCTCCAAGGAAGCGAACTCAATTACTCGCTTGCGAGAAGACTTGCGCTTGAGGATTGAGTGGGTAGTGGGCAAGTTGAAACACTACATGCGGTCTCACCCGATACATCTTGTCTCAAGAATAGACCCCATCAAATATACATTCGACAAGCCTTCCATTTCCATGAGGTTGGCAAAATGGTCGTTCTTTTTGGCCGAATATGACATCACTTATGTTTCAAGGAAATCCGTAAAAGGACGCATAATGGCGGAACATCGGCCGATTTCCCAGTGATGAGTCCCGAGGACCCGAACCTCAATTTCCCGATGATGGAATCTTCGCTCTAGAAGGAGAAAATCGCCGGCAACTCTTCTTCGACGGGCGTCAAACAAAAGGGGAACGGGATAGGAATGCTTACGGTCGATCCTGCGACGAACACGCCCCATGCGGTAAAAAGGTGAACTTCGAAGTCACCAACATGACTGCTTGAATATGAAGCTTGCATAGCCGGGTTGGAAGCCGCCCTTGAAAGAAATATCAAGGAATTGGAGGTGTATGGTGACTACGCCCTCATCATCAATCGGGTCTCCTAACAAATGGAAGACCGTGGATCCGGGTTTGCGAAGTATCATGCTTACATGGAAGAACTAGTGGCTCAATTTAAAGAAATCGGCTTTCATTACTCGCCAAGAGACCGAAACGGAGTTCGCGAGATGCTCGCTACACTAGCCTCTCTTGTCGAAATACACGAAGGAAAGTCTGTTAAACCATTCGTAGTCGGGAGAAGAGAAAACCCCGCCTATTGCTTCGAAATTAAAGCGGAAGCCGAAGCGATCAATGATCCACAGTACACTCAGTTTACCGATTACGAAGGATGGCGAGGCCACTTTCAAAAATGAAGATGGGGGAATATAAAGAAGGAATCAAAGCAAAAAGTCTCTCGGCCACAGGCGGCTCGCCTCCCATTATGTTCTTTTGGGAAATATGCTATACAAGAAGCGTTATCAAGGCCCCCTCTGCGATGTATCGGCAAACAAGAGGCTACCGAACTCATGAAAGAAATACATGGTGGTACCTGCGGCCCTCACATGAATGCTCGAGCTACGATGCAAATCATGCGAGAATGGGGTATTTTTGGATCACCGTGGAAGCCGATTGCATCCGGTTTGTCAAAAGCTGCGACAAATGTCGGCGATACTCAAATCTTAATCACTTGCCTCCTCACGAGTTATCTTGCATGACAACCCCTTGGCCTTTCGTCACTTGGGGAATTGATGTCATAGGCAAAATCACACCATCGAGCGATATGGCCACGAGTTCGTCACTGGTAGCCGTGGATTATTTCACCAAGTGGGTTGAAGCCAAGTCCTACAAAATCCTCAACTCAAAGAAAGTTGCCCTCTTCATCAAAGAAAACATCATGTGCGGATACGGGTTGCCGGTAGAAATCATCTCGGATAATGGATCCCACTTCGAAGGGGAATGTGAAAAAGCTGCGGGCGGAATTCCGAATAACCCGTCACAAGTCATCTCCTACGTGGGCCCCAGGCACGGAGCCGTCGAAGCGACAAACAAGACTCTGGAAAATATCATCCGGAAAATGGTGTCCAAGGCGAGAGATTGGCCCGAGAAGTTACACTGGCACTCGGGGCTACGGTAACATCGGTCGGAAACGGCAAGAATCGGGAAACACCGTTTGCCCTCACATACGGAATGGAAGCCGTACTCCCAATCGAGCCGGAAATACCCTCGCTCAGGTATACTGCTGGAAAGCCGGATCAACGAGGTCGAATGGCTCCAGTCGCCATGACGCAATTGGCCCTACTAGACGAACGCCGATTGAAGGCCATGGAACACATCCGGCCTACCAAGGAAGAATGGCTAGAGCCTTCGACAAGAAAGTAAAGCATCGGGAGATCCGAGAAGGTGATCTCGTTCTAAAAGAAAAGCCCCGAGTCCGTATCAACCCCTCGGCAAATGGGAGCCTGTATGGGTCGGGCCATATGTCGTCCGTAAGATCTTCTCCGGAGGAGCCATGCAACTTGCGGACCTCGACGGGAATCCCTTTGTACACCCGGTAAATGGTGACAAGCCGCGAGATACTACGCGTAAAAAAAAAAAAAACAAACAAAAAAAAACAAAAAAAAAGAGAAAAAAAAGAGTGCTAAAAGAGTAATACCCAACTAGGTTAGAAACCCGAAAAGGGCGGCCTAGGTAAAAACGAGGGTTGCACCAAAAAAAAAAAACAACAAAAAAAAAAAAAAAAAAAAAAAAAAAAAAAAAAAAAAAAAAGAAAAAAAAAGAGTTCACCGGTTGAACTACGAAGACCTGAGCTCCTCAAAATGAGGGGAACGTAGGCAACCGGAAACGGTTCGGTCTAAAGCACAAATAAAAGCCATACTTTGGCATCATTACAATTGATCAGACCATGAAAGCGTCTCCAAAAACTCTAAAGCAATTCAAATATTCATTACAAGTTAAAAGCTCTTTGATGAGTCTAAGCCCGATTCATTCCTACAACCGGCAACCTCGCTAAAGGAAAACTAAGATACATAATCAAACTAATGTGTACGCCATGACAAGAAAGGGATACTCGAAACCTCGGAGTCACTCCAAGCCACTCGCATCTTGGCCTCTCCCCTCTTCTTCCCCCTTCGAGTCTTCTCTCTTTACGAACAGGAAAAATGTCGGTGTTCCTCCTACCAAGCTTCTGGTATAGGGACAGGGTCTATCAAACCGGCCTCTGTCGGGGCCTTAGTAGCCCTAGCGTCATCCCTCATCTCTGTAACCTAGCCGGTAGCATAGGAGCCCTCCTCTCCTGTCTCTTGACGTAAGCCTCATAATCGGTCACGGCATCTCCGCTCACTGTCATAAGGGTTGGCCCTCGCCTCGGCCCTCCTCCTCTCGAAACAGTCGGGTCCTCCCGCACCCACAATGGCCTCACGCCGTCTCAAAATAGCCACCTGAGTCTCTCCCGGATGCCTCTCATACCAATCCAGTACCAAGTGGTCGGGAACACCGGTCTCGGGCCTTTGAGAATGACCCGAGGAGGAAAGGCATCATACCTCCATGCTTGGGAAAGAAATGGAAACACCGAGGGATCATTCATGGAAAGCAGGAGCCACCACCCCTGGTGGCTACATCATCAAAACCCTCCAAAGGAACTCCGCTCCAGCCAAAGCTGTCTCGTAACTAAAGCGGAATATAGAAGCTAGGGTAGAAAGCCCGGAAGCATGACTGCGGAGACCCGTCTGAAGCACTCTGCGAGTCTCCACCCGCCAATGAGGCACCGACCATCGATATCTTGATCTGGCGACCCGCCATCCAACGCTCCCACGAGCCACGATCATCAAAATCTACATCAACACCTCTCTGGCAAAAGTCGAGGCACGGTCATATCGAGAGGTTTCCCGAAGAACCCCCAAACGGCTCCATCGGCCACGGGGTCGAGAGGAACAGGCTGCCCCCGTGCATATACCGTCCGGTGGCTAATCTATCAGAGCATGAAAAGTCTCCCCCGAATCAAAGGAACGACATCTACGCCGGGCGACGGTGAGCAGCGACATCCGGCGAGATCGATGACGGATCCCAAAGGAATAGACCATGAGCAGGGTGCCAAACATACAAAGTGCAAAGGCATCCCAATAGGCATCATCCACCAAGCCTAGGCCCCTAAATCTGTCGGGAAGACCGGAAATATCGAAATGATCGGGACCGCGTATCATACCTTGCGCTTCCTCAGGGAAAGATGAAGGAGGACGCACAATCTGTCGACAAAAGAAGCCCCTCGGGCAAAGGAACCGCTATCTCTTCCACCTCAGGACCTCAGCAAGGCCCGAAATTCTTCGACAGTCGGAACAATCTCGTTGAAGGAAAGGCAAAAGACATGCCTTCTAGTATCCCAAAACGAAGAAGAAGCTCTTAAGAGGTCATAATCCGGAACCAACTCTTTGAGAGACCACAAGCATCGTATCTTGTACCTTTCTTCAAAGACTGATCTTCTCCCATGCATGATCTCCCTACACCTCCTTGAACTTTTCAAAGAACAACATTTGCCTTTCTTTGGACAATTTTGGAGAATTTTTGGTCATTTCCATGTTTTTCTCTTCTCTCCCGAAATTCGGTGAGTTTGAGCTGAAGAAGATGAGGTTTCAATGACATTTATGGTCCAAACCATATCCGACCACCGAAATAAATGAAAAGCGTCGGATCTTGACCCTATCCGCGCGGATACAAGTGTCATTACCAAAAAAATGCATACCGTAGTCAAGTGCTACACCAAAAGAGGAATATTCCGTCCCGGTTGCTCGAAACTTGTGCAAAAACCTCCCCAAACCAGTCCATATACCAAACACCCTTGCAAAAAAAAAAACCAAGGCTCATGCAACACTGCATTCATATTGCATTGCATTCATAAAATAAAATCCTAAACTATTACATTCCAAAAAAAGAGAGTGTGCATAAAAAAAAAAAACAAGCAAACATAAATGAAATACTAAATTATTACATTCCAAAAAAAAAAAAAAGAAGAGTGTGCATAAAAAAAAAAACAAGCAAACATAAATAAATTATTACATCCAAAAAAAAAAAGTGCATAAGCTGTACAAATCTAAATCTCAATCTCAAATCTCAAAAAAAAAAATCAATCGGAGTCTCCAGCACCCGATGTCTCCCCCCGGCCCCTCTTGCGACTCGGGCCCGCCTCCTCGGGAGCCACTGAAAATCTCGGGCTCAGAATCGTCCTCGTCTCCGAAAGAGGCTCATCGGGACCAACCGGCACGCTACGATAGGGCAAGCCGAGATCTGCGAAAAAATCGTATCCGAAGGTGAAGGCGTCGGACTCACTGGACGTACGAAGACGACCCGCCATGTTGCCAAACGTGTCCCTGCCCGTGTGGATCCCCAGGAATGACGTGATCCGAAGGCGTGCACGCGCGGGGATCAAGGAGAGGAGAGCGAGAGGAGTCTCTGAAGAAGTCTCACGAGCGAATAGGGAAGCCTCCCGTCGACGGGCGCCGGCCGTGGTCGCCTCGCTCTAGCTGAGGAGCCCATGACGACCATCCTCTGATGAATCTCTTGGCCCGATCACTTGCTTCGTCGGCTTCTCGACGACCACCTCCGAAAACCGCACAAAAGCAAAAGCGTCAAAAAAAAAAAAAAAGAGGTGATGCTAAAGATGATGAAACAAAAGAAAGAAAAGAAGGGGAAAAGGTGAAGCCATACCTTCATGCCGGACGAGGCGGAAAGCTCGTGGAAGTCGCTCGGGTGAGGGATCTGCACCCTCAATCGGACCCCATCCTGGATATAGGAAAAATCCGTCCGAGGGTACCGCGGGATCCCAAGCCCCTCCCTATCCAGAACCCGAGGCATCCTCGGCCTCCTCAAGACGAATGTCGCATATGGCTCAATCGCCACGAAATCCGAGAAGTCTTTGGCGGCTCGGTAATCATCCCAGTCACGGACCGATCGCTCGGAGTGCATCATATCGACGGGAGGCTCCACCGGTGTCCTCAAAGGCGAATTCACGCCATCTTTGCGCGTCACCCTCTCTCCCGAGATAATATGCATCGCGAGTCGGACCCCTCAAAATCCTCCATTGCCACACAGTCCGGATCTCGGCGCCCCCAGTGCGCCACCTCAGCGATCCCGGGGAAGAATATCATCCCCTCATCTGTCTCGGCCTCCGTCAAAGGAAGGCAATCCGCGTACACGAGAGTCGTACGCCCCCTGGAACTTATCTTTCCCGGGCATGCTTGGACCAAGGCGCATGGCCGGATACGCCCGACGTACTCCGCCGGCTGCCGCCACATCGTGACGTGAAAAAACTCCAACGCCCATACCTGCGAAGGTAAAAATCCAATCAATCCAAGGTCTGAAAAAGAAAAGTGCGTGCTCAAAAAAAAAAGAGGAAAGCAAAAAGAGAGCTTATACCTCCGGGGCAAACTCAAAGCAAAGAAAAGAGCTCACGGCCTTCCGATTTGTACCTATCAAGAGCAAAATAAAGCTCACCGGCCCGGCCTCTCCCCACGAGACATCTCCGGCCGTCTCCATGTCCTCCAAGGACCTCAGCAAGGCAAAGCTGCCGTCCCCTCGGCATGTCCAAAGAGCGTGCTCGAAAAAGCAAACCACAAGAAGGCCACGGCAATCGATCGGCGCCTATCCTCTCCTCCCGGCCTCATAGCTCGCTATGGTCTCCACGATCTTGCCGTAGACCACGGCATACTCCATCCCCATCCCCTTTTTGGGAATAGGGAAAATCCCGAAGAGCTGCGAGATCGGCATCGCGTAGCCATCCCGCCACTCAATCTTTGCGTCCATTAAAGGACGAGGCCCGTAATCGCGGCATAATCGGAGGGCGTAACCGTAGCCTCGCCCCAGAAGAAGTGGAAGGTGTGGGTCGCGTCCCACCGTCTTTGCGCCGAGCAAACATCAAGCCCTTGCTCTTAGGGAACTTGACCGGTCCTCGAAGCACTCAACAAACTCCCAAAGAGCCCCGTCTCGACAACAATCTGTCTCGGACTCGGCAAAGCTCCTCGGCCCGCATCCGGGAAGCCAGGTCCCACAAGTCAATCACGGACTCCACCGATCCTCGAGTCTTCATTTTGTTCAGCTGCTCCGTCACAAAACGGTTTCCGCCCTGTAAAAAAAAAAAAAGAGAAAATGTCAAAAAGATTGCATTTGCATTTACATTAAAAAAAAAAAAGAGAGAAATTTCGACAGCATAACAGCATACAATGAGCATAGCCCCATTTTTCTCGCATAAAAGAAAGCAGTTTTCAGCAAGTCCCAATGCATTCATCAAAAAAAAAAAAGAAGATGCATTCCTACGGAAGTAAAAACTCCGTCCCATTTTCATAAAATAACATGCATATCATCCATCTTACATGCAACGGAAGGAAAAATCCGTCCCACTTTTCAAAAAAAAAATCCTAAACATACATACATCTCATATTGGCAAAATGCCCATTCTTTCCAAACAAAATGCATGCATTGCATCATTCATCAATATCAATATTCAATTTCAAAAAAAAAAAAAAATCATCATCACAATTTTCGAATTTTCACATGAAATTTTCGGATAAAAAAAAAAATGGCGAAAAGGCCAATTCTTTCTCCAAGCAAAATGCACATTTTGAGTTACCCACATAATCATTGCAACATGCAAAGCATCAAAATCAAAATTCAAAGCCAAGAATATCAATCATTCGAATTTTCAAAAAAAAAAAAGTTCAAAAATCACCCAAAATTCAAATTTCAAGCAAGAAATCAACAAAGGGATCAAAGGGTTTCAAAGTATACCGTTCGGAGATTCGAATCCGAAGCCCAATGTTGCCAAGCATCAGGGTAGTGCTCCTCCTCAACCGATTGCGAAAGATTGTAATGCCTCCTCATTCGGACGAGCTCCAATCGCCTCTCCGCTACCGGGCCACGTCCTTGGCCTTGAAAAGCGCCTTCCCCGTGTTCCATTGCTCAAAAAATCGAAGAAAACGGAAGAATTTTGAAGCTTAAATGGCCAAAAATGGCGGATTCGCGAGCCTCTCTCTCTTTCTCTGCGTTCAAAAGTGAAAAAACTGAATGGGGAAGAGAAAGGGCGTTGGCCCTCTTTAATACCCCTGATTTTCAGGTCCTCTCCGCGCGGACAGGATTGCAAGGGTCAAAATGACCCTTTTGCCCCTTAAAATTCCAGGACTCTGCAATTCAGTCCCCAACTTGACAGAGTTAACAAAGTTAACCAAAGTCAGCCCCTTGTCAAGAAAATCCTTTCCGGCAGTAAAACGTAAGACCGAGTGCCCCGAGAAAGATAACGAGATCCCGTATCTTTCATCAAAATCTTCCACGGCAGTCAAACGTAAGTCCGATCTCCTCGAGAAAGATAACGAGATCCCGTATCTTTCATCAAAATTACCCCCGGCAGTCAAACGTAAGACCGAGTGCCCTGAGAAAGATAACGAGATCCCGTATCTTTCATCAAAATTACCCCCGGCAGTCAAACGTAAGACCGAGTGCCCCGAGAAAGATAACGGATCCCGTATCCTTCATCAAAATTACCCCTATCGGTTAAACGTAAGGCCGAGTGCCCGAGAAAGATAACGAGATCCCGTATCTTTCATCAAAATCATTCCCTAGCGATCGAAACGTAAGACCGAGTGCCCCGAGAAAGATAACGAGATCCCGTATCTTTCATCAAAATTACCCCGGCTCAAACGTAAGACCGAGTGCCCCTGAGAAAGATAACGAGATCCCGTATCTTTCATCAAAATCATTCCCGTGATCGAAACGTAAGACCGAGTGCCCGAGAAAGATAACGAGATCCCGTATCTTTCATCAAAATTACCCCTATAGTCAAACGTAAGACCGAGGTGCCCCGAGAAAGATAACGAGATCCCGTATCTTTCATCAAAATTACCCCTAATCGAAACGTAAGGCCGAGTGCCCGAGAAAGATAACGAGATCCCGTATCTTTCATCAAAATTACCGGCGATCGAACGTACGTAAGACCGAGTGCCACGAGAAAGATAACGAGATCCGTATCTTTCATCAAAATTACCCCTATACAAACGTAAGACCGAGTGCCCCGAGAAAGATAACGAGATCCCGTATCTTTCATCAAAATCATTACCCCGATGATCAAACGTAAGACCGAGTGCCCCGAGAAAGATAACGAGATCCCGTATCTTTCATCAAAATTACCCCGCGATCGAGCGTAAGGCCGAGGTGCCACGAGAAAGATAACGAGATCCCGTATCTTTCATCAAAATTACCCCTGATCGAAACGTAAGGCCGAGGTGCCACGAGAAAGATAACGAGATCCCGTATCTTTCATCAAAATTACCCCCAGCTTAAACGTAAGACCGATCTCCCGAGAAAGATAACGAGATCCCGTATCTTTCATCAAAATCATCCAACTGAACGTAAGACCGAGTGCCCCGAGAAAGATAACGAGATCTCGTATCTTTCATCAAAATCATCCATCAAACGTAAGCGAGTGCCCCAGAAAGATAACGAGATCCCGTATCTTTCATCAAAATCATCCAACGGCGATCAAACGTAAGACCGATTTCCGGACGAATACGTCGATTTTCCCAGCCAAAGGCTAACGAAATCCCCAAAGAAAGTTAACGGAATCCCAAAAGCCAACGGAATCTCGAGTAGTACTCGAACTACGAAAGGGCTTGATTCCCACTAGGGATACGTAGGTAGCCTATCATTAGGTCCGGCCCCTCGACCAAAACGGTCACCCTATCCTTCTAAGCAGCGCAGACAAAGTCCACCGAAAGGCCATCAAGGTTCAAGGCACCTAAAACGCCATCTCGAGGTCCGAGGCGCCTAAAAGCCATCTCCAAGGTTCAAGGCACCTAAAACGCCATCATCAAGGTCCGAGGCACCTAAAAAGCCATCTCGAGGTTCGAGGCACCTAAAACGCCATCTCCAAGGTTTGAGGCACCTAAGACGCTATCACTAGGAAAGCGATAAATCGCAATCATCCCGGCGAGAAACCGAAAATGGTCATTCCTATCTCCCGGCCGGTGCGGATAGCCATCGACCGAAAATGGTCATCTCTTATCCCAGTGAAGTTTCTTTCCAAAGAAACGATCAGAACTCGCTCATCGGGTTCGAGGCACCTAAAACGCCATCATCTCCGGGTCAAAGACCCGAACTACGGCGGCTTGATTCCCACTCGGGATACGTAGGTAGCCTATCGCTAGGTTCACCGCCCCGATCACTCGATCATCCCGCCAAATATGGAGCCTTACTCTTATCGACGACCCCGCTTCCTTCGAGCGCCGTCGCCGAGGGGCTGCTTGTAAGTGCTCCAATTTGAGCTTGTTAGAATTTTCGTTAGAAAATTAACGAAAGTTATAACATTTCTAACAATTCCTAACAATCCTAACTTTTCTAACAAAGTAAGGGTAAAATGGGCATTGCTATTTAGAGTTAAACCTTCCAAGGAATCTCAAAAAGCAAAAGAATTAAGAAAATCCAAAAACAGAAGTTGGAAACATTTTTAATTTGAGATTTTTGAATTTTATTCCTTGTGTCCAAAGCTGGAGCTGCATTTAATGAACAGTGCACGCCAAGCAACCCCATCCGCGCGGACATCTTTGTAAAGTCAGGAGGGCTATAAATTGAGCCCTCCAGTCACGAAAATAAAAAAAAAACAACACATTTTGCACCGAACCTCTGGCGAAATATAGAGAGAAAACAGTGAGAATTCACTTGAATTGTCACCATTTTCTCTCCAATCTTTCCCAATTCATACTCATCCACTCACTCTCATATTAAAGCCCTAAACACTCATACAATCAAGCCAAACACTCAAGAACACAAGGAAGATTGGTAAACCCTCCTCTTCCTAACCCTAAATCTCATCCATGCATGCATCTTCCAACTACAAAATGTAGTTCCTTCATCTTCTTGCTTTAGATCTAAGAAGATCACCATGGAAGACCATCTCCATGGATGATCTTCTACAAAGATCAAAATTATTTTCAAGTTCTCTTACTTTCTTGCAAAGAAAACTCATTTTCAAAACCCTAAAAACCATTTTCAAGCATAAAATCTCATTTTCAAAGGATAAAAATCCCCTTCCCAAGCAAATGAAATGCTTAGTCCTAATGTACCCCAAGGATGGTTTGGTATAGTTGATTCACCACTAAAATGTCTAGTGATCACTAACCAAAACCTAGGGAAATGGGGACAAGCATGGATGCAAAACCCCCTTTAAATCATATTTTCTTTCTTGAGAAGTTGCTTTGTCCAGTAGCAATTTTCCCAGACCTCGATCCATTGTCTTAATTTTTGGACACAGATGAACTTGGAATTTGGTGTTGACTACAAAACACTTTTTGTAGCCAACATCCAGAGCTTTCAGACATATTTTTACTTTATTTTTGGGTGAGTAAAACTCCTCTTTTCAAATTTTCTTTCAGAGGCTAGTTCATCGCCTTCTGGGAATCCAGATCTCATATACGAGGTTTTCGAAGGTTTTGACCCTCAAATATTCTCCAAAATGGAAAATTCCTTCGCACAAACTTTATTTAAGGTGTCTAGAACAACTTTCATTCTCTGAGTTTATCCAGTTATGAAGTTTTAAGACCCTTGAATCCCTTTCAAAATCAAAGGTCCACTGCCTTTTTCATTCTGGCAGAAATGGCTCTCAACTTCAAAAGGTCTTTTGAGTACCAAATCTCAATCCAAAAATCTTCCAAAAATCATGGGATCGGTTTAAAGTCTTAAAAGATATCCCAATTTTTACTTTTCTGAGTTTCAACTTATTTTTGCCAAAAACACACACACACACACACACACACACACAAATGATTTTCAGCTTGGAAGACTCGTTTTACGAGGCGCGTCGGGTGCACACTAACGTCCTTCCCGACGCGTAACATGACCTCCGAACCTAAATCTCTGATCTCGGGCTTTTTTCAAAGTTTTGGCCCTCAAAATTAAAATGGCGTGGCGACTCCGTTTTCGTTGATTTTTTCAAACAACAAATGGGAAAATTTTCGGACACACATTCATCACAGATAGCTGTCCGAAATCTCCCCTCAGATCTCTCATCTGACTCTCCCGGACGCCAACCTGCTGTGACAGAAAATAAGCACCCTCGGTCGGGTCTGCTCGCCATTCCTCATCCTCATCCTTCTCCTCCTCCTCCTCCTCCTCCTCATCATCATCCTCATCATCATCATCATCATCATCATCATCATCATCATCATCATCATCATCATCAACATCAACCGTTGTTGCAGGGAGAGCTTGGGCCTCCAATCGTTGATGCTCCCTAATAGATGACAAAATGTTTCTGATATATTGACGGATGTGAATGCGCAATTCTTCCAAGGATGTGGCATTCTCGGTGTATATGTACATCGATCGAAGGCTTTGAATCTGTTGAAAACAATTAAGTAAAATAATTAATACTAAAAAAAATAGTAAATTTTTTTCTTTGTAAAAGTATTATATGTAGTATACTCCCTCCGTCCCACTCCAGTGTGAACTTATTTCCTTTTTGGGACGTCTCACTCCAGTGTGAACTGTTCAAAATGGCAAAAAATATTTACTATTCCACCCACTCATTCTCTCTCCTACTTTACTTTTACACTCACAACACTCTCTCTCCTAACTATTCGTCACACTCATTCTCTCTCCTATTTAATTTCTCATACTCACAAACACCTTCTCCACCTATTTCTCTCTCCTACTTTTCCTTAATTCTCGTGCCCAAAAAATAGGTCCACAGGGGAGGAGTGGGACGGAGGTATTATAACTTACCACACCCTCAAATCAAAACAAGTATACTTACCCTGAACCCTAGACCCACGAATTCTGGATGAACACCATATCATATAGAGAGGGAGGGAGTAATAGTTTTGGTGAATGCACAAAATAGATAGTCTCTAGAGCAAAATATGTAAGAAAGCTACTAGATTTGTGTACGCCTGTACTGGCCCGAACAATTTGAACCAAAACCTATCAAATTTATGTATGTGCTGGTGTTTTCAGAATTTGTAAGGCGTATGAGTGTGTGTGTGCAATTGTTGGGAAGTTCGTCAGTTGTTCAATAACATGTGGATTCAGAAAACTCATAGTCTAATGTGTTAGCAAGCTTCCAGTGAACTAGAACACTGCCACGATATTCATTTTACATTCGTTCAATTTGCATCATCAACTAAACAAAATAAATCAAAATTGCAACCAATTAAGTGAACACATACAATAGTCATTCGGAGGTGCGCGGAGGAGTTGGAACGAATTTCATCGAAGCGAGATCTGGAGCGACGAACCGCCGATTTCAGTGCTTCTTCCTCTGCCGTTTTATGAGCGATCACTGCTTGTTCGATGGCGTAATCTATCCACGGCGGTGCGTCGACCAAGGGTTTCGCTTTCTCTTCGACGAAATATCCTTCTGTAGACGGCAGTGACGGTGGTAGTGGTGGTGCCGGTGGCTTATCTGCTATTGATTCGTCAGTCGCCATTGTTTCGGGGAGGTTCGATTCGATTGTAAAGCAAAGCTATATCGGTTCGAAGGCATCAAATGTTTTCCTCTTTCGCCCGGTGATGGTGTAGTGTAGATCCGTTATGCTCTTGGGTGGATAGTTCAACCCGAACTATGTACGCGGGTCGTGAGCAAGTGTTTTTCTTTTTTCTTTTTCTTTGTGGAATTAACTAGTACTCAAAAGCCCGTGCCAATGGCACGGGTCAGTACAAAAAGGTAAGAAGTGAAAAAATAATAAGTAAATTTGGCATGGGTCAGTACAAAAAGGTAAGCAGTGAAAAATGATAAGTAGAATAAAATAGCTTCTCCATGAATATGTATATGTGTGTGTATATGAATATGTATATGTGTGTGCGCACATTTACGCTCATGGTACATATATGCTATCCATATTTACTCTAAAAATGTTATTTTAAGCTAGGACACTGATGCTACTAATCATATTTCCATCCAGGAAATAAGAAAGAAGCAGAAAAAAAGAATTCTCAATTCTTCATTTGTTGTCTTGGAGATATCCTCACTCTGGCAATCGACTGAGTGTAAATTTATCACCTATTTCAGCCTGATCCAATTCATTTGAATGAAACCTAACTCCAGTTGAATTGATATTGGCACATTAAAACAATAAACGGAATCAAATATAGAAATTCAACAGCACAAATAAATAAAAAAAAATACTCTCAGCGCGCAATACAATTATCCAATCGAAGAAGGGGGAAGAAATTGTTAAACCTGAGCTAAAGAGATCTGGAGATCGATAGCAGCAAGTCGTTTCAAGTGCTCCTTGAGGAGTCTCTTTGAATCGTACTCTCTGATCTTCTTTCTCGCCATGAATGAAGTTCAAAAATTCTTCTCATATTGAAATTGAAAGTGTATGTATGTTAAGGATTGGATTGAATGAAGAATCAGGTGTTTGATATGCTCTGTTGGTGGGGGCTTAGCGTTGGAGGGAAGGGAAGAGTGGGTTGGGTGGGTGGATTACCGAACGGCAAAAGGAGGAGGGAGACGTGGCAGGGAAGGAATTTAGGCCTTAGGATTAAAAGCTTAAGATTCAATCTCAGCCATCACTTATACCCAGGCTAAGAGGCGGTTATGACCAACATGCATTGTATTATAGACTAGTACTTAAAAGCCCGTGCCATTGGCACGGGTCAGTACAAAAGGGTAAGCAGTAAAAATTAATTTATCCTAGTCTAATGTCTAGTAGCAGCTTGTCATTAAGGATACATTTATCCAGTGTTCTAAAAATCGGCCTAGGCGGCGCCTAGGCGCTAGGCGGCAGTCAGGCGCCACGATTTATGCCTAGGCGGGGGAATTAGGCGGTAGGCGGATTAGGCGGGCCTGGGCGGCGCCTAGGCGGTCTGGGCGGGCTGGGCGGTCTGGGCCGTCTTCTTGAGAAAACTCTGGTCATCATCTTCCACCGCCATCTGAATCGGTGACAATCCAAGCCCATCAGCAACAGCAAGCATAATCTTTCTCATCTCCGACCTAAACTCCTCCAGATCCACCGTGCCGCTGTTATCCTCATCGAAATTCCGGAAGATGAAGTCGTAGAGGATCGCCAGCTCTTCCGGTTGAGTTGCTACATCAACGCCGAAGTGAGATTCAAGGAGGCGCATGGATTCGAAGACGTTTGTAGGAGAAGACTGGGGAGGGTATGGGGCGATTTGGGAATTTGGAAAGGATTTGAGATTGTCTTAAATTGGGACCATATGTTTCATGGTAAGGATAAGGACTCAGGAGGTGTGAATGTGACGCCGTTTTGTAGCTTTTTGGATTCTTCAACTTTGTAACGTGGCGAGTTTTGGGTTCAAGAGTAATAAATAGTATAAAGGTAAATGGTTGGGATTTAATTTATATAGAATATAGTCCCCAAATTGCAAAAATTGGATTAATAAGAAATGGGTTGATAATAAGAAATAGTCTCCGAGTTGCAAAATTGGATTAAATTTTTTATTTTGTATAAAAAATATTATTTATTTTTGACATATAATAAAATTAAGTGGCACTATTTTTTGGATATATATATAATTTTATAAAATATATTTAAAATTTGTCTAATTTCTCGGCCCCGCCTAGGCCCCGCCTAGGCGCCCGCCTAGGCCCCTAGGCGCTAGGCCCAGCCTCGCCGCCTAGGAGCCGCCTAGCGATTTTTAGAACCTTGCATTTATCTGGATGGGACTTGGGAGGATAAACCCCTTATCCGGTAGTAATACCTAATCCCCCTTGTTAATTGACCACCAATAACAGAAAATTGAGATACCATTTAATTCCAAATTGCCCTTAACCAAATGCTAGATAACTCAATCTGAGATAGTTTACTTGGATAAAATAATCTCTTTTGCTCTGTATTAATCAATGATATATGGCATTTCTACCAAACGACCCGCCAAGGTTGTCTAACCTAAGAAAGTATGGCAGAATCTCTAATTAGCACATTTACAACCAGTTCTAACTTCTTCGTGAAAACTCAACATCCCTTAATCATGCCTTGGTTCGTTCTCAAAAATATTACCCGAGTTCATTGACTACAAATATTACTTTACATTTTCTTCCTTTCAGTACAATCAACAGAGAGTCTATGAAATAGTATGGCGACCTTAAATAGCAGCTTTAAAGGCCATAGCATAGTATTATAATCGAAAACAACAAAAAGTAATAATTGCAAGGAATCTTGCAAGTGAATCGGACTCTTCTATTCCAAATATTGCCAATCAAGTTTGACTTCCACATTTATAATCAATCTCCTAGGGACAAAAATGTAATATAACTAATGAACTATGTTATGCAGCCAAGAACGTGTGTTTGTTGAGTAAGTCAAAAACAACCACTGCAGCACAAGAAATGTTTTGGACATCTATCACTTTTAGGCATTAGAACGTGTGTTTTTTGAGTAAGTCAAACAACTACTGCAGCACAAGAAATGTGCTGGACATCTATCACTTTTAGGCGTTAAACTGTTAGCTTCATCATATTTACTTTCTATACCAATTGTGATTCAACAGAACTGTAGTCTATCAACATTTTATACCCATTGTGATTTAACAGAAATGCAAGCAGAGGTTGAGATGATATATTGATATGCACCAAAACATACCTGTAGTGCTCGAAAGTTGGTCTGACGCCCCCTGAAAATATTTGATAAATCTAATTCAGAAGAAAGAACTTTTACAATCATCTCGCATGATTTTTTTGTAAATGTGCCGAATATTGCTACCTGTGAGTAAATTCTCCGTGCCGCTTCTAGCTGGGACATCTCAGCATCAAACGTGTTGACCAATTCCAATACCTCTGGCGTACTAACAAACCGCACAAACCTGGAAGTAAGCAGCACCTATTGCATTTAGTTACAAAATCAAAGTCTAAAATAAAGCAGTTGTACAGAGTAATACCTCTCAAGTGTTCCCTTCGTAAACCACGCTTCAGCATTTCGACGTCTCTCAACTTCAAGTTTGATAAATTGCACTGCAAGTGCAACTTGTTCCTCTGCAACCTTCAAATGTGCCACAAATGGCTTCACCAACCCTGATGCAAGCTTCTCAATGTTCCCATCACTTGAAACAAACAATTCACATCTGCCCAAAAGCAAATATATAAAGGGATAAGCATGCAGCACCACAAACTGAATTAATCAAGAATATAATAATATTGAACCTATGATATAATCATCCTACCAGAAATTAAGACTATCCATTATCGTCCTTATAATAGCCTCAATTGTCTTAAGTTCTTCATTTGTTTCATGAACTATCCATTGTCATCCTCAAAGTAGCTTCAGTAGATAGTTGAATTGGCTTTCATAAGGGATGCAGTGGCATTAGCAAATGTCTGTATGTTGCTCTGATGTTTCAAATTGGTGAGAGCATCACTTTTCATAATGTTAGTTTTCTTCATTTGAACAAAATGAACTCAGTTAGAACTAAAATATGTAGAACCCTTCTGTACAAACATAAATCACATTTTTATTAAAACCTCATAAGATTTAGGGGCAACCTTGTTATCTTCTCAAAAGTACAAACACAATTTCGTTTCAATGAATCAACTGAAAGAAAAAAAATATTAGACAGAACCTTGCGAGATGATGGGAGAGAAATGGCCTGCCTCTTGCTCACAGTCGACTCTAAAGATAACTGACAAAAAAATAACAATTAGGGAAAAAAAGTATTCGAAGAATTCGGGTGAATTTAAGAACCTTAAAAAATTAAAATAGAAGTCGAATTATCTTCGCCCGTATTGTCCATCAAAACAAATGAGCCTCTAGATAAACACATAATTTTGTTGCAACGAATCACCGTGATAAAAAAAAATAACAATCAGAACCTTGTGAGATGATGGGATAGCAATGGCCTCCCTCTTTCACACGCTCAGCCTCTAAAGATGAATGACTAAAGAACAAAGTTGAAACTAAGAACCCTAAAAAATTAAAACAAAAGTTGAATTAGGAACCCTAAAAGAATTCAAATCCCTAAATTAAACATGAATAGCGATGGAAAACATACCGATCTGAGACGCCAAAGTGGTGCGGAACATCAAGGTAGAGAAAACGGCGAGGAAGACTAATTTATTTCTTTGAGTTTTTGCCGGTTAGAGGGGAGGAGCGGTTGTGTAAGTGTAAACTGCCGCAGTTGATGGAGGGAGAATTCAATCACAGCTGTTCATGTGAGAAGTAAGAAGCGCTTACTGGAGAACAGAAACTATTGCGGCGATACGCAAATTCAAACCTCAAATGTATAAAGGATAATCAAATGTAAAAGAAAAAGAGCAAAAATCAATATAATCAAATGGGGGAGAAAAGAGAAACAATAACCTGTTTAAGGATTTAGGATTTAGGGTTGCTTCCAGGAGCCACAACGTAATTTAATCATTGTTTGCCGGAGAGATGGAGTAGGGAGAGAAACTGAGAGAGAGAAACGGAGAGAGAGAAACGGAAGGGAGAGAGAAGGTGAAAGGGAGAGAAGAAGAGATCAATTTTAGAAGAGGGTTCTTCTTTAAAAACCCAGACAGAAGAAAATGGAGGAGGAGGGACGTGAGGAAGAGGAAGAGGCAGAGGGAAAAGGAGAGAACGTGGGAGTGTTGAGTTAATATGGGCCGTTGGATCAACATTCTAAGAATGAATCTCAGCCACCACTTATGTAGGGGCTAAGAGGCGGTTAAAAGCCCCCTGTATTGTATATTAGATAGTACTTCCCTACCCGTGCAAATGGCACGGTGACAGTACGACATAAATAAAGTGTGGTTGAGATTAGGATCTTAAAAATGCAATAAATTTAGTATCTATCATCACACTGTAAATAATCAAACAACAAAAAAGGGCAAATCTACTAAACTCTTAAAATTTCTATCAAAGTCAAAGGCAATTTTTTTTTGTTAAACTACAATCTTAATAGTTGATTCAAGCTCTGAAAGGATTCAAAAATGTTATAAACTTTATGTGATGGAGGTTATATAAAACTAACAAAAATATATTTCGTTAAATTTTAAGCAAATTTGTTAACATTTTGAAAAATGTAAAAGTTCAGTGAGAACATTTTGAAAAAAAAAATAGTTCAGTGAGAACATTTTGAAAAATGTTATAGTTCAGTGATGAAAATATGGTTTTGACCAAAAATTAAAAAAAGAAATGAATAAAGAAAACCGCTCACTGTCATTCCTTAGATTAGGGTTACTAAAAAATAATCCAACGATTGAAATTAAAAGAAAATAAAATCATTTAATAATAGTCATTAGATGAGGGGGGTTATGGATTCATTTGGACCTTGTTTATATTAAGTCAATAGGAAGTCATCGTGTGAAAAGGGGTGACGGTATTGGGTGATAGAAAAATGAAACTGCATGGTAATTGATGACGAGTTACGCATTCAAAATGTTTTCAAGAAAAAGAGTCTTGGCTACCATGTATATAGATCAATCCCAAAACAGAGGCTTTACAATGATTAGCGATACCCAACAAAACGAAGGCCAAACATGATCTTCAAAACTCATTCAAGCTGCAAAAATTTCAGAATTCCTGGGATGTAGCCCCAAGTGCATCATTACCTCTAGGAACCCAACTTTCTTATGACATGGAAATCCATTCGAGTTCCCTTTTATGTCCTCAAATATTTAAATCAAACGAAACATTCTCTTTTTGGCAAGTTAAGATATGAAACAGGTTCTACTTAAAAAAAAAATGGAACAGGTCCTAGAGACCTTTCATAAGAATGTGTTGCACATTCCCTACTTTCAAAATTTCACCAGCAAGAATGTGTTGATACTTTAACAATTAATTCTATCAATATTAAGAGGCTCAATCTATAATGCTCGTGATATATCAGTTTGACATGTATCACTGCAAATTCGAGAAAAGATTAATTCAAACAAAAAAAATCACACAGCAATAACAACAACAGCAGAACTTTGTAGGAACATGCAATCGTGACTCTAAATCAAGTCAACAACGGAAATCATCTAGATTAATACCTTTATTATCTGTACTCAATTTTCCAGTAGAACCCGTTCCAAGACAGAGCTCATGCAGACTCTTAATAGCCGAATCCAGATCATTGCCACACTCCTCTAGCGCCTTCTCAAGAATCTGAAAGTTAATTTATAGGCCAATCAGTAAATTTAGCATTTTTCCACCACAATCCAATCCATAGCAATTCAGATACAAATTCAAGAAGCATAAAATGAATTAACATTTATCAAGATCAGGCAACCAAGCCAATTCAAACCAAATCCACATACAAAAACGAACACAATCTTATACAGACGGGGAGGATTATATATATATATATATATATATATATATATATATATATATATATATATATATATATATATATATATATATATATATATATATATATTAAAACCTGCTTGACTGCTTCTTTGAGAGCTTTCAACTATGCTATCGATTCCAAGACATCGTTTTGAATTATTAATAAAAAAAACTGCAGTAGTCAATAGAAATGTGAAACATGCATTAGTAAACTGAAATGCAATCACCAAAATTGTATAAATAACAATAAAAAAAATGTGAGAGATGAATTGCATAACCTTCAATCCAAGAAAGTGTTCTATTTTAGGATCTTATTTAAATGATCAACACACACCCAACATGCTTAAACCAATGAGAATCCCATCATATCATAAATAAAGTTTTATTCCCTCGGTCCCAAAATGAATGACGAAATACTTTCTTGAATTTCATAGATAAAAGACATCTCAATAAAAAACAATAACATGCATGGGTATTCAAGTTCTACCCAAACAACAACAACGAATAAAAAAAAAAAGTTACATAAACAGCGTAAAGAGACAAACCCTTCAAGCCATGTGATCCCTTGCCCATCAATAAGCCCAAATTTTACTGATAAACAGTTGCACTACTTCTGCATCACAATTTTTTATGGAAAAAAATTGATAAAACTTGAGTTTTTCTGGTCTCGTGGAGTAGTAGTAGTTATGATGGATACTGCAGTCCTTTTAAAGTCGATGCTTCTGAGGGGCAGCACTTAAAGATCAAGTTTTGAAACCCAGAAATCAATGTCAACTTCTTTTATGTCAAAATTTTTATCCACAACCTTCATAACAATTAAGTTATCCATATCCTAATCAAAGCAGAAAACTTTGAAGCCTCTATAACTCTTTCTCCCCCAATCCAAATAAAATCAATGGCACCATTTTGAAGTTATCCACACCCAATTTAAAAAAAAAAAATCCAAACCAAAAACAAAAACAAAAAATAAAAAAAATGAATTTTCGGTACAATCGACCTAATGAAGTCACCACAAACAATTATATTTACAGATTACAAAGGAGCCTAGGCACAAAAGGAAAGCAAAGAATTAAATTTTCAGAAACAAAATTTGACTCAAGAACTACCAAAAACAAAATTGTCACTGATAACTCAGAAGGATTGCCTAAATAAAAGCATAAGGAATGGCTAAATAAAATTCAAAAAAATCAATTACTTTAAATTACCCAATTCTTATCTTAAATACCATCCTAAACCCTAAATTAATGAATACCTGGATTATGGGCTTGCCAAGGATCTGCATAAGGAGTTTCGAGGGAGGGAGGGTCAATGGCGGAGGTGGTAGGGGAAGGGTTTATCGGGTTAAATGACGACTTTATTGGGGGATGTCGTCCGCCAGCATCGCCACCATCAACAACTACCTCTTCCCTCTGGTTTCCTTCTTTCCAATGGAATAAAGAACGGTGGCTTTTGGGAGGGGGCTCGATTTGGAGTCAGATGAGATGGGTGAGGATTTTAAAGTAAAGGAGAGGATGAAGAACATGGTGGCGGCTGGGGACGGGGAGGAACATGGTGATGGCGGCAGAAGGTGAGTGGAATCGATAGACCGCATTTGGGAAAGAGAGAAAGAGAGAAAAAACGTCTGGCGGTTTTGCAAGGAGGGGAGTGGGGAGGTTAAACACGGTTGGGGGAGGGAGGAAGGTTGACAGCCGTCCGATCAGATTTGCAACTTTCAATCCTGACCTCTCTTTATGGGGGGGCTAAGAGGCGGTTTTTACCCCCCTGTATTGTATACTCCCTCCGTCCCGAACCTACATGCCTAGTTTGACTTTTCACGTAAATTAAGGAGAGAGTATTATATTAAAAGTGTTGTGATTGTGAAATAAAATAGGAGAGAGAATGAGTGGAGGGAATAGTAAATTATAATGGTGTTGTGAGTATTAAAATAATGTAGGAGAGAGAATGAGTGGAGGGAATAGTAAAGATTCCTTTCCATTTTAGGAAATGTGCACGTAGGTTTGGGACGCCCAAAATGGAAAGTGTGCACGTAGGTATGGGACGGAGGGAGTATTAGATATTATGATTTTACTAGTAAAAGCCCGTGTTCAAGGACACGTGAGTTTTTTATTTTAAATTAAAAAAAAAATATTTAAAAAAAAATTAAATTTTTTTTAAGGGCAAAATGGAAAAGAGACAAAACTTAGTGAGGGCAAAATGGAAAATTTGGCTTATGAAACTGTTCATTGTATTGTTCATCCCCTTTGCCATTTATACTATAGATTTTTTTTTTATATATTTTTTCCTTCTATTATCATCTTACTTTCTCATTTAATCATCATAAAACACTAAGGCTTGTTTGTTTCGACGTAAAATATTTTTCGGAAAACGTTTTTCGAAAAATATTTTCCTGTAAAATGTTTTGCTGTAAAATGTTTTACGGAGGTAAGGCGTAAAATGTTTTACGAAGAAAGGGTGTAAAATATTTTCGGGTGTTTGGTAAGAAAATTATTTTTCGAAAGGGCGTAAAATGTTTTATTAAAAAAAAATTTTTTTTAATCATTTTTTGTAATCACCCCACCCACCCCCTACCTACCTCACCCCTCCCCCCAATTTTTTTTTTGTAACCGCCCCGCCCCGCCCCACCCACCCCCTGCCTACCCCAACCCCCCCAAAAAAAAATTATTTTTTTTGTAACCGTTCCACCCACCCCCTCACCCCCACCCCCAAAAAAAAGGGGGTAGGGGGTAGGCAGGGGGTGGGTGGGGCGGTTACAATTTTTATTTTTTTTTTTGGGGTGGGGTAGGCAGGGGGTGGATGGGGCGATTACCAAAAAAAAATAATTTTTTTTTTTGGGGGGTGGGGTAGGCAGGGGGTGGGTGGGTGATAAGTGACTATTATATAGTCAATTATCCTAGATTTTATATACTTTTACATAAATAAATCATCATTTCTCATTTAGTTTTTAGTACTTTTTACTTACTTTTGCTATTTTATTAGATTTTACGTTTTTGGTATGTTTCATACATTTTAGACAGGTTTTAGGGTCTTTTTTATATCCAAAGGATACTTGGACAATTTGGTCCAAAAGGAAGAAGGAGCACCAAGAAAAATAAACACACAAAGCTGAAAAACAGGAGGAGCGGCCGTGCAAAATCCTTGACGCGGCCGTGCAAATCGTGACTGCAGATGTAAAGGCACCTTTTGATGGCACCTTCTTGAAGAGTCCCCTCCCAATTATAAATAGGACCCTTGTAATCAGTCTTAGATACGAAAAATTTAGAGAGAAATCACTGATATTTCATAGATAGAAAATACAAACACTTGTGACAACAATTTCCAAAGAGATTTGAAGATCAAAGTTCATTGTTTTATTCTTGGAGTTACTTTGGAAGAAAAGCAATAAAAGTGAAGCATTATTTCCAGCATTTGCCTTCTTTATTCATCATAAGTTCTTCTTACTCAATCTCTTATTTTTATTGCTTATATGTTATAAATGGCTTGTGAGTAATCCCCCTTATTCTTGGGGTTGGAAACTCAAAAGCATATTTGTTCATCATCTAAAATGAAAAGTCTTGTCTTCTTTCTTCATCTAAATAATTTCTTTATATTATTCTCTAAATGCCTTACATTTTGGAGACGTCCAAATTGTATGATTCAGTCAATTGAGAGAAGTACCTAGCGGAGAATCTCGATTGACGGAACCATATAAAGAAACTAGGTTTCATTGATCACGAAAGTAGTTCAATGGCCTAGGGATGTTCCTTTGATGGAAAATATGTCGACTTTCGTTCTTAAAGGGTTCTTACTAATTATGGTCCGCTAGAGATAAGCCGAAACGCCCGTTTGTGACAGGGCGGGGATAACGTAAACGGAAATCTCAAACAGTTAGGGCATAATTAGTGAAGAATACAACACTACTTGCTTGACCGTGAGAAGTAGTGCAAGCCGAACGTATCATCCTTGCTTTTTATGAAAACCTTTTATCTCTAAGACAATGACGATTTTATGAACAAGATTATGTGCATGATTTCCAATCCCGAGAATGCTTCGTTTTATAAAAATTTAATTAAAGTATTTTCTGTTTATGATTCTTTCTATTTTCTGAAAATAAATTTTATCTCCCCCAATCTCTTCTATAATTTTTAAAGGCAAAAATATTCCCTAAAGTAAACCTTGTCTCTGTGGGATCGACCCGTACTTGCACCCGCTATATTACAAT
This sequence comes from Adenophora triphylla var. japonica, assembly GCA_022495995.1. Classification (NCBI taxonomy): domain Eukaryota; kingdom Viridiplantae; phylum Streptophyta; class Magnoliopsida; order Asterales; family Campanulaceae; genus Adenophora; species Adenophora triphylla. Next base: position 319,982 of record JAFEMH010000227.1, read on the forward strand.
AGCCCGTGCGCTTGCGGATATAAATAAACCATTAGGTTTCGACCGAACAAGTTTTTGGCGCCGTTACCGGGGACAACAGTTTACTTTTATTTTTGTCTTTACTACATAATTTTTAGTTTTTGTTTTATTTTTACTGTTTTGCTTTCTCTTCCGATAAATTATTGCGTTTAATCTCTCTTCAAGTGTTTTTCTCTTAGTGCATGAAACGGACTCGGACATACTTTGACAATTTTGATCCGGAACCCGAAAGAAGCTTTCACGAGAGACTAAGAAGATTTAGAGAAACTTTAAAGAAACATATGGAAGAACCACAAACACCCGCTAGGACCCTACGGGACTTTGTTAACCCAAGTACCCCGGGAACTAGATCCCCTATTGTTGTGCCGAATGCTGGAGCGGCACACTTCGAGATAAAGCCGCAACTATTGCATATGGTTATGAATAACCAATACAGCGGCACCGCTTTCGAAGATCCCCATCTACACATTCAAACATTCCTTGAATACTGTGATACCACACGTATTCAAAATGTTACGCCGGAAGCAATTCGGATGCGCCTTTTTCCTTTCTCTCTTAAGAATAAGGCGAAACAATGGTTAAATTCGGTCCCCCAGAATTCATTGACAACATGGGACCAAATTCAAGAAGCATTCCTTGGTCGATTTTCCCACCAAGCAAAACTGCCCAGATACGCACAAAGATCACTAACTTCTGTCAAACAGATAGTGAGACTTTGTATGATGCATGGGAGCGGTTCAAGGAACTTCTCAGAATGTGCCCCCACCACGGGCTTGAAAAGTGGTTGATTGTTCACACCTTCTACAACGGTCTCATATTCAAGACAAGAGAGACCATTGATGCCGTTGCAGAAGGAGCATTGATGAACAAGGGAGTCGATGAGGCATACGACCTTATCGAGAACATTGCATTGAACCATTACCAATAGTCAAATGAGAGGGAGCAGCAACAAGGTACGCCCGGTAAATATAATGTTGATGCAGTTACTCTTCTCTCTTCTAAAGTTGACATGCTTTTGAAAAAATTTGAAAATCTTAATGTCAATCCTGTTGCTAGTGTAATGAGCTATGTGGGTCTAACACACATAGTACGGATAACTGCGAGTTACTTGACGTCACTTCTAACGATCAAGTGAACTTTGTTAATTCTTTTGGACAAAAGGGGGGGATGTATTCTAATACATACAATCCCAAATGGAGGAATCACCCCAATTTTTCCTATAAGAATAACAACGTTCTTAACCCGCAACCATTTACACAACATCAAGGATTCACATTTGGAAATTTCAATAATACTTCAAATATTTTTTCTCCCCCTAAATCAAAATTAGATCTTTTAATGGATTTTATAGTTGAAAGCAAAAATGAGCAAGAAAAGACTAATGCTGAATTTAGGAAATGTTTTAAGTTATTTAATGATAAATTTGATAACTTAGCCGCCCATAATAAAATATTAAATGAGCATGCTAAAGCGGTAGTTACTAGAAGTGGGAGAGAACTTATTGATTGTCTACCTAAAGAAAGTAGTCCCATTGAAGAAAGTATTAGTCAAAACCCACCCATGGTTGAGACTAATGATGAGGATAATAAGGGGACGGAATCTCCTAAAATAACTAGAAATTTTGATCCACCAATACCTTACCCTCAAAGGTTGGTGAAGGCAAAACTCGATAAACAATTTGCAAAATTTTTAGAAGTTTTAAAATCTATCTACATTAATGTACCTTTTACTGATGCTTTGCAACAAATGCCTTCTTATGCTAAGTTCCTCAAAGATATTCTTTCTAACAAAAGGAAGCTAGAAGAAAATGAAACTGTTGCATTAACGGAAGAAGTAAGTGCTGTTTTACAAAAAAGGTTACCCCCAAAATTAAAAGATCCCGGCACTTTCTCTATCCCTTGTAATATAGGTAAATTTGATGTTGATAATGCCATGTTAGACCTAGGAGCTAGCGTGAGCCTCATCCCGCTTTCAGTAAGTAAGAAAATTGGTGTAGGGAAATTGAAACCTACAACCATATCCCTGCAATTAGCGGACCGTTCCATTAAATATCCAGTGGCTATTATGGAAGATGTCCCTTGCCAAATCGGGAAATTAGTCATCCCGGTTGATTTTGTTGTTCTCGAGATGAAAGAGGAGAGTCATATTCCTGTAATTCTAGGTAGACCATTTCTTGTCACAGCTGGGGCAGTTATAGACGTTAAATGTGGTAACCTAACTTTGAATGTAGGAGATGATAAAATAGAGTTTAACTTGTCTAAATTCATGAAAAATCCTAATCTTGAGAACCCTTGCTTGAACATTAACATGTTAGAATCAATTAGCAAGGAATTAGAAAGTCCCCAATCTAAAAATCCGCTAGAAAAAAGTATTATAGATTGGAAGAGAACTTTGCATGATGATGACGATGATGAAATTGCAAATTATACCATACTTTTAGATGCAGCAAAGTCTAGTAGCAACAATGATTTCGAAAAGTTGGAGACTACAGCGGAGCCATCCAATAAAAAGGAAAAAGAGGTAATTAAGGCACCTCAAGTTGACTTAAAACCTCTTCCTACAAATCTAAGGTATGAATTCTTGGGACCTAACTCCACTTATCCTGTGATTATAAATGCTAACCTAGGTCCTCTAGAAACTGAAAAGTTATTAAATGAGCTTAGGTTGCATCAAAAAGCCATAGGATATACAATAGATGACTTAAAAGGGATTCATCCAAAAATTTGCATGCATAGGATTGATTTGGAGGAAGATCATAAACCTTCCATTGAACATCAAAGAAGACTCAATCCTAACATGAAGGAAGTAGTTAAAAAGGAAGTCCTTAAATTACTTGACGCAGGCATCATCTATCCAATTTCAGATAGCAAATGGGTGAGCCCCGTTCAAGTTGTCCCTAAGAAGGGAGGAATGACAGTCATTCGAAATGATAAGGATGAATTAATCCCAACAAAGACTGTCACGGGTTGGCGCATGTGTATAGACTACAGAAAATTAAATAAAGCCACCCGAAAAGATCACTTTCCCCTTCCCTTTATAGACCAAATGCTAGAAAGATTGGCCAAACATTCCCATTTTTGTTATTTGGACGGATATTCAGGATTTTTCCAAATCCCTATCCATCCAGACGATCAAGAGAAAACTACTTTTACTTGTCCTTATGGTACCTTCGCTTATAGGAAAATGCCTTTCGGGCTTTGTAATGCTCCCGCCACTTTTCAGCGTTGTATGATGTCCATTTTTTCCGATTACATAAAAAATATAATGGAAGTTTTTATGGATGATTTCTCTGTTTACGGATATTCTTTTGACGAATGTTTGAAAAATTTATCTAAAGTCCTACAACGCTGTGAAGAAGTGAATCTTGTTTTAAATTGGGAAAAATGTCACTTTATGGTAAATGAAGGAATAGTATTAGGACATATGGTGTCCGAAAATGGGATAGAAGTAGATAAGGCGAAGATTGAAATTGTTGAGAAATTGCCTCCGCCCATTAATGTTAAAGGAATAAGAAGTTTTCTTGGTCACGCCGATTTTTACCGACGATTTATAAAGGATTTTTCAAAAATTTCTAAACCTTTAACTGATCTACTAATGAAAGACGCTCCATTTGTGTTTGATAGCCCTTGTCTTGAAGCATTTAATAGGTTAAAGGAAGCTCTAATATCCGCTCCTATCGTACAACCGCCCGATTGGGATCTCCCTTTCGAAATAATGTGCGATGCAAGTGATTTTGCGATCGGAGCTGTTCTGGGACAGCGAAAAGACAAGAAAACACACGCAATATATTATGCTAGCCGAACATTGGATGAAGCACAAAATGAATTATGCCACCACAGAAAAGGAGTTATTGGCCGTAATATTTGCTATGGATAAGTTCCGGTCATATTTGGTGGGATCAAAGGTAATCGTATACACGGATCACGCTGCAATTAGATACTTGTTGACGAAGAAGGATGCTAAGCCAAGATTAATAAGGTGGATCCTTCTCCTCCAAGAGTTCGATTTGGAAATCCGTGATAAAAAGGGAACGGAAAATTTGGTTGCGGATCATTTATCTCGTCTTCCTAAGGAATTGGAAATTTCCGATAATGATGATCTTCCCATTGATGACTCATTTCCGGATGACTCATTGTTAACTATCTAGCATGCAAGATTCTTCCTCCAGAAATGAGTTATCAACAACAGAAGAGATTCTTATCAGAAATTAAAAATTACTTTTGGGAAGATCCGCTCCTTTTTAAACATTGCGCAGATGGAATCATTAGGCGGTGTATACCTAATGAAGAGATCAATGACATTCTTCATCATTGTCATTCATCTCCCTATGGCGGTCATGCAAGCACAGCCAAAATCGGCGCCAAGGTTCTTCAATCAGGTTTTTTCTGGCCCACACTCTTCAAAGATTCTCGAAATTTCGTTATCTCTTGTGATCGTTGCCAAAGGACCGGCAACATTTCAAGAAGAAATGAAATACCTCTCAATAATATTCTAGAAGTTGAGATTTTTGACGTTTGGGGCATTGATTTCATGGGACCATTCCCCACATCTTTCAACAATAATTACATTTTGGTAGCGGTGGATTACGTCTCAAAATGGGTGGAAGCTATAGCATCTCCAACAAACGACTCAAAAGTCGTCATGAAGCTTTTCAAAGATACAATTTTTCCAAGATTTGGGGTTCCAAAAGTCATCATAAGTGACGGAGGGTCGCATTTTTCACACCGCCAGTTTGATGCTTTATTAAAAAAGTACGGAGTCTATCATAAAACAGGCACCGCATATCATCCTCAAACAAGCGGGCAAGTGGAAATATCAAATCGAGAAATAAAGTGGATCTTGGAGAAAACAGTAATAAGTTCAAGAAAGGATTGGTCAATAAAATTAAACGATGCTTTATGGGCTTATCGCACCGCTTTTTTAAAACACCTATCGGAACCACTCCTTTCCGATTGGTTTATGGAAAGCCATGTCATTTACCGGTGGAGCTTGAGCATAAGGCATATTGGGCAATTAAAGCCCTGAACTATGACTTGGCGAAAGCCGGTGAAAAGCGGAGACTACAGTTACAAGAGCTCGAAGAACTCCGATATGAAGCATACGAAAGTGCCAAGCTATACAAGGAGAAAACGAAAAAATGGCATGATGCTCATATAATAAGAAAGGATTTCAAAAAAGGAGACATGGTACTACTTTTTAACTCTCGTTTAAAGCTTTTTCCAGGTAAATTAAAATCAAGATAGACGGGCCCATTTCAAGTGCATAAAGTATATTCATACGGAGCCATTGAAATTGGGAACGAAGCACAAGGAGATTTTAAGGTAAACGGTCAAAGATTGAAACACTATATGACCGGAGATCCAATTGGAGTAGTCTCATCCATTACTTTGGGCGAACATACCACACCATTTTAGTAAGTTTCTCTTTACCCTCCCAAGATTTGGCATTGTTCCTTGAAACATTGAGGACAATGTTCATTTCAAGTGTGGGGGGGGGTATATCTATCCTTTTATCTTTCGCTTTCTAGTTTTAAATTTTTACTTGCTTTCTAGATTAGATTTAATTGCTTTCTAGTGTAATTTTTTCTTTTTAACTTAGTTGCATTTTTCATTTATGCATGTATAATAGTATATAAAAAAAAAATTCCCTATGATGATCCATAATCATTATTTCTATGCTTGCCATTTGCCCTAGTATAATGCCTATTTATCTTTCCTCTCATATTTTCTATAAACTTAGAAATTTATAAAAAGAAAAATATAGGGATATTTTTAGGAAATAATTGAAAGCCTCATAAGTTAGTATAGCACAATATAGAGTTTCATCAAGAAAAATGCATTTGATTAGAAGGAATCTTTAAATCTGCACTTGATCATTTTTATGAAAAAAAAAATATATTGAGAATATTTCTTTAAGGTTGTACATTCTTTATCTTTATTAAATGTTTATTCCCTTATTAGAAGCACCCTTTGTTTTGCATCCCTTGAATCACACCCTTTCATCAAAAATTTCATCTTTCCATTTCTCAAATCAAATCAAAGTAAACATCTTTATCTTATTGCTAAAAAGAGTGACTTAGTCACCAATCCTTAAAAGCAAAAAAAATCCTATTACTTCCTAAGTAACTCGGGGCACGGCGTTCGCTGCGACGATGCTTCCTTGCCAAACGGGAATAATATCCGAAAGTATTTTTGATCTAAGTATTAGGAACATGGGGTTCGCAACCACAATGTCTCCTACTTGAAAGGATAAAAAATAACTAAGGTCTTTTGCAAAAATATAACACGTGCAAAGATAAGATGAATTTGTTTAACTTTGATGAGATTTTTCCACTATCATCATCCATTTTTCGCCCTTGTGATTCAAGAATGCAATACAATTCCTCGGGAACTTCTAATTTGTGAATAAATGTTTATACCTTCTATTGTACATTTTAAAGAAATAAATTCATTATTTCTCAAAAATCACTCTAAAGAGTGAAAGCTTCTCTTCTACCAAGAAATGAATCTAAGATTTATCCTTCTAGCATGCTTTACTTGATCAAAATTCTATATATGCTATATTAGGTAATTGTCTTGCATTTTATCTCTTTAAAAATATCCCCAAAATGCTTCTTCCTAGATAAATTTTTAAAGGTATACAAAATATGATTAGAAAGACAAAGACATTATCTAAAAAGGCATTTAGGACTTGCTAATTTATTTCTGAGGGATCATTCTTGCTTTTTCTCCCTTTCCATATTTTCATTCTAAATTTGCTTGGGGACAAGCAAAAGCTTAAGTGTGGGAGAGTTTGATAAGTGACTATTATATAGTCAATTATCCTAGATTTTATATACTTTTACATAAATAAATCATCATTTCTCATTTAGTTTTTAGTACTTTTTACTTACTTTTGCTATTTTATTAGATTTTACGTTTTTTGCATGTTTCATACATTTTAGACAGGTTTTAGGGTCTTTTTTATATATCCAAAGGATACTTGGACAATTTGGTCCAAAAGGAAGAAGGAGCACCAAGAAAAATAAACACACAAAGCTGAAAAACAGGAGGAGCGGCCGTGCAAAATTCTTGACGCAGTCGTGCAAATCGTGACTGCAGATGTAAAGGCACCTTTTGATGGCACCTTCTTGAAGAGTCCCCTCCCAATTATAAATAGGACCCTTGTAATCATTCTTAGATACGGAAAATTTAGAGAGAAATCACTGATATTTCATAGATAGAAAATACAAACACGTGTGGCAACAATTTCCAAAGAGATTTGAAGATCAAAGTTCATTGTTTTGTTCTTGGAGTTACTTTGGAAGAAAAGCAATAAAAGTGAAGCATTATTTCCAGCATTTGCCTTCTTTATTCATCATAAGTTCTTCTTACTCAATCTCTTATTTTTATTGCTTATATGTTATAAATGGCTTGTGAGTAATCCCCCTTATTCTTGGGGTTGGAAACTCAAAAGCATATTTGTTCATCATCTAAAATGAAAAGTCTTGTCTTCTTTCTTCATCTAAACAATTTTTTTATATTATTCTCTAAATGCCTTACATTTTGGAGACGTCCAAATTGTATGATTCAGTCAATTGAGAGAAGTACCTAGCGGAGAATCTCGATTGACGGAACCATATAAAGAAACTAGGTTTCATTGATCACGAAAGTAGTTCAATGGCCTAGGGATGTTCCTTTGATGGAAAATATGTCGACTTTCGTTCTTAAAGGGTTCTTACTAATTATGGTCAGCTAGAGATAAGCCGAAACGCCCGTTTGTGACAGGGCGGGGATAACGTAAATGAAAATCTCAAACAGTTAGGGCATAATTAGTGAAGAATACAACACTACTTGCTTGACCGTGAGAAGTAGTGCAAGCCGAACGTATCATCCTTGCTTTTTATGAAAACCTTTTATCTCTAAGACAATGACGATTTTATGAACAAGATTATGTGTATGATTTCCAATCCCGAGAATGCTTCGTTTTATAAGAATTTAATTAAAGTATTTTCTGTTTATGATTCTTTCTATTTTCTGAAAATAAATTTTATCTCCCCCAATCTCTTCTATAATTTCTAAAGGCAAAAATATTTCTTAAAGTAAACCTTGTCTCTGTGGGATCGACCCGTACTTGCACCCGCTATATTACAATAGCCCGTGCGCTTGCGGATATAAATAAACCGTTAGGTTTCGATCGAACAGTGGGGCGGGGCGGTTAAAAAAAATATTTTTTTTTTTGAGGGGGGTGGGTGGTGGTAGGCGGGGTTTGGTGGGGCGGTTACAAAAAAAAAATTTGGGGGGGGGGTGGGTGGAGGTTGGGGTAGGCAGGGTGTGGGTGGGGCGGGGCGGTTACAAAAAAAAAAAAAAAATTTTGGGGGGTGGGGGTGGGTGGGGCGGTTTACAGAAAAAAAAAATTTGAGGGGGGTGGGTGGGTGGGGGGGAGTTAATTTTTTTATTTAATTATTATTATTATTATGTTGTATCGGGTTTAATATGAGTTGTACATTAAGGCCACCATTTTTCGAAAAATGTTTTACTTAGGACAAGGTCAGTAAGTCGTTTTACTTAGAAAGGGCGTAAAATGTTTTTCGGAAAACGTTTTACTTAGGACAACCAAACAGCGGAAAACGAGTTATTTTTCGGAAAACATTTTTCGGGGGCTAACCAAACGGCGTAAAATGAGTTATTTTCCGAAAAATGTTTTACGGCGAAATAAACGGAGCCTAAGATCAAAGGAAATTGAAATAAGAAACATGATTAGCAACAAATTAATTAGAAGTAGTTAGAATCTTGAGTAATTCGACTTAGTTCAGTTGGAGTTGGCCATTTTGGGTCGAATCCCGTGAGAGACCCGTGCAAACCGTGGCCCGTGGAGCTCGTGGACCGTGGCTCGTGCAGCCCACTTCGTATAAGGGACGGGCCTGGACTGGGTATAGGGAGACAGGTCGCGCTTTGCCTCACGTATCAGAAGATCCGTTGGGTCCGTGGCCCGTTTGGCCTTTAAACCTTTTTTTTTTTTTTTTTTTTTTTTGTAAATGTCTAAAATATTTTCAAATATATCTGTTAATAAATTCATTTGATTGGTATTTTTGTCCAATTTATATATAACGGCTCCTTTATCAGATTTTAATTTTTTTGGGACATAATTACCCCTCCCAACAACCATATTAAGGGGTAAATTTGGTCAAAAATAAATTCATATTTAGTATAAATAGAAGAGAAAGTCTTATCATTTTTCTCACAAAAAAAAATTTAATCCTTCCCGAAAGTTGTCATTTCAAAAGTAATTAAATTTTGATCCATCGTTAATATCTACTAAATTATTAGATTAATTTAAAAAAAAAATTGATGGTAATTTTTTGGTTTAACTCATTTTTAGTATACTATTAGGGGTTGTTGGTTAAATTTCATAGATATTTATGTTTTAAAAAATTGTAGCACGTTTAATATATAGGGTGAATTACATTAAACTTCCTTTAATAAGAGTTCATATGTAAAGTTCATCCATAACTCATAAAATTCCTCCCCCCCCCCCCCTAAATCTCTATAAAATACTTCATTCATGTCAAAACTAATTAATATCTTAGAATGTTCGGTCTCAAATAAAGTGAAGTTTTATGTAAAAAGATTTGATATTTGAATGGAATATTTTCAATCACGAACGCAATATAACTTATAAATGCACATCTTTATTAAAAATAAAAAATAAAATGTATTAAATATACTATCTACGTCCCAAAATAAATATCATAATTTAATTTTTGTTCCTCCTTTAATATATATTTTGTTTTGAAACAAAATAATAACTTTGGTGCAATATTATTATTGTATTAGAAACAAGGTATGAATAAATAATACAAAATCTTTTAAATTTCTGACAAGTCAAATTTATAGTTATTTTATTTTTAAACTGAGAGAAAGATAATATTACATGTCTAAACATAGAATTTAATCATAAATTGAAGAAAAGAAAAAAAAATACTTTCTCTATCCACGTTGAAGAGGTGTAGCTGAATTAAAAAAGACAAAAATTTGGGTGAGAATAGCATGACCCGTCTCATTCATGAGACGGGTCGGTTTCATACCCATCACCCGCCCAACAAAGCCAACCCACGCCTCCGCCCAAGCTTTTTGCATATGGGCGGTCGCCTGTGCCTGGATCGGCGGCCGCACAAGCTGGAATCAGCCCACATTTGCCTTGGCCCAATCCTTCAGCCAACATAAAGTAATAGTTTGTATACATTAAAGTAATAGTTTGTATACATTAAAGTAATAGTTTGTATACATTAAAGTAATACATATATACAGAAAAGTAATAATGTTTTTTCCTATGTTTTCTTCTTTTGGCAAAAGTAATACTTATTATAACTAAAATGTAACAAACGTGTTATTTATATATAATAGTATTTGTACATAATTGTAACACATATGTATATGTATCTATATGTTTTCATGTAAAAGTATTACATTATCTATAGAAATATGTTACAATTTCATCTATCAAAGTGGTACATTTACTTGTATAAACTATTACATTCATATACATAAGTTATTACATTTCAAAAATAATACATATAGTTTGTATTACATTTGAAAAAAATTGGTAAAAACGAGCTTTTATTTTTTTAAAACAGGTATTACGTTTACTTATGACCAATGTTACTTTATATGTATACAGTCATTACATTAAGAGATGGTAACTATTACTTTTGCTCTGAAAAAAATAATATAAAAAATAAAAAATAATAAAAATTGGCCTATAAAAGGCTGCCACGTGGCGGGTCATGCCCCATGGGTCATGGGTCGACCCGTTTCATGCATGAGACGGATCTCATGTTCTCACAGGAGACCGGCTCATTAAAAAAAGCTTATATTCGTCATCAAATTCCTTCTATTTTTTGTTTAAAAATAAATAATGTCACAAATATGATTTTATTTGAAAATAACGGGGTGAGCATGAGTTGTTGAAGGTAAGAAATGCGATGAATGGTTTTTTGTTATTTATATTCATTTGCGTAACCCCTAAAAAAAAAAAAAAAAAAAAAAAAACCTTCATTGTAGAATGACTTGGTTTCCCATTGAACAAGGGGGTAAAGGGTGGTGTCCCCTTCAAAAATAATATTCACATAATACTGTTTAATTGTATTGCCCAAATGATAATTAAAAACTTCTAAAAGCATTATAATTAAATATTTTGTTATAGTTAAGTACTTCATGCATCCCTATTGAATGAATCGTTTCATCCTACGCATACTACATTATTATTATTAGAAGAGTTAAAAGCCTCAAGCATTACGAATTGTATAGGTGCACTTGGAATATATTTTGAAAGAAAACGTTTACGCAAAAATATTTTCATTTCACACTAACTTTGTCATTCTCGAAATAAGCTTAATCATAGTCTAAAACAAGTTAAAGAACAAGTTCAATGGTTCCCTCGCAATAATGATTCATTGTAATTAATAGATTTTTTCACACTATAATGATTATATTTGGTTTTCAATTGTATAAGATAACACATACTCCCTCCGTCCCATTATTTAGTTCACCCTTTTAGCCATGACACAAGAATTAAGGAAGTAATATTTATATTCAAAAATAATATGAGAGAGAAATGTTAATGAAGTTTAAGAAAAGGCACAAATGAAAATTTAAAATCTAATCATTCCCTCCAAAATTCAATCAGCCTTACAGTTTCTACATTAAGGACACAGTACTTAATTAGAATTATTACAAGGATCACAATCCATGTCATTCCCTCCAAAATAATTTCCCTCCAACTTTTTTTTAGGGAACCATTACAGGAGAAGGTTTTTTAAATTCAAAAAAAAAGAGTTTTGTGTTACCATTTACAAAAGACAGCCATAACAACAACAGTCTTCAACAAATGCTTGATCTGAACAGTTCCATTCCATCTCTTCAAAACAACATTGAACATGGCTTCATCATCAGGCTGCAACTTGTTATCCAAGTCAAATTTAACTCAAAATCAAGCCAACTTGCTGGGACAATTCTTGATTGAAGGTTTGGTGGAGGGAAAGCTTCCTAGAGGATACATAACCAAGGCTGCAACAAAATATGGGGTGAGCAGAAGAACTATCTTCAAATATTGGAGGAAGGTCCAGGATCAACGGGCCCAAGGAATACCTGTCAATTTAAATTCAAAAAAGAAAGATACATTAAGGACTAAAAGAGTGAAATTTGATGAAGAAAAAATGAAAGGCATTGAGTTTCGTAAAAGAGGAACAATTAGAAACCTTAGTCAAGGTTTAGGAGTCAGTAAATCAACAGTTTGGAGATGTAAAAAAGAGGGTGTGATCAGGGCTCACACAAATGCAATCAAGCCAGGTTTAAATTTTTACAAACTGTTTAGCAAGACTCAGTTTTTGCCTTGAATCTCTCTCATTTAATGCAGCAGCAAACATAGTCAGTTTCAAGCCCATGAATCATATCATACACTTAGATGAGAAGTGATTTTACATAACCAAAACAAATGAAAGGTATTACATTTGTCAAGGTGAAGAAGAACCGCATAGGACATGTCAAAGCAAAAGATTCATCACAAAAGTGATGTTTCTTTGTGCTGTTTCAAGGCCAATTGTTGATGGAGAAGAAAATTTAAGCTTTGATGGAAAAATTGGCATGTGGCCATTTACAAAAAAGGAGCCAGCAAAGAGAAACAGCAGAAATAGAGCAGCAGGTACAATGGTAACAAAGGCATTGGAATCAATCAATAAAGAAGTGACCAAGAATATGCTCATAACCAAAGTAAGATTTCAACCATTTTATAGATGTGTAACATATTTTTCACATTGCAATAAACTCTTATGTGTGTTATTTATGCTTCAGGTTCTTCCAGCAATCAAGGAAAAATGGTCTTCAACAGCCAGTAAAGACATTATTATTCAGTGGGATAATGCCCCACCACATATCAACAACAATGATGTGGATTTTAGAGCAGCAGCAAGTGAGGATGGCTTTAACATACAACTACAATTTCAGCCACCAAATTCACCGGACACAAACATCAATGACTTAGGTTGGTTCAACTCATTGGATGCAATGAGAAATACCATTCAAGCCGTGACAGTGGATGAATTGGTGAATGGAGTGCTAGAATCATTTGACAATTTAACAGCTTATAAACTGAACAAGTTGTTTCTCACATTGCAATCAACAATGAGACAAATTATGAATGTGAGGGGTGATAACAACTACAGCTTACAACATCTGGGAAAAGATGCTTTGGCAAGAAATGGACAAACTTCAAGAGACTTATCGACAATAATGACCTAGTGAAGTGTTGCATTCGGTACTTACAACAAGCGGGTCATAGAGCAAGGTTTGAAGGCATGATGCATGAGATGGAATTTGTGCACTTGTCTTTGGGTAATGGTATGTAAACAACATTTCTACTCTCAGAAAAGTCTCATCATAGAGTAGTTTTTGAAGAGTCAGCCACATAAGACAGCATTTTGTAATGGTATGTAAACAACATTCTACTCTCAGAAAAGTGTCATCATAGAGTCGTTTTTGACTGTCAATGAAGCTTAAACTTTAATGTTTATTTATTCTCAGAATTGAATCATCATAGAAAGGCTGCACACAAATTCATTCACATAGCATCTCACCAATTCAAACTTCACTTAAGCACACAATACCAATCTCAACACATAAACCTGTCCCAGACTACAATTTCAGCCAAGACAGTGTGTAAAAAAGTGCTCAAAATAGCAAATGTTTTTATCATTGCACATAGAAAAAGTTCTTATCAGCAAAATCATTTTAGTGAGCAGTTGAAACAAACAATCACAAAAATTTCTTCAAGAAGCCATACTCATCATTTCACAGCTACCTTTCACCAAACTCACAAAAATGTAGTGAACAAAAGAGAAGAACAGAGACTAGAGATTAAGAAAGAATGCATAAACCTGTTCCTTGAGCCATCATTGTATAGTCGGAAAGTGCAAACCCAACATTAGCAAGTCATTTCTGTGCTCTTCAACCTTTCGCTCAAAGTGGGACTTAGATGGTTTAACCGTGGGTGGAGTCCATTCGTAGACAGTGTTATCCTCTCTAAATCGAAAGTAGGGAGATGGACCATTTTGGGCTGTAATGGCGTCAAGTTGTTCGGACAGAGACCACCATGGCTCGTCAAACACAGACAACGGAAGACCTTTTAGATATGGTTCAGTCAACAATTCCCCAAAGATATTTCGATATTCTCGTGTTTCCTCAAAAGAAATGGCTTCCCCAACCTGAGATTTGTCATTAATAGACGAAAAAGGGGTGAAGTTTGATGAATCGCCGGCGACGATTGAAGTATCGTTCGTCACCATGGCCGATTCAACTTCAAATTTGTTGGGAAAATTAGAATTCATAAAGAAAGGGGAACAATCGAGAGAGAAAACCTAACATTAGAGGGTTAATTATTGGTAATCGCTGGCGTGAAATCGAGAGAGAGAAACTAGGGTTTGGACGAAGTGAAGAACAACGGCGTGAAATCAAGGATAGAAAAAGTGAGGAGAGAGAGTAGGTTTTGGGTAGTGATTGATCCTTATTTGTGATTAAAAAAAAAAGAAATGAATTTGTTTTGGGTTTTAATTAGTTTTGTGTTAGGTGGTGTTTAATTAAGGGATATGTTATTAGTGTTGTTTTAAGTGGTCCCCACATATTAAAGTAATAATATAAAATGTCCTAAAAAGAAAAGGTGAAGCTTTAAATATGACGCCTAAAATGGCAAAAAGTGAAGTTATTAATGGGACGGAGGGATTATGTATTGTCTTAAAACCGTGACAATTAAAAGAGTTAGTTGAAATAAGAACTCTCGAGCAGTAATGGTGATTGGGATGCATAATTAAGTATGTTTATATACTCTCTCTATCCCATTTCAAATTAAAGAAAAAAACGTCGTACACGAATATAAAAGAAAGAATACTCCCTCCGTCCCGCTAATATTAGCACACTTTCCTTTTTGGGCGTCCCGCTAATATCCGCACATTCCCAAAAAGGAAACTTTATATTAATAAAATATTCACCCAACCCCACTCATTCTCTCTCCTACATTATTTTAATACTCACAACACCATTATAATTTATTACACCCTCCACTCATTCTCTCTCCACTCATTCTTTTACACTCACAACATTTTATTAAAATAATATATTCCTTAATTCCCGCGCAAACAGTGTTTGTGCTAATATTAGCGGGACGGAGGGAGTATATAATATTAAAGTGTTGTGAGGGTAGATAATTAGATAAGAGAAAAAAAGTGGAGTAGGAAATAATAAGTGGATAGTTGTTGTAAGTATGACAAGTAAGTTCCATTATGTAAAAAGTAATAAAACTTTTTTATTTTGAGATTTTTCAATTTTAAATGGACATCCAAAATGATAATTTTTTCAAGTTCAAATGTGACGAAAGGAGTATATATTAAGTACTCCGTACTAGTTTTGTCCCAAATCTAATGACCATTTTTGTCCCAAAATTTTAAACTTTTGCATTAAAAAACATTGTCCCTGAATGATTTTTTTTTTTTTCAAATTTTCTTCATACTTCATTATATTTTTGTGAAACTAAAACTTTGAAAGATAACAACGAGAATGTTTATAATATTTTCTATTTAAAATCAACATTTATAAAATGACCCTTAAATTCAAAATGACCATTCATTTTGGAATGAAGAAATTTAATAATTAATTAGTTTTATTATGTCCCGTTGAATATCGACGAGTTACTAACTTTTTTTTTTTTTTAAAATAACTTCAACCGTTTTTTGGACTTGCTTATTTTCTAATCGTGCTTTGTAACTATCTTTTTTTTATGTTTATCATTAGCAATTATTTCAGCAATTAATAGACACTGCGCGTATAGAAGCTTTAATTGGTGTTCATTTTTTCTAGTTCATTCAAGGTGGCAATTATTTGCCCTTACCAATATGTCAATTTTTCTTATTTATATTAATTTGTTCATAAAATAAAATATGATTTTTTTTTCTCATATAATTTCATTTTAAAAATATAACTACCAATATAACTCACATTTGAAATTATTTTTCAAAATGACCAACTTTTTAGAACTCGCTACACGGTGTAGCGAGTTCGCCATGTTACTGTTGAAACTCGCTACATCATGTAGCGAGTTTGGTTAAATTATGTTTAATCTCATTGTCGTTTAATTGGTGTTGAGCAAGTCGGTCACGCAACAGGTCACACAACAGGTTGAGCAAGTCGGTCACAGAATAGGTCAAACTTCTATTAGCTATTACAAATCAGCAACAACAATCGGTCAACACACACCCACAAATCGATTGACACTCAAATCGGTCAATACTAATAAGTAGTAATAGTCATTATCGATTAATACACCTAGGCTTCATTGATTACCAATTAAACGCTAATAATGTTAATCTTAATTTAACTAAACTCGCTAAATGGTGTAGTGAGTTTCAACGGTAACATGTTGAACTCGCTGCACCGTGTAACAAGTTTTAAAAAGTTGATCATTTTGAAAAACAGTTTTAAATGTGAGTTATTTTAAGATTTATATTTTTAAAATGAAATTATTTAAGAAAAAAAATCTAAAATACGGCAATCATGCTTAATCTAGCCATTGCAACTCGATCACGGTCTTTTTTATATTTCAGTCTAGATTTACGATAAAGGTTCCTTCATTAACTTATTTTGTTCCATTTATTTAAATTTAAACGAATTTCTGGATGTACATATTAACCGACAATATTTTGCCAACACCTCCAATTATATTTGAACAAGTTAACAATCTTTAACAAGCCACGCATATCTAGACGTGGTCGGTTAGGTTGAATCGGCGGTTACCAACCTCGAAACCCTTTAATCGAAATCGAATCGTATAATCGACTAGTCCGGTTACGGTTTGACGGTTACATGGTTTAACGGTTTTTCGATTAACCTTCGATTTATCCGGTTTGAATTTGCTCAGTCGAGTCTTTGGTGTTGCTCGGTCGAGCATACCCTTTTAGGGTTTAGGGGTTGAGGGTTGCTCGGTCGAGTCATATATACTGCTCGGTCGATCATACTCTTCAAAAAAAGGCCAAAACAGCAAAACTTTATGTTCTCATATGCATGGTCGAGTCTATAGTAGTGCTCGACCGAGCATATCATTTTTCAACCTTGTAACAGTTAATTTTTTAACAGTTTTCGTTAACTTTGTATATAGTATATTAACTTTGTTTTTTTTTTCAATTTTTTTTATAAAGATAACTAATTGAGATGTTGTTTAGTCTTACTTTTTTTTAGAAAAAAGTTATATAAAAAAAGTTATGAATTTTTAAAGATAAGAAAATAATTATCTTTTTAACAGTTTTCGTTAACTTGTATATAGTATATTAACTTCTTCTTTTTTTCAAATTTTTTTTTTGATAAAGAAACGTATTTGAGATGTTGTTTTGTCCTAATTTTTTTTTACAAAAATTTATATAAAAAAGAATTTTTAAAGAAATAAAAGTAAATAAAAAAAGGGACGGTACCCTTAAATTTTATTAATTAAAATAAAATTACAAAGAGGGTGACAACCAACCTTACCCTTTTATAAATAAGTGGGGGGGCATTTAGAAGCCTTTACCTCAACCTAACTATTACAATTAAATAAAAATAAACCTAATCTAAAGTCTAAACTAGTATAATTAAAATAAAAATCAATCTAAAACATCATTCATTCATCACTACTTTTCGCGGAGTCCTCGACATCGTATTGATATCTTGGATCCAATATATCCTCATCATAAGGCAAGTCTTGTTGCCTTTTTTCCGCTCTAACTCAATCGCCAAGTAAAAGTTGATGTTCCAAGTTTTCACTTGTTAGTTGGGAACGTCTTTCATCCAAAACATTTTCACCAACGCTAAATGTCGATTCAACCGCCACCGTTGAAGCGGGAGATGCTAAGATTTCTTTAGCAACTATGGAAAGTATAGGATAAATGTCTTTCCTTCTTGACAACCATTGTAAAACATCAAATTCATTTGAATTTGGGTCTTGGTTTAATTCAAAGTATAGGATAAATGTATTTTCTTCTTTAGCAACTATGAAAAGTATAGGATAAATTAATTTGAAAATGACGATTTTAGCCAGTTTAACCGTCGGTTATAACCGGCGGTTGACCGATTTTCCATTATTCCCAACCAAAACAGAACCTCCATAAAATCGATTCCGGTTAAATCAATTCCGGTTAAATCGGTTCCGATTAACCGTGTTGGCCGGTTTTGACCGGTTTCAAACCAGCCGATTAGCTGGTCCGATTTTGACCGGTTTCAAACCAGCCGATTTTAGCCAGTTTAACCGTCGAGTGTACACTTATTTCCCTTTTGATCCGTCCCAATCGAGTGTGAACTACCAAAAATGGAAAAGGTTTTAATATTTTATATTCTCCATACCCCACCCACTCATTAACTCCACTCATTCCCAACCATACAATTTATTCAACCAACCGACTATTTACTCCACTCATTCTCTCTCTTCATTTTCTACCACACATTTTCATTATCTTAATAATATTTCTTAATCGACGTGCATTGGTCAATGGTACACACTTGGGTGGGACGGAGGGAGTATATTGTAATAATCCCATGAGCAACATATTTCAAAAAGTTTTACCGTCGTTTATATGAATCATTATAATCCACAATATGTGTAAAGAAAATTTGAATATGATCACCTAATGGCCATAGCCCAATGGTATCTTGGGTGGCTTCCCGTATGGGAGGTCATCGGTTCGATTCCCCCCAAGGAGAATCCTTGTGGATTAATTTCTTTCTTGGATTTCAGGGTCTTTAGGAGCCTCCCGGGCACATCCATTTCAGTTAAGGAAGCGGCATTGCTGGGCTTGCAACCTCAGTGTGGGGAGTTCAACTACCGCGTTGTAGGAGGGCTCCCTTGGGGAAGGGGTGCTGCCACCCTGACTGATTTGGGCATATCCGCGATTTACCTCCGCTAGAACACTGTGAGGCCGGTAGCTAGTGGTCCAGGACTAACTATCAAAAAAAAAAAATTGAATATGATCAATACAACTTTTTATTTTCACAAACAGGAGAAGTTGAAATTAAAAATCACATCATATATCATAAATCAATTCTTTAACGCATTTTTTTTAACATCACGCTTATCAAATCTTTTAACTCTAATTCTTTTTTGATACAATATTTTATAGCCAAATTGAAAGAATATAACCCATTATATATATGTGGATTTTTTTTCAAATAATTCACTTTTAAAATTTTATTTCTCAAAGTAATTTACTGTTCAAACTTTTTTCCTAAATGTCTCACTTTTTGAAACTCGCTACACCGTGTAGCGAGTTTGACCTGTCTCAGTCAAACTCGTTACACGGTGTAACGAGTTTCAAGTAATTAAGGTTTGTCGTTTGTAATTAATTAGGGCAATTAATTTTTGAGAACTCGCTACACCGTGTAGCGAGTTTGACCTGTCATAGTCAAACTCGCTACACTGTGTAGCGAGTTTCCCTTTTTTTTTTTTTTTGCCTAGTTAAGGTTTTCCAGATTCATTATCCTCCAATTACTCATTCATTCATTCTCATATCCTCCTCGCAACCCTCAATCTTCTCAATCCAAATTCTAGTCTGCCATGCGCCAGAAAATTCTCGATCGTCAGAGCTTATCTTCGCAAGAAATCCCCATCGCAACACAAGAGTATATACGGAGAGCGATTGAAGATCCGGTGAAGGATGAAGCTTTCCAAGACAATCCTTGGCTCTCTGCAATGGAATTTCTCACTAAAATCGGTACATATTATCCGTTGAACTCTATCAAGAAGAAATGCCATAATATTGACAGGGTGAATCAGGTATAATATCAAGATTAATTATAGTTAAATGTGTGTAAAGATAATTGATTTTTTATATTTATGTATGTTCTATTAGGTTGTTGTTGTTATCAAGTCCTGCACACCAAATGGTCTTGGTTATCTCTGGGTGACTTTAAAGGTTAGGATATGAACTTAGTATGCTTTCTATCATGGGTGAAATGTTTTTTGAGTTACTAACTGGGATAAAATTATTAGGATCCTACGGATACCATAGATGCTTCTGTTGGGTTTTGGAGTTACAAACGCAGCGGAAAATTTAACAAAGAATATTAAAACCCTAGCCCTTAGATTCGTCTAGCATGAAGAAATTAGAAAAAATTATGAAATAGAATTACATACCTTTAATGCGATTTCGTTTGGTAGATCTCAAAATTCTAGCATTTGAACTTTGATGTTGAATCTTCTAATTTCCTTCTTCGAACTTGGTGATGAAATCAACAATGGAGCTTCAAGCCTTAGGAGATAAAACAACCTCCCTCTAATGGTGATCCACACGCGAATGAACCAAGAACTCCTTCTTGTTGGATTCCTAGATGATCCTCTTGATTATTGAAAAACTTTTCAATAATCTATGGCTAATATGGAATTGAATCTAGGGTGTTTTGATCTTTGATTCATAATCAAAATCAAGATAATTGTGTTTATCAAGTCCTAAAATTCGTATGTCAAAGCTGGGACAAAAGGATCTTATTTATACTTGCTATAAATCCCTAACTCTTAGGGAGAAGAGTCCTTTTCCAAGCAAAAACGAAATTGCTAAAAAAATAGGGCTGGGCGGTCGCCCAGTTGTACAGCTTTTACCTTTGATTTCGTAAACCACTTGAGCGATCGCCCTTGCATGCTTAAGCGGTCGCCCATGTCAACTGTGAGCGGTCGCCCACAATTGCCTCGGAGGTCGCCCACATGTACAGAGGTTTTCATTGGTTTCGAAAATCAATGTGAGCGGTCGCTTAACCAACCTCGGCGGTCGCCCACCCTCAACCTCGGCGGTCGCCCAACACCACAGTTCCATAATATCAGATCGAATCAAATTCGTTCTTTGTGTGTGACCCAAAAGGAATTATATTATGTTGGCAGTGAGTCAAAACATGACCTCACAAGACATAAGTGGTTTCTAGCAAACCATTATATCCACCCAATTAATATAACATCAAAGCTTGATTCCTCGATAGATCAAATGTCACAATCCCTTTGTCCACGATGTCCAATTGAACATGAGTCATGGTCTATGGCAACTCATCTTGTTCAATGCTTTCTCGATTCCGAATATGTTGATAATCCAAATGCATTTGATATCTATCAAATCACTTGAGTGTGGCCACACATTTCATCAACATCATTCATCGAGGGGCCCAAGCAAACATCTCTCTTCGTAAGAGGGACAAATCCCGTTTTGACTTATCATTCTTCCCTACAAGAATCCAATCGTGCTAACATAGCCCTTATTGCTATCCGATTAAAGATAGTGTTAGACTATATCAAACACGATCTTCACCATGTGGAAGACGATGATAATCTCAGGTACTAAGGATTCAATAACACGACTATCATGAGATTTAATCATGACAACAGACCATGTCATAAATCTCATAAGTAGGTCATGTCCAATACTTGTTCTCTAGCAAGTATCCATAAGTGTAATGTGCATCTCCATGCATATAATCATCTCTATGATTATCCATTACCAACTTATACCAGTTGTTTACAACAACTAGGGACGCAGATCAATATAATAAACATGCAAAACATATAATGAATCAAATAAACATATTCTATAATAAACGATAAAAATAATACATAACGGTTTAAGTTAAACATAACTATAGCCTAGGGCATTACACCAACAATCTCCCACTTGCACTAGGCTCCATCTATGTATCTAATACCCATGGACCTCACATGACCATCATGCTTTGCTTGTGCAAGGGGCTTTGTAAGTGGATCCCCAATGTTATCATCGGTTGATACTTTGCATATCTTAACGTCTTCCCGATCAATGAACTCTTGAATGAGATGGAAACGTCTAAGTACATGTTTGGATCTCTGATGTGACCTTGGTTCCTTTGCTTGCGCAATGGCACCATTATTGTCACAATAAAGTTCCACCGAATTAGTGATACTTGGAACAACTTCCAAGTCACTAATGAACTTCTTGATCCAAACTGCCTCCTTAGTTGCATCGGATGCCGCTATATATTCAGCCTCAGTAGTAGAATCAGCAATAGTACTCTGTTTGGAACTCTTCCAACATATCGCACCTCCGTTAAGCATAAACACAAATCCCGACTGCGATCGAAAATCATCCTTGTCGGTTTGGAAGCTAGCATCTGTGTAACCTCTTACAACTAGATCTTCTTCCATCCCTCCAAATACCAAGAACGCATCCTTAGTCCTTCTTAAGTACTTTAGGATCATCTTGACTGCCATTCAATGGTTCTCACCCGGATCAGATTGGTAACGACTTGTCATGCTCAAAGCATACGAGACGTCAGGTCTAGTACAAATCATAGCGTACATGATAGATCCAATAGCTGAAGCGTATGGAACTTCATTCATCCTCTTTCGCTCATCAGTTGTCTTAGGACACTGCGTCTTGCTAAGAGTAACACCATGATCCATTGGCAAGTTTCCTTTCTTAGAATTTTCCATTTTAAATCTTCTAAGAACCTTGTCAATGTAGGTACTTTGACTCAAACCAATTATCCTCTTAGATCTATCTCTATAGATCTTGATACCAAGGATGTAAGCGGCTTCGCCCATATCTTTCATTGAGAAACATTTCCCTAACTAAGACTTGACAGTCTGAAGTGCAGGAATGTCGTTTCCAATGAGTAGGATATCATCGACATACAATAAGAGAAATAGCACAACGCTCCCACTGAATTTCATGTATGTACAAGGTTCATCTTCATTCTTGATAAAATCAAACTCGTTGATTTTCTCATTGAACCGAAGATTCCAACTCCTAGAAGCTTGCTTCAATCCATAAATGGATCTTTGCAACTTGCACACCTTGTTAGAATTTTTTGGATCTACAAAACCTTCGGGTTGTGTCATACACACATCCTCTAGCAGTTTTCCATTAAGGAAAGCGGTTTTGACATCCATTTGTCATATCTCATAGTCATAATATGCAGCTATGGCAATCAAAATTCTAACATACTTAAGCATGGCAACAGGCTAGAAGGTTTCATCATAGTCTACACCATGAGTTTGCCTATATCCCTTTGCTACAAGCCTAGCCTTGTAAGTATGCACCTTCCTATCCATGCTAGTCTTCTTCTTGAAGACCCACTTGCACCCTATGGTTTTCACACCTTCAGGTGGCTCAATCAAGTTCCAAACTTGATTATCCGACATGGATTGCAATTCGGATTCCATGGCTTCTAACCATTTATCCGAATCGGGATCGGACATCGCCTCTTGATAGGAAGTAGGTTCGTCATTCTCAATGACTTCTACTTCATTACTTTCCGACATGAGAAATCCATATCTCTCGGGTGCGGATCGTAACCTATCCGATCTACGATGGACTTGTGGATCTTGAACCGGTTTCACAACTTCTTGTGGAGTTGGTTCAGTCTCTACTATCGGTTCCATGTTATTTTCGGATTTTTGAACTTCTTCAAGATCAATTTTACTCCCACTAGATGCCTTATTGAGAAACTGTTTCTCAAGAAAAGTACCATATTGAGCAACAAACACTTTGTTCTCAACGCGGTGTAAAAGTAATACCCCTTGGTTTCCTTAGGGTAACCAACGAAAATAACCTTGTCAGATTTAGGTGCTAACTTATCAGAGAAAAGTCTCTTCACATAAGCTTCGTAACCCCAAATCTTCATGAAAGACAAACTAGGTTTTCTTCCATGCCACATCTCATGTGGGGTCTTAGGAGATGATTTAGTAGGGACTCTGTTCAGTGTGAACGCAGCAGTCTCTAATGTATGTCCCCAAAAGGATATAAGAAGGTCTAGTTGACTCATCATCGAACGAACCATATCTAATAGGGTTCTATTCCCCCTCTCGGAAACACCATTCCATTGTGGCGTTCCGGGTGGAGTCAACTCTGAAACAATTCCACAGTTTTTTAGATGATTGTCAAACTCTTGGCTCAAATACTCACCACCACGATCGGATCGAAGTGCTTTAATTATTTTGCCAAGTTGATTTTGTACTTCATTTTGAAATGTTCTAAACATCTCAAACGATTCACTCTTTGACTTCATTAGATAGACATAGCCATATCTAGATAAGTCATCGGTGAATGTAATGAAATACCGAAATCCTCCTCTAGCAATGCTGCTCATTGGTCCGCATACATCAGTATTTATTAAGTCCAATAAGTCACTAGCCCTTTTACTACTCTTAAATCCCGTATATCCTCTTCTTCTTCCCGACCCTCTTCCCATCCCATCATCTTCTCTCCTTTTTTTTCCCAGCCAAAATAATTCCATCTTCTTATTTCCCACCTCCTAACCAACCCATCTTCTTCTTCTTCCCCACATCCCAATCACCCGACCACCTCTCATCCTCACTCTCTGACGACCTACCTCTTCCTTAAACCCCTCAATTTCCACCAACTCATTCTCCAAATCGGCCATAAACCTCACCCCAAACCCACCAACAGTGAAATCCCAACTCAAAAAACTTGCAAATTCTCTGAAATTTTCTCTGTCCGTCGCTTTCTCTCACCCCCAATATACTACTGCAACCCAATCTATTATTCTTACAATCATGAATAACATAATCATTAATAAAAAAATCAAAAATAAAAGGTTTAAATTCACCGGACACATTCATTTAGAATGATGATTTTGTTTTTCTAAAAATTTCAGATTTAAGCTTCCAGATCTAAGCTTCGAAGTGAAACAACCAAGAAAATGAATTGATGGTACCGTGATGGTGACGATAACATAATCCCAATTCAATTATTGATTGTAAGTAATCAATTTCTCTCTCATATTTTTGGTCCTACTATTTACACAATTTTTTTAATTAAATAATGTGCAAATAACCTAAATATCCTAAACTAACATTGCTAAGGCTCCGTTTGTTTGGGGGAAAATGTTTTTCGGAAAACATTTTCCTCATTTTTCGGTGTTTGTTTCGCACCAGAAAATGGGGAAAACTTCATTTTTATCTTATTTTCAGAAAAACATTTTCATTTTTCGAAAAACATTTTGTCGAAAATAATTTTTCGGAAAATGTTTTACGCTAAACAAACGAAGCCTAATTGTGAAAAGTAATCTTTATTCAATAATAAAGCATATTTTTTTATTTATTTTTAGTCATTGAACTTTCATCCTAGTTTTCTAAAAAGTAGTAATAATGATAGTGTCCCCTAGAATATATGTGGGGACCCCGACCCGAAACCTTAGCTCGTGTTCCGAGCGGGAGGATCCCCTTACTAAAATAAACCACCTGAATTTTAAAACTCTACTTAACTTGAAAAGAAAACCAACTTTCATACTTCAACATAAACAACATCACTTCTCCACATGGAGATAGGTTTATAAAATCAACTTAGAAAGAAAACAACAACCTGTTTATTTACAACATAAACACAAATGAAAAGGTTTTACAAAAGTAGTTTAATATACAAGTTGTTTTCTCAAAAGAGTAATGTTCACAAACAACTCCCAACCAACTAACTCTAACATACCCTGACAATTCCCAAAAGACAATGTCCAAACTCCTTCCCGTCCTCACTGGGCTGGTCCGCCTGTCTCAGTGCGATCTAAAACAATAAAGGGAGAAGGGATGAGAATAAATCTCAATAATCTATTATGAATGCAACAAGATGCCAAGTAAAATGCAACACATAACAAGGTTGCTCACAACACATTGGTAAAGCGGTAAACACATTACGTTACCTCAGTTTACCTTTCCCGTCTGAACAATAAGTCATACAACGTGGGAGTAAACTCCCTTCATTTGTGAACTGCTTAGGCATATTCACATCTTATAAGACTCATATTTTAGAGAACCGTATAAGTTACTAGCAATCTGTATGCTTTTGGCTCAATACAGAAGCTATCACCCCAATATGTGGCCATAGAAGGGGACAATCACATGTATAATGTAATCTGATCACCTTAAAGAACAATTTCCATAATTGATCGTATTCCACATACGTGTCCATTTTATAAACCGGACCGGCCAACCGGGCGGTTTTCAACGGGTCAAAATCGGGCAAAATCGGTCAACGCCGGTTAACCAAAACCGACTAACCGAAACCGGTAAATGGCCGATTCGGTTAAGGTTTGTCTTTGAAAACCGTTAACCGCCTGGCGATGAGCTTCTGGCCGAGTCATACATGAGCCGCCTTCGGCCGAGGGGTTCATTCCAAAGGTGTTAATTTCCACAATCTGGCCATGCTCTGCCGAGTCATATGAGTTGCCGGCTACGAGCGTAACGCTGTAACCAATTCCAACGGCTACTTTTTCAAACTAGCCGTTATGTTCGTCAGAACTTTAACTTGGGGCAGTCAAAAATTTTAAAAAAAATGTTTTTTGCCTAATTTACTAACTATAAATATCACCTCCCTCCTCCCATTTTATTTCCACATTATTTCTCTCTACTCTTTCTCTTCTACTCTCAAATATTCACATATACTCTCACTCTCATCCAATTTTCAGTTAAATATTGTCCCATTTTCAGTTAGTTTTCTAACGAAATTAGTGCTTTTCTCTATTTTCATCCATTTTTAAGCTCCGTTTCGTTTTCAAACTTCATTTTATCTTACACAAATGGCTGGAAATCAAAGAAGAAGCAATTTAGGCAAGTCCGTTATTGGTTCTTCCTCCCCCAACGATAATTTTGATCATCAAAATCAAAATATTCAATAAAATGAGGAAGAAGAACAAGTTGAAATTGAAAGTGGTAGCGCTAGGAGGGGTAGGGGCAGCCGAGCTACTAGGGATAACAAAGTAACAACATACCAAATTGTTCCAAAAATACCAAACAACATTTAAACAACCATAATATCAACTTTAACATGAAATGATCAAGGATATGAAGGAAATCATAATAACTTACCAAATTAATTTGAAAATAAGAAAATCTTTTTTCAGATAGATACGATTCCCCCGGCTTCACGAACAATAATACGCGAACGGATCGAAGAACGGAATAACGGTTGATTTATAGGAATTTATTGAAGATAAACCCTAGGTTTTAGTTTTCCATGAAATTAGAGAAGAGAATGAGTTGAGGAAGAAAATAAAAATGAAGCTTCTCAAACAAACCAAGGATAACATTTAGATATTTTCACTTTAGCTCCTCCAAGGTTTGCACCACTACCACTAACAACCTTAAGATTCAACTTAGACACATAAGCACCTCAACACTTTTCCAACCTTTTATTTAAAATTTCAATTATTATAATTTTACTACAACATTTCATATTTATTTCATTTAGACAATAAATAATTAAAATTTATTTATTAACATCCTAAAATTCACATAAGTTATCAAAGAATAAAATGAACACATAAAGCCAACAAATAGCATGAAATGCATAAAGGAGATGCTACACCCCCAAACCCACGTGCTCAACATGTGCTAAAATGGTGCCTAGGATTAGGGTCGTGACAATATATGCTTGTTTTTTAGTATTAAAAATGAAGATAGTTCACTTACATATTTACTTAAATATATTATATCATTTTATTTTTGGAATATACTATACAGTTTATATTATATATTTATCTAAATAAATATATTATACTAATACTAAAAAATTAAATAAATTAAAAAAAAATCATTTAACAGTAGCATTCAAATAAAAAAAGGGTCTCATTCCATTCATTGAGTCAATCAATTACGACAAATTCAGTAGTACAATTAGAGTGTAAATATTGCTGATAATTGTTAAACCGGGTCAAATATGGAGCAGCCCATGCAGCTGCACAATCATATCTGAAATAAATCCAATGTGACATGAGAGTAGGCATTGAATACCCCCTGTCATTGTTACTTGGACGTAATGATTATCATTAACGTGATCGATTGCAATAGCAACTTGTTGATACCAAGGGGGCGGACTAGATCGGAGCGGTAAGTACGTCATGCTGCCTGCATTGCTTAGAACATGTAATATCACATTGTACTTTGAAGCAACAAGGACACCCATTTCAGGCATACTTATCCAATACTCGGGAGGTAAACATTTCGATATATTCTGCTTCAAAAGTGACCAACTCTTCTATCAAATCATGTCGAATAGTGGGCCATGCATCTTCTTGAAAGCCGAGACAGACAACTATTGCTCAAAATCCACAATTTCCATCATTTCTTACATCGTGTACATGCGTGATGTAAGGATGAAGTATAGCCGGAAATTGATGAATGTATGGATGAAAAGAGTACTGTTGGTCCATGGAGTAACTGTGTCGTGCCGGTTCCGAATACTTTTTTGTTAGATTAAAGTGTTAATTATTTTTTGCTGAACTCATGTCTTTAGTTTAAATTCTTACGCTTAAATTTTAAAATATGGTTTTTTTCTGAAATATCTTTGTTCTTCAAATAAATAATAATAGGTTTTAACTTTCTTAATTATCATTTTTTTAAAAAGATATCTTTCTGAATTTTCTTTGTTCGTAAAAGAAATATTGCTATATTAGAACTAATTGTTACATAATATTTTTTTTTTTTTGTTATTTTCGAAATTAAATATATTTCTTGCTTAAAAATCATACAGGTAAGTTTTAACTTTCTTGACTATCTTTTTTCTTAAAAAAAATATCTTGATGATTTATCTTTGTTTAGACTAATTAATATTATTATTTATATATTTTAAATATTGTTTTTAAATTTAAAATAAAATATAATATTTGAACTTATTTATTTCTTTTAAAAATTAAAAATAAAATGTAATTTCATTTGTGATGTTTGAATTTATGTGATGTTTGATAATTTTGATTAACTGGTTGTTATTGATTGGTGTAGGGTACGGATGAAATGCAAATTTCATGAAGAGCAAACGTTTGGTGATTTTTTTGGTTTTTTTTTTGAATTTTCATGGAGTTAGTGTCACCTAAACAAAAAATGGGATCGAGACAAACAAAATGAGCACATAATTGTCAAGGAAAATAAAATTGAACCATCAAAATACAGTAATAATTTAAGTTGTAGTTATATTTTTGATAAAATTCAAACTGACCAAATTCATATATCAAATGGAACATCAAGCTTAACAAAGTAAGTAAATTATCAAATGACTACTGCTATTGTTTACCTGGTTGATTGCAAATCCTTGAATGACATTGACGTTGAATTGATTTTCATATATATCCATTTCATTTGCGTATATGTCATCCTCCTTAATAAACACAAATAAATATATACAATATCAGAACAAATTTGAAATCAGTACAAGAAAATTTCAAAAGAGTTGTATAGTAAATTAAATTAAAAATCAACCTTATTACTTGATTCTAATGGATCTTCTTTCCAACTATCCCTTTTGAAATTTACTTCTACTGTTTTTTTTTTCAATCTTTTGTGATAGAATACAACCTCAATTGAAAAACAACTTGAAAAATCTGAAGAAAAATTATGAAGTGTAATATATATACACACTTAATCATCTTTAATTTATTATAATTAATTTAATTTTGGAAATTGTTTTTTGCAGATTTTTAAGTCAAATAATAGTCCAAATAGTTTTTCATTTTTCAAGATAATATTTGAAAATTGTTTTTATCAGATTTTTTAAAGTCAAATAATAAATCCAAGATATTTTCCAATTTACTAGATAGTAAATGTTGGTAAGTGTTAATGTCATGGGGAAAAAGTGGGGAAAAAGTGTTGGATGATATTGGGAAAGGTGGTATTCACTTGGATAAATGGGATAATAACTCAATTATCAAAAAACTTATATACACACTTAATCATCTTTAATTTATTATAATTAATTTAATTTTGGAAATTGTTTTTTTGCAGATTTTTAAGTCAAATAATAGTCCAAATAGTTTTTCATTTTTCAAGATAAAATTTGAAAATTGTTTTTATCAGATTTTTTAAAGTCAAATAATAAATCCAAGATATTTTCCAATTTACTAGATAGTAAATGTTGGTAAGTGTTAATGTCATGGGGAAAAAGTGGGGAAAAAGTGTTGGATGATATTGGGAAAGGTGGTATTCACTTGGATAAATGGGATAATAACTCAGCCCTCAAAAAACTTAAAAACTCATCAAGTTTGACTTCTTATAACAATAATGAGAACAAAAAAAAAAAAAAAAAACATTGTGCAAATAGAATTTTGTTTGTGCAAATAGAAATTTCTCATATTTTTTACTATACCCCACTATATTTTCTTTTTCCTATTATTCATATTATTTTAGAGCAGGTCTTGTGAAAAAACTAGTTTTCTCAAAATATTATGGAAAAACTAGTTTTCATCATTGTTTATCCCTCTTATTAGTTGGGCTTAGTGTTTAAAAACTAGTTTTTTCTTATGTTATGAAAAAACTAGTTTTTCACAAGATTTCGGCATTATTTTATTATTGTTAATTATACATAATAATAATTTATATCTTTTTATTATAATAATTTTAATTATTAATTAAATAATTTTATTAATATAATTATTATTTAATAGTCTTTTTAAATATGATAAGTTAATAACATCTTATTGTAGAATATATAACATGAAAATTATTTAATTATTAATAAATAATTTTATTAATATAATTTTAATTATTGACCCAAAAAAAAAAAAAAACAAAGAAAAAGAAGAAAATAAAAAAAGGCAAACAAGAAAAAAAAACTCATGCATGGAGAGTGTAGTCCACCCTCCAAGCTTTCTTCCTGCGTGAACACACGACAAGCGGGTATTCTTTGCTCCATTAACCAAGCCTTTGAAGTCTTCAGGTAACAAGAAAATAAAATGAGTCATCCAAGCCTCTCACAAAAGTCACCATTGTGGGAGGCTTATATTGCCAAATCACCCAAGCTTTTTTAAAAAAGGCTCCACTGTGTATGTACTAATGGGTGAGAAGTGAGGGATGAGGCACGACCTGGGAAGGAGGTTGACGGGACGGGGACAATTTTGCATTTTAGCCCCCACAGTTATTAATGTTTTAATCTTTTCAAGCTTAAATTTAGTGTTTGTTTTAATATATTTAGTTCATTTTTTACTTTACTAATTTATATATAGAACATTTAGTGTTTGTTTTAACATAGTTCTTAATGATTTTCCTATTTTATTTTAAAAAAATAGGTCACATGCCTATTTAACAAGAAAAAATTGAATGTCGTTAGACCTAATTACCATGAATCCAACTAAAAAAAATTCGGGTATGTTAAATGAAACAAAAATAAGTTCATGTATGGAATCCACATAAAGCTAATAGTTGGAGTACTCTCAATACAATTTTTCCTAATGTTTATGTTTTAGATAATGGATTATCCTAATGAAAAATAAATACAAACACAAACTGCTGAACAATTAAAGAAGATCTAAATCATGTCCTATTAAATTTGCTATTAAATTTGAAAGACGAAAATCGTAAAAATAATCCAACTACCTAATACTCACGCCTTAAAATATATGTTTAAAAAAGTTTAAAATTTGCTCTTTGAATTTTTTTCGGGACAATCGAGTTTGAGATAGATTTTTTTTCAGTACAATCGAGTTTGGGATAGAGGTAGTATTAGAAGAAGTTTTCGATATGAAACTTGATAATTTCTCGAAGGAATTAGTTCGAATGTATATCAACGGTTGTATTACGGACAATTAGAATGGAAGGGCAAGATGGATGCCGAACAAAATTTTCTAACGCACTCTTAAATATGGCTTATTGAATTAAAATTGTCGAGATTGAAATGGAAGGATGGATTGAGTTCGAGTTTTTTTCTTAACCATTAAAAAAAGAAAGATGAAAGGTAAAAAAAACTCTAAAAGGATCACAAAACTTGGACTGGGCCGAAGATAACCTCTATCTCTTTCGTTGCCGCAAACAACTGAACACACACACAGGTGTGGCTCGCTCATTGCGTGCACCGATTCAATCAACCCGATTATAAATATAGCCCCCACGCCCAACTCTGCCCTCACTTTCTCCGATTCCGACCTGTGCTTGCATTTCATCGAACACTTTGAGCCCTCTCAACATTTCTCCCCAAATCTCATACTTTCTCCACCCGCAATTCCCGCTACCCCCACCGTATTTATCGATCGATCAGTTCAAAAACCCTAATTGTACTTTGATTCCGCCCACCATGATTCCTCTACCGCATACGGCCGCCGCTGAGATTCGGTTACTGCTCAAGAGCTTGAATGAATCCAACTCTGACTCTGTATCTCAGCAACTCTTTCAGGTTTATATTAATCTATTTATCTCTGCGTGTGTGTGCATGCAGTAAAGCTGATTGATCTCTACTACTGATCATGATCAATTTACATGCCCTCGTTCTTTTTTTTTTTTTCCATTTTTTTTTGATGGCGCAGATTGCTTTTGTGGGAGTCGATTTTTAATTGATTATTTTGGATTTTTTATTTATACGTGGTGGGTTTTAATTGAATGTTTGATTTCATTTTTGAATTGACATACTGATTATTTGGTTCTAAGGTGTAGCTGGTTGTTAGTTATGGAAAGTTTGGATTTTTTGTTGCTGATAATGATTTTGTGCAATTTTATGAGGCTTTGATGCGTTTTTTAAGCTACAGAATTGGTGTGCTGCATGTGAAAGGCCACTTAATTGGAAAAAAACAGGGGGTTTACTTGTCTGAGCAATGTGGTTCCGCAGAAAGTGGATTTGAACAGTCATTGCGTCGGAAAATGGATTTTTGGAGATGTAAAGGCCCACGAGTCCAATTTTTTTGTTCTTTTCTTCTTTTCATAGTGGGTTTTAATATTTAGCGGGTGGGGTTGCGGTAGTCTTAAGAGATCAATAGGCCCACGTGTTGAAGTTGGGTTGTTCAGAATGTCAGTTGAGCAAATTTAAACGACTAAGTGGCATACATGTTTAATCTTGGTTGTCTTGTCTAACTTTTAATTAAAATTGACGGATAAGAGCTAGAGATGCGCTAGTCTCTCAGGCCTTATTACATGCAGAAAACTGAAACAAGCTTTAACAGTGGAGAGTGCAATGTGTTGCAAACCTACCTTTGCTTGAAGTAAATTATGGAGGAAGGTTGCTAACGGTATTTTTGATCATGGGAAGACATTTATTTATTTATTTTAACCTGCGTAGCCCATAAAGATTATCATTTAGATTTAGCACGTCATTCGGGTATCCGTCTTTACATCTGTAAAGAACACTCTCATTAGGTAAGCAGTTACAGTCTTCATCACTTTCTACATATTAATGAATAACAATGTTAATCAGGGGTCATGAAAGTAAGAGTTGGGAACGTGTATCTCTTGCCGCAAAAGGAGTGACGATAAAAATTTCAAATGACCAAGGATGAAATTGCAAATTTAAAATTGTTCTCAACAAGATTTTGAGCTGTGGAAATGCAAAACACTAGGGGTGACATGCTTTTAGGGTCATTGTTAAACTGTATCTTATTAAAATGATAATGTTTGTTGCATTAATGTGAAATGTTTTGTCATTTCTTTCCACTGAGATTTTTCATAAGCTGCGGCTGTTGTTGTTAATTAATTAGTCATACATCTTAAAAAATCAGTGTCTCCACTCGGAATATGTTTTATTTGTTTGAACCCCTACTATTATTGATCAATTAAACTACATATAATTGGTCTCGATGGAAAAGCAGAATTTATATTCAGTTACTTAAATATCAGTATATTTGCAGTAATCGGTTCATCTTCTTTCTTAATTTCTATTTTTGCAAGTTTATAGATTCTTCTATTGGAACAAAAAAAGTGCTAGATTCTTGTCATTTGGAAGAAATATGGTTATTTCAATTTTGGAGCTTTATTTCAGATAAAGTGTTATCTGGTTGATTCATGTGCTAGTAAAATGTGTAGAACCGAGACTATCTGTGTCACTCGGACCAGTGGCTTGAAACATTGAAATCCTCTTCTATTTTTTCATTAGTCTGTTATGGTTAGTATCCTTTTCATCTCCAGCAATGTTGCTTGCTCAGATTTCTGATTTATGGCTCTTTACGAGCACATGGGCGATTTTGCCCAATTCTTCTACATTGCCAAAATTCTCTAGTTACCAAAAAGAATATAGCTCTTACTGAAGTCACATGAAGTGCACGCCAGAGTGGAATTGAGAAAGTGATGCTGGCTTAGCTCAATTTTTTTTCCAAGTGTGACATTAAGTATATGTGTAATCATGTACGACGATAACTTTGCATAAGATTGATAATTTTATTACCAATTTCTGGACTTGTATTAATATTTTGCAAGATTTTTGGCTGTATACTCCCTCCGTCCCACCTCACTTAAGAAAACTTTCCATTTTGGGCGTCCCACTTCACTTAAGAATTCCCAAAATGGAAACCTTAAATCACTATTCTCTCCACTCATTCTCTCTCCTACATTATTTTAATACTCACAACACCATTATAATTACTATTCCCTCCACTCATTCTCTCTCCTATTTAATTTTTCACACTCACAACACTTTTTCCACTCATTCTCTCTCCTAATACTATAATAATATTCCTTAATTCCCGTGCCATTTCAAAATTTCCTAAGTGGGCTGGGACGGAGGGAGTATACTTGCCAAGACATGTTTTGTTAAGATTGAACAATAAAAATCTCATAATAAATATATTTGCTGTTCTTATTAAAAGAAAACTATTTCTGTTGTGCTTATATACTTACCAAGTCAGGTTTTGTTAAGATTGTATCATAGATATATCGTTTTAGCTATTTAAATAGAAGATCTAGATTATTGCAATGCCCCCATTGTGAATTTCGCATCCACGAGTACTTCCACCGTTGCCACGTCACTGAAGGGAACTCTTAATTTTTTTGTCACGAGTGTTCTAGTACTTGCACGATAGCGGACAACAACTACATTACTTTCCTAGTGCCACGTTTGAGACTGAAACACCCTAAATCCGTGCCACCTCCTTGATCGGACAACGGGTGATGGTGACACAATAAAAACGAAGCATAAGTTCTGTGATTGTCCTAAGAAAGCCATTGTTGGATCTTTCAATTGAATCTGGCCTAAACCCTCTCTTAGCATGCTGATTTTGTCAAGATCTGTTTGAGATCTTAGTAAAACATAGTCACACAGTATTCCTCCAAGGATTCAATAGTTTAAATAACCTGAATTTAAGATAGGATTAGTTGGTAAGATGATCAAACCCTAGGATTATGGTAAGAATGACTAGATCTATCCTCTCTGCAAGTTGTCGTTATAATTATTGATTTTGTGTTTGTTCTTATAGGCAATTTTCATATCGGTTGCTGTACATACATATCGAAATTTCCCATCTGATCATCTTTGATGATTTTCCATTTATTTTGGTTGGTGAAGTTTCTATTTAATTATAAAGTTCTCTTTAATTGAGTTATTTAGATGCGTGCAATTTTTGATTGCTCTTGTTCAGTATTTATGCGTTGTAGACTTGTAGCTGATCATGAATTTGCTTGACTTCTCTTCTCTCTCTGTGTTTGCTTCTGCTGGAATTACAAGTTATGTGTAGATCCCACTCTTCCAGTCTGAACTAGTGATATTCTTCGCTTTGAGTTATCAATTTTCAATTGCAGGAGATGCACCACCTTTATTCAAGCTGCTAGACATTTATAAGGTCTTCTAACTAGAGTAGGGCTAGAGTTTTGTCATCTATAGATGTGTGTTCAATGATTAACATCTGCATGCTTTTGCCTATATTTGTAGATTTACCTTGCAAAAAATGCTCTTCATGTTATCAAGAAATTTACATGCTACTGTTTTGTTGTCAATGTTAAATTATTTGCAAGACATGTTAATCCTGTGTTTAGGGTCTAATTCAGAGCAAGGGAGAGGCTTTGGCACATAGGCAAGCTGCTTTTAGTTATTATGTTGGAAATTTGAGTTACAGTTGAGGAGGCTGGAAAGTCTTGTGAAGCTAATTTTTGGTTCCAGTAAGCGGGTTGTTTCTGGTGTTGGTATAGTCTTTCGGAATTGACTTATTTGTTATTGCTCTTTTGCAGTATATTGGGTATGGAACTGAAGGAAGTATACTGCTTCTACAGACCTGCTTGGATAACTTATCTGTACATGGGAAAGACCTGAAAAATTTGCAGCTGGAACCAGTTGTCATTTCAGTATTTAAATACATGTTGGAAAAACCTAACTTCAGTACTGTGTTCTGTGAGTCTCTAAGAAATACCGCAGTAAGTGAAGAATTTCTGCAGAACCTCTCCACTGCACTACAATTGTCAGCATCTGAGAAAATTGGCTTTGGTCTTGCTCTATCAGATTCAGAAAATCTTGACATCAGAACGAGTGGTGAGTTTCCCTAATCCTTCCTTGTAAGCTCTGCACACTGAATATGAATGTCATTTGTTATCCATATCCTTCTATTTCTCCTCCATGGTGTTAGTTTCTGTGGTTATTATTGAAGTTCCTGTCTATTGCTTGCAGGCAAGAACTTTTGTGTGGATAAGATTGAGGAACTATATGCCAATTCTAGCTCTGTGGATTCCGCTGAGATAATACAAGGCGTGCTTATGTTTCTTAACCGATCTGAAGGCCTCTCAGTGCACGTCGATTCATTTATGCAGATGGTATCTCTAGTTCAGTTGAAGGAGGATTCCGAATTTATTTTATTTCCTTTGCTTTCTGATGAACTGCGCGAGGCCAACCTCTTGAGGTACTTCCTTACGATGTCTACCTTGTTTTCCTGCTGTGATTTAGTTTTGGAATTTATTCCTTTTGGTTTGTTTATGAAGTCACATGTTATTATTTTTTGATCTCAGCAGCTTGGATTCGTTCAGCGAAGGCAGTGCGAGAGATTTTGATGCTGTCCTTGCAGAAATGGGGAAGGAGATTGACGTGGCTGATATCCTAAAGGAATTAGGTTATGGATGCACAGTAGATATCTCATCGTGCAAAGAGATGCTATCTCAATTACTACCACTAACTGAAACTACTGTTGCTAAGATACTTGGTACACTTGCCCGTACAAATTCAGGTCTTGAAGACCATGAAAATTCATTCTCAACATTCTGTTCAGCTTTTGGTAGCAGCAGTTTGTCTGAGCTGCCATCTTTAAACTCATGGAACACTGATGTCCTTATAGATTCAATTAAGCAGCTTGTGAGTTTCTTTCTTTATCATTCTTTGATCTTTCCCCATGATTGTGGCACAGCAATATGTTGAAGAACACTAACTAAATCAACATACTTCAGGCTCCCGGCATCAACTGGACTGCTGTTATTGAAAACCTTGATCACGAGGGATTCTTCGTTCCCGATGAGGCATCATTCTCTGTTCTAATGTCAAGCTATAGACGTGCATCACAGGTATGTAATGGCTTGGGAGTTTGTTAACTTTTTCAAAATATAGGAATTTCAATTTGAGGTTCTTTTGTGCTAGTAATGAATCTTTGGGGAACTGTATAGGAACCATTTCCACTCTCTGCTGTTTGTGGTACCCTTTGGAAGAATGCTGAAGGGCAATTGTCTTTTCTCAAGTATGCTGTTTCAGTACCACCTGAAGTGTTTACCTTTGTGCATTCTGGGAGGCAGCTGGTAGGTGCTACTAGTCTCTGGTACATGAGTGGCAGCAATTCTGCAATCAATCTGAGTACTTATCCTATCCTTGCAGGGATACATTGATGCAGTGAGTGCCCATAAGTTTCAGCCTGGACGTGCAAATCATGCATGGTTATGCCTTGACCTTTTGGAGATTTTGTGTCTGCTAGCTGAGAGAGGACTTGCAAGTTCAGTTCGTTCATTGCTTGAGCACCCTCTTAAGCATTGTCCAGAAGTGTTGCTTCTTGGAATGGCCTACATAAGTGTATTACTTTCTCACTCCATAGCCTATTCTTCTGTTCTGCTTTTCGTTCTATTTATCGATTTTGGTTGATATTTTGCTTTTAATTGTGCAGACGCCGTATAATCTCCTTCAATATGAAGTGTCTTCTGCTGTTCTGCCTATGGTACTAAATGACGTTTCGGCAAATGGAATTGTGCATCATCTTTGGCATGTTAAACCTATCATTTTGCTGAGAGGTTTTGTGGTTGCGTTCAACATGGATTCTGGCAGTATGATTAGAGTTTTTGATTTATGCCAGGAGTTGAAGGTGAGATGTTTATTTATTTATTTTATTCTCGTTCCTTGATGAATGCAGTTGCTTGTGTACTTTCCAGACAAGTTCTGTAATTGACCAAAACAACTTTTTATTGCATGAGGTGGTTATCAATATTTCAATTTCTCTATTGTTAAGTGACTTTCTGTTTTGTTATTGCATTGTGCACTTCACTTGATCAAGTTATCTGATATTCATGGCTTTTAGTCAACAGTGATTGATTGATGTTCAAACTTTTAGACCTATGTACCCTTAAGTATCAAAAGGTGGTTTCTTATATAACTACTTGAATGTATTTCCGTATTCAACTATACTCATTTTTGGATTCTTCAGCTTTTACACTAGTTTCCTTCAGATATCATAAATCTTGCTTGGCAACTTTTCGGCGCATGAACCTCCGTCCCCCATATTGTATTTCTGTAGTTGGTGCTACGTACGGAAACTTTATGCACTTCAGGTGCATCCTCCATGTGTGAGCGAGGACACATGGTATCGGGGCCTGAGCGTGAGATATATACATTGTTGGGCCTGTTCCTGACAGCTTAGCTCTTTGTTTCGGTGGTTTTTGTGACATGTATGCTATGAATAACTTTAATGTAAGTTGAGATCGCATGATTAGAATTAGCATGTCTAGCTGTAATTGTACTTGGCTGGGGCAAATTGGGTTTGCTTTTCTATCTCCAGTTTTTTTTTTTCTCTTCATTCTTTACTAAGAATGCATGATTTTCGAATGTTCACAATGGTCCTTTTTCTTTCTATTTGTTTCTCTCTAACAGCTTCACCCCCTTTTTTGTGGGTTTCAGATTCTTCCACCAGTGTTGGATATGATTCCGATGTCGTTGGGTATTAGGTTGGCTGCCCTTGCTTCTCGGAAAGAACTCGTAGACCTGGAGAAGTGGCTGAACACTAATTTAACTACATACAAAGATAACTTTTTTGAGGTAAATTATAATGCTGGACACCTCTGTCTGTTCCCTTCAACACTCCAAGAATTTACTTGCTCGACTCCTTATGAACTAACGCTTCATACTTAATTTAATTAGTAATTTTTGATTGAGGAGTACATGAGCATCAGGATGACATACGTTTCTCGTTTTCAGGAATGTGTCAAATTCCTAAAGGAGGTCCAGTTTGGTGCGCAAGATGATTCGGCTAATCGTTTCAATAACTCTGGTTCTATTTGGAATCTTTATGCTGAGACAAGTCCTACCTTTATAAAGGTTTAGCTAATATGATATGGTTTCTGGCTTTCACATTCCATTTTCTTTGATCTTCGAAGCTTTACAATCTCCAACTCCATCTCCATCTGTAGGTCCTTCAAGCTCATACAGGTCTGCTTTCATCTAGCCAGCTTTCTGAAGAAATGGAAAAGCTGCATGTAACCTTTATGCATTCCAGTTCAAGGGCGAGGAATGGGGGTGGCTCTGATTCGTCAACTTCTGATAATTATGGTGATGACATAGAGAAAGAGGCTAACACTTACTTCCACCAGATGTTTGCTGGTCAGTTGAACACGGATGCAATGATTCAAATGCTTGCTAGGTTCAAGGAGTCTCCTGAGAAAAGGTTTACTTTGTTTAACACCTGTTGCTCTCTAAGATTGTAGAGTATGCTATGTCTTTAAAAGTGCTGTAGTTTCATTTTCTTATTTATGTGTACATCCAGTACATTGAACTGCACTTTCATGATTTTGTCTTATTATGTTAAATATGATTGTGAGTAGAGCACACCTGTGTACATTAAGAGTATGCTTCACTGTCTGGTGCCAGAGGTTGTAGAGATGACATCCTTGAGATAATTTGTGGAAGGAAAATGTCCCCAACTGTTTGAGGCTTGGCGAAGGTGTCTGATGAAGCAAATCAGCTTGATGCAAAAGTCTAGAGTGATATAAATGAAGGCTTGACGAAATCAAACTTTTTCTTAAGGTGGCTATTGGTCGATATACAACTTCATTAGGAAATAAATTCATTTATCTTAGATTGTTAGGAATACCTGATAGCAGGTGAGAGTATGGGTTTCACTTTTACTTTGAATAGATGCTTACAGTCAGGATGATAGTTCGATACTTCAATGTGGCTGGTGATAGCCCTTTGGTTTGTTAGGTTCACCATGGCTTTTTAACAAGCTTGTTTGGACTCTTTGGATAGTTAATGCGTGTTTTAAGAATCAATGGTTAGCATACTAGAGTGTTGCTTCTTACCATACTTGTTTCCAGGTTATCCATTCCATTTGAGGGTTATCGTTATAATTCCACTTGCATTATGATGCGCTGATACAAGGCTTTTGGCTCACATGGTGTCAGGGTGAGGTTTGTATGCTGCCAATTTTGGTTGTTAGGTTTTGGTCTCTCGGTGGATGAACGATAGAGGATTGAAGTAGCTATGTTTATTTATTTTATTTTATTTTATTTTCTTTTTTTTGTTTCTCTCCTTGTAGATGGAGTCTTGGGCTAGGTTTTGAGAAGGGTTATGATCATGTGAATTGGGCTCATAGTTTTGGTGATGCGATAAGGTGTTTGTAGGTTGGTGTACGTGTAAGTCTTTGGTTGCTTGAAACACTCTTTCTTAGTTATCCTTTCCTTCTTAATCTTATTGGTTCTGCAGTATGCTGGTCTGCTGTCATTTTGATTTACCCTATCCCTTTAAATATGCATTTCTCATGGCAAAAAGTTTTATTTAACAAAATTTAATGCTTCAAGAGGCTTAAAAGATTGAGTTTTGTTCATGGGATAAACTTTTTGAGATTGAATTGAACCAATCCCGTACTGCCACTAAGGCTTATCTGTGGATTACTTTTCCTCGTGTTATTAAGTAGATCACTCTCTTCTTGTCATGTTTTGCTCAGTACATGTAGTCAGTTACGTTCCTAGTTCAAGGATATAGTTCCACTACAGTCATCTCACATTCTGTGAATACATGCTAATTGAAATCTTGGGAAAAGGAAGGCAAGCTGCATGGGAGCATGATATAATGTTCTGTTGTTTCTGTAGTATGTTGTCATTAATCCTTTGCAGCACTATCAAACTAATTTTATGCGATCTTACCCATGATGTGCTTATGTTGACTGCTTATATACGTCTTCTGACAGGGATCAATCAGTTTTTGAGTGCATGATTGCCAACCTCTTTGAGGAGTACAAGTTTTTCTCCAAATACCCTGAAAGGCAGCTTAGAATTGCTGCCATTCTCTTTGGTGAGCTTTAGGGATCTTCATTCCAGACTTACTAGCAGCAATGCTTTTATTTAATTTACTCTTTTTAGTATTGTCAATGTTTTAATCCTTTCTTTGTTCTTTTGTCGTCGTGGCTATTAATAATGTATTCCCTCCATCTCCAAAACAAAGTTGGCAAGTCATACATTTAAGAATATAGCTTCATTTGCTTGAGCCTTCTTGAAATTACACTAAAATTACTTCCTCTTTTGAAAATGCACCTCTTTTTCTTTTGGGAGCAGAGGGGGAGTAAGTGTCCAGAGAATTTCTAGTTACAACATTGAGTTCTAATGTGTTTTCATCCTAGTTTGCAACCTTACTCCTGCAAGCAAGCAGGAAGGCAGTTCCCCTAGTCTATCCACTTGACATGTAAATCATACTGTACTGAGCTAACTTTTATGGAAAGATTCCTCCATTTATGGTTACTTGTATTATCATGTCAAAATAATAGATCAGGGCAAGTTGCTTAAATTTATTCATCCTTGTTCTTCCTTAACTATCATGTTTTGTCAATTGACTGTCACTAACAGACAAAGTATTTCCCCAGATGTTTTTGTTGAAAAAGTATTTACACAAATGTTATATATTTTGATTTCACTATTAGCAATAACAAGTTCATTTTTTCCTTGATTATTTACTCTTACGTATTTAAAACCCTAACAAGAGAAAATGGAATTCACTATTGGTAATCACAATTTAGAGCCCCAACATTTTGAATTCGATATCAGCACTATCATATTCTAGAAAATAACACATTTTTGTCGGAGCAGTTTGAGAAAAAAATCATGTTTTTTCTCTAAAGATTACAATGATTAATATTTCCATCCCTCCTTTTATTGTGCCTGGTACTTTCTTGTGATCTATTGAGCCA
This sequence comes from Adenophora triphylla var. japonica, assembly GCA_022495995.1. Lineage (NCBI taxonomy): Eukaryota > Viridiplantae > Streptophyta > Magnoliopsida > Asterales > Campanulaceae > Adenophora > Adenophora triphylla. The sequence goes on from JAFEMH010000227.1 coordinate 362,095, forward strand.
TAAAATGCACTCTCTTCACATGCGAAACATTAACATCTACTGTTGGGGCAATATATGCTGTGTGTTCCCTTCAGATGAAATTAACTCTGGTGGGTGTTTGTAGTTTCCGTCAAGAACACATTTCAAGGATTATACTACTTCTGAATCCTTTAACATATGGGCAAGTACTGAGTCTTCGAATTAACTTATTTATTTATATAGACTGATGTAGACAATTGTGCACCACAAGTGGTATGATAATATCAATATAGACATTTTATCAAAAAAAAAAAAAAATTCACTATAGACATCCATACTAGAGCTAGAGGAAGACCAAAACTAACATGGATGCTATTATTATATGACTAGCTATCATGGGAACATGTCTTTGCTGCTTACTCACCTCCCCTCTCGATATGGTCACTTGTTTTTATTTGCTTGACATGATTTTCTATGACTCTTGCAGGATCACTTATCAAGCATCAACTTGTTACTCATCTGACACTTGGTATTGCTTTGCGAGCTGTTTTGGACGCGTTGCGTAAACCTGCTGATTCTAAAGTTAGTGTTATCTTGTAGTAATGATATTTTTTTTTTCTCATTGTTGGGTTTTGTTTCCAAGTTACTTATGCCTCTGCGGATGCAGATGTTTGTTTTCGGGACGAAGGCTCTTGAACAGTTTGTGGATCGCTTGATTGAATGGCCGCAATACTGCAACCATATTTTGCAGATATCACATCTAAGGATTACACATTCAGATCTTGTTGCTTTCATTGAGAGAGCCCTTGCCAGAATTTCTGCTGGGCATCCAGAAGCAGATGTAGGCCAAGGTCCTGCAGCTGAAATGCACCATAATTCAATCCCTGTGACAAATGTGGATGTGAGTAATCAAATTCTTTCTTCTCGGCGTTACAAGTGTATTTCTTTATCTATTCTGATTACTAGAAATTATTTGACCTTGCATTACAATAAAATAATTCTCCCTCCGTCCCACCTCAAAGAGGACAATTTTTTTGGGTATGTTGATTAAGGAAAAGTAAAGTGAGAGAGAGGTGTTGTGAGAATGAAAGTAAAGTAAGAGAGAGAATGAGTGGGAGGAATAGTATAAAAGCTTTGCCATTTTGGGCAGTCCTCATTGAGATGGGACAGACGAAAAAGGAAATTAGTCCTCATTGAGGTGGGACAGAGGGAGTATGTTAGTCACAAAGATTACCGAATATGCTATGTACTTATAAAGAACGATACAATACTTTCCTATATTGCTTGTACATTAAGAAAGATTTAGAATATGACGTCTTTGCTAGGTTTCGGAGATTGAAATAATTCAGACATGAAACCAAGTACAGGAGAAAGTGAGTCCTATGCGAGTTTCAACATGCATAATCATGCTGGCTTTTGTTGTTTTTCTGTAACACCAGCCTACTGAACTAGCCAGGGGCTGAGAAATCGAAGCTTCTCTAATTTCCTAGCTAATCTGCTTTTACCGAAGACACTTTCCCTTGAACTTAAATAACTCTGATTTGTAGGCCATGAACTGTGGATCTATCTTTGGTTTTGACAAGCCTTTATATCTATAAACCTAGCTAATGCATGCTGCTTCACACATTGTCACCTTTGGTTTTTTGATGGTAATAGTTTTCACTTTTCACCAGTGCCGGTGCTGATAAAATGAGGTCCCGTCACTTCATTTTCTGTCAATTTACAGTGTTCACAACATTCTTACTATCTTGATCAAAAAGTATAAGAATCAGGTTGAGCAATTTAAAAAAGAAAATGATTGTTGATAAGAAAAGAAATAACTTCAACAGCAAACGACGAGAGTCTCTAATGGAAGTTTGGGTGAGGTGGTTGTAAAGCTGTTTCTTATAAGGTAGAGATAAAAGCCTGAAGTGCTCAAACCCATCTTAGGAGCTTGAATCAGGCACTAGTAGATGGAATTTGTGATGGCTGGTTTTTGATATATCGGTATAGCAATGCATGAAGTAGGGTTGGTACAATTATAAGGTGCTAGGAGATACTCATGGGCTGTTTATTGGACACTGCTGCTCTTTGCTTTCACCAAGACGAGCTTTACAGTAAACGGTATCATGGCAGTTTATCTTCAATTTAGTAAATACTCTCTCCGTCCCATCCGACTTGGGACAATTTGCCATTTTGGACGTCCCACTCGACTTAGGACGTCCCAATATGGCAAGTTTATATTTTTGTTATATTTAGTGGGACCCACTTGTCATACTCACAACAACAATCCCCTTACCATTCCTCCCACTCATTCTATCTCCTATTTTACTTTTCATACTCACAATGCCTCCTCCACTCATTCTCTCTCCTCATATTATATTAGTATTTCTTAATCCCCGTGTCGGTGTCGGGAGAGAAAATCCTAAGTCGGATGGGACGGAGGGAGTAAGTATTTAACTAGATCTAGAAATGGATATGTAAAATCAGCTGGAGCCATTGCAAATGCAAAGAGAAAAAAGAAACAGAAAAATCAACCAAAAAATTGTAGAATCGCTCTCCAATCTCTCGTGAAAACAGCAATTGGCACTCCCCGGAGAGCACCTGAAGCTGAGGTGTGTGGAAGCAGTTGTGTCTGAAAGATATGAAATTGCTCACTCCATGATAAGAAAAGTAAATATAAGGACACATCGAGTTTCTTAATTTAAGCATGTTTAAGGCGGAGCCAACGCAAGATCTTGAGAAGTCAAGTTAATTTACTAGTCTGGTAATTTTAGTCTTTTTATCAGTAGGATAAGTTAGTAATTTTCAGTTATTGCTGGGAACAAGATTTCGTATCTAAGTATGAGTTCTATTAGTTATTTAATTAAGAGTCAGAATCCTTGTAGAATTCATATGTTAGTGGTCTTTTATTATTTTAAGTCTAGGATTTAGTTTCCTTTTTGATTAAGGTTTTAGTTTCCTTTTGTTTTTAGAATTAGTTTCCTTTGTGGATTAGGAATTAGAAAAGCCTATATAAAGGCTTGTAGTAGTTTAGTCGATGGATAGAGATTAATGAACATAATTTTCTGAGCAAATAATTGATTTCTTGTGTTGAATCTGCGTGATTCGAATCCTTGGGCGCGCTCAAGAAACCTCAGTGTGACGCCTACGGTTGCCTCGGTGTGAAGCCATGCCATGCCTTGTTTTCTTTTTCTGTTTTATAAACACATTGTGCTCATATTTGCTTCCGTTCTGCATCACTCCATTAGGCCCCACAGAATATAAAACACCACGAAGATGGCGGGAATTTCTCTTCAATATCGCCCGCAAAGAAAGCTAATAGAACTCTCGAAGGCACTCAAAACCCACATACTTGATTGCAAACATAGCCTCCATTGCTGCACTTCTTCCCCGTCCAGGCCTACACCATGTTTGGAAAAATCTCCTCTTTACCTTGAATATGAAAAACAGAGCACCATAATTTCCAAGCAACCAGACAGAAAAGAAATAAATGTCACGGTTCTCATTATGTTCCCAACGCTACATACAAATATCGGAAGATGGCCTTATTGGGCCTACACGTTCGACACCAATTAATAGTGTTCAACATGGCACCAGCAGACTTCTTAAATTTTGCAAAACATTAAATTTTCCAAAGAAAGAGGCTATAAGAAACACGGAAGTAGTTTGAGAAGTAAATGGTTGGTTAATAGATGAAATACAACATGATAGACACCTAATTAATTTTAAGTCCATATTTATTTTAATCAAAATATCATCTTTTGTGTGGGCTGCTAGTTGGTTTAGGTATCAAAGCTGAATGTTTTCTTACTTTTGGAAAGTTCCTTGATTCACTTCAAGGTGTAGCAAGTTGATTCATGCATACTAACTAAGTTCTTCTGATTTAGATTTCGGGCTCATCATCCTCTTTAGCTGGATCTAGTGGTGTACAACCAGCACCACAAGGTTCTTCTTTAATCCAGCTTCAACAAAGAAATCAAAATCCTTTAGATGAGAGGCAAAAAGCTTCCGCAACTTTGTCGAACTATATGAAGCCCGTCATTTCTTCTGCGGGGCAACTCTCACTTACTACTTCAACTGATGCGGTCAACGTTCCAAAGGCATGCTTTGAACTTTTATCTTCAGCTTATCATGCTACATTTCTTCCTAGGTTTATGTGCATCTTATTCACTACAATAAAACTGCTTCCTTTTTTTGTTTGTCTCTTTGCTAAAATGCAGTCTCAGAGCGTCGGTAGTGCTTCAGCAGCATTGGCTTCCTCTCCTGGTTTTATTCGCCCCTCACGTGCAATAACCTCTGCAAGTAATGTTTTTTAACCTTTGAATATGTGCTTTTATGGGTGTTATAGTTTTTTTTTCCAGTTTATGATTACTTCATTCTAATATCTCTGCCCCCCACCTTATTATAATGTGCTTTATGGGTGTGTGTTATCGATACATATTATGTTCTTTCCAGTCTATGATTACTTCATTTTAATATCTCCGCCGCACCTTATTATAATGTGCTTTGCCAATTTTTTTAATGCAGGGTTCGGCTCTGCTCTAAATATTGAAACACTTGTTGCTGCTGCTGAACGCAGAGAAACTCCTATAGAGGTATTTGATTGCACTTCTGCACTGTTACTCATTCAGTTGATGTGTCCTGTGTGCATGGTTGTCATGTTATGTTGTTGTACTTTTATATTGTTTAAGAAATTTCTTTTGAACTAGGCTAGTATATTGTAGTATTAGTTAAATTACCACAAAGAAGATCTGATGAAGATGGTTGAGACTTCACGACTTCTCTGTCTTGATGGTGTTGAGTTTCCAATAGTCATTTTTTGTTTAAGTGTGCTTTAGATTGATGACCGGCTCAGCATTAATTATCAGGCAATGTATCTCATGAGGAAATGTAAAAAATCATGTTTGACTACTGCATGTGATGTTTGTATGCTACATCTTTTCTCTTTCCATGGAACTATACTAGGCCAAACTTATCCATTTTCAGATCCTAGAATGATGTTTGACGTGCCGTTTACATAAAGTTGACGGCAATTCAGTGACGTCTCATTCGAAGCTTTAGACAAAGGTGCTATTGAGATATGGACCCTTACGGTATCTCGTACAAACTCTGACGATTGGCCGAGTGAATAAGTCAACTTCAAAGTGGATTTGTTGTGAGAAGAGTGCGTTATGACCGGAGCTTTTTGTAATGCTAGCAGGAATGCAAGTGAATGAATCGCATCCCCTAGCGAGTGAAGTGTTTACGCCCCCGGGCGTGCTACGCTTGACTAATAGAATAGGGGGCTGAGAAGCTCTTGCTTGTTGTCTACTTCGCGAGCAGTGTGTATTTGTTGGGGTTTAGTGCAAACTGCAAAATGAGTCATATTTAATATTCAGTGAAATCTTCTCTTCTTGGATGCTTCTGCCGAATATGCATGATGTTTATTGACCGTAAAAATATTTTTATTAATCTGATGCTATGAGCCTGTGCCCATAAACCACAAAAAGCAGGGTGCAAGATGTTAAATATCAGAAGGCGGTCAACTGCTAAAGGTGCCAAAAAGGCGAGACATGCGCTCGCTTTTCACAACTATGGTACAAAAGGAGTCATATTTGCTATTTAGCGAAATCTCCTGTTTTTGGATGCATCTACCAAAAATGCAAGATGTATTTACTGTAAATATATGTTTATTATTCTGATGCTACGTGCTTGAACTCATAAACTATGAAAAGAAGGGTGCAAGATTGATACCTGATCAAAAAGCTCATAATGTGCACAGATTAATTTATGGAAGATAGTAGTAATTTTTGGTAGATGCGGAATATTTGCTCAAGTCCAATTGTTTATTATATTATATTTCAATTACAGATGTTATGATTACCTTTCTTTATACTATGATTACTTTCTGTATGCGCCTTGTGCTATATCTTGTTTATGCCTTGTATTTTAGCTGTAATGTATACTCATTCAATTTTGTTTATGTATTGTAGTTTCTTATTCATCAAATGCTATATAAAACAGTTAACTTGTCCGCAATTTGATGATATTTTCTCTTTTGACAGGCTCCACCATCCGAAACACAGGATAAGATATCATTTATTATTAATAATTTATCTGTAGCCAACATTGAAGCTAAAGCAAAAGAATTTAGTGAGATCATGAAAGAGCAGTATTATCCCTGGTTTGCTCAGTACATGGTTATGAAAAGGTGAAAAATCATTCTTAACTTTCTCCACACCCTCCTTTCCTTGAGCTCATACAGCCTATGACAATGCTTGAGGATACCTTTTGATATCAATTAAATTGATCTTCATGATGCTTTTGTCCTGTGTTGCGAATTTGGTTCTGTTATTTAATGGCATGAAACATGTTGACAGAGCAAGCATTGAATTGAATTTTCACGACTTGTACTTGAAGTTTCTTGATAAAGTTAATTCGAAACTTCTGAACAAGGAGATCCTCCAAGCCACTTATGAGAACTGCAAGGTTTATCCCTACATCCAATGTATTCATCTGGTTCGGAGAGTTAATCAGTTGGAGGGTGACTAATTGTGTCATTGCAACAGGTTCTCTTAGGATCTGAGCTCATAAAATCTAGTTCAGAAGAGCGTTCACTGCTTAAGAATCTTGGAGGCTGGCTTGGGAAGATTACTATTGGCCGAAATCAAGTTCTGCGGGCTAGAGAGATCGATCCCAAATCTTTAATTATCGAGGTTCCATTTTTTTAATGCTCACCTTTTGCCAGTTGCTCTTATTTCTGTTTGATGCCAACTTAGTTTATTTTTATTTTGTGTAGGCATATGAGAAAGGTTTGATGATTGCAGTAATTCCATTAACTTCCAAGGTATGGGTACTCTGTCAGTTGATTTGACTTATCTGCTATATAAGAAATCTGGGTCATCCAAATTTTCAACTTCCTGCAGATTTTGGAACCCTGCCAAAACAGTTTAGCATATCAGCCTCCTAATCCTTGGACCATGGGTATACTTGGATTGCTTGCTGAGATTTATGCAATGCCGAATCTTAAAATGAATCTCAAGTTTGAAATAGAGGTATACATACAGACATTTTCATTAATATTGAGTTTTCATGGAGAGTGCTTACTCGGATTATGATGACTATTCATGTATTCCTGACGTTTCAGGTATTGTTCAAGACCCTTGGTGTGGACTTGAAGGAGGTAACTCCAACTTCTCTTCTCAAGGATAGAGCGAGGGAGGTTGAAGGAAATCCTGATTTTTCCACCAAAGATGTTGGATCATCTCAACCACAGATGAGTGCAGAAGTCAAATCAAGCATGATTCCTACAGTAAATCAAGTTGAGCTACCACTTGATGTTGCGAGTCCATCTCAAGTGGCTGGTCATTCGCGGATATTATCTCAGGTTTATTTCTGACTTCATCTTTCTTATAGTGATTATGGGCTTTATCATTGTGAATTTAAATCTAGTTATTTGGGTGGATAGTATGCTGCCCCTCTCCATCTTCCTGCTGGTACATTGACGGAGGATGACAAGATGGCAGCTTTGGGCTTGCCCGATCAACTTCCTAGCGCTCAAGGACTTCTACAAGCACAATTGCCATTTTCAGTTGGGCAGGTGTGCTGTAGCCTTTTGTTTTTTTTAAACGGATTTTTCTAAGTATATTTATGGGCTGGCTTTTAATGAAAGATGTTTATTGTCTTTACAGCTCCCTGCACAGGCATCCAATATCGAACAGCAAGTTGTTGTCAACCCAAAGCTCCATGCTAGCTTGCAGAGGCACTTTCAGAGGTTTGAAATTATATCTGAATTATCTTCCGCCAGAAATAAAACATTCATATGTCAGTGAGGAATTATTTTTGATTTCCCATTACAGCGTACTCCCCATCGCAATGGATTTGGCTATAAAAGAAATTGTTTCTAGTATAGTACAGCGTAGCGTTTCTATTGCAACTCAAACAACAAAGGAACTTGTCCTAAAGGTATTATTCTTGTGTGCCCTGGATCATATTTTGTGATATACTGGTCAAGAAATTGTTGCTAGAAGGTTTTAAGTTGTGCAATGACAGGACTATGCAATGGAGTCGGATGAGACCCGTATACGCAATGCTGCTCACTTGATGGTTGCTAGTTTGGCTGGAAGTCTAGCCCATGTCACATGCAAGGTCACATTCACGATACCTTTTCAGTTTGCTATATTTAATACTTTGAGTTCTATTATTATTTTGGCGAATTTAATTTTTTCAGTTGTTCCTGTGTGTCCCCTCTGATTGGTAACAATCTTGTTTTTGCTCTAGGAACCCCTTCGTGGGTCAATATCAAGTCAGCTGAGGAGTTCGCTCCAGGTTTCGAATATTGCTAGTGAAGTCCTTGAACAAGCTGTGCAGCTTGTTACAAATGATAATCTAGACCTTGGCTGTGCTCTTATTGAACAGGCTGCAACAGAGAAGGTTAGACTACTCTCTTCTTCTTCTTTCAATAAGTATATTGTGATTATGTTTAGGAATACCAGATTAAGGTTTTGACTTTCCCGTAGTTTCCTACGTAGCTATCACTCTCAAATGAAAACAGAACCCAGCGTGAACGTTGGGTGATCAAATTCGCATCACACATACGGGGTTGAATAAGATTTAAATTATGTTTAGGAAACCAGATTAAGGTTTTGCCTTTCCTAGAATATCCTACTAAGCTATCGGCCTATCACACTCTAACGAATTACATTTCAACTTTCGTTTGGTTTGTGCCAGCGCTTGCAACTTGCTGGGTGTTTGTTTTGATTGCAAGTTTAAAGATGTTTTCGTACAGTTATAAATAGAGGACCGGAAGATTTTGATAATCACGTCGTTTGAATTCTATGACGATGGCATTAGGTTATATTGATATATAAGCTCAAATTAGCTCTTGGGCACCCCTGTTCTTCGTGCTTCCCCTCTTTCCGTTAGCCTTGTTGCAAGTTGGTGTACTCTACTTTTATGTAGTAGATTTAGACTCATAGCACTAGGTATACTGCTGAAATTTGATGGTGTGAATCTTTTCTATTAATGAATCATGAAGTTGGTTGGATTTACTTGAAACTCACAGCATGTATTTATGGTTTAATAGTTGAAAGGGTTTTCAATTTCCAGCTGTTGGATGATTGATTGCAGCCTTAAAGTTTGTGTGCCGTTAAGGTCATAAAGTTGATCTTGTGTTTTATCGATTGGTAGTAACATAATTGGCTGTGGAATCTGAATTAATATCTTCTTAACAAAAAGCCTTGGATATGGAATGCTCAAATTCTATCTTTCTTTTTGGGGAATCTCTTTAACAAAATGCCTTGAATAACTGAATGCTCAAATTCCATCTTTATTAAATTATGTTCTGTTTTCTTGGTATTTGTGACACGATCAAATGAGTGTGGAAATTTTTACCTTGTAAAAGTTAGGTGGTTCTTTAATTTACTAGGGACCTGATAACTCTGGTTGCACTTCTTGTCTTGTGTATATTTTCGAGACTGGGCTGGATGCTGCTCAGGCCTGGTCTTCTCAATAGTTTGAGGCCTTATTTTTTTTTTATACTAGCTATCTGCTCTGGATTGCATGGCTAGCCTTCATCAATCTGGAAAAATATGTAGGGATATGTTTGTACCAATTGTCAGTATTTTGATCATTCAAGACATTTCTGTATGACCCTCTCCACACTTTAAATTTGATTAAGGCTGAGTATGAGTTGGTCAGTGGTATACCAGTTCTTGTTCAGATGATTCTGTTGTTTCTCTAGGATGAAATCTATAATACCTGATATGGCAGTATGTGCAAAGCTCATTGATTTGTATTTTTTTGGGTGGGTGTTTTTGTCATGCAGGCTATACAAACTATTGATGGTGAAATCGCTCAGCAACTTTCTATTAGAAGGAAGCATAGAGAGGGTCTTGGGCAGGCATTTTTTGATACAAGCCTATATACACAAGGGCACATGGGTGTTCTACCAGAAGCTCTCCGTCCTAAACCTGGCCGACTATCACATTCTCAGCAACGTGTTTATGAGGTTACTACCTACATACTATCCATCATAAATGTTTTCTAGTGTCGATGAGGAATATATTATCAAGTAATATGTTGGCTTCTTGCAGGATTTTGTTCGGTTACCCTGGCAAAGTCAATCAAACCAGAATTCAAATGCTGTGCCTGTTGCTGCTTCAGCTTCCGCAGGTGGTGGGCTATCACGGGGATATGGTTCAGCCTCAGGCCAACTAAACCCGGGCATTTACTCATCTGGCCTGGGTAGCACAGGAATCGGTGCTGTTGCACACTCAATGGATCATGTTCCTGAGGAGATCGAGTCTAGCTCAGCCAAACTTCTGGGGTATGTTTCTCTCTATGTTTTACCCGTGTCTCTCTTTATTTTGTTATGTATTCGTCTTACATCTCTTCTCTTGGGTACTTTCCTTGATCATTGCAGTTCTTCCTCCATTCATTCTGGGGTTGTTGATGGCATTGGTTCACACAACTATGAGGGTGACACAATTCATTCTTCATTCCCTCCCGCATCAGGCCTTGAATTGCACTCATCAGAATCTTCAAATCTCATAAAAGTTGGTGAAATGTTTTTGCATGAGTTCGAGCCATCTAGTTTGTGCAGCTTAAAATTAATTCTTGTTATAAACATGTGAATTTCGTCTTGCCAGGATTCAAGTATTTTTGCTCCATCTTTACCTTCAGCTTCAGCTTCCGAGCGTCTTCTAAGTAACACCTTAGAACCATCGTTGACTACAGGCGAAGCATTGGATAAGTACCAAATTATTTCAGAGAAGGTTATTCCCAACTCTCAATATTCCGCTCATGCTTGTGAACCATTGTTTACATTGACAGAATCCTCACAATCATGTCTTGATTTTAAGCAGTTTTAATAATTTACACATGTTGATGAGTGTATAGTATAAGACTGATTGTGCTGGCATAATTTATTTTGTGATTATAGTGTAACGTTTCATCATGATTCATTTAGATTTCTTTGTGCACTGGTAACTTGCGAAAGGTGTGTTGTGTTGTCACCTTAGCATGTCACATGATAATTTTGTCTCTTGTGGTGCCATCTTTTCTATCTTATATTGACTTCATTTCTGCTTGTGTGGATCTTACAAAACGTTTTTTTTTCTTAAATAAATAGAGTCTGAATCTGCATGTACACAGTTCAATGTATTATTTTCTTGGTTTTGATGCATAATGTGATCAATCTGAGTGTTTTGGTATCCAAATACTGTTTCAGCTTGAAAATTTGATTGTTAATGATGCCGAGGAAGATGTTATTCAGGTATTTGTCCACTATGTCCTTTAAATATCTCTCAATCTGCATTGGGATCTGGTGATATACTTATATAACATACTGTCTCCTTGTTTTCAGGCTATTGTTGCTGAGGTTCCTGTGATCATCCTCAGATGTATAAGTCGGGATGAGGCTGCCTTGGCTGTTGCTCAAAAGGTGTGTAGTTTACTGATGTTTCAATGCTCATACATTTTGAAAGATCTGCTCTTGATCTCAGTTTCTCACCATGTCTCAGGCTTTCAAGGGTTTGTTTGAAAATGCGGTAAACAGTGCACATGTTAGTGCACACCTTTCTATTTTGGCTGCCATCCGTGACGTCAGCAAGCTGGTGGTGAAGGAGCTGACTAGCTGGGTATGTCCCATTTCCTTATAGCGACAGGGATGGGTGTCTGACTTGAATTGTGGCTGTACATTTGTTTTCACACACCTGCTCAATATTAGGGGTGTTATGCTAGGCTGATTCTATTAAGACGTATAGAGCCAATATCCATTACTTAGATTGGTCAATCACAATCTTATAGATGACTACAATGGCCTTGAGAGCATAATTTTCTTGGTTAAATTGAACACAGTTGCGGCTTTAAATTTCTTAAATCAGTATGGTTTCAAGGCATTACTTGTGGAGATTAATCTATTTGATTGCATTTTGTAAGTCTTCTTGAATGATTTACATTTACTTAGGCTTTGCGTTTCATATGTTGGCGGAGTCATGGTTCTTGCCCCATGTCTTCGTATGAAGTTCATAGTTGCCACAAGTACAGTGCGAATGTACAAGTATATCATGTCCAGAGATTTTACATTTAATGAATTTTAGGGTTATCATCTACCCACACTCAGTATATAATTCTTTTGGGCAGGTCATTTACTCTGATGAAGACAGAAAGTTCAACAAAGATATTACGATTAGCCTTATTCAACGCGAGTTACTTAACCTGGCCGAATATAATGTTCATATGGCAAAGCTGCTAGATGCTGGAAAGAATAGTAAGTTCTAACAATACTGTGCTTTTACATGCATAGCATGGAGGTTTGACACTAAAGCTAGTTTCCCTTCGACGTGCAGAGATGGCCACAGAGTTTGCAATTTCTCTTATTCAAGCCTTGGTGATTAGTGATTCAAAAGTCATATCAGAACTTCACAACCTTGTTGATGCATTGGCAAAGGTTTGGTCATTTTCACGTTTGAATGTGTGGATTTTTCTGGCATTAGTGCTTTATTGTTCTTCGTCCTTTAGCTTGCAGCAAGGCCTGGGTCTCCTGAAACTCTGCAGCATCTGGTTGAAATTGCAAGGAACCCGGCTTCTCTGGCTGGTTTTACTGCTGCAAAGGAAGACATTACCAGACAACCTAAAGACAAAAAGGTAACTGGGATGCCATGCCACTTTCTTACGCTGACATTGTACTAATATTTCTTGATCCTCATTTTGAGTCTCTGTTGAAACAGGTCAGTGGCCTCTCTGCAGCCAGCAGGGATGACTACAATGTTCCCGAGTCGATGGAGCCGGATCCTGCTGGCTTCCGTGAGCAGGTATGTATTGTTGTTTTCAAGCCATCATTTATGATAGTTTAATGACCTAAAATGAAATGTATGATGTTTAGAGCCTGAAAGCTTGCATTTTCTCTTAGTGATGTCTGCTGTCAATTTTCCCTTGATGGCTCGATGTGTCCTAGCTGCTAAATAATTGTTAAGTGATCTGTCTAGGCCCAAAGTCATTTCATTAGAACCTTTTCTTTTTGTGAACATTATGAACTAACAATGTTGGTAGATGAGCTCCTGATATGTATTTTAGTTTCAATTGGAAGTCTAGAACCGTAAGCGTAACTTTAAACTTGAACTTTTGTTTTTGTATTAGTTCCATAAAAAAACCACACCTGTTTTTCCATTTACTGAAGATTACTTTTTCTATTCTTAGTATTTTTAATTTTTGTAATTTAAAATTTTGATTAGAGTTCTTTTAGGACATTGATTATGACGAGAATAATAAACATATAATCTTTTTAAGTATATACTTGCTCTATACATAATGAGTGTCATATACTCCTTCCCTCCCACACCTCAAACCGAACCTTTTTGGGCACAGTGATTTAAGGAAAAGTAAAGTAGGAGAGAGGTGTTGTGAGTAGGAAAAGTAAAATAGGAAAGAATGCGTGGGAGGAATTGTAAGTTGATTGGTGTTGTGATTATAAAAGTAAAGTAGGAGAGAGAATGAGTGAGAGGAATGTTAAAGATTCCTTTGCCATTGTGGGAAGTATCAATTGAGGTGGGACGGACAAAAATGGCAAAAAGTCCCGTTTGAGGTGGGACGGAGGGAGTAATCTTTTTAAGTATATACTTGCTCTATACATAATGAGTGTCATATACTCCTTCCCTCCCACACCTCAAACCGAACCTTTTTGGGCACAGTGATTTAAGGAAAAGTAAAGTAGGAGAGAGGTGTTGTGAGTAGGAAAAGTAAAATAGGAAAGAATGCGTGGGAGGAATTGTAAGTTGATTGGTGTTGTGATTATAAAAGTAAAGTAGGAGAGAGAATGAGTGAGAGGAATATTAAAGATTCTTTGCCATTGTGGGAAGTCTGGTTTGAGGTGGGACGGACAAAAATGGCAAAAAGTCCCGTTTGAGGTGGGACGGAGGGAGTATACCCTGAGTGTTCATTTTATAGCATTGTAAGTGCATAGTAAGGCATGATAGATGACAAATGTGAAGTTTAGTAACTTCATTAGATAATGACACGTAGCAAAAAGTGTACCCCCTATGAAGTGGAAAGTATCAGTCTCAAAAACAATGGTAGAGGCAGGAAAGAGCAGTAGTATCAGGAAAGGCTACAACTAAAAGCATCTATCTAGCCAACCCAAGTTGTTAGGACATGGTTGAGTTGAGGTGAATACTCCCTCAGAACTATCATCTGACTTGTCAATATTAGGAGATTGAGAAATGAAAGTTATGATGTAGCGTAGTTCTTGTTAGCTTCAATTTTGCTTGTGATTTGGTGGGTGCCATCTTCTTATTGAAAGGCAACAGTTAGAAAAATAGGTATTTCTGTTGCTTGAACTCCAAGAATGTGGATGTCCGATAAATTGCACTACGTATTTTGTTATTAGTAAAGTGAGTGGGTTATTGTTATCTATGAGTTCTCATTCTGAATCTGTGTATTCCCCAGGTCTCTATGTTTTTTGCTGAATGGTACCGAATATATGAGCTCCCTGGCGTAAATGATGCAGCTTGTGCTCACTATGTCTTACAATTGCATCAAAACGGTTTGCTGAAAGCAGATGATACTTCAGAGCGCTTTTTCCGCCGTTTAACGGTGATTCTGACGACTCTCGACATATTAATGCACTTGCACACACATGCACAAAAGAAGGGGAGAACTAATGCAAACTGCCTTTTTTTTCTTAAATCTAAAAGCAATGAAGTGGCTAGATTTAGAATTGACCTTGTTCCGTTTTTTTTTCTTTTTTTCCAGGACCTCTCTGTTTCACACTGTTTATCTTCTGAGGTGATGAACTCTAGCTCTCTACAACCCCATCAAGCACAACCTCTATCCTTTCTTGCTATTGATATATATGCCGCACTTGTCCATTCGATCATGAAGGTAGTGACAGGCGAATATAGCTTTATATATCTTTCTTAGTGCATTATCAATCTGTATCTATTGTCATGACATTTCTTCTTATATATGCCTAGTATTACCCGGTTGACCAAGGGTCAAGCAAATTGTCTCTGTTGTCCAAGGTTTGATTCTGAATTCAAAGTTTGTTTAAGCTCTTTGAATGCTTATGTAGGAAGTCTGCAGCTTCATATTATATCTGGTTTTACAGGTTTTGGCGGTGACTGTGAGATTCATTCAAAAAGATGCTGAAGAAAAGAAAGCATCTTTCAATCCAAGACCCTATTTCAGGTTGTTCATTAACTGGTTGCTTGACCTGAGTACCCTGGATCCAGTATTTGATGGGGCAAATTTTCAGGTATGTGTATTTAATTTGTTATCTTGGTCAAAGCTTCCAGTTACTAATTTAATGGGGTTATACAGGTTTTGACAGCTCTTGCAACTTCATTCCATGCTTTACATCCCCTAAAAGTTCCTGCGTTCAGGTTCGTGTTGTGCACTTCAGTCATTCTTTTTATAATAAAATACAAGATTGTGGAATAGTCCAGACGTAAGATTGCCATGAGGCGGGATGAAGTGGATAGTTTTTTTTTTTGTGTTTTGTTTTTTGTTTTTTTGGTTTGAGATGAATCTGGAGCTTCAGCTACACATCATTGAATTTTTTCTTACTTCCTGTAATGGCTAGCTAGTTATTGTTTTCCAATCGTTTCTCCATAACACCTTTTCTCCTGAATTGATCTGAAAATGTTACTTACATGCTGAAGCTGAAACATTCCCTTACACACTTGTGCATACACATCGAAAAGGACACAGACACAATATATACACAATGTGAAGATGAGCTAGTATAATTTGTACTTGTTATCCAAGGTGGCATGTTTTCATGTATTAGCTTCCCGGTTTCTCTTTCACTCGATTCGCTTGAGTGAATTCCTAGCATCATTTGTATCTGTTAGTGTAGTGAAATGGTTATGCAGTTGTTTGTTCTCTTACAGACTTTATTCGTATGATACACACATGCGCAAACTCCCTCTGCCCCCAAAATTTGTCCCACTTCTCTTTTTGGTTTGTCCCAAGAAGACTCTCTCATTTTTAAGAAAGACATTAATTATATTGTAATGTCAAGAAGGTACAAACAAGTACATTAACCATCCAAAGCTTTGACTTGCCAAATGGGACAATCTTTTTGGGATGGATGGATATAAGCTTTTGACTTCTATGAGAACAATGGTGCAACTTGAAGGGTGAAGGCAATCTTCTTGGTCATGAGGAGAAACCTTTGGATAGTAACCTTCATTGTTGCGATGCAGTTTTAGTTTTTCTTACTGAATTCAGTTGAGTTGGGTTGCCTGTACTTTTCTGCCTTCACACAATGTTAGTTAATTGGATGAATTGTTTTTTTAGTTTTGCATGGCTTGAGCTGGTGAGTCACAGAAGTTTCATGCCAAAACTGCTTACCGGAAATTCCCAGAAAGGGTGGCCCTATTTCCAACGCTTGCTTGTAGACTTATTTCAGTTCATGGAGCCGTACTTGCGAAATGCTGAATTGGCAGAACCGGTATGTCTCTTTCACTTAGTGTGTTCGACTCTCCCCCTTCTTAGCAGCACTATATGCTAATGGAAGGGGCTATTGCCACTACAATAAATACTTATCCACTACATCATAATCATTTTTGGTAAATTGATCATTTACTTGACACAATTGCCCTTAAAAAGAGACCATTTATACTACAAAATTTACTTATCCACTACATCTACTATTATTCATTAAAGTTATTGATTCTATTGTTATTTTTTCTCAATCTCTAAAATAATTCATTTTAATTATGGTAAATAAAATACTACAATAAATTAAATATGGATAATAAAGGATGAGAAAAAATATTTTTAGCCTACTTCTTTTAAATGCAATATATTAGATGTCTTTATTAACCTTGTTTTATTTCTATTTTCCTTTATCATTTTTTGGTTTCATTTAAGTAGATTAAAAAAACAGAAATAATCACACAAAGTGGTGAAATAGTTGTAATATTTTGGACAATGAATTTTGCTATTGAAGTATTAAATTTGAGAGGTAAATTAGTAGTTTTACCATATATTATTAAAAATAAATGATATTATATTGGTGTTTTATAATATTTATTAGTTCCTCTACCCTTAAGTAAATGTCTATTTTTTTCAAAAAAAAAAAAATGTTATCACAAAATGATGTGTTTTGGAAAAAAAATCCTAAATAATTTTTTACAAAATATTTGTCACATATCACTCTATGCTGGCAATTATAGTATAAAATTTGTGGTGAATATATTATTTTTATTATATATTTATTATATATTATATTGATAACATTAAAAATAATAAATAATATATTGACAAAATTCTAAATTCTATAAGTAATTTAGTATTATATTAAATTATTATGGGTTTCTTCTTACGTGTAAAAACAATGAACTATGACGGTTCTTATATGATTTGTTAATGTTAGTATGGATAAAGGAAAGATAAAAATATAAATTATAAAAAAAGCATAGAGTTTACACTATGAAATGAATTCCTTATCAAATAATGTAATTATTTTGATGCAAATGGTGATGTTTTATAATTAGTTCACTTTTTATTTAGAAAATGTAGTGGATAAGTAAGTTTTGTAGTATATATATAATAATATAACCCTAAAATACTTCATTAATTAACTCCTTAAATTATGGAAGGATATTTACGCCTATTTGTAAAAATTGTTGTGGATAAGCAATTGGTGAAGTGACAATAGCCCCTCCCTATGCTAATTACTACTGCTTTCGCTTTCCCTTTTAATTTTTTTTTTTCTAATTTTAATTATTAATTTCAGGTACATATTCTTTATAAAGGCACACTGAGGGTGTTGCTGGTGCTGCTTCATGATTTTCCGGAGTTCCTTTGTGATTATCATTTCAGCTTCTGCGATGTCATTCCTCCAAGCTGTATACAGATGCGAAATATAGTCCTCAGTGCATTTCCACGCAACATGAGGCTACCTGACCCATCAACTCCCAATCTAAAGGTGCCTTATTCATCTTATATTCTATGTGTAAAGCTTTCAGTAATCAAAATTAATTGCAAATATTTTCCTTCAATTGCTTAGATTGATCTGCTAGCTGAGATTAGTCAGTCCCCTCGCATTCTCTCTGAGGTTGATGCAGCTTTGAAAGCGAAGCAAATGAAGAATGATGTGGATGAGTATCTGAAGGTATGTAGGATTTTGGCAAGTTGGGTTTTCAACCCCCCCTACTTGTCTGTTGTCAGTTTTAAAAAAAAACTGGTGCAGATGAGTAAGAAGATGGGCTGGTTTATGTGTAAATTCCGTAGTAAATACAAATTTTGAAGTTATTATTGTGTTCTTCCTTTGATTTAGTGTTCATTGCCTTATTGGCATTGCCTTGTCATCTTGCAGGTAAGGCAACAAGGGTCTTCATTTCTTTCTGAATTAAAGCAGAAACTGCTGCTTCCACCCAGTGAGGCTGCTCGATCTGGGACACGGTATAATGTACCTTTGATGAATTCCCTTGTACTTTATGTTGGAATGCAGGTATGTCCAAGTAACTCTCTCTCCCACACACCCACCCACACACCCACACACTATATCTATATATATTATTTACTCACCTTGTCCCGAAATAAACATCCTAAATCCATTTATACCGTTATTTTACCATGTTATGTCAATTATACTCTCTCAGCCCTTTTAAAGTATCTTTGAAATAAAGTCACCAAGTTTCCATTGCATGCTCAATACCTGATGCAATTTATAGCCCATCAGTCTCTCTCTCTCTCCCTCTCTATTTTTTTTGTTATTATTATTATGTTATTATATCATTATCTTAAGGAGCAAATTTGGAAGACAAATTGTATCTTAATCAGTGTGACCAAAGGAATCAGGACGTTTGTTTTGAAATAGAGGGAGCTTCCGGCGACATCTTAATTCTTAGCATGAAAAATAAGTATTATTAGGGAAGGGCTGTGTTACCCGGACTCTTCAAATATGTTGAAGTACCCGTGTCCGACACGTATCGTGTCCGACAAGACACCCCGACACCCGCATTTTCATTTGGATACAACAAGAAAAATTAAAAAGAAAAAAAGGAGTGAGTTGACTTCATTTATAAAAAAATTACAAGTTTTAATGTTGTTTTACTTAATTATACATTACTCCCTCCGTCCCATAACAAGCGACACACTTTGCCATTTTGGGCGTCCCACTGATAAGTCACACTTCCTAAAATGGAAAAAAATCATTACTATTTCCTCCACTCATTCTCTCTCCTACATTATTATAATACTCACAACACCATTATAATTTACTATTCTTTCCACTCATTCTCTCTCCTACTCAACTATCTACACTCACAACACATCAACCTTTTCACTTTTTCCTTAATTCTCGTGCGGAACAGTAACTGTGTCGTTTGTTATGGGACGGAGGGAGTATATCTTAGCAAAAAAAGAGTGAGTTGACTTCATTTATAAGTAAAGTATATAAATAGGCTCAATATATTTTGTTATTAACGTATCCCCGTACCCGTATCCTAATTTTAGGACAGTGTCCCCGTGTCCAATTTTTTGAGGAAAAGTGAATCCGACACTAGGATCCGTACCCGTGTCGGATACCCGATCCCGAGTCCAGGTAACATAGGGGAAGGGCTAATGTTGTGACATACATCAGTAGAAAATATGGCCAATTTAATTTGAAACATTTTAGGAAGGTAGTAAGGATTGAATTTTATGATACGACGAGAATACATAGGTACTGATATAAACCCTGTGATATAAAAACATTATGAATAATAGGTACTGATAATGTGAGCAATGCTTAGTCTGCCTATTTCAAAGACATATATATGTTACTTCTCAACTGATTGACCCTATGGACCTTGCTACACTACATTATTTTTTTTGGTATATAAAACCTGAAACTGGTGGTACATTTGTAGGCTATCCAGCAGCTGCAGGCGAGAACACCCCCACATACACAGTCTATGACTGGAAGTTCTCCTCTCGCTATCTTCTTGGTTGGTGCTGCTTTGGACATCTTTCAGACGTTAATCTTAGACCTGGACACTGAAGGCCGTTATCTCTTCCTGAATGCCGTTGCAAATCAACTACGTTATCCCAACAACCACACACATTACTTCTCTTTCATCCTTCTTTACCTGTTTTCAGAATCAAACCAGGTATGATAAGCTTTTCAGATTTATCTTTTGGTCAATGAACAAATGGTTACTTGTTTGTTATCTAATTTTCTACTACTTGATTATTGGTTCTTTCATACTCCCTTTCTGCTCAGAGAGGCCATATAAGTCAGATGTAAGAAATAATGTATTCCCGCCGTCCCTAAATGAATGTTGAAAAGTTTCAAATTTGCTCTTAATCAAGAGCAAATTTGAATTTTATTTCGACATTCACTTGGGGACATATGAGGATTCATGTTAGCCGACCCCAAATTATTTTGGGACTAAGGCTTTGTTGTTGTTGTTGTTGTTGATTCATTAGGGACATAGGGAGTACTTGTTCATGAGCAACCATCTGATTTTATACCAGAACCTTAGTGATGGCATTAGTCTGTTTCAAAGCCTTATGAGCAAGATTCTTGTTTTAAAGGGATCCCACAATAAAAGAATTGCTACCACCTCTAAAAAGTCAAATACTTTCCCTTTTATTATCTGTTTTGAAAATAAATATGTTTGTTTTTGCATATCATTTTCTTTCATTTCAACTTTAGTGCAAATTAAAGGAAATTTATTATAGTCAAATTGCATAAATCAGAATTGGCTATCAAATACTCCCTCCGTCCCAAAATGAATGTCCAAAAATTTCTCAAATTTGCTCTTGATCAAGAGCAAATTTGAGAAATCTTTGGACATTCAATTTGGGACAGAGGAAGTAGTTCCTTTCCCCTTTCCCTTTTTGGTTAGAATGTAATCCACCCGTCCCACTTTTTTCCAGCCTCAGTTGATTAAGAAATGTCAATAAATGCTTTGTTTATTTTTTCTTCTTTAGCACGAGTTATCGAAATCCAATGAAGAATACCAAAAGTCAAAACTTTTACCTAAAAATTAATGCAGAGGAATAATGGAAATTAGGTCATTTGATTGCATTGATTTCCTAAGTGGCAATAAAACAGGGGACAACTAAAGAACATGCAGTAAGAATATGATTAACCAGTATTAGTTTGGTCTTGTAGCGGCGGACCCGCCATGGAAGTGCATTGACCAGTATGTTGATTGGTTTATTTTCCATTGGCAGGAAGTAATTCAAGAACAGATCACAAGAGTTCTGCTGGAGCGACTAATTGTCAATCGCCCACACCCATGGGGTCTTCTCATCACCTTCATTGAGCTCATAAAGGTTCTTTCATATTAGCCATCTAATTATATTATTAAAAAAAACTGTTTTCTGCAAATTTGATCAATTGATAACCCTAATGTTGTACTATCTGTTGTTGAGCAGAACCCAAGGTACAACTTCTGGAGCAGAAGTTTCACAAGGTGTGCACCAGAAATTGAGAAGCTCTTTGAATCAGTGTCGAGATCATGTGGGGGACCTAAACCTGTGGATGATGGTGTCGTTAACGGCGGGTTGCCTGATGCCATGCATTAATTATTTCGTTCCATCTGCTTGCTATCTTTATTGCGATATATGTATGATAGCATATGTATATGTATGAAAATAAGAAGAATCTAGAATTTCTCTAATGTTTATTCTGAACAGTAGATAATATCTCCTGACTCTGTAAATTATCTCTCGAATGTTTATTCCGAATGCTAGGTATTTTCTGACAATGTAAATTAGCGTAGTTGTGTTTTATCATACTATGTTAATACTCCCTCTGTCCCGTTTGAAATCGCAAAAAATCCCCCCCCCCCCCTCTTCCT
This sequence comes from Adenophora triphylla var. japonica, assembly GCA_022495995.1. Taxonomy (NCBI): domain Eukaryota; kingdom Viridiplantae; phylum Streptophyta; class Magnoliopsida; order Asterales; family Campanulaceae; genus Adenophora; species Adenophora triphylla. The sequence goes on from JAFEMH010000227.1 coordinate 383,817, forward strand.
TTTACTTAGTATCTTTGGGTTGGGTGTTGGTTTGGAGGGGTGTAGGAGGAAAAGGTTACAAGGTATGCTCTGATTCATTTGGGTCCATTTGTGTTCTATTCCCTATGTCCCTAAATTCTCTCAAAATGAAGTCCAAATTCAAGAAATCATTGTTCCATAATGAATATTTTTTTTAAATAATTATTTGTCCCTATATGTTTTTTATCAATTTTTTTTCTGCTATTCATCTTATTATTGTAAATCTAAATGAACACTTAAAAAGTGGATTATAAGAATATTCATGCGTCTTTGCCATTAGATTATATAAAAAACATATTTTTAGAATGTCTCTTAAAATGAAGTTTCGACATTAAAATGAAATTTTGACATTCATTAGGGACGGTGGGTAGGAGGGAGTAGGAAGTATCTGGGCAGTGTTGCTTACAAACAGCAGACTTAAAATAGCTTTTCACTTTGAAGACAATGGAAAAAGCTTCCACATGAGTATATAGAAATTATTAAGTTAAGACTTAACTTTCAAAATTGCTAAAGGGAGAGAATGAGAGCTAATCAAGGAAGAAGAGGGAGATATGAAGTACTCTCTTCATTTCAAAATGATCTTCCTATTAAGCAATAATTTCAAATTTATTTATGGAAAACTTCCCCTGGCCCCCCTGCCTAGATTTTATTCCTCTTGAAGAATTTTTTGTAAATCCCTAATAAAGAGTTCTCCCCACATTATAATTCCACATACACCCTTCTGCTTAATTGGGAGCGATCACCCACAACATGGCGCGATCGCGCGGTGGCTTCTGGTCTTTGGGTGCGATCGCCCCACAACGTGGCGTGATCGCTCCCTCCTCCAATTTCAGCTTAATGCCCTCCCTTTTCTACTCAATTTCCATTGGCCAGCTTCAATAAGAGGCAAAATGGTCTTATTATAAGTTAATTATAAGAGGTGATTTAGTCTTATAATTAATTTATAAGAGTTGTAAATGTGTAAATTATGAGAGTAATTCGTTGTTATTATTGAATTTTTTTATTTTTTTTAGTTGAAAATTTTGTCTTATTATAAATCAATTATAAGAGACAAATTAGTCTTATAATAAATCTGTAAATTGGCCCAGCTTCAATAAGAGGTAAAATGGTCTTATAAGTTAATTATAAGAGGTGATTTAGTTTTATAATTAACTTATAAGAGTTGTAAATGTGTAAATTATGAGAGCAATTCGTTGTTATTATTGAAATTTTTAATTTTTTTAGTTGAAAAATTTGTCTTATAAGTCAATTATAAGAGACAAAAGTTGTCTTATAATTAACTTATAAGAGTTGTAAATGTGTAAATTATGAGAGCAATTCGTTGTTATTATTGAAATTTTTGATTTTTTTGATTGAAAAAATTGCCTTACAAGTCAATTATAAGAGACAAATTAGTCTTATAATTAACTTATAAGACCATCTGTCACACCGCGCGATCGCGCCAAGTTGTGGGGCGATCACTCCCAATTAGGCGGAGGGGGGTGTCTGGAAAATTAACTAAATGTTGTTTTCTAAATTGAGTTTAAATCTTGCCCAAGGGACCCTAGAGGAAATCGACCATTATTTATTTATATAAATAAAAATTTGAAATTTGTTATTAATACACCCTGAACAATAACAAGTTTTAGATTTTCTTTAGAATAATTAAATCAATCAAAATTTATTACTAAAAGTTCATTTGTCGTAACGGCAAAAAAGTGGAAGATCATTTTAAAACAAAGAGAGCAATAAATAGGGTAGTGATGTAAATGAAATTAGGCTGTAAAAATAATTGAATAGTTAAATGAGTGTATTATTAAGAGGGAAAAAGTAAGTGAAAGATAATTTTAGCACTATTGATATTACGACACTAATCACACTCCTCCCGTTCCGGATCAATTAAAACTTTTGGTCAAATTGACGCAACCTTGATCAATAATTAAATAAAAATTGTATTATATCACGATTAATAATACTTTCCATAACATTTTGTATTATATCACGATTAAAAGTTGTCATTGAGTTGCGGCGGAGGAGTATTTATTAAGGAAAATAATTGGCAAGTGACATGTATATATGAAATTCAATCAAATCTATAGTATAAATAAGACCTCAACTATCTACAGTACAATGAACACTACCAAGCAGCGAATTTCCCATTTTGCCCTCATACATTTGTCCCTTTTCCATTTTGCCTTTTAAAAAAAAATTAAATTGAAAAAAAAAATTAATTAAAAAAAAAAAAAAAAAAAAAACAGGTGTCCTTAAACACGGGCATGTACTATTTAATCAATATGGAACATCAATTTCAGGACTGGGGAATATATAAGACTAATTTTAGGATGGGGAGAATATATAAGAGCTTCTAATAGACCCGTACATTTTTATTTATGTTTTTACTAGTTTTACCTATTATTTCCCTAAATGAATTGTTCACCTTTTGGTGGAATTACTAAATTCTCATTGCCAAACACTATGTCTATTTTTTATATTATATTATATTATATTATATTGTGGGGAAAATATGATATTACACGCATATATATTCCTCATCTTATTTTTCTTCACATATTTCCTCTTATGAACATTTAATTAGGGTAAATTTGACCAAAACTAAATTTTCGTCAAATTTTTAACGAAATTGCTGATTAGGATAGGATGCTTTATGATAATTTTGCACATCCACGTCATTTAAATTGGCCAGATAAGCTTGTTGACTCACAATCTAAAATTACGCCGTTTTAACATTTGAAAGAAAAACCCTCAAGCACTGCCTGCTAGCTCTGATGCCTCTCCTCGACGAACACCAGCAGCGGTTACTCGACACCAACGAGGTGGAATCCGCCTACGACGCCACCGAGAAAGTCCATATCATCGAAGTAAACGACGCCGATGAAGATTACACCACTACGCCGCCATTTTCATGGCGAAGCTCTGGCTTTTCACTGGACCTTTAATCGTGTCGGATATAGAGGAAGTAATTGGGAGTGCGATTACAAATAAAATTCTCAGTAATGGATTTTTGCCTCTCTGGGTTGGTGTTCTCATCACTGCTTGTGACTGATAATTTAATTTTCTCCCCCTTTTTATTTTGAAATGATTTTGAGATTTCCACAACTTAATTACTTAGTTAATTTCTCAGTAATTGTTTGTTTCTTTCTGGTGTTCATTGATTAATTACATGATTAATTTCTTGTTTGTTTGTGATTCAAATCTAATTAACGTTAGATTGGTTAGATTCAATCCCAATTTAGATTGAATTTCATTATTGGCATTCACTTGGACACTCTTCAGCTTTGAGAGATTTTCTTGAAATCCTTAATAATTTCCATCGTGAAGCATGGGTGGATGTTAAAATTTATTTACCCTTTTTATTTTAGTTTTCTTTTTCTAATATATGATGGTAAATTGTTTTGGATTATGAGTTAGTAAGTTTATCTGGCCAATTTGAATGACGTGAATGTGCAAAATTATCATAAACTCATCATATTCAGCAATTTCGTTAAAATTTGACCGAAAATTAGTTTTGGTCAAATTTGTCCTAATTAAATATTCATACGAGGGCATATGTGACCCTTATATTGTGAGACTATTAAGAGTAGAGCCATGGACTCTAGCACATTTTAACGACATAATAAACTAATAAAAGTGCAGACGAGATGCAAAATTCCACAAAAAATCTACGCTTACACATTATCCTGCCCGTCACTCTTATAGCCAAAGGTATAAGACTAAAACTACTCTTATACCTATGTATAAAAGTTTTTTTTTTTTAATATTTTTCACCTTTTCTTAAAAATAATAAAAAAGTCAAATATTTTATTAAACGATCCACTCCTTTACCCAAAGGTATAAGGTTAAGATTACTTTTATACCTAGGTTTTGAGTTTTTATGAGATTTTGATCTGTGTCTCTATTTAAGTGTGTACTTTTGGTGCGTCTCCATTTAAGTGTGAACTTTTGTATCTCATCTGAACTTTTATGCAGAATGATTTGAGATAAGAGGAACTCATAGAATGATTTGGAATAAGGGGACTCATGAAATTATTCATAATGAGTATTTATGTATATATAATACTCCCTCCGTCCCACGTTAGTTGAGACTAACTTTTTGGGCACACCAATTAAGGAAAAGTAAGTGAGAGAAAAAGTGAAAGAAAATGTTGTGAGTATGAAGAATTAAATAGGAGAGAGAATGAGTGGGAGGAATAGTTAGGAGAGAGAATGTTGTGAGTGTAAAAGTGAAATAGGAGAGAGAATGAGTGGGGTAAATAGTGAAGATTCCTTTGCCATTTTGGACAGTCTCAATTAACGTGGGACGGCCCAAAAGGGAAAGAAGTCTCAACTAACGTGAGACGGAGGTAGTATATGCCACCAAAATTGCATATAGTCTTCAATTCCCTCAAAGCTGGCTTTCGATGTAGCAGTTTTATTTAGCAGTTCCTGTTGAAAAAGAGTCATCAAATTAGCCGGGCACGCAAAATAAGAAATGTGATGTAGGAAAGAGAAAAAGTGTAAATATTGTGAGTATGAAAAATTAAATAGGAGAGAGAATGAGTGGGAGGTGATGTAAGAAAGAGAATGTTGTGAGTGTAAAAGTAAAGTAGGAGAGAGAATGAGTGGAGAGAATAGTGATTTAAGGTTTCCTTTTTGGGAAAGTGGCTTTTTAAATGGGACGCCCAAAAAGAAAATAAATGACTCTTTCGCTGGGACGGAGGGAGTACTCCTTAATTCTCAAAGCTGACTTCTAGTGACCTCTAATTTATACTACCTCTGTCCCACGGAATAAATATTCTGGTTGAATTTTAAACTTTTTTAAGAGCATGCACACCGGTGAGCGAAAATTCACTGAATTGCTGCAATGGTGAGCGAATCTTCGCTCAGATCCCTGAGCGAAATTATTTCGCTCAAAGTTTGAGCGAAACCGTGAGCGAAAATGTGTGCGAATCCAAAACGGATTAAAAGTTTATTTTTTAATTTTGATTTATCCCAAATGACGTCATCTATGCAATATATCAAAAAAGTTCATATTTTTTTTCGCCCGTAAATAAAGCCTAATATTGTATAGGTTTATTCACACCTCTTCTTCCCTACTTTTTCTCTGTTAAAGCTTAAAAAAAAAGATTTTTTTTTTTTGAGTTTTTGATTATGGATAATTACAGAAACAATTCCGGATATGATTCTAATCAAACTTGGTTCGAAGAAAAGTTATTTTCTTTAATTATCGTAGTGTGGTGTTCTTTATTACATATTGTGTTTTGTCAAATCAAATGAATAGCATTTGTAGTCTAGTTGGTCAATAAATGAATGGCATCAGAAAGCTGATTATTATCATGGAACAAAATTATTTTGTCCACACATATTGTATAGTCTAATCAATTTTTTTAAAAAAATTGGATACTAGTATACCAATAAATGGAAAAACTCTGAGCAAGTTCACACGCGTAGCGTATGATTTGACACGATAAGCTTTAATTTCAACTCATCTCAATTATTTGTCAAGAGTCAGGAATTCAATAAATTATAGCTGTTAAAGTTGATTTGTCATATTCAACTTTCACCCGTTAAGAATTCAATATTTATAGAAGCTCCATCAATATTGTACCACACATTCAAGTTCAACACTTCCAAATATCACTCACCATTAAACATGTGTTATAGTTATTCTGTTTCAAGTAACAACTCATCATCCAACTCTTCATCTAACTTTTCAGATGAAAATAATATGATGACTAACAATTATAATGAAGTTTGTGCTATGGCTAGTTATGTCAGCCAAAATTTAGTGCCAGAACTTATGCAACCACTACCCACCCCTCTAGTTATGTCAGCCAAAATTTGGTGTCAGAACTTATGCAACCAATACCCACCCCTCATTGTCGTGAGGAAGGTCATGTTGTAATGACAACTTGCATCATATTGCATAATATGATTGTTGAAGATGAACGAGATCGATATAGAAATTATGCTGATGCGAGTGAGTTCTGGGCAGATAAACCCAAAAATAAGGGGAAGGAAAAAAAATTCACTCGAAATGATCAAGATGATACTTTCACGTACATAACCGAAAATTCACATATTGAAAATAGTATCACCGAATATATAGTACGCAAACGAGATCTCCAAAACAAAACCGCACACCTGGCTCTCAAAGCAGATTTGATTGAGCATATTTATGCGATCAACAACTCTTAATATTATATGTAGCATTTTATCTACTATTGTCATGCTTTATTTTCTTATTTAAGTTCTGTGTTAAGTTATTAATTTTATGTATTGAATGTTTTAAGTATTAAATTGATGTTTATTTATCAGTATTTTATATACAAAAAAATGCAATTACAATAAAATAGAATTTTAAAAAAAATATTTTGTAATGTGAACGAATAAAAAAACTAATTTATATCACTAATTTATAAATTAAAATAAATATTTTAATTATTAATTATAAAAATGTTTTGAGCGAAAATTTCGCTCACCACTGTAGGATATCAGTTTCTGTGAGCGAAAATTCGCTCAAACACGAGTTTCGCTCACCATTGTGCATGCTCTAAGGATGTTTTACTAGTTTGTTCATTACTCGTACAATGTTAAAATTGCACCAAGTCACTTTCCTTGGAAACGCAACATTGATTTTGGAAATAACCAAAACGGAAAATGCGATATTTATTTCGGGGGAGAGGGAGTACCGGGCAAGTTAAAAATTTACACCAAATACCTTCCAATTAACAAAGTCATCTAGATAAAAAGCTCAATTCTTGTACACTTCAAAAATGTAGAAACAAAAAAAAAAACATAAAGCAATTGTTTCATCATCCTCTACTGCAATTCACTAACAACTTCGTAAAAGGTAGTCTAACACCATCCACCTTTAGTCATGCTGTAAACAGCATATCCAAGTACAAGTATTTTAGCTTAAGCCTCCCTACGAACAAAGTAGAGCTTACCCATGACATGAAGAACAGCAACGAAGGCAATGAAACCTATACTCATGACAAGAACAACGTTGGGAGATATTTTAAGTCCTGGGGCATCATCAGTGTAGAATTGGAGCATGTTACCGGCGGTCCCACCTGAAGCACCGGCTCCTGCACTTGTTGTTCTCCTTCTTCGCAGGTTAGCAGCTGCTGCTGCTGCACTTCCTCTTGGGGGAGCTCCAGACATTTCTGTGTTCGTAAACAAAGTATTTATCATGAAGAGGAACGTGGATGCAAGAGGAATAATCACATTAGACCAGGGTTGCAAGTTGGGGGGCGGGGGGGCACATATAATAGGCAACAGACTCAACACAAATGTGCGAGTTGAATCTAACATGGACCGGGTTACGCCATTAATAAAATTTGTAATGTGGTCTTGCTTTCCATTTTTGTGCAAGAAAAATTGTATTTAAAAATCTAGCTTTAAATCATATTATTCTTCCAAATTCAATTTATACTTTTCAAAAATATGGTGTTGCCCTTGCATTGTAAAAAGAAAATGTGCAACTTTGATGCAATTTAATGGGCATATATGGAAGTGACGAACTGTTACCCATCTCATCTGAAGAAGAGAACTACAATTTGACAAACTATTAAATTTAGAAAACTGTTGACGGCTTCATTTGTCTCAAAACTACCCTTCAGAAGCGGGTGGAGCTTCTTACTATGCATTTATCTTTCAATAGACTAGGGAATCTATATCATTTGCTAAAAGAAAAAACTCCCCCAACCCAAAAGAGCAAATACCAATATATTTAAGACAAATTGAATAGGAAAGATTACCTATCTTTTAGCAACTGCGGAAGTATTAAACAGTTTTAAGTTTCAATATTAAACCTTTCTTTTGTGGGTTTGCGAGGTTGGTATTGGGAGGAGGTAAACATGGCTTGAATAATAACAAACAGATAAACAGTTTTAGTTTCGAGTATCCTTTTCTTTCATGGGTTTGGCAGGTGGGTGTTGGAGGGACAGGTAACATGGCTTAAATAATCACCAATATAGACCAATTAATGGACATCAGACAGAGTAGAAAGAAGAAATGTGAACTATGCAAGCCAGAAAAACATAGTCAATAAAGCACAAGCTAATCATGCAATTAAAATGTAGTAATAATCATTTCAAGATCAAGGCTCTAAGGATTCTGAATGCATCAGACAACTAAATGGTACTCCCTCTGTCCCAAAATGAATGTCCAAAAAAATATTCAAAGTTGCTTTTGATCAAGAGCAAACTTGAAAGTAAAATACTGTTGAAGCCCAATCACAACTCACAAGTACCATAACAGTATAACTCCCATATTCATAATAGATAAATGAGAACCTGGTCACATAACAAGACCCAGAGAAGTAATATTAAGAAGCAATTTATGGTATGAGAACTTGGATCATAAGATTATTGAACAAGTCAAAAAGCCTCCAGGGAAGTATTTGTTTATTTAAAGAGTACTAATAGCTTTTTATTGTAGTCCCTTTCATATGAAGGAAATTTTCACCCTTTCATAGTTTCATATGTTACAAAGATCTCGGATTTCGTGAGACTGTTTGAAGTTTGAACGGAACCAAGAGAATCTCAAAGCACAACCAGGTATCATCACTTATAGTTTAAAGCCTATGAAAAAAGGGACAATTTTGTAAATTTTATTTCGCTTCAAGACGAAACATTTTGATCATAACCAGGAGAATCTCAAAGCAGAATCAGAATGCAGATGCATTCACATCGAAAAACCATCTAAAAAAAACAAATCAAAACTGAAGAACTAAGGTAAATTAGGATTAATCAAGTAAGTTCAACAAAATCCTTTTTCAATTGAATTCTCATTCAAACATACTAAAACCACGATTCAGATCTTCAAAGAAACCCACGAAAAAGAAACCAATTATCATCAAATTTGAGCCAATAAATCATGCCATGTATTAAAAAACGAAAGACAAAAAAAATATTTTGACATGCATCGATTTAACCATCAAACAAGATAAAATCCTAACTCGATTCCGCTACACATAATCAAAAAGAAGAACACAGATCTCTAAATCCAACCAAATTCAATTTTCACAATATTACAACAAAATTAAGCATGAAAAACCGATCAATAGAATGAAATTGAACTAACCTTAGCAGCGGAATTGAAAAAATTCGATTGATTTTAGGGTTTGAAATATTTCCGATCAGCCAAGGAGCGTTTTCAGATCGCGATTCTGTTTGAGAAAGAGGGAGAAGAGTTGTTATGTGTATTTTATATAAGGGGTCTGTTTGGGTAAAGGGTCAAAGTAGTTTTCGTTTTCCGTCATGGACACAGACAAGTTCACATTTTTTAAGAGAAGAAGCCACATAAAATCCACCATTAGCTTTCTGCCACATCAGCATGGTCTCCACCTCATCATTTGGGCAAACCATATTTAGTCACTGAACTTTTACTCTTTTCAAAATATTATTTCTGACCTTTTTTTTCTTCAAAATATTCTCGTTAAACATTCAATTTTTTTAAAATGTGCTTACTTCGTCAACAAATTTGCTAAAAACCTAACGAAATTTAACCATGTGATTAATTTTATTAAGTTTTTAACCAAGCTTTTAATATGTATGATGAAGAACACCCCATTTTACCACCTCCGCACCACCACCAAACTCAAACAAGAGGAACACAATTGAATCAAGTTTGTGCAAAAACCATGAATCAAAGTATTAGAATCCAAAATATGAGTTAATGTCATTTTACATTAATCAATTTGCAGTTTTCGATATACATGTCAACAACATTAACATATCGATTGAAAACTTAACGAGCATTAGTCACGTGAGGTTATTTAGCTAAATTTTGTTATTTTTTAGTAAATTTGTTAACGAAATGAGCACGTTTTGAAAAATATATAAGTTTAATGAGAATATTTTTAAAAATGTAATGAATATATTTTGTAAAAAACTAAAGTTTAGTGATGATAATATAATTTTTGTCTTAATTTACTCTGATTGTGCGAGTGTGTGACTAATGTTAATGGTTGTATTTGAGGGGCATAATTGTCCTTTATTACCATTCACTTATCAGTTGACAACTTAGGTCCTTTTAGTTTCTTCTTTTATTATTGTGGTACTTTTTTATTGGCAAAATCCATAGTTTGGTCACTTAAAAATACTTGTTTTTCAAATGTTCTCATTAACGTTCACTTTTTTTGCAATTTCCTTGTCCAAGTACCATTTTTTTTGTAATATTCTCACTTTGTTAACTGAGTCGTCAATTTTTAATGAAATTTAGTCATGTGATGGCACCTAACATCCATTAAAAACTTTAGCGATTTCGTCAATGAAGTTAACCTAAATCTAATGATGAACTTTAAGACATAAAGTAACCAATAAGATCTTAACTTTATGATAGAAAATGACCCATCTATCCCTTTCCCTCTCTCTTTCTCGATTACATCAATCCAAAAAAAAAATCATTACCATTCCCAACCTCATAATTGAACCGACCCTTTCGACCCTCCCCGTAGACCTGTTAATTGTGCGAGATTGGATTGGGTCGAGTCGTTGCAGGCTAACGGGTTGAAATGAGTCGACCCACCACAATCCGTTTTAGTTAACGGGTCAAATGAGTTGGATTGAAGCGGGACAGATTGTCGGGTCGAGACGGGTCGACTTGTTTATTTTTTCAGCCTATGTGCCTTAAATTTATTAATTCTGGCTATTTGTGTTCACGGGTTAAGCGTGTTGAAGCATATCAGGTTGGGTCGGGTTGACCCATTAATATTAACGAGTTGCGACGGATAAGTTTCAAACCTGCTAATTTAAACGGATTAGATTGAATCAGATAATTTGTAGGTTGGATTGTGCGGATTAGTGAGGAGATAAGTACATTTTTCGTACTCAAGCTATAATCACTTTTTCGTTTTCGTCCTGATTGTATTTTTTTTTCCGTTTCCCCCCTTAACCTCGTGTTTTTTGGTTGTTATCGTCCTTCCGTTAGTGTTCCGTCCATTTCTCCGTTAAAATATGCATGTGTGGCATGCTGACTCATTAAAATGTTGAGTTGACACTAAAATATAAAATAGACTGAGGTGAAAGTAATAAGGGATTAAAGTGAATAAAATTAAATAATTGACCTTAATTTTTAATTTCTAAATATAAAAGGTTAAACTGAAACTTTTAATTCTTTTTATAAAAACTCTAAACCCTAAATAAATACTCCCTCTGTCCCATAAAACTTTACCCCTTTTACTATTTTGAGCGTCCCACTTTAAAGTCCCACTTTCCTAAAAAGGAAAAATTTTTTACTATTCTCTCCACTCATTCTCTCTCCTCCCACTCACAACACTTTTCAAATTTACTATTCTCTCCACTCATTCTCTCTCCTCCCACTCACAACACATACTTTAATAACATTATTTCTTATTTTCCGTTCTCAATAGTAAAGGGGTAAAGTTCTCCGGGACGGAGGGAGTATGTAAATAAGCTTCCCTCACCTCCCCATTTCATATCTCCACCGATGCACAGTAGATTATTGGTAAGCTCCAATCCAGCCATGGAAGAACCTCCTAAAAGCCATGTAATTCTCCTTCCATTTATGGCCCAAGGCCACATGATACCCTTCCTAATGTAAGTTTCACCCGGTTTGTGGTCCACTTCATGGGTGAGCATAACCGCCGACAACCGCTTATCTAACTGTCCACTACTCTAACCCACTTCACGACGTGGGAAAACCACCCACTACTCTTTGATGGAAAGAGTATATTAATTCAGTCCTAGAGGTCCCTAATCCCACTTAATCGATTCAGAAATAACACACCATCATAGAGAGAGAGTAAGGGGTTAGAAGAACCATTCTAGTTCTTCATTTTCGTCCGACTCCATTCCGGTTCCGATTCCGGCGCAATGGCTGGAGGTATGTCGATCTAATCTTCCGCTGCAAATTACATTATGTGTTCTTTATGATTTCGAACATGCTAGTGTAATTAATTCTTACATTTGGTATCAAAGCTATAAATACCTCTGTCTTGCTCTGTTTTCGGTTTGAATATTCTGAAATCTTGAGATTGTCATGAAGCTGATTTTTCTGCAAATTTTGATTGTGAAATGAGACTATAAGCATGTTGGTTTTGATAATCTGGATTTTATATTTCAAGTTTATAATCGGGTCCAAGATGGGTCTAAAATGACTCGTCTGAAGGTTGAAGATGAAACCATTCTTCACTTGTTTTGCTATTATAATAATGGGAAAAGTGTACGTCTTTGATGATTTCTATTGGTCTAACTATTGTACTGTACTGTTTATATTCATGAAGGCAATATTCATGAAGGCAATTGTCTCTGTTGACTTAGTCTGACACTATTTAATAGGGAGTAGCATAGTACTACTATTGCTTGGTAGACATATAGTAGCAGTGTTAACTTTTGCCAGACTCTTAAGTATCCACCTTTTTTTGAAAGGTTATTCAAAAGTACATGAATAAGGGAAATCATATTGTATAAGGACATAATTGGTGTTCATTTTTTACTACAGATATACTCCCTCCGTCCCGGTCGACTTAGGACTTTTTGCCATTTTGGGCGTTCCACCCGACTTAGGACGGTCCAAAATGGAAACCTTAAATCACTATTCTCTCCACTCATTCTCTCTCCTACATTGTTTTAATACTCACAACACCATTATAATTTACTATTCCCTCCACTCATTCTCTCTCCTATTTTTAAATTACACTCACAACATTTACCTTTTTCTTAATCCCCGTGCCATTTCAAAAAATCCTAAGTCGGCCGAGACGGAGGGAGTATAAATAAACATTAATTGTTACTGACTATTTATAAACTTCAGTTTAAATGTGTTTAAATATGTAAATTGGATTAGTATATGTACTTGGTTTAATTATACATAATACATATACAGATTTAAATGTTGATGTACATACTTTGTTTGGCTTATATAAATTAATAATTGTTTGGTTATTCATGCCATTTTAAGCGAGATAAACTGAGTACATTTAAATCAAATTCATAAAAATATTGCCTACAATTTATGCAATAATGAAGTTTTAAAGTTGACTAATGTTTATGTGATCTATATAATTTTTAATTAATTAGGGAATAGCCACAGCATCCTTAACTGATTAAAATTTATATATGTGGATATATGATCACAATTTGGAATAAACATTTGATTGTAATTAATCATACTTTATGTAATAGATTTTATCCCACAGGAATTTTTATTATATTATGTATGATTAATTAGGATAAAATATTAAACTATATTTTCTAATTTATCCACAGGGATTAGAAAAAGGAACATAGTTTTGATGGTTTTATCATAAAGTTAAATGAATCTAATTGAATTAGAACTTTAGCCCACGGACAAGTTTTATGTCACTAGGTTCATGTTTTGCATGTTTTTACATTGGTAGATCATGCTATATTTTACTAGCCTCAATATTAATAATATGAGCATTTACAATTAATTTGCAGCAATTCAATCTGTTGATTACCCTGATATGAGATGTGATGTTCCCGAGCTTAAAGGGGACAACTACAAAGTGTGGAAGGAGAGAGATCTCCTTCATTTAGGATGGTTGGATCTTGACTATGCCATAAGGAAGAATGAACCCCCTCCACCATCAAACTAGCCTTCCTGGATGTTGATCTTTATGAAAAATGGGACCGATCTAATCGTCTCTGTGTGAGTTTCATAAAGACTAAGATCTCGCATAAGGGGTTCAGTCGAGCATATCAAGAAGGTTCAGGAATTACTAAAGGCTGTTGATGATCAGTTTGCCACTTCAGATAAGGCAATGGCAAGTACCTTGATCATGGAGTTTACGTCCCTAAGGCTCAATAGCATTAAGGGTGTGCGTGATCATATCATGCACATGAGGGATATAGCGGCTCGGCTAAAAGCATTAGAGGTTGAGATGTCGGAAGTCTTCTTGGTTCATTATATCCTTTCCACCTTACCTCACCAGTATGGCCCATTCAAGATATCCTACAACACACATAAGGATAAATGGACAATCAATGAATTGATGACCATGTGTGTTCAGGAAGAGGGCAGGCTGCTTATGGAGGTTAAGGAAAAGGAGAGTGTGAATTTCACTACAGTTGGAAAGAACAAGAAGAATGATCAAGCCAAGGACAAGGGAAAGGGAAAAATCCCTTCCAACAAGGACATTAAGAAGGATCCCGTGTGCTTCTTTTGCAAAAAGAAGGGACACATTAAGAAGGAGTGTCCTAAGTTCAAGAATTGGCTTGATAAGAAAGGTACTCAACTTTCTTTTGTTTGTTATGAATCCAATATGACTGTTGTAAATCATAATACATGGTGGATTGATTCTGGCTCTACAATTCATATTACCACTTCATTGCAGGGATTAAAAAACCTGCGGAAACCAGTGGGAAATGAATGCAGCGTCTATTCAGGAAATCAGATGCCTTCATGTGTAGAGGCCGTTGGAACGTGCAATTTAGTTTTAAGTAGTGGTTTTCATTTAAGTTTGAAAAAGACTTTTTATATTCCCAGTTTTTCTAGGAATTTAATTTTCGTTTCTAGACTTGTATCAGATGGTTATTCCTTTAACTTTTCAGAAAGTGATTTTGATTTAATTTTCAAATCTAATGTTATTGGAAATGGTATTTTGTCTAATGGTCTTTTTAACTTAAATTTGAGAAATGATGATGACCACTCATCTATGCACGTTCATATTGGTACCAAAAGATGTGTTATGAATGACGATTCTTCTATGTTGTGGCACCGGAGATTGGGACATATCTCTATTAATAGAATTAAAAAGTTGGTAAACGATGGAGTACTTAGTACTTTAGACTTTACAGACTTTGAGACGTGTATAGCCAGCATTAAGGGTAAGGCGGTGACATGTCAAATAAGCCAAAAAGGGTGTCGGAAGAAGATCGGATTTATTGGAAATCATACATACGTATATTTGTAGTCCGCAGACATGGATGCATACTGTGACAAGTACTTTGTCTCATTCATAGATGATTACTCGCGATATATGTATCTCTACCTGCTTAACAATAAGAATGAAGCACTTGATGCTTTTAAGGTGTTTAAAGCAGAAGTAGAGAAACAATGCGGCAAGCAAATTAAGATCGTGAGATCAGATAGAGGTGAAGAGTACCATGGTAGATATACTGAAAATGGAAAAGCACCTGGTCCATTTGCGAGATTTCTTCGAGAGAATGGTATAGTTCCAGAATATACCATGCCAGGTACTCCACAACAAAATGGAGTAGCTGAAAGAAGAAATCGAACATTATTGGACATGGTGCGAAGCATGATTGAAAGCTCCAAACTTCCTCGATCCTTGTGGAGTGAAGCACTTAAGACGGCTACGTACATATTAAACCGAGTTCCAACCAAGGCCGTTCCAAAAACGCCTTTTGAGATATTTAAAGGTTGGAAACCCAGTTTGCAACATGTACGTGTTTGGGGATGTCCGTCCGAAGTGAGAATCTATAATCCACAAGAAAAGAAGTTGGACCCAAGGACCATAAGTGGATATTTTGTTGGATATGCCGAAAGGTCTAAGGGATATAGATTTTATTGTCCATCTCACAGCACTAGGTTTGTGGAATCAAGAAATGCAAATTTTCTTGAGAATGACTTGATCAGTGGGAGCGATCGATCCTTGAACATTGATCAAAGGAAAGATCATTCTGATGCTCAGCGTACCACTTCAAGTTATGAACCGGTCATTATTGTTAACAACACTCCTCAAGAACAAATACGTGTTGAAGAACCAGTTCAAGAAGCACCACAAGCTGATCCTAATCCAATAGTAGATGAAGTTCAACAAATACATGAAAATGTTGAACCTGCTGAACAACATGATCCTGCTCCTCAGGATAATGTTGATCCAGCTTTAAGAAGATCTATGAGGGCAAGAAGGTCAGCAATTCCTAGTGACTATGTCGTGTATCTACAAGAGTGTGACTACAATATTGGAGCCGAAAATGATCCTGAAACGTTTTCACAAGCCATAAGTTCTAACGATTCAAGCTTATGGTACAATGCCATGAAAGATGAGATGGATTCTATGGCAACTAACAAAGTCTGGAATCTCGTCGAGTTGTCAAATGGTGTAAAAGCCATTGGATGTAAATGGGTCTTCAAAACAAAGAAAGACTCACAAGGCAACATCGAGAGACATAAGGCAAGACTTGTTGCCAAAGGATTCTCACAAAGAGAAGGAATCGATTACACGGAAACCTTTTCCCCTGTATCTAAGAAAGATTCCCTTCGAGTAATTATGGCATTGGTAGCCCATTTTGATTTAGAGCTACATCAAATGGACGTGAAGACGGCTTTCCTTAATGGTGATCTAGAGGAAGAGGTTTATATGAAATAACCAGAAGGATTCTCCTCTAGTGGTGGTGAGCATTTGGTGTGTAAGCTTAATAAATCTATATATGGACTGAAACAAGCTTCCCGCCAATGGTATAGAAAATTCCATAACGTCATCACTTCATTTGGGTTTGAAGAGAACGTTATGGATCAATGCATATACCTCAAGGTTAGTGGGAGAAAGATTTGTTTCCTTGTGCTATATGCGGATGATATTTTGCTTGCAACCAATGATAAAGGATTGCTATGCGATGTGAAACAATTTCTCTCGAAAAACTTTGATATGAAGGATATGGGAGAGGCATCTTATGTCATTGGCATTAAGATCCATAGAGACAGATCTCGAGGCATATTGGGTTTGTCTCAAGAGACCTATATCAACAAAGTTTTAGAGAGATTTCGGATGAAGGATTGTTCACCTAGTGTAGCACCCATTGTGAAGGGTGACAAGTTTAGCCTAGACCAGTGCCCCAAGAATGAGCTCGAAAAGGAACAAATGAAAGACATTCCATATGCTTCAGCCGCTGGAAGCCTTATGTATGCTCAGGTTTGCACCAGACCTAACATTGCATTTGTTGTTGGGATGCTTGGGAGATATCAGAGTAACCCAGGGATTGACCACTGGAGAGCTGCAAAGAAGGTCATGAGATACCTTCAAGGAACGAAGGGTTACATGCTCATGTATAGACGGATCGATAATTTGGAGGTGATTGGCTACTCCGATTCAGATTTCGCTGTCTGTGTTGACTCTCGCAAATCAACATCCGCGTATGTTTTCATGTTAGCCAGTGGAGCTATATCTTGGAGAAGCGTGAAACAGTCCTTGACTGCTACTTCCACTATGGAAGTCGAGTTCGTGTCGTGTTTTGAGGCTACCTCACATGGTGTGTGGTTGAAGAGTTTCATGTCCGGGCTTAGAATCATTGATTCAGTTTCTAGGCCATTGAAATTGTATTGTGACAACTCAGCTGCTGTTTTTATGGCTAAGAACAACAAAAGTGGTAGTCGAAGTAAGCATATCGACATTAAGTACTTAGCCATTAGAGAACGTGTTAAGGAAAAGAAAGTGGTCATTGAGCACGTTAGCACTGAGTTGATGATTGCCGATCCTTTGACTAAAGGCATGCCACCAAAGAGGTTTAAGGATCATGTAGTTAGAATGGGACTTGGTTCCATTATGTAAATCTTCATTGTACGTACGTTTGTTATTTTGATGAAATTCTTACTTCAGTTGATGTTTCTCATTCAGTTGTGCACATTCATTTCGAGAAAATATCATTAAGCTTGGACCTTGAATAAACATAGGGTTTATTCATTAAGTTATTTGGGTTAGTTTTTGAGGTACTAAATGTATTGTGATACATGGAAGATAATACTCACTATTTGAGGACCTATCGCCGTGATTCATGCATTTTGTTTATGTTTGAGATGGATGGTGGATATTGTGGACCAAGTGGGAGAATGTTAGGTTCACCCAATTTGTGGTCCACGTCATAGGTGAGCATAACCGCTGGCAACCGCTCATCTAACTGTCCACTACTCTAACCCACTTCACGACGTGGGAAAACCACCCACTACTCTTTGATGGAAAGAGTATATTAATTCAGTCCTAGAGGTCCCTAATCCCACTTAATCGATTCAGAAATAACACACCATCATAGAGAGAGAGTAAGGGGTTAGAAGAACCATTCTAGTTCTTCATTTTCGTCTGATTCCATTCCGGTTCCGATTCCGGCGCAATGGCTGGAGGTATGTCGATCTAATCTTTCGCTGCAAATTACATTATGTGTTCTTTAGGATTTCGAACATGCTAGTGTAATTAATTCTTACATACTCTAGCTAAACTTCTCCAAAACCACACCAATTTTACCATCACCATCGTCAACACCCAACTCAACATCAACTACCTCCGCAACACCATCTCCACCCACCAATCACCGTCGCCAGCCATCAACTTAATCTCCCTCCCTTTCCTAAGCACTGACCACGGTCTCCCATCCGAAGTTTATGAAAAGAATAGAGGCTATGTATCATGATAAAGCTGTGGAAAAGGGGGCTTTGGTGATTTCGGCTTGTGGGTTTGATTCGGATCCGGCTGAATTAGGGTTGATGGCCGTCGCCACATCTGCTTCGGATTGAAGTGGGGCATTTTCCCCACCTCTATTGTCGAACCCAGATATGCAAAGAAAGAGAAATAGAAAATAAGGCAATGTAATACTTGTTTGTTTTGATTTTTGGTTGCTCTTTTTATCATGGTGGTAGTGCAAATCTTGTGAAATTTGTGTTGTTTTGATGATTATGATGGTGGGGAGGGAGTGGTGGCAATGGTGTGGGGCATTGACGAAGATGAAGGTGGTGGTGTAAAAATAATCTATATTGTTGGATTTTTATTTATTTTTATTTATAAATGGGGCTAATAATAATAATGGATGTAGAAATTTTAAATAAACTATATTACAAAAATTTATGCAAAAAATTTGTAAAAAACGTGTTTTTTTCAAGCTTAGAAAAAAACGTGTTTTTAGAAGACGTCGACTCTTTCCCTCGCTTGCGAAATTGTAATCAACGGCACAACTTTCATACAAATTGAATCACCGAAATTTCGTGTCGGTTTCCGACTTCAATTGTTGATAAAATCAATAAATAATCGATTAATCTGAGTGATCTCTCCAACACATGAGCATGGAGACACATCGTTCAAGTATATAGAGCCTGGTTTTCTGCTGCTTTGCCATGGATAAACACCGATTCCCGAAGCTGTCTTTTCGGCTGGTTTTTCGGCGAGATTGAGACGACTATGAGTGAACAAGATAAGAAAATGTGCTCATGGCTATGGCGGCGGGACTTGTAGGAGGGAAGGAGTTAGTTGGATAATGATTTAGGGATTTTGAGAAGCCAATCCTCTGCGTGATGGGTTGGTGGACTGGGTAATTAGATGCCAGTGTATGTGATGTGGAGTGCCAATGCATGTGTTTTCGAGTGCCAGTGCATGTGTTTATGAGTGTCAGTGCTTGTGTTTTTGAGAGCCAGCAAAACTTATTATCAGTGTTTTTGAGTGCCAGTGTATGTGTTTTTGAGTGCCAGTGCATGTGTTTTTGAATGTCAGTGCTTGTGTTTTTGAGAGCCAGCAAAAATGTTAGTGTAAGAAAGTGCCAGTGTTAGTGTAACAGAGTGTCAGTGTGAAGAGTGTCAGTTCATGTATATAAAAGTGCCCGTGTAAAAAGCGTCAGTGCCAGTTTAACAAAGTGCCAGTGTTTGTTTACACTGGCACTTTGTTAAAATGATACTGACACTTTTTTATACTGGCACTTTGTTACACATTCACTGGCACTTTGTCACACTGGCACTTTGTTAAACAGGTACTGGCATAAACGGGAAAATACAAAACACGTTTTTCCTAAGTGCCAGGAAAAACGCGTTTTTCATAAGACCAACTCAAAATTTATAGAGAAAAAATTAATGGAAGAATTTTTAATCATTTTAATAATTATTGAGAAAATATAAAAAATAAAAATTTGAAGCAATATCATATTTTAATAACACACAAAAAAAAAAATAGCAAAACAAACTTATTTTTTTTTTCTAAAAAAACATATTTTTAATCAAAAAATAAACATTAATGGTTATTCAAAAGGGATCAATATTTTCATATTGTACAATTTAACCCCTATATTTCCATGTCAGCTTCAATTATATGTTCACTAAGCAACACTTGTTCCACATAAGTGATTTGATGATGTAAGCATGCCAAATATGCATCATTTAACGGAGGAATGGACAGAAGATTGACGGAATGACGACAATACCAACAAAAAACAAGGTTAAAGCGGAAAACGAAAATAAAATAAAAATACAATCAGTACGAAACGAAAAAGTGACTATAGGTTGGGAACGAAATAGGTAATTATCTCGGGTTAGTGAGTAACGGGTCAAAGTTTTCATGCCTACCTCCTTGTCATACCCTCTCCTTTCTATTTCAGTTGAAGCTACATCCTTTGTTCTGGGTGAGTCCAAGAGAGTTAAATGTGTTTAAACTCATTGGAAATTCAGGGGTGCCAGTGCCACAAATACCTCTAATTTTCATGGGTTGTCATCAAACTCAAATTTGGGAACCAACTCTTTTTAAGATACGAACTCTAATGGATCTTTCATTCGAATTCAGAGATAAGTACCTATTTAATCCCCGACCTATAGTCACTTTTTTTTGTTTTAGTCTGAATTATGTTTTTATTTTTTTCGTTTTTTCTCTTAACCTCAATTTTTTTGATTGGTATCATCATTCCATCAATACTCCGTCAATTGCACCATTAAAAATGCCTATATGGCATGATGACATAATTAAAATACTAAGGTAGCCGTACAAAATTATGAAATTGACTAATGTGAAAGTATTAAAGGGTGAGAATGTTCAATTTTAATCTATTGAGCTTTTTTATGTTTCATAAATATGAAATGTTGAAATAAAACATTTTAGCCAAAATCTTGAAAAAAACTAGTTTTTTCATAACATAAGAAAAAAAATTAATTCTAACTAATAAGAGTGATGAACATTTTCTGAAAACTAGTTTTTTATAACAAAATTTACAAAAATTAATTTTTCACAAGAGTTACTCAACATTTTATGATGAAAAATGTTATATAATTTTATTGAAAAATAATATATTAACTTTAAATATAAATAGAAATAGTAAAAAAATTACTTTTTGATAATTTTTAATTAAATTATCCTTCAGCTTTCAAAAAATTAAATAATCCTTCATATACTTTTGTATTAAATAAAAATATACTCCCTCCGTCTCACGTGAATGCAAACTTATTTCTATTTTGGTCCGTCCCACGTAAATGCAAACTTTTCAAAATCAAAATGGAAATAAATATTTCACTTTTACACTCACAACATTCTCTCTCCTCACTATTCCTCCCACTCATTCTCTCTCCTATTTAATTTTTCATACTCACAACATTTAACTTTTTCTCTTTCTCACATCACTTTTTCTTAATTTCCACACCCAAAAAATTGATTTACATTCACGTGGGTCGGAGGGAGTACATTATTCCAAAAACTAATTTATTTTATTATAAAAAAACAAGATAATTATTATTTAAAAGTAATTAACGTTTCTGCTAAAAAAAACTTTCAATGTCTATTAGGGTTTGAAAAATTAAAATCATATGTCTGCTTCCATCTTCCAACCAAACCAACCCACCCACCCCCGTGCACAACCACCGTCACAGGCACCATCATCACCACCACCGTCCATCAACCTACATCACCGCCATCGCCCATCAACCTATGGCATCATCACAACTTAATAAAATTTTAACAAACTAATCAACAAATCTGAATATTAAAATTTTCAAACCCAAAATACATCAAAATTACATCTATTTTCAAATCCAAAGAAAAATTAACAAAAATCCACAAGAAAAATAATTTATTATTTATATTATCCACCAATAAAGAAAAAAAGAGGATCGTGGAAAAGGGATGTGGACCAGGGAAGAAGGTTGAGGCGACGACGATGCCGTCGGCAGATTGCACCGAGTATGCTTTGCATTTGTAGATCTGGTTGTCGAAAGGGGGAGGCGTTTGCAGATGCAAGACATGAGTTTGTCAATTCTCAATCTCAAAATCATTCGTCAGATTTTGATTAATTGGGCTGGTCGTTATTTTATTAACATGAGTTGATCCAAGGTGACACGTGACCATCACCCATTAGAAAATTGACAACTCAGTTAACAAAGTAAGAAAATTACAAAAAAAATTGGTACTTGAATTAGGGCATTGCAAAAAAATATACTTCCTCTGTCCCATAAAATATTACTCCTTTTACTATTTTGGGCGTCTCACTTTAAAGTCTCACTTTTCTAAAAAGGAAAAAAAAATTACTATTCTCTCCACTCATTCTCTCTCCTCCCACTCACAACACTTTTCAAATTTACTATTCTCTTCACTCATTTTCTCTCTTCCCACTCACAACACATACTTTAATAACATTATTTTTTATTTTTCGTTCTCAATAGTAAAGGGGTAAAGTTCTCCGGAACGGAGGGAGTAAACATTAATGAGAAAATTTAAAAAGCAAGTATTTTTAAGTGATCAAAACATGAGTTTTGCCCTTTTTTATATTTTATTTTTAGTATCTCTATCTTTTTCCTTTGCGGATAATAATAACAAAATCACGATTAATATATATTTAAAAAATGACAAATGAAAATATCATTACAGAACGAAGGCATATTGATTTTACTAGACAATAGCAAAAATGAACTTATATGACTAAACTCTCAATTTTCGATTTACAAGTTAAAACTTCCAACTTATTACTGGGCAGTAGCATTACCAAAGTTTTACAATATTTCAATTGATTATTCAGTTTGTAATTGTTACAACCCAATTCCTAAGTTGTTAAATTGTTACAATGGGGGTATAAAGAGTAACATTTCATTAACAAAATTTGAGCCATATACAAGCCACATGACATTTTAAAGGCACTAACCAAGTTGAATTTACTTTTACAAATATGTCCCTCGGTGTATTATATTTAACGAGATCTATAACCCCGCTAACATCACCACCATCACTCATAAATCACCAACAATAACATTTCAAACCCCAATCAAGAATGTTGGAATATTTTATCATGCAACAACAGATTAAACAAATTTAATCAAGGGACAATCATGCAACAAACAATAGTAATAATTTTATTTAGCCAATAGCAAAACAAAACAGCAAGAACGAGAATCAGAAACAAACAGAAACGGAGTTAGAACAACTTATCATGATTGATCGATTCGCCTTAATAAGACTGACCTTAGAGAAAATATTACCCCCAATTCGTGCAACTTCACGTACAGACAATTTCCTTCGAGGATAAAACGATCTTAGAATATGTACCAATAACGTCTGCACACAGGTACGAATTCATCTGCGCTCCATCCCAATTCGCCTGGATCAAACCCTTGAATCACACAATGAAACAATTGAGAACAGTTTTTTAGAGCAAACATACAATGTGTATTTTTTTCGTTTTTATCTGTGTATCAAAACTGTAGCAAAGAGTTGTATTTATAGTTGTATGTAACAGCTAGTTTGTTTAGGAAAGGACTTCTAAACCTAACCCAAATTCTGGTCGAAAATGAAAACTGCTGACATGTCTCGTACGAGACTAGTTGTCTCGTGCAAGACACGTCCTCAAAGCTCGTACGTCAAAACCCGGGATGTATCTCGTGCGAGATACGGACAAAGCCACGAAACAATTTTGTATAGTTCCGTTCAGTAAAAAGTAAACTTCAAATAAACTTTGACTAAAAAGAAAAGGTTGTCCCGAACCAAATCTAATCGCCCAAATGCCCCGAAGCCGAGCCAAGTGAGCATTTGGGGTTCAAGCCACCTATCATGATACTTGAACAATGGCTCATGAAAATCCCAACTATTTAATGCACTTCATCTTCCTTTTCCATTCCCGTATTAGATGACACACCAAAGCCTTTTAGGCCACGTCCAATAAGGGGTTGAGAGGGGGGTTGAATGGGGGGTCAACTAGTTGAGAGGGGGCAATAAGGGGTTGAGAGGGGGGTGGTTGAAGGGGAGGGGTTGAATGTTTCCAACATGGTTGAAGAAAATATGGGGGACCCGCTTTTTGCTTTTTTTTTTTCTGCAATTGACACATGGCGAGCATTGATTGGTTCCCCATATTTTTTGATTTTATCTTCACCTAAGATTTTCGAGCTCAATTATTTTACAGCTAATTTTTTTTTTTTGCAAAAATTCTGAAATTTTTTTTCTCTATAAAATGATATAACTTTCTTTTTATTTGTACATAAAAAAAAACCTCTCTTTTCTCTCAAAAAAATTAATTAAGTGTGAATTAAAAAAAATTAAAAAAAATCTCAAATTTATAAATAAAAATATTAATAATTTATTTTTTAATAATAAATTATTATTATTTTTATTATTTTTTTAATTATAAAATTAAATATTGTAAATAAAATAAAAAGTGGTGGGATATAGAATGATGAGTTGGGAGGAGTTGAATTTTAAACTAAACTAGCTTATTGTGGGGGGTGTAGTTGAAAAAGTAGTTGAATGATTAAGTAGATGGAGAGAGAAGATGAGATGTCATGATATTAGGGTAGTTGAATGTTTTTTGATAGTTGACTTATTGAACATGGTCTTACATAACCAATAAAAGGGATAGTTGTCTTCTCTTTCACATGTGTTGACAATCAAACTTATTTCATTATTGGCATTAAAGAGACTTAAATGTCAAAGTTTGAGGTATTAGAACTATTAACTTCATCCATAATTTGGCTTTTACTAAAACACCAATTTGCTTCATGGAATAACATACAAATTATACAAGCATCGACTTTTCAAACTCAATGAAACCCACAAATGGGACCCACTCAAAGTTAACCAAAAGCCAAATTGCCAACAAAATCGATTTCCTTAATCCAAATCCAGAGAATTTCAAAAATGGGTTTATGAACGAGTGAGCAAGAGAATTTCAAACCGTATCTCGTGGGATTGTGATGTTGTTGGTGCTGGGGTGGAGCGGACCAAGCTTGGTGAAGTGGAAGATGAAGAACATGAACTTCTGAGAGAGAGAGATAATCCTGAGTTCGCAATATAGTAGTCTGACATTAAATGTGCATGGCCAATTCAATTGTCAGGGCAAAAAAATCTGAATGGAAACATAGTAGACTCACAATGCAGCACACCAAGCAAGGAAGACCACAAAAGATGTTTTTTTTTTTGCTCTCTAATATTTGCTAAAAACAACGGGAAAAAAGTTAATTAAACTTGGAAATTTTCACATTTCCTTCCAGAATTGATTCGTGGCCATGTAAAGGAAAAGGAAAAAGAAAGAATAGGTAAGTACCAACTCCAAGAACTCATCTAAATTAGAGGCCGCAAAAAAACTTGAGCAACCCAGAAAACACAAGAAACAATGCAACTCAAGATCCCAAGCCATGGCATAGGGCACCACGCTCCTATCACAAACTTGCGGAATTGTACTCCCTCCGTCCCAAAAGATCTTCCTACTTTTTTGTTGTTATCACAAAGGTACATTGAGTTATAATTTTAGGTTAATTTAGTTATCTAAATAAAAACTTCAAACTTGTTATTGATACGTTATTATTACAAAACTATCAATAACACTTTTTAGATGTTCATTCGGATAACTAAATTAACCTAAAATTATTCGTGCTAACAACAAAAGAAATAGGAAGATCATTTTGGGAAGGAGGGAGTATATCAAAAAGATAATCTCTGCTGTCAATATTCTAGTACCCCGGGGTACACTTTGTATCTCATAAATATTTCCCACTTACTGGTTAAGTCAACCAGGCAAACAAATTGGGACTTTTCATAGGTACAAGTCAAACGTCATCAGAAATAACCTG
The DNA here is from genome assembly GCA_022495995.1 of Adenophora triphylla var. japonica. Lineage (NCBI taxonomy): Eukaryota > Viridiplantae > Streptophyta > Magnoliopsida > Asterales > Campanulaceae > Adenophora > Adenophora triphylla. The sequence goes on from JAFEMH010000227.1 coordinate 409,548, forward strand.
CAACAAAGTCAAGGAAAAGAACCAAAAGTCTCAGAAATGGCTCAGTTCCAAGATGACCCCTCCCCGGTCCCTGACATCACCGGAAATAACCTGCAGCAGGATTAAGAAAAGAAAACTCAGATCTCGATTTTTCATAAATGGTTCACCTCCAAAGATGCACCAATAACCTCAGAGGTATTCAGATTTATTTGAGTTATTCTACACATGGTTCTAGCTTACATCAGACCATTGACCTCTAAAGTTTTCAAAGGCGGCATAGGAATGCGTCACTAATTGAGTTTCATTTTCATGTTACCCTAGTCTCCACAAACTTGTACGTGAGAGTTTTAGTCTTTTTGATTTATCACATGACATGAATAAAGTTCCTCAAAGATTTCTTACGTATTTGTAAAGCCATGATATAAATTAACTGAAGAAGTTAATAATTCCCTCAACACTAGAAGAAAAAACCAGGTCTGTATCACATGTTAGCTTCTTTCTAATCTTGAAATCCAACTATTTTAATGATTACTCCCTCCGTCCCTCTTGAATTTAGGACATTTTGCCATTTTTTGGTGTCCCATTCGAAATATGACAGCCCCAAAATGGAAATGTTTTATTAATGAGACCCACTTGTCATATTCACAACAACTACTCATTTATAATATGTCCTACCCCACTTTCTCTCTCCTACCCACTTTTCTTACTCACAACACCTAATCCACTAACATTTTTCCATAATCTCCGTGCCCAACTCAAAATTCCTATTTCGAGTGGGACGGAGGGAGTATATATTAAACAAGCAAAAATTGCAAACCGTATGTTAGAAATCACTGATCATAATTAATGTGTTGTAGAGTAGCCTAGAATCTTGCATAAAAAGTCAATATTATATAATCTTGTTTAAAATGTTAGCAGAACTATGATTTTCAGATAAATCTAAAAATCATTATTTCATAGTCATTCTTTAAGCCAATTGTTTGAAAAGATTCTCTTGTCGCAACATCAACAGATTCATCCACCTATAGTATTAATGTCCACCTACAACCACAGCCTAGATAATCGTGTTTAGCTGTCCTATCTTATACAATCACCCGAGTTAGTGTAAACAAATTTTAAAAGAAAAAGACTAAATCTTAGCTAAAATATATTTTTTCCCAAAATCCTAAAAATCCCTTAATTCATTAGCATTCTTGAAATCAATTGGTTCAAGACACTCTCTAAGCACAACATCAATAGATCTGTCCACCTACAGCCAAAGAATCATGAACACCAAACATCTGACAACAGAAAAAAACTGCAGCGGAGAGTGACGAGATTATTTAAATGGGTATAATAACATACAAAAGTAAAAGGGTACACTGAATAACACCATGTGTTCAGAATAACCTATTCCCTCCGTCCCTAAATGAATGTCAATTTTTTTCTTTTCCAAATTTGCTTTTGATCAAGAGAAAATTTGAAATTTTTTTCGACATTCATTTAGGGACAAAGGGAGTAAGATTTAGCGTGGAGTGATTGTCACTCAAACCCATTACTTTCTGAATTTGGATGGATTTAAGGTGCAATTGAAGTAACTTACATGACAAAACCGTAATGGATACCTGCATAGCAGTTATATGCACAACGAAGACTTATTGCTACATCCACATTAGCAGCTACTTTCCGGCAACATCTTCACATCTTGCTTTGCTCATTTATGCGGGCTGCAAGCTTAGAATAGGGAGAAGAAGGAAAAGATGACTGCTAAACAAGGGAAACTTTATGGAAGCTTCAAATAGTATAATTTTAAGCAAAAAGACTACTGGGAAAAGAATAAGAGGTAATTAATCAAGTTTCAATAGCTACATATAACTGTTTTACAATGGAGTTAAACCCAATCTGGACACATTTTGGCAAACCCAGCTAATAACAGAGAATACAAACCAAAGAAGCACTTGAAGAGAGGTATAAAAGTTGAAGCCTTTAGCATTCAAAAGAATTAAAGGGAGTAGTTTAGCTTATATGCAAGATAAAAGGATCATACTCCCTCCGTCCCAGCGAAAGAGTCGGTAAATTTGTCCGACACGCAAAATAAGAAATGTGATGTAGGAAAGAGAAAAAGTTTAAATGTTGTGAGTATGAAAAATTAAATAGGAGAGAGAATGAGTGGGAGGTGATGTAAGAAAGATAATGTTGTGAGTGTAAAAGTAAAGTAGGAGAGAGAATGAGTGGAGAGAATAGTGATTTAAGGTTTCCTTTTTAGGAAAGTGGCTTTTTAAATGGGACGCCCAAAAAGGAAATAAATGGCTCTTTCACTGGGACGGAGGGAGTATGTGTTGCAAAGTGACCAAATTTAAGGGTAACAAGAGGAATAATATCAAAGAATGTAGTAATGATTGTTAATATAGTTAATCTAATCATTAACAACTCGGTACAATTTCAATTTTTTTGAGAAAATTAGAACAGCTAAAGTTTGGGCTAACAAAAATGTAAGTTTCCTAAGATACCTAGAGCCAACTTTTGGTTGACATTTTCACCTTCAGGCAAACAGATTACCTTAGTGCGAATATTTTACGTATCTATTGAACTTCCTACCTTTGGCAGACTCTCCATAAGTGAAAAATAGGAGAATCCTACTCTATTTGACTATGCTAACAATATCAAGAAAGAAGCTACAGAATCTTTACATCATACTCCCTCCGTCCTAAAATGAATATCCAAACAAAATTTCAAATTTGCTCTTGATCAAGTTCAAACTTTTTTGGACATTCATTTTGGGACAGAGGCAGTATTAGGGATGTATTTGTATATGATTGATTCTCGAAATCAAATTTCAAGTTCAATCTCTTCAGTTCCTCTTGAATCCTCTACCACTTTTCTGTCCAATTCCAGTTCCCGCAAGACCTGATGATAGAAGGGACCTAGAATCCGGACGCCATTTCAACTCTTTAAGGGTACAAAATAAGGCTGCTAGCCCTGGAGTAACTTCACTGTCCTTTATACTGTTACATGAGATTACTTTAAGCCTCTTAAGCTCTTTCCAAGAAAGAACTACAGGATCTAAACCATCCATAGTAATTTTTGAGCACCCTTCCAATGACAGAAATGTTACTCTCCTACAATGTGAGAAGAATAATAAACCGTTAACATTAAGATCGGAATTCAGATGAAACTTATTGCATCAATGATTAACGTGTTACATAAGATTGGTCAAACCAGGAACTTGCTGTCAACCAAAGTAATGCAATAAAGCTTTCTTCTTTCACCCGTTACAGATTTAGATGCTCCCTCTGTCCCGAAATAAATGTCGCATTTGACTTGTCAACATTTTAAGGAGTGTGCTTTAATAGTTCGCATATTATCAAAATTGCACCAAGTTTATTTCCTAATTCAAAAACACAACATTTATTTTGGGACGAACCAAAAAGGAAAGTGCGACATTTATTTTGGGACGGAGGGAGTAGTGTATGATATTTCAAGTAATAGGGTCCGACAACAACTCAAAGAAAAGAATGACAAATACACGTTTACGAATTCGTATGCCCCTGCATTTTTAATAGAAGAGCTAACCTGTAATATTTAGAGAGGGAACAAATGAAAACGGGATCATACCTACAAACAATTGCAGAGAAAAATACATTATCGTCCAATCCCCAACAATCCTCAAAAACGAGCTCCCTAACAGCCTCACATACTAAAAACAAGGCTCTAACTCCCTCCTTATCTCGCATTTGACAATGCTGCAAATGCAACTCCTCAAGGGTACGGCAACAACCCAAATGCTCATCCGGCCCAGGACTCATATCAATAATCTTGCAAGACTCAAGCTTTAAAGTTTTCAAATTCCCACAATACGATAAGGCAGAAAGCCACCCACCTTCAAACCTGTGGTCACATAAAGTTAATTCCTCAAGCATTAGACAGCACTGACCAATTGCTTTGACCCCATCATAGCTTCCCTCGCAACCAACCAGCTCCAATTTTAGTAACCGTCTACACCCCTGAGCCAAAACGGTTAACCCAATATCCGAAATCACTGAATCGTAAAGCCCATTAATGCACCCAATTAGTTTCAAAATCTGTAAGTTCTGACAACCTGTAATCCCTTTTAAATCGAAATCATTACAACAATGCAATTCCAAGTCCTGCAAGGTCAAACATTCATTCGCAAGAACACCTAAACCTTCATCACTAGCACCAATCAAAACCAATTTCCTCAAACTTCGACAACCCTGAGCTAAAATTTGAATTCCTCTATCAATCATATGACTATTCAATAAATCCTTTTTCATAACAAAACCACCTTCCAAACACAGGGAATTGACATGAAAAGATACTAATTTATGACTAAGTAAAATCCCGGAATTTCGCGGGAAAATTATACAAGATTCAACAACATTAACATCAACAAGATTAGGGAATCGATAAACAAGCCTACCCGACTCAAGAAAATCCCAGTCTTTTACCTTGACCGAACTGACCAAACTTCCGTTGACCTTTGACCACCGCTTGCAAACCAAACAATTAACAATAAATTGAGATACAGGTAACTTTGACAGCACAGTCATCAGCAATTGGTCAGAGAGGAGGGCAGTGTGGTCGGGTCCGGACGGGGTATCAGTGTCTTCGGGTCGGGTTAGGGTATCGGAGTCGGGTTCGGATGGCGGTGTGGTGGAACTGGAGAGGGATTGAAGGCGCATCTTGAGGACGACATTTTTGAGGGCTTGTGGGTCTTTGAACCAGTGGTGGTTGTAGTTGTCTGGTAGGGTTTGGTGTGGCGGGTGGGTCTTTTTCTTGATTGGGGAAGATGACATTTAAAAGGGTTAGCAAGAGAGGTGATAGCTTGCACTCGGTCGGTAAAAGTAAAACCTAGACTTTCTCTCACTATAAATTTTGCAGTCAAGAGTAAAGATAGAAAGTTTGCAGTTTCTCTGTCTGGAATTCTGCAGGGGGGGGGGGGGTTGATGAGAGGTTTCTCTCTCTAGAAAGATTGGGTTTGTGGGACGCAGAATTTTTCTTCAGGATTTCTTTTGTCATTTCCAATGGGAAAAATAATCAAGTGCGGTCGTTAATTTTGAAAAAGTGACACGTTGTTGGCCGTTGGTTGACTGTATAATTTATCCCAACTAGATAGACTCCCGTGCGATGCACGGGATATTAATATATTCCCTCCTTCCCATAAAAAGCGACACACTTTGTTATTTTGGGCGTCCCACTGATAAGTCACACTTTCTAAAATGGAAAAGAATCTTTACTATTTCTTCCACTCATTCTCTCTCCTACATTATTATAATATTCACAACCCTATTATAATTTACTATTCTCTCCACTCATTCTCTCTCCACTCAACTATCTACACTCACAACACATCAACCTTTTCACTTCTTCCTTAATTCCCGTGATGAACAGTAACTGCGTCGCTTGTTATGGGACGAAGAGAATATATAAAAAAGACGAAAATTGAACAGACAGAAATCGGAAACCATATTCGTTTATAAATTATGAAATATTTCCTTAAAGACAACATTGTCAGTACGCACATCAGATTGGTAAGGATTGTCATCATTACAAATTAATATTTTCAGACCATCTGGACTTTTGACACGTGATAAAGCGACATAAAGTTGACCATGGGAAAAGACTGGCTTTCGCAGTATGAGACCAACAGTAGATAACGATTGACCTTGACTTTTATTAATTGTCATAGCATACGAGATCATCAAGGGAAATTGTCTCCTCTCAAATCGAAAAGGGATCCTTGAGTCTGATGGTGTTAAAGACATTCTCGGTATCAAAACTTTTCAGCCAATATCACCGGACGAAATTACTTCACCTTCTAAAACATGATTTTCAAGCCTAGTGATAACCAAGCGAGTGTCGTTGCAAAGGCCAAGTGAAGAGTCTATATTACGAAGTAACATCAATGGAGTCCCGACTTTCAAGTTTAATGTGTGATTAGGAAGCCCAGAAATACAAATACTATTGATGAATTCAGGTGTATGAAGATCACTCAAGGACTCAAAATGTTTATCAGTATGACATGCAGCATCTGAACTCAAATAAGTTCATCCAGAGGAATCATTCAATGACACCATGTACTCATTAACAGCATTAACAACATCCAAAGTTGGAGCTAAAATAGCTCTTTCTTCAAAGTAGGATAAATCAGGACGTCCATTTATAAACTCAGAATATATACTCTCAACCATTGCAGCAATCGGGTCATTAAATTTCTCAATTAAAAGCTCTTGTGGGATTTCAATAGGAGTAATACCATCATTAGGCTCATTAACTTGGCCATCTCCAACTCTTGCTATCCAAGCAGCAAATAGCCTCACTTTATCGGAATTTAGACTTGAATCCAAACCTTGTAGTCTCATATTCTTTGTCAACCTCAATACAACACAATGCCTCCATAGATAAGATGAATTAATCGTGACATGCACAATATCTTGTCGGCTACCCTTCGGAATCACTGGGAGAATTTGCCTAAAATCGCCACCAAAAACAATAGTCTTTCCACCAAAAGGATATTCATTCAGCTTCGGATCAACAACTCTCATTATATCCCTCATACTTCTATCCAAAGCCTCAAAACAATGTTTATGCATCATTGGTGCCTCATCCCAAATTATCAAATGGGACTTTATAATTAATTCTGCTAAAGGGCTTCCTTGAGTAATATTACAAACAGAATCTTCATTCAGATTGAAAGGAATGGCGAACCTAGAATGCGCAGTTCTTCCCCCAGGTAATAATAATGAAGCTAGTCCACTTGAAGCTACATTTAAAACGATAAACCCTTTTGAACGCAATCGAGCAGATAAGGTTCTCCAAACGTACGTCTTCCCACTCCCTGCATATCCATACACAAAGAACATCTTCCCGATATTGGTTGAACATGATTCAAGAATGACATTATAAACCTCTCGTTGATCAACATTCAACTTCAACACAAGTTCTTGAAATTCAGCTTCTAATCTTTCTCGGTCATAACACATTTCATCATGAATTAACCGAATAGATATGATTTGAAAGTAATCAGAATTTGGATATGGCAACATCGTAAACTCAAGTAAACTTCTACCTTGCTTTCTAAGAATTTTCTCAATTTCAGCAAGGCCATAATTGCGAATATGTTCTTCTTCCAACTTCAAACCTGGATATAAGGTGGAAAAGGGAATAAGGAAAATATAATGGAGAAAAGAATGATGTGCTAATATTTACTAATCAATTTCATAACAAAAGTAATGAAATGAGAAACTTACATGGGTGATTAAGTATAGACCGTTGTCTATAAAGTATATCCTCACATAAATAGCTCCAACACTTCTCCCATACATGTTCTGGTCTACTCATAGACCCAGAAGTAAGTAGCGTTGCAAAGAGAATTCTCATTGAGTTAGCAGTAGACCACTCGCTTGATTCAACAAAAGCTTCTATATACTCCTTATCATCATTCAACAAACCTAACTCATAGCAAGCGTCACGAAATGTCTCACATTGGACACCATTTACGAAACGAATGTCACTGTAACTTTTTGCCCCACACACTTTGTTAAGTAAGCACCTCAAATAATAAATTTCACCACATCCAGGAGGGACAAAAAATATTCGGCCGATTGAGAACCCTTGCTTCCGCGGCAACCATTCCCTTATATTTGATTTCCATACAAACTTCATAGGAAATTGCGAATAAGTTAAAGTTCTAGCTTCTACATATTTCTTGTTCGCTTCCATCCAACCCAAAAACATACTTTGTGCAACTGAATCCCGATGCAAGACGGTTTCAATATTATCGGAATCAGCGAAAATGATATTCTGCTCATCTGGAAGATGAAAACTCAAACGTTCAACCGTAGGATCTTTAAACTGAATTTCGAAATCGTAAATTCTCCAAGCTGCCTCACAAGAAGAAACATAACGACAATCGTAATACAGCTTAATCTCATCAACAGCTTGCTCGGTGCTTCCCTTGTCTGATGTCTGACAAAATGTGGCTGTGACTCTATCATTCCCTTTGTTAATATATTTAAATAAATACTTTATTGCACGTGATTGATTGCACCACTCAACGTTCAAATGCGCACCGTAGGTAACCAACAAATATCTATTATGAGGAACAACATGTCTATTATCCAAGTACACACCATTTTTCAAAATTGTTCTCCCGTTATCTCTTCTTCTGTATACAACAAATCCATCCTCATCAACTTGAGTAACTTCAACAAACTTTTTTGGATAGTGTTTAGAACAACGGGAATTAACCATGCATGGAGAAGAAGGTCTATCTTTCCCACACGGACCGTGGGTCATTAATTCCTTAACTGCATTAAAATATTCCGGATCTACAGTTTCATCGGGTATCTCAGCAGAAATTATACGATCAATATCTTCGGGGGAACGACTTTTAAAGTCGGTTGCAAGAAACAATAATATATGTGCATGAGGCAAACCTCGTTTCTGGAACTCAATTGTGTAGATGACTGAAAGAATTGAAGCAAATATTAATGAACAAATTAAGAAGAAGTTAAAAAAATAGATGAAAGAAAAAAGGTAATGAACATATAAAAATGTTAAATATTTTAGAAATTAGAAACAGTAAACATACCTGCTTTGACCTGGCCGAATATTTTATTCTTCCTAATGTCCGTTATCATTCCATCAAGCTTGGCTTTAAATATTCTGCATAAAATATCTGGCCGATCCTCAGACTTCAAGCCACCATTCTCAACAAATCGAACAATTTCTGGCCACTTAGGATTACATGTCAGTGTAAGAAATAAATCCGGATATCCAATCCATCTGCAAATAGCCATTGCATCTTGATAATTTTGAACCATATATCTTGCACCACCCGTGAAGGAAGAGGGTAAAATGACTTTTCCCTAGTTTAGTTGCATCACAATCACCTTTCAAAACTACTTCCTGTAAACCCCTATACATTTCTGCCCGCAATTGCTTTTGATGTAAACTAATATAAGTCAAACGTGCTGACTCAATCATCGTGTACACATCCACAAGATATTGTTGAAACAATCTCTTCGAAAACATCACTATCTTAGAGTCACCATCTCTTTCATGTAATCGATACGCAAAGTACTCTCTAATGCTGAACCTTTTCCTACCCCCCGTACCACCTCTGGAATTGTGGAAAGGAATATCTTCTCTATAACCATCTTCTCCATATGGGAATAACAACGGGTATTGAAGACCCAAGTAAGAAGGGTTTAACTGATTTATGCGCGTAAGGGCCCCAGATCTAGATTGAATAACAATATCCCTTTCGGTAGACGAACTGTCAAAATCACCAACAATCAAGGCGGCCACTTCAGAAGCAGATGGCAAGTTGTAAACTCTAGCATCCCCAGTGCGTCTGCCAATCAACTTCAGTTTTACTTCTTCAGATTGATCGGAAAACAATTTTTCCTTCGCCATACGAAATGATTGAACTAACACATTGTTTTCATCTAACATTGTTTTCAACTCCTCGACAATATCATCATGTAAATCACTAAGAGAACTTTCGGACCCTGAGAAAGAAGGGAATAAAAAACATAGACATAAAGTTAACATATGTAAGAAAGTAGAATATTTTGTTAAAACTGATGACAATGATGTTTTTGAAGAAAATATACCTTACAGAAGCTTTACGATTAGCAAATTCATTTGTTGTGTCATATATATACAACTGGGCAAACTTAGGTTGTTCACCAGCTAATGGCAACAAACTACCCATTAAATGGTAATTTTGCCCATGCAGCTTGAATATAGGAGGGGAACCACCTTTATTAACGCTCCTATCAATTTTTCCGCCTAGTGATGTGAAACAAAACATGTTGTTATAGGAACGAATATTCTGCCTATAGTGATTACTCCGTTCCGATTGACCAAACAATAATCGATCCAATTGAGCAGGAGGATTCGTAACAACAGGAAGACGAATTTTCCCTTGAGTGCAACACAACCCATATTTTGGGGATAAAGATCTAGAAGCACGAGCCAATCTCTCCTCGTACCAAAAATGAGCTCCACAAAATTTGCAATTATAAATAGCATCTCCAATATCCCAGTATCCTAATAAAATAAATGAAATAGACATATAAGATAATTGGAGACTATAAATGGTATATAAGAAATAAACTAAATAAAAGTGAGTTATAAACTTTCTTACTAAATCAACAATATAAAAAAAAATTTTAAAAAATATGCAGGAGATAAATAATGTAATATAAGAACGTACTCAAAGTTGAAGTTGGTTTGACTAAATAAAATTATATTATGGTGTGAAGGTAGAAAATACTTACGTAGAGAAGAAGATGAATGAACATCAGTGGATTTCGTTGAAACCTTAACACGTTTAGTAGGTCTAATATCCCCGGCTTCAGCTTGATTTGAAGAAGCCCCTTCATTTTGCGATGACAAAGTCATTAAATTTTTGTTTAAAGCACATGAGCTTTTCTTTTTAAACCTTGATTGAGCCACTATAAATAAAAGAAAATAAGTTAGACTCCAATCGAGATTAATTTTGATCATGTAATAGAATAATATAATAAATAAAGAAGTAAATTATAATCTAGAGGAAACAAAATTTGAATTGAAACATAAAATAAATAAAAATTTCAACTCACAAGTTGAAATTTCAAGTAATTCTCGCCTTCTTGAAGGTAAAGATGAATCTATCACAATCGGTCCAACTGCATTATGACCGATGACAAATGTTACGTACAAATAAAGTAAAAAAAACATCCATATGTAAATCATACATATAGAAATAAGATAGTTACTCAAAACAGGATAGAAAGAAAAAGATGTCATATGTATGCATATCTATAAATATGAAATGAGTTGGAACTATGTATAGATATGCAGTAATTTTGGTATTTAGCAAATATGATTATAGAATAAACATCCTCTCCAAATGACTCATAAGAAATCATCAAGTATGGAACAATTATAACAAATTAAATTAGCACCCCTCCAAAAGAGAGAGCGAGAAGTGGAAGTCGAAAAGAACATTAAAGTTAGAAGATATTAATAAAATAAAAAGAAAGAATAAATAAACGCATTTCAAGGGAAAAAGGGAGTGTAAGATATAAAAATTAATTAGTTCCAAAATAATTATTCTTATACTACATTGGTGCTTATTATTGGAGATAATATGAAAGTGACTAAAAAAAGGCAAATCACATTTAAGAAATTCAATTCATTTCTTAATTCTAAATTCCAAATGCATATGACATATATTACATATCTTATATTCACAAGATATGGTCACTCCCAAAAAAGAGAAATTAACATCCCAGTACTGGACCCTTCAAATTGACCCTTCAAATTAACATCCCAGTACTGGACCCTTCAAATTGGCCCATACATGTTATGGAATGATTGGGAAAAAAGGCCATCAGTTTGGACTCAAAGCAATTTAGCAATGGAACAACACTATAAATAATTAAGTGATACACCTACCCCAACCCTAAAACTTAAACTCAGCTGCCGCTCTCTCCCTCCCTACATATTCAAAACAAACTCAATCCATTCCTTTGTCGACGGCGAAGCCAAAAAAAAAAAAAAAAACACCAGCATTATCTCATCTTTTGATCCCACTATAATTCATATGAGGTAGAAATAGAAAAAGAGTGAAAGTCTTGCCTCAGATCTCCTTCTCCAGAGTGAAATGATAAGTTAAAAAAAAAAATATTCCCGTTGAAGAATTTCCCAGAGTTACAAATTTTTCCTGAACCAAAAGAAGGATCTGGTACGTTTCACACACATATGATAGGTAAATGAGTTATTTTAAGTGAATAATGGTTTGTATATATTTTTCTTATCAATTTGTATCTATTTTCCTCTGGATCTACTAATATTTTACATGAACGATGAGGAGTGACATTCTATTTGATACAAAATTGTGATAATGTAATTACGTTGTACAATGAACTAACATATTCTTGATTCGCAGTAAGATCTGTTAACATAATTACGTTGTACAATGAACTAACATATTTTAAAATTAATTGTCAAGGATTATTTATATTGTGTTGCTGGCAAGGGAAGTTGCATAAGTTTTCTGTAAGAGTTTAGAGTTAGGCATCTGTCAGATCTGATAGAGTTCTATATCTTTGCTCTTAACCAGTTGTATCTGTTTAGCTTTCAGTGATGTAATTTCTCATAAGAGCTACAGTCAGATGCCGAGCCAGTGTCATGGATACATAAATATTGAGTACACATTGAGAGGTGAAATGATTTATTTAGAAATAAAAGCAGAGGAACGTTTCACACTGGAAAGTAAAAAGGTAATTTATTGTCTGCAGGAGGCCAAGAAGGATGTGCGGAACACTCCTGGAAGTAAATGTTATATTCTATTACAATGGTGTGTTCTCAGAAGGAGGTGTCAACAGAAGAAGAGAAATAAATGATTGAAGTTCTTTTGGTAAGTGTTGTAGGAAAAAGAAGATAGGAAATGAAGCCATTTATTTTAAGTGTTTAATCATTATATATGTTTCGAAAATAATGCAAATGAACCCATTAACTGTAAGTGTTTTAAGCATTACATATGTTAGGAAAAGAATGCATTACAGGGGATGGTTTTTGGAGTGACATGTGGAGAGGAAAGATTGGAAGCCAGAGCTTGAGCTATACGATAATTTGTCTAGATTATGCATCCTCTGTTTGAAGTGCCAAGAATGCTAGACAAATTATTATATGAATATTCTACGACTAAAATATCATTACGTTCAGAAATATAACTAAAAATGAATAACTAAATGGAAGAGTACTGAAAGAGCCATAATTACTGGTTACAAAATACCAATCACCACCAGAAAGTTCTTAAATGTCAAGGAGAGGCTATGGTCAACATCTAATTTTTTTGATTACTCGGCTGGAATTAAGGAAGTAGAATTATGTATATATTGCGTCAGGGTGAGAAATTTCTAATCCATAACCGAACAGGGGCAGTGAAGAATAAAACCAAACTGCCAGGTTTGGCGGTTCAAACTTACATCCACCTAATAGTTCTTACCCTTCTTCTTTTACATCCAAATCATTTCTATCCAGCTATCAGGTAGAACATCAGTTCAGGTTGATTCCAGAAACCATAAGAGGAGAGCTTAATTACGTCTAACACCGAAAACCAAAACCGACCACTTTTATGCGATTTCCCTCCAGTTAGGCCAAAAATTTGCTTCAATCAACAGTCTAGAACCCTCCTTTCCAGCGGTTGAATTTGTAAATCGGTAAAAGCGAAATATACTCCCATCAAAAGCTATCAGTTTAACTCAAGATGTCATTCATTTTATTAGACATCCAAGTGACATGAGATTGAATACAACTCTATGAGTCTATGGTAGGTTTTCTTCCTTTGGAAATTTTTTTTGATTTCGATAAAATTCCCAATGGACGGGGAGTTATTAAACGAAGCCAACTTTGAGCATATTGCTCTGGCTAGAGTGGGGCTCTAGAAATGTAGGTGTGAATGTGTGATACCCAGGCGTGCCTTGTTTACCTTCTCCTCATTCTCTCACTTTTCTCATTTTCACAATCAGATTACATAAACGCCAGTGCTCATTCCTAACTTTAGAAACCAAAAACCTTCAAAGCAATTGTCTTAGCTTCATCAGTGATGTAATTTCTCATAAGAACTAAACTCTGACCCCGAGCCTGTGGCATAGATAGATAAATATTGAGTACGAATTGAGAGGTTAACTGAATTATTTATAAATACCATCAGACGAACATTGCAGAGGGGATAGGAAACTGGTGATTTATTTGCTGAAGGAGTCCAAGAAGGTTGTGCGGAACACTCCTGGAAGTAAATGTATTTATCTATGAAAATGATGTGTTCTGAAAAGAAGGTGTCAATAGAAGAAGACAAATCAATGATAGAAGTTATTTTGGTAAGCCTTGAAGGTAAAAGTAGATTGGAAATGAAGCCATTGAATTAAAGTGTTTAATCATTATTTATGTTTGGAAAATAATGCAAATGAACCCATTCACTGTAAGTGTATAAGTAATACTTATGATAGGGAAATATTGCATTACAGGGGATGGTTTTTGGAGTGACATTAGGAGAGGAAAGAGTGGATGCCATAACTTGAACTACCCTCCCTGTAAAATCTCATACTATCTCTCACCATGAGTATATGGTTTTTGATATTCTTGAAGGGACGGAGAATATGATGTTGCAGGCATTGAAGCATAGCAAGTATGATGAGGACGTATGCCTTGAATATTGTGGACCTACTCCTTGGTTCTTCTGGTCCATGAACAGCCAAATCCATTTGAAGTGAACCAAGGGACTTGCTGATGGAACAACATGTCTGGTTCTTCCTAGGGAAGTTTTAAATAATGGTTGAGTTCATGACTTAAATAGCGGGACTATAATCTCCAGAAGAAGGATTTCTGACCAGTATTGAAATTTGAAAATGTATGGAAGTCAGGGCTATAACTTTTGGAGACGTTAGATGGGAAGACGATGGTGAAATGGAAACGGGCTAATAGTTTAAACAAAGAGGTAGTGGAAAGTCACTGCCCATTTTGTTTGCCTGGCCCTTGTTTCCTTTTCGAGGCAGCTGTCTCATGTGCGAGAATGGATTTCGTTTTATTACTGTTATTGCTTTGTTTGTATTAATTTTATGGAAATGTTCCTGTTGTGAGTTATGTTTTTGAGCTGGAGTCGGATATTAGCTAATGATAAGTCAGGTGCACTTGCGAAATAATGAAATATGCGATACATTTAAGAGTAAGAACACAAGGTTCAACCTTCACAGGCTAAAGCAACAACATTGTCTGCACAGCTTACATAATCGCAGTGAATTTTTCACAAACTGTTTATACTAAATTGAGTTTTAAAATCTTAGATTGAATATGAATGTTTTTTTTTGTGGTTGCTGGCAGAGAGATGAAGCTGGACATTCTAGCCAAAACAATGGGCATATTGATGCAGGTTATTGCATGAAGAAGCATCTCAATCAGCCCAAGGGTATATTTTCTGGTTCCATGGATGGAGGTTAGTGTATAATACCTGGAGTATTATGTTGTTACTGAGTATTTGATTACTAAACTGAGGTAAATCGCAGAAGGTACATAGTTACTGATATTGTATTTGTTTTTTTCCAGTTTAGGTTTATGGAAAAGAATAAATGATGGAGAAATTAAACATAAATTAGTAAAGAAATTATAAATAAGACTATAATTTGGACAAGAAAAACCTAAAGTTATTCTGATTTATATTTTGGTGACGGAGGGGTGTTGTTGTTCAACCAAGTTGTCTATGGATGTTTTTTAGCATTGTTGTACCCTTGTTACTTTTAGGGCCCCCCCCTGTTTTTTAATAATCTAAGGGCAAGGGTTTTATGTTTATTTGTAAGATGTTTGTCTACAATTTTCAAAGGTGAAGCATAATCTTATGATATCATTTATTGATTTAGTGTTGTGTTATATTTGGCAGCTATTTGTAAGATGTTCTGTTGTGTCTTCCAAGTACTAAGTATTGTCTGTAATACCAGAGAGACTTCACAGTTGGAGATACGAAGGTACACTATACAATTTGTTAGCTTACACATATCTATTTCCACATCTATTTCAGGCTAATTTTTATCTAGTGTTATATGTAAATCACAATTGGCTTGTTTTGAAGCGGAACAAAACAATCGTGGAAGAATAAAGGAACGCATAGAAGAAGACCAAATGTTTAGTTTTTGTTGCAAAAGTAGTGTAATAAAAAATATGTAAATTAATAAAAATTATGTAAATTAGATCTAGCATATGTAAGATAAGTGTACGGGACGGAGATGGACAGAAGCTGAAAGAAATTAGCAGGACATGAATTTAGATGATGGAGCAGAGAAGAATACATCAACCACGCGCGAGACAAATATAAGGTACACACAACTCTTTTTCTACATTGCATTCATATAATTTTCAAACATATATATCAAAAATAACATAAAGGTAAAGAACGAATAAATTAAAATTAGAATTGATATTTACTTAGGAGGAAAGTAGCTCACATACCCGACACACTTGAAACTTTCGGATACGGTTTATTCCCTCGGGCAGATGATTTTGTAAATTCCATGGTTGCAATTTTTCAGAATAGGCTAGAAATATTAAGAAATGGGTATAATTTGAAGTATGAAGAAGAGTGTTTGTGAGAAAAGTTTTAAAACAATGGAGATAATTTGAAATCCATCTAAGTTTGAATTTCAAAACTTAGTTTTCTTGAGAAACGTGGAAGAAAGTGCATCTTCCCTCTCTTATGATACCAAGAGAATGACAACATAATTCCATGTCAATTTGTGGAGTGATAACTGGCAAAAAAAAATCAAAATTCTATTATTTAAATTTTATTTTTAATACACTTCAATTGTTGTAATATTTATTATAAATATAAATTTCAATAAAATGTTAGGACGTCATAATTTGGAAAGATAGCTATATTTTGTCGGAAACAATAAGTGATACTACTATTATGTTACATTTATTTATACTCAAAAAGTAATAATCCGTAAATGATATCATATAATTTTTAAAAATTATTATATTGTTATAAATATTTATAAGTAAATTACCTATTTTTAGCTGGGCTTAACTTTCAAATACATATGATATTTCAAATGAGAAGTAGAATTTGTGGCCCTCCATGTAATACATGTGGTAAAGTAAAACACACATCAACAATTATACACACAATAAATATGAAACACACTTCTTCAGTAGTAAATATTTTTAAAATGAGTCAATGTCATAATTTGGAACGACATCTATATTTTCTCGGAAGCAATAAGTTATACTACTATTAAGTTATATTTATTTATACCCTAAAATTAATTATCCCTAAGTAATATATTTTAATAAAAAAAAATATTCTATTGTTATAAATATTTGTAAGAAAATGATATATTTTTAACTGAGCTTTATTTGCAAATATATATGATATTGCAAATGAGAAGTTGAATTTGTGTCCGTACCTTGAATACATGTGATAAAGTTAAACAGTGATCAAGAATATAACAGCCAAGAAATATGGAACACACTTCTTCATAACTTAAAATTTGTACAGACCCTTCCTCTCCTTTACTTTAAGGAGGTTACAGACTACAAAGGAGAATATATACATATACAAAAGATCTCCATGTCAAAGGGGAACTAACATAAGCTATTACACAAAGGATAAAACTACTTGGCACATTTTACTTCAACAACGCCTTCACAGAATGGCAAGGGAAATAACAAAAGGGTGACATTCTATGTACTTGAGCAAAAACAACCACCTTTCCCATACACAGCAACTACACAGTCTCTGTTTTAGCACGTGTGGCCTCTTTCTCTTCTTCATTTCCAGAAAACTCACTCATCAAATTACGTTTTACATCGACACAAATAACCGTAGGAGTTGATTTCACTTTCGCATGCTTCACTGGAGCCAAAACATTGTCTCCTTCCTCTTTTTCATTAAGGTCCACATTAGATACAGCGGTAATGTCACAGAAAAGATTTATAACATGCATATCTGAAGTCATCTTCATGACTGGAAAAGGTCCAAGGTTGATACCAATGGAGAAATCCTTCACATTAACCTTGAACAAAGCTTTTAAACCAATGATCCTTGAAATTGCTTTTGGAATAGGCTGTGTCATATGTGTAGAAGAGACACCATTAGAAACATAATGTGTGAATAATAGATTCTGTAAATGAAAGTATGCAAAATAAAAAGAAACGAATTAGACCTCGCCATTTGAAGTAGCTTGCAACTCTCCAGCAGTTTTGCCAATAAGATTGACACACTCTTTGTCCCACAAAATCAGGGAAGCAATTCCCCAATTGTCAGCAACACGAACCAAAATCCTGTACCTAAGGCTTCCAACGGGATCAGTCAGATCGCATTGAACACAATAAAAGGTGGTTCCAGCTTGAGCCATTTTTTTGCAACACTTTTTGCATGAAACATAGAACCAATCAAACATTGGTTCTATGGCAACAACTTGACAAAAGACCCAGAATTGATCAATATTAAAAGAAATTGGAATTGTTGGTTAAGTAAATCAATTTTAAATAACAACAAATCTACTGTTAAAAAAATTATCATTCATACCTCTTGCACCCGAATCAAGCGGTTTAATGGCAGAATTTTGTCCCTAGCCATGGCGAGTTCTTCTGGAATAGTAATGGTAGACGGGTTGAAGATAGTTGTGACTGGAATTTCCACATTACCTTCTTGTACCAGGCAGGGAAAAAAAGCTGTGAGCTTAAAAGAACCATGATTAATATATAGATAGAGTAGAGAGATAAGGAGAGATTACTCACCCACTATGAAAGTCTTCAATTTCTTGAACATTATCATCCAAAATAACGTTTGACACCTTAAAAGTGTTAGACAAACGAACTTCACCTCGAAACTTTTTGACTCGGCACATTTGCAATATCACCACGATTGGTCCTTCGTGTTGCTCCACATGATGTAGGAGCTGCTCAGCATATTCAGCCCAAAGGGTGCAAGGAATAACATTGCCCCTACAAAATGATATATAATGTAAACAAAATGGCTGACTACTGTAGAAGAAAAAAAAAGGAATTATAAACTTAAACCAACTCACTGTAAGTTCTTAAGGGTGATATCGACCATAGTTGTTTCCCTGCCTTGAACCTCCCGAGTTTGCTTTGTACTACGGCTGGAAAGGCTCCCAATAACATCTGCGAAATATAAATTTGGATTAAGAGAAATGAAAGAATATTTTGAGTAATAAAATGAAAGAACCATAAGAGGGAAGAGAACATAACAAAGGTGTTACCAATTAGGGAGTCCTCATCCAAATTTTTCCACAAGGAGAGGTTGTCATACATCTTGAAAGCAAAAACATTACGTGGGAAATTAGGATCAAACACTTCCACAACTGTAGTCTTTGGAATGAAAACCATCTTATATTCTGAATTGGTAGTCTTTAACTTCAAATTATTGTTCGCAAGGACAAAGTTCTTGATAGCGAAAATGTGTTCCTCCTTGAAGAGGTTGCTAAATCGAGAGATGAAAGCCCTCTTAATTGAAGCATGGATTCTTTGACCCTGAATTTATCACATAAAGGAAATAAGATTCAGAAAAATAAATGCAAGTAATATGGAAAATTCTGCAATCTATATTTGAACTTGTAAAAGAGATGAGGAGAAGAGAATACTTACTTCTGCATCATGAAGAACGCACTCTAGGCTGTACACATTGGTAGTGTCTTCACCAACATAAAGCTTGTAGCAGCGAATCAACTGAAGCTTAACAGCCTGATTAACATTAGAAGGATCGAGCTCACGGAGGAACTTGAAAAGTGGAGGCATTTTTGTGAACAAAGAGGAAGTACTCGTATTTAAGCAACATATGTTTTCTTAGCAAATATAATAGTATATATAGAGAACGACGAATGAGAATGTGATATTTGAAATTGAATTCAAATTTGAAATTTAAAACTAACCGCGAAGAAGAAATACCAACCCAAGGAATGTTTGAGCTAAAAGGAAGAATTGAAGAACTACAGTTTCTAATAAATTATATTCCAACTGAAGAAGAAGTAGAACAATTGTTAATAGTTAAATTTGCATGGAAGACACATGTACAATTCAACTTATCATCCATCTAATATGAAACACGTAGCAAGAATTGAGTAATTTTTTTTTTTGATTTTCAGCTTCAGATTCAGATGGGAATTGACATTACAGTCCATGTGTATTTCTAAAGAGACGGCTGGAACTGAAGGGTATCCGCTCCTCTGAACAATCCGACCGCAATTCGTGTAGAATCCGGCCGCAATTCGCCATGTCAATTTGTTACGGGAGCACCCTAGTCTTCTCCGCGACATTGCCCAGAGTAACAGGAGGATTGGCGTTGCTGCCCCTATTCAGCGCGCGGTGGCTCTGGTAAGGTTGCTGTCTATGGGCCATAATGCCCTTCCTTGGCCTGCGACGTATGTCTCTTGCCCAGCTCCAGCAGCCAAACCCAATTATCAAGAAGCATCCTTCATTTTCCAAGTACTTGCAGTTTAGCCCTTTGAATGTATGATATAAATTTCTTTCCCAAATATGAATAATTGCAATTTAGTCCTTCAACTACCAAATGAATCTTGTAACAGTTTATTTAATTTAATAGGAAATATGTATTTTGAAATTCTCTATTATATACCCCACCCCTTTTAGTTTATTTTATATTTTATATTTGGTTATAGTGAAATTATTAATATTATTTTCACTACAAGAAAAACAGGTTTTAGCGACGGAAAAAACCGTCGCTAAAAGCCAAATTTCCGTCGCTAAAGCTCTTTACCGACGGATTACCGACGGATTATTTCCG
Source organism: Adenophora triphylla var. japonica (assembly GCA_022495995.1). NCBI lineage: Eukaryota > Viridiplantae > Streptophyta > Magnoliopsida > Asterales > Campanulaceae > Adenophora > Adenophora triphylla. The sequence goes on from JAFEMH010000227.1 coordinate 429,844, forward strand.
TCGCTAAAACCCTCGTCGCTATTGTTTAACGACGGAATTTCATGTCCCTCGGTAATTTAACGACGGACCAATCCCTCGCTAATCGATTTCAAACCGTCGCTAATAACATGGATGGGACGACGAATTTATGATATTTTGCGATGGAATAATCCGTCGTTATTGTTTAAAATCCGTCGCTAATATTTATTACATATTTTCACAATTTTATTAATTTTTTAAAATTTTCTTTTTTCAATATTTTTATTTTTGATATACCAAATTACCGACGGATATTTTCGTCGCTAATTTGATATTTTTTATTAAAAAAATTATATATATATATATATATATATATATATATTCAACAGTTACACTTTGCTCCCTCAACTTCAAAATCAATTTAACCAATTCCTTAACTTTTATTATTCTCAAAGATAACCAAAAGATGAAACTCAAAAACATAATAAAAAACAAATAATCCCCACAGCACAAAAATAAAAATATTGTTTTCTAAAATCATATATATATATATAATTTTAACAGTTACATTTGCTCCCTCAAAAAGATGAAACTTGAAAACCTAATAAAAAACAAATAATTCCTACAGCACAAAAATAATCCCACAGCACAAAAATAAAAATAAATAACAAATAATCCCCTCAACAGTTACACTTTGCCTTTGCCATATCAACCTTTGCCATATCACCCAACTTCAAAATCAGATCTCCAGTTCATCGTCTCCAGTTCATCGTCTCCGGTTCGTCATCTCCGGCCCACCATCAGTAACGGCGTTCCATTGATGTTTCTTGTGACTTGTACCTCCATTTCTAGTTGTGTCATCTCCGGTAACCATCAGCGGCGTCAGATCTACATAGATCTGTAATAAAAAAACAGATTTGAGCAAGAAATAGGTAGAAATAGATGAAAATAGAGAAAGAAACTTACCGGAAAATGAAGGCGGCCATTGATACCAGTGAGCTGCGTGAAGAGAGAGAGGCGGCCCATGAAGGTGGCCCATGAAGGCGGCCATTGATACCAGGTGAGCTGCGTGAAGAAAGAGAGGCGGCCCATGAAGGCGGCCATTGATACCAGGTGAGCTGCGTGAAGGATGACGGGGAGATGGTGGGAGGACGGCGGTGAGAATGGTGAAGAGAGAAAGAGAAGATGAGGGAGGCGGATGGTGATGTTGAATTGACTGGGAAGGAACATGAAGAGAGAGAGAGAGAAAATGAGGGAGGCGGATGTTGAAGGCCCGTGAAGAGAGAGAGAGATAAGATGAGGGAGGCGGGTGGTGAAGGAAGGTGAAGAGAGAGAGAGAGAGAGAAGATGTGGTAGGGTTTTATTTAGTAAATGAGTGAAAGAGTGTGAGAAAGAATCTTGGCCATTGATTTAAATTGAATGGAGGGTTGAGATGATGATTCAAGTGAAATAGTTTGTTAAAATGTGAGACATTAGATCCATGTTAAATGGTTATTATAGATGGCTAAGATGGTGATCCATGTCAAAGCAAAAAATTTAATAAAATAAATGTTAAATAGTTAATAATGCTTATTATTAATAACCATTCTTTATACTTTCATTTATTTAATTTTTTTTATAACTTTTTGAGAAAAAATTCAGTAGTAAAAAATTTCTCAAATATTTATTTATATGCAAAAAAAATATTAAAAATATTTTTCTTAGTAATATATTTGAACCCATAAATCCCACTCTATACCCTAAATAAATTACACCATAAATCTTATATCCTAATAACTATAATAATTTAATAATTAATAAAAATAATTACTAATAACTATAATAATTTAATATATAATATAATTTCATAATAATGAGCGTATAATAAGTAATAATATTTAATAATAACAATAGTGATAATGATAGTAATTAGTAATAAAACAAGTAATCACCAATAATAATTATTAAAAAAAAGTTATGTTTCATTTTTTTCTTTTATATACTTTCATTTCTTTAAAAAAAATTATGTTTCATTTTTTTTAAATGAAAGTTTATAAAATAAAAAAGAGAGACGGACAATAGCATAAACTTTTTTTGATTTCTTTAAAAAAAAATTGGATAAAAAAATTACTTGAGAAGTTGTTAAGTAGTGACTTTTTTTTTTAATGTTAAGTAGTGATTTTTTTTTTAAATGTTACATAAAAAATGTTAAGATTTAATTTTAAAAAAATAAGTATATAAAAGAAAAAAAGAGGGACGGACAATAGCATATATTTTTTTAATTTTTTTTTTAATTTTTTTAATTTTTTAAATTTTTTATGGCTTAGTAATATATTTGAGATGTTTGTTAGTCGTGAATTTTTTTAAAAAAAAAAAAAATTAAGAACTTTTATTTAAAGAGAGAGAGAGAGAGAGAGAGAGAGAGAGAGAGAGATGAGGGAGTTAGTAAATAAGGAAGGAAGAAAGAAAATGTGAGGGTTTTGTTGGGATGATTTTGGATTGTTGGATGTATATGAGTTAATGGTTTAGATTGTGTTGGGGGCTCAATCCATGTGAACATTTGTAAGCCAATCAAATAAAAATGTGTTGTGCTTTGTTAAATGAAATTTGGACTATTGAATTTAATTGTTTGTGATGTATTTAATGATTAAGATTTAGATTGACTAGTGATTTATGTGAATATATGTGTTTCATTTGAATATAAAAGAAAAATAATAATATTAATTATTATACTCATTAATTATTATATAAAAAACTATTATTTAAGTTTTTTTTTAAGAAATGATAGTAAATAGAAATAATTCAAAATATAAATAATTGAATATATTAATAATTATTATTATATAATTAATAATAATAATGTTATTAATTAATAATAATACCCTATAGGGTATACCCTATAGGGTATAGGGTATAGGGTATACCCTATAGGGTATAGGGTATATCCTATACCCTATACCCTATATACCCTATAGGGTATAGGGTATAGGGTATATCCTATAGGGTATAGGGTATATCCTATACCCTATACCCTATATACCCTATAGGGTATAGGGTATAGAATATACCCTATACCCTATGCCCTATAGGGTATATCCTATACCCTATGCCCTATAGGGTATATCCTATACCCTATGCCCTATAGGGTATACCCTATACCCTATGCCCTATAGGGTATACCCTATACCCTATGCCCTATAGGGTATAGGGTATAGGGTATACCCTATACCCTATGCCCTGTAGGGTATATCCTATACCATATACCCTATACCCTATAGGGTATACTCTATAGGGTATAGGGTATACCCTATAGGGTATAGGGTATACCCTATACCGTATATCCTATATGATATACCCTATACCCTATAGGGCATATGGTATAGGGTATATCCTATAGGGTATAGGGTATACACTATAGGGCATAGGGTATAGGGTATACCCTATAGGGTATAAGGTATAGGGTATAGGGTATAGGGTATACCCTATAGGGTATACCATATAGGGTATAGGGTATACCCTATAGGGCATAGGGTATAGGGTATACCCTATCGGGCATAGGGTATACCCTATCGGGCATAGGGTATAGGGTATACCCTATAGGGTATAGGGTATACCCCTATAGGGCATAGGGTATAGGGTATAGGGTATAGGGTATTGGGTATAGGGCATATGGTATAGGGTATACCCTATAGGGCATAGGGTATACCCTATAGGGCATAGGGTATACCCTATAGTATATAGGGTATACCCTATAGGGCATAGGGTATAGGTTATACCCTATAGGGCATAGGGTATAGGGTATACCCTATAGGGCATAGGGTATACCCTATAGGGCATAGGGTATAGGGTATACCCTATAGGGCATAGGGTATACCGTATAGGGTATAGGGTATACCCTATAGGGCATAGGGTATAGGGTATACCCTATAAGGCATAGGGTATACCCTATAGGGTATATGGTATACCCTATAGGACATAGGATATAGGGTATAGAATATACCCTATAGGGTATAGGATATAGGGTGTAGCCTATACCCTATAGGGTATACCCTATATCCTATAGGGTATAGGGTATAGGGTATACCTTATAGGGGTATACCCTATACCCTATTCCCTATATGGTATACCTTATACCATATACCCTATAGGGTATAGGGTACCCGGGTATACCCTATACCCTATAGGGTATACCCTATAGGGTGTACCCTATAACCTATACCCTATAGGGTAAACCCTATAACCTATAGGGTATAGGGTGTAGCCTATACCCTATAGGGTATACCCTATATCCTATAGGGTATAGGGTATAAAAGTTATGTAAAAAAAGTTAGAAAAAAATAAACAAATGAAAGTATAATAAAGAAATCAGAGACGAATAAAATTCTTTAATTTTTATTTATAAATGTATAGTTTTTTTTTTTTTTAATTTTTATGAATATAAATAAATATTTTGGACATTTTTTAGTATTGAAATTTTATACACCATGTATACTCAATATACAATATACCATTCATATACCCTATACACTATATTCCAAATAAAATATGAATTCAAATAATTTATACTTTATAAAATTAATATTTGATATTCACTCTTCAAAAGATATATATTCATTTTAAAAATATAAATTACAATTAAATAATATAATTAACTTATTAACATTTTAAGAATGTCACATATTTTTATCATATTTAGCCTTACTTCATTTATATTTGAGGTAAACTTAACAATTAGGTATTAATAAACATGCATTAGACTGTATATAAAAAAAAAATCCGTCGCTAATCCGTCGCTAAATGAAAATAATTTTTTTTATTTTTCAATTCTATAGCGACGACAAACATTCGTCGGTAATTTTTTTTTACAATCCGTCGTTAATCCGTCGCTAAATGAAAATGAAATAATATTTTTTTATTTTTTTAATTCTATAGCGACGAAATACATCCGTCGGTAAAAAATATTTGCAATCCGTCGCTAATCCGTCGGTAAACCGTCGGTAAAAAAGGCGCAATTTTTTGGCGCCACTTTTACGACGAAATAGTGAAGGAATATTGTCCGTCGTTAAATCCGTCGTTAAAGTTGTTGTTTTCAGCTTTATTTTTTTTATTTTTTATCCCTCACTATTCACTCGCTAATCCGTCGCTATTAGCGACGGAATTGTGTCCGTCGCTAAAATTCGTCGCTAAATGACAGTTTTCTTGTAGTGTTTAATTTATAATAAAACAAAATACATGTCACTTAATAAATTTTCACTACATAGGTATTGAAAAATGAGGACAGGAGAAGAAAGAAATATTTAATTTAAAAAGATAGTATTTTATTTAGTGACAAAGCAAATGAAATAACTCTCAATTTGTAAAGAAATGTTTTTGTGAATTTAGGTGAATTTATTAGTAAGGAATATACATTTTTCTATATATAATTCTGTAGTATTTTATCATTTAAAAAATTAAATAAAACAGCCGAACATGTTAATCACATCATACGAAATAAGTTATTGATATTAGTAAAAAAAAGATGAAGATTTGAAATGTAGTTAAAAAAAGGTGATATTTTATTTATTTTGGATAAAGAGAAAATTTTAAATAAGAAGAGAAGATTTGTTCATACAAAAAGATAGTACATTTATCGAATATAAATTAATATCATTCTTTTTAAAATTTAGTAATACTTTATTTACTATGTTTCAAATTTATAATATAAAAAAATGAAATAAATTGTTTGAAGAGAAACGAAAATTATGAATTTAGGTGTTAAAAAAAGTTTAAAAACATTAATTTATTATAAAATAATTGAGGGTTAAGAAAGTGGATGTTAAAGAAATTGACAATTAAACCATCAAATAAAAGGGTTACACAGGGGAAAATGAAAAGAAAAAAAAATGCTGCATAACCGAACCATTGCCGAGGGATGAAGTACACGCGGCAGAGAAATGTTGTAATTGCACTTCCACGGACAGACGACACGTGTTCAATGTAAAAAAAAAAAACCCTACTACATTCACGCGCCTATATAGGCTCGGATAATCGACGAATATCATAATTTTAACCAAAAAAAAAAAATAAGAAACAAAATTAATAATTGACTATCAAATTTATTGGAGAAATTGTTCTTAAAAGTAATTTATTTCATTTCACAAAAATTGAGATTATAACTCATTTAGTTACTTGATATTTTATTATAAAATGCCCTTCACTGAACGGGAGACATGTGTGGACATGAAGAAAAAAATAATACACTCGCCTAGTATATACTCGTCGTATTCAACCCAATCATAGCCTGCAACGAAGCTTCCGGGACGAATTATTTGAAGTTTTGGCGACGGTGTGAAACGCATATCCTGAAAGCCTGGGACCCCCGAAGCCAGAAAGTGTCGCCGCTGTACGCAGAGTGCAATGTATTAATGATGATGGACATATTTCCCAATATTCGTCTTTATAAATACACAATTTGTTGAGACATATAGGAAAATCGACACTTGTATAATACTTTATTTACAGTGCTTCAAAGATGTTTTTTTTTAAAAAAGTAAATAAATTATTCTATGTATTGAACTAAAATAAACTCAATAACCATATTAATTCATCCCACTTATTATATAGAAAGTCAAACTAACTGTCATCACAATCTTCCCTACATATATATAGATATAGATTATTATTATAGTAAATAACCATATACACTTTATATATACACAATGATTTTGTTTATACATATTCAACACCATTACAACTTATCATCCTATACCCCATAAATTTAATTTTATTTTACATTCATTATTTTTTTATTAGTAAAATTATTATTATAATTTAGAATAAAAAAAAATATTTAACACGTAATTAATTTTCACTAAAAAGAAATAGAAAAATTAATCTAAGTATTTTTAAAATTTAGTAATACTTTATTTACTAATTTTCAAAGTTTTTTTTTTTAAAAAAAGTAAATAAATTGTTTGAAGAGAAACAAAAATTATGAAGTTTGGTATTAAAAAAAGTTTAAAAAAATTAATTTATTATAAAATAAATGAGGGTTAAGAAAGTGGATGTAAAAAAAAAGAGATAATTCATCCAGCCGATAAAAGGGCGGCACGTGTCAAAATTCCCAAAAAAAAAAAACCTGCATAACAGAACCGTTGTCGACGCGTGAAGTACACGGGCGCGAGAAATGTTGTAATTGCACTTCCACCGACGGACGAGACGTCTTAAATGTGTTAAAAAAACAAAGATCCTACTACATTCACGCGCCTATTTAAGCCCGTGTAATTTACGGCTATCATAATTTTAACCAATAAGAAAATAACAAACAAAATAAATAATTTACAATCCACTTTATTTGGGTAATTGTTCTTAAAAGTAATTTAATTCATTTCACTAAAAAGAAATAGAGAAATTAATCTCATTTTTTATAAAATTTAGTAATACTTTGTTTACTATGTTTCAAAGTTTTTTTTTTTTTAAAAAGTAAATAAATTGGTTGAAGAGAAACAAAAATTATGAAGTGTGGTATAAAAAAAAAAGAAAAATTAATTTATTATAAAAAAATTGAGGGTTAAGAAAGTGGATGTAAAAAAAAAGCGATAATTCATCCAACCGGAAAAAGGGCGACACGTGTAAAAATTTCAAAATAAAAAAAAATCCGGCATAAATGAACCGTTGTAGACACGTGAAGTGCACGGGAAAGAGAAATGTTGTAATCGCACTTCCACAGACGGACGAGATGTGTTAAATGTGTTAAAAAAAAAACAAATACCCTACGAAATTGGCGCGCCTATTTAGGCCGGTGTAATTTAGTAATTTAGGTCTATCATAATTTTAACCAATAAGAAAATAAGAAACACAACAAATAATTAACTATCCAAATTATTTGGGTAAATGTTCTTAAAAGTAATTTATTTCATTTCACAAAAATTGAGATTATAACTCATTTAGTAACTTGATATTTTGTTCTAAAATGCCCATGACTGAACGGGAGACATGTGTCCTAATTTTAAAAAAAAATAAAACAATCGCCTATTATATACTCGCCGTATTCAACCCAAGTACAGCTAGACACGTGGCTTCCAGGACGAATAATTTGCAGTTCTGCCACGGTCTGAAACGCTCATTGTGAAAGACTGGGACCCCCGAAGCCAGAAAGTGTCGCGGCCGTACACATAGAGCAATGTATTAATGATGATGGAAATCTTTCCCAATATTCGTCTTTATAATTACACAATTTGTTGAGACATATAGGAAAATCGACACTTGTATAATACTTTAATTACAGTGCTTCAAAGATGTTTTTTAAAAAAATTAAAAAAATTATTCTATGTATTGAACTAAAATAAACTCAATAACCATATTACTTAATCGCACTTATTATATAGAAAAATTTTAACTAAAAAGAAATAGAAAAATTAGGAAAGCATAATTAAGAAAATTATATTTAAAGAAGAGGGAAATTTTTTTTCAACATCAAATGAAATAAGTCTCTATTTAGAGAGAAATTTTTATAATATTTTTGTGTAATTTTGTTTTTATATAATTAAATTAGTACAAAATAATTTTTTTTAATACTAAAATTATTATTATTATTATTATTATTATCATTTATAATTAAAAAAATACTTCATACTTAATTAATTTAACGAAAAAGAAAGTGAAAAAGAGGCGGAGTATGTTGACTTGAGGAATGAAGCTGCTCCGCCTTGTTTCATATAGAATTATTAATATTAGATATATATTCAAAACCATTATAACTCATCATTCTATACCCCACCTCTTTTAATTTATTGTATATTCATTATTTTTATGATTAGTAAAAATATTATTATTTATATTATCATTTATAATTAAAAATATTACTTCACACTTAATTAATGTTAACTAAAAAGAAATTGAAAATTAAGTAAAGGATAATTAACAAATTGATAATTAAAAAAGATGAATTTTTTTATTTGTCCAAATCAAATGAAAGAAGTCTCTATTTAAAGGGGGAAAAATTATGAATTTTGGTGTAAAAAAAAATAATTTAATATATAATATTTGAGGTTAAAGAAATAGGATAAAGGTTTTTTTTTTTTAAAATCCGTCCAGCCAATGGTGTATTGACATGTGTTAAAAACAAAAAAAAAAACAAAATAATGCGGAAAGAACGCGCCCTTGTCACCACGCGCCAACGAAAAGTCTAAACTGCCCCTCTCCTGAAAGCCGACAGGTGTCCAAAGTGGTTTTTTTTAAAAAAAAAACAATTATTAACCAATAATAGATTGCCACGTTGATTTTCTGCCATGTTTATTGCATAATTGCCACAATGTGAAATGTCCAAAATGCCCTTCATTGGCCAAACATTTACCAAAAGCTTGTTATTATATATAGATAGATTTGACCTGACATGGTCCATTTCGGATGTCGAACCCAAAATGAAAATCAAAATAAAAATCAGACAACATATAAAAATTATATTATATAATATAATATAATATTAATATAAGTTTTATATGCAGTGCTAAAAAATTTATATTTCATTTTAATACAAAAATATGTTTTTATATTCGATCAAAATATTTTACATTTTATATTCCCACTACTTTTTTTTTCTTTTCACACTACCTAAAAATACATAGTCTAACTTTTCAAGATATAGAAAAACGTAATTTACCTATTACTATTGATATTTGACTTTATCTAATTAATATCTTTTTGTTTCAAAAAAAATATAGTTGGGAGTTAGTGAGTTTACAATATAAATCTTTCACTTTTCATTCTAATTCATGTTAGTTTTTCTCCATTTTGTGGTCCACTACTTGGATTAAATAACCGTCTTCAACCGCCCACCTCTCTCATCCACTACGTGGACAACTTCTCAAAACTGTCGTGGTGCTCTTTGATGGAACAGAGCATATAAATACATTTTATCCGGAGGTCCCTAATCCCACTCTCATAAAATCATTCAGAAAACACACCATCAGTTAAGAAGGAGAGTAAGGGATTAGAAGTTTCCCTTCGGTGCAATTTCAGAGCAACTCCGACTTCGTCTCGATTCCAATACCGGCGCAATGACTGGAGGTATGTCGATCTAATCTTCCGCTGCAAATTACATTATGTGTTCATTAGGATTTCGAACATGCTAGTGTGATTAATTCTAACATTTGGTATCAGAGCTCTATATGCCTCCGCCTTGCTCTGTTTCGCAAACCTTCTGTAATTTTTGAAAATTTTTATTCAATGATGTTTTATGCTATGTTTCCTTATTAATCATTAGAAAATCACATTACAAGGATTTTGATATAGATTAGCTTGAATTTGATTGTTGGAATCTGAAAATATTGTCGGGTCGAAATATGGGTCGGAATAGACCCGCAGAAGGTTGAAGACAAGTACAACTCTTCTGTTCGTAATGTATTTGTGTACCTATATGGGCAATTATCCACTGTGTATGATCTTATGGTATTGTAGTAGTGGACAAATAAAGGAAATGTGAATTTAATTGGGTACAGAGACTTTACATGGAATGCACTGTACGATTAGCCTGTGAATTTAAAAATAAAAAAAAGGTTGTTCCTTTTTTAATTGACTAATTATGTAATTCATATTTTGTACTGGCTTTTGCAATGACAGGAAATTAACCGGTAAACATTAATGATTCTTAATAATTCTCATTTATAAATATGTGTTTAATCATGTAATTTATATAATTACTGCATGTAATATACTTTAAGTTAATTATATACCACTGCAATCAGAAACTTAAACACGTTGAGAATTCTTTAAAAGCATGCTGAAAATATTAATCTGATATTGTATGTATATTTTGTGAATTTTTGTACATACAATTATTTATGCAGCCAAAAACTTGTAAAAAACGCGTTTTTTATAAGCTTAAAAAAACGTGTTTTTAGAACACGCTCTCACCTCTCTCTCTCTCTCTAAACGTAAACAGAGACCACCCATTATCTCTCAAGCCGTCTTCCTCACCAAGCTCTCTCTCTCAAAAATCCATTATTCACCGGCGACCTCAATCGCCTCCTCCCCAGTTGTCTCTCCCGAATCCCTTCCTCACCATTTCTGTGTGCATCGAAACAGCGCCCCAATCCCTTCTCTACAATCGCCCAATCAGCGACCCAATCAACGACCCAATCAAAATTAAAAAGTGAAGAAAAACCTAGTCAGTACCTGCTTCGGGGACGAGATTGGGAGCTCTAAAGGAGAGCGAGATAAATGAGACTTCAAATTCCATGGATTTATCGGTTGAAGAATCGAAGACTTGCAAATGTTAGTGGATTTGTTGAAGCTAGATTCATGGATTAACTGTGTATTAAATTTGTTAGGTGCTTGCTTGTTGATTTTAGAACAAAGAGAGGGGAAAATCGAAACGGTAGCGCATCCAAACAAAGCCATTCTTGATTACTACTAGCACATTTGGAAAGTTGCAATTGTAAGAATCAATGCGTTGTGGAAGAAGAAGGACGAAGGGGTTGGGGGGATTTGATCTGGTGCGTTGTGGAAGAAGGATGAAGGGGTTGGGGGGATTTGATGTGCCAGTGTATTATAATTCGAGTGCCAGTGCAATAGTTTTGGAATGCCAGTACTACTCACGTGTGCAGAACAAATCAGATGGGAATTTGAGTGCCAGTGTACGTGTTTTTGAGTGCCAGTGAATGTGTTTTCAAATGCCAGTCCAAGGTTTTTTGAATGCCAGTCAATGTTTTTTTGAATACCAGCAAAAATAATTATCAGTGTTTTTTGAGTGCCAGTGTATGTGTATTTGAGTGCCAGTGTACGTGATTTTGAATGCCAGTCCATGTTTTTTTGAATGCCAGTGCTTGTATTTTTGAGAGCCAGCAAAAATATTAGTGTAACAAAGTGCCATTGTTAGTATAACAGAGTGCCAGTGTGAAGAGTGCCAGTTCATGTATATAAAAGTGCCCGTGTAAAAGTGCCAGTGCCAGTTTAACAAAGTGCCCGTGCCAGTTTACACTGGCACTTAGTTAAATTGGTACTGGCACTTTTTTCACTGGCATTTTATTACACATACACTGGCACTTTATCACACTGGCACTTTTTTTAAACAGGCACTGGCATAAACGGGGAGACCAGTAATTACGAAAATGTCACCGTTTGTTTTGAATAATAATGCCCAGCGCTTTTGAAAAACACGTTTTTTCTTATCTTAAGGAAAAACTAGTTTTTTATAAGACCAACTCATTTATGCATGCTTCAGTTAAATAATGTTCATGTGATCCATATAATTTTAATTAATTAGGGAGTAGCCACAACATCTTTAATTAATTAAAAATATAAATTTAGATTTAGGATCACAAATTTGAAATGAATATTAATTGTAATTAATCATACTTTATATAATAGATTTTATCCCACATAAATTTTTATTATATTATGTATGATTAATTAGGGTAAAATATCAAACTATATTTTCTAATTTACCCGCAGGGATTAGAAAAAGGAATATAATTTGATAGTTTTATCATAAAGTTAAAATGAATCTAATTGAATTAGAGCTTTAGCCCACAGGCAAGTTTTATGTCACTAGATTCATGTTTTGCATGTTTTTACATTGGTAGAACATGCTATAATTACAAGCCTCAAATTTATTAATATGAGCATTGGCACTTAACTATTGCAGCAATTCAATTTGTTGATTACCCTGATATGAGATGTAATATTTTCGAGCTTAAAGGGGACAACTACAAAGTGTGGAAGGAGAGAGTTCTCCTTCATTTAGGATGGTTGGACCCTGACTATGCCATAAGGAAGAATGAACCCCCTCCAATTATTGAAACTAGCCTTTCGGATGCTGTTGATATTTATGAAAAATGGGATCGATCTAATCGTCTCTGTGTGAGTTTCATAAAGACTAAGATCTCAGCTGGCATAAGGGGTTCAGTCGAGCATATCAAGAAGGTTCAGGAATTACTAAAGGTTGTTGATGATCAGTTTGCCACTTCAGATAAGGCAATGGCAAGTACCCTGATCATGGAGTTTACATCCCTAAGGCTCGATAGCATTAAGGGTGTGCGTGATCATATCATGCACATGAGGGATATAGCGGCTCGGCTGAAAGCATTAGAGGTTGAGATGTCGGAAGTCTTCTTGGTTCATTATATCCTTTCCACCTTACCTCACCAGTATGGCCCATTCAAGATATCCTATAACACACATAAGGATAAATGGACAATCAATGAATTGATGACCATGTGTGTTCAGGAAGAGGGCAGGCTGCTTATGGAGGTTAAGGAAAAGGAGAGTGTGAATTTCACTACAGTTGGAAAGAACAAGAAGAATGATAAAGCCAAGGACAAGGGAAAGGGAAAAATCCCTTCCAACAAGGACATTAAGAAGGATCCCGTGTGCTTCTTTTGCAAAAAGAAGGGGCACATTAAGAAGGAGTGTCCTAAGTTCAAGAATTGGCTTGTTAAGAAAGGTACTCAATTTTCTTTTGTTTGTTATGAATTCAATATGACTATTGTAAATCATAATACATGGTGGATTGATTCAGGCTCTACAATTCATATTACCACTTCATTGCAGGGATTGCAAAACCTGCGGAAACCAGTGGGAAATGAATGCAGCGTCTATTCAGGAAATCAGATGCCTTCATGTGTAGAGGCCGTTGGAACGTGCAATTTAGTTTTAAGTAGTGGTTTTCATTTAAGTTTGAAAAAGACTTTTTATATTCCCAGTTTTTCTAAGAATTTAATTTCTGTTTCTAGACTTGTATCAGATGGTTATTCCTTTAACTTTTCAGAAAGTGGTTTTGATTTAATTTTCAAATCTAATGTTATTGGAAATGGTATTTTGTCTAATGGTCTTTTTAACTTAAATTTGAAAAATGATGATGACCACTCATCTATGCACGTTCATATTGGTACCAAAAGATGTGTTATGAATGACGATTCTTCTATGTTGTGGCACCGGAGATTGGGACATATCTCCATTAATAGAATTAAAAAGTTGGTAAACGATGGAGTACTTAGTACTTTAGACTTTACTGACTTTGAGACGTGCATAGCCTGCATTAAGGGTAAGCAGACTGACATGTCAAATAAGCCAAAAAAGGGTGTCAGAAGAAGCTCGCATTTATTGGAAATCATACATACGGATATTTGTAGTCCGGGCATGGATGCATGCGTGACAAGTACTTTGTCTCATTCATAGATGATTTCTCGCGATATATGTATCTCTACCTGCTTAACAATAAGAATGAAGCACTTGATGCTTTTAAGGTGTTTAAAGCAGAAGTAGAGAAACAATGCGGCAAGCAAATTAAGATCGTGAGATCAGATAGAGGTGGAGAGTACTATGGTAGATATACTGAAAATGGACAAGCACCTGGTCCATTTGCGAGATTTCTTCGAGAGAATGGTATAGTTTCAGAATATACCATGACAGGTACTCCACAACAAAATGGAGTAGCTGAAAGAAGAAATCGAACATTATCAGACATGGTGCGAAGCATGATTGAAAGCTCCAAACTTCCTCGATCCTTGTGGAGCGAAGCACTTAAGACGGCTACGTACATATTAAACCGAGTTCCAACCAAGGACATTCCAAAAATGCCTTTTGAGATATTCAAAGGTTGGAAACCCAGTTTGCAACATGTACGTGTTTGGGGATGTCCGTCCGAAGTGAGAATCTATAATCCACAAGAAAAGAAGTTGGACCTAAGGACCATAAGTGGATATTTTGTTGGATATGCCGAAAGGTCTAAGGGATATAGATTTTATTGTCCATCTCACAGCACTAGGTTTGTGGAATCAAGAAATGCAAAATTTCTTGAGAATGACTTGATCAGTGGGAGCGATCAATCCTTGGACATTGATCAAAGGAAAGATCATTCTGATGCTCAGCGTACCACTTCAAGTTATGAACCGGTCATTATTATTAACAACACTCCTCAAGAACAAACACGTGTTGAAGAACCAGTTCAAGAAGCACCACAAGCTGATCCTAATCCAATAGTAGATGAAGTTCAACAAATACATGAAAATGTTGAACCTGCTGAACAACATGATCTTGCTCCTCAGGATAATGTTGATCCAGCTTTAAGAAGATCTACGAGGGCAAGGAGGTCAGCAATTTCTAGTGACTATATCGTGTATCTACAAGAGTGTGACTACAATATTGGAGCCGAAAATGATCCTGAAACGTTTTCACAAGCCATAAGTTCTAACGATTCAAGCTTATGGTACAATGCCATGAAAGATGAGATGGATTCTATGGAAACTAACAAAGTCTGGGATCTCGTCGAGTTGCCAAATGGTGTAAAAGCCATTGGATGTAAATGGGTCTTCAAAACAAAGAAAGACTCACAAGGCAACATCGAGAGACATAAGGCAAGACTTGTTGCCAAAGGATTCTCACAAAGAGAAGGAATCGATTACACGAAAACCTTTTCCCCTGTATCTAAGAAAGATTTCCTTCGAGTAATTATGGCATTGGTAGCCCATTTTGATTTAGAGCTACATCAAATGGACGTGAAGACGGCTTTCCTTAATGGTGATCTAGAGGAAGAAGTTTATATGAATCAACCTGAAGGATTCTCCTCTAGTAGTGGTGAGCATTTGGTATGTAAGCTTAATAAATCTATATATGGACTGAAACAAGCTTCCCGCCATTGGTATAGAAAATTCCATAACGTCATCACTTCATTTGGATTTGAAGAGAACGCTATGGATCAATGCATATACCTCAAGGTTAGTGGGAGCAAGATTTGTTTCCTTGTGTTATATGTGGATGATATTTTGCTTGCAACCAATGATAAAGTGTTAGTCAAATATATGTTTAAGTTTAGAATTGCTTAAACCCAATCACAACAAGCATTAATGTGAACCCCTAATTTTAGTTAGACCAAATAGAATTTTTCTATGTATGATAGGTCCCCTTAGTGCTAGTGCCAGTGTTTTTAAATCATGTAATTTTCTCAAGGTTTTGAAGACTTGAAGACTTGAAGATTTGCTTCTTTGATTTATGTGAGTTACTCGGTTTGTCCCGTCCCGTCTCGTCCCGTTCCCGTCGTGGGACAATATAATTTCGTCCCGTCCCGTCCCATATTCCCGAATTGACAGCTCTATCGTCCGCCTAAGTGGACGATGAGCATGAGCCGGACGGAATTATACTCTTGTGTTTCATTTATATCTATATTACAATAGGCAATGGAGGTAACCGCCGAGATAAAGAATGACTGAAATTCATCTTCAGAAATTGATCTGACGGTCTATATTCTCCCCTTCCCCAAAAATCGTGTAACAGCTCCCTAACTTCTTAGTATTAACCGCTAAAATAAATAAGGGCTGCTATTAAATTTTAAAAAATAATCCTATGGCCTAAAACTAATCTACCAATTTAACCCTAATTGCCTAAAAAATTGCTATCTCAATCTCTTAACTTTTCCTTTCCCACTCCCTTGCAATTGCAATTCCAACTTCCCTGCAATTGTAGATCCGTCCATGAGAAGATAAAATCATAATCATTTAATTTTTGATTTTTAAGGATCACATACTCTGATTTCAAAAAAAAAAACATATTCTTAATCAATTGTTTCTTTCTTTTACTTTTTGCTTACGAATCTTTTTTTTTTTTCGACAGTGATTAAAGAACATTAAAAAGGGAGAATTGAATTTATTAGAATCATAATTATGTAGGCATCATTCCGTGACTTTGACACGTCGAAAAAATGTGGTTCGTTCTTAGTTTGCCTTTGAATCTCGACCTATTCGATAAAAGTTTCCCTTGATTCTTCTGATTCCCCCTCAGCTTCCGTTGCTACTTGTAGTCAAGGCTGCCATTGAAGCTATGCCTGCCCAATTCTTCTTGCTGACTCTTATTTTCACGAGCCAATTCCCGACATCACTCTTCAGTTTTACATTTCTTGCAAGCGCGAAGAAATTAGTAACTATTTCCATCCAATTCTTAGGCAAAGAACACAACAATATGAAAAGCATGGTGTTCATCCTTAAATATAAACTGAACAACACGGCCTGCTCCCTCCGTCCCATTACAATGATATGAAGTTTGACTTTTTTGATCAACTGAGTTAATCTTCCCCGTTGCCAAAAATATTCTTGGACATCTCTTTTTCTTTCCTTTTTTCATCCAGTTTATAACTTATTCCTGGTTTTCCTCATTGATTATGCCTGTTTAGTTTAGTTTTTTCTTTTTCTTTTTTGTTTTTTTTGCAAAATTTATGTTTTTCTAAATTGATTGTGCAAAATTTGAGTTGCTAGTATGTAATACCACCATTGTGTAATTGAGATGCTAGTCAATATTCAGTCTTTATCATCAATAATTTTTCTGAAAGTGGGTTGCTAATTAAATTTACTCAATTCGTCCCATAATAAATGATTTGTGAGTGCCTTTTTAAGTAATGTGATTTATTTGTTTGCAATTTGCTTGTAAGATAGCAAAATTATACTAGGACAGTTTTATTATTTAGAAACGCGATGTTATTTTGAAACGAATAAAAAAGAAAGTGCGATATTTATTATGAGAAGGAGGAAGTAAGATTTTAAAACCAATAAGGGAAAATATAAAAATATGCCCCTATACTTAAATCAAGGATTTAGATATTTCATTATACAAGTTAATTGCCATATTAGCTCCCGTACTTAGAAAAAATGTGTGGATATTTGGACACCGTCATCTTTCCATCTAAATTCTAACGAAATTGCTGATTGGGCGTCTTAGTTGGCACGTGAAATTGAATACGCGAAAAAAATTGTCCAAGTGATTTTTTTTTAGTATAAAGTACTCGAAACTATGTCGTTTTGACCCTTATTAATAAGAAAGCTAAACTACGTCATTTTAATTGACGGGAAAAAATGTGAAATATGAAACAATCAGTACAAAATATATATTTTATAAAAGTCGAATGATAAAACTAAAATATTTGTTCACAAATTAACACACCTCATAAATTATCCCTAATTTAGATTTACATTTAAAAAAACCAAAAAAATAAAACATATTCCTAATCCTACCTTCGTCTTCTTCACTACACACATTCCCTTACTTCTCCATCAAATTCAATCTACTCAGAAAAACCTTACCTCCCTTTCCTCATTACGCATACCCAGCAAACACCCACACCCTCTCGCTATCTCTCTCTCTCACACACACACACACACATAGACATACTTTATCTATTTGGACTTCTCCCCTCCGCCATTCTCTCTCCTCCGTCCGTCCTCTCCGGTGCTTCTACCTCACCAACCTCCTTCCCTTATCCCTTGTCGTTAGCCACCAGGATCTGCCCAGATCTGTTTGCATCACCTCTAATTCGCGACGTCTCCGCCTCATTTCAGCTCCTTCGTCTTCTCCGGCGTCGACAAGAAGACATGGTGAAACCTCCGATTGATTGAGATTGGGGTTTTTCAAATTATTGAGATTGGGGTTTTTCAAATTTGCATTGCTTCTGATCTATCTTAATCAATTAATTTATTCAATTTTGTGTTGTGATTTTGGTTGTGGTTGTTATGGTGTTGATTTGGGTAGTGATGGTGGTGTTGATTTTGGAGGTTATGGTGGACAATGGTAGTGAGTAGTGGGTGGGTGGCGGTAGGCTGGTGTTGGAAATGATGAAGATGATTAAGAAAATTTATTTTTAACGGACTTGTTAACTGAAGTGGCAAAATAGTGTTATTTCATCAATTATTGAACAGATCTGTTAACTATTTAACGAATGTTGGCCTTCTAGTTTATGTATCAAAACGACGTAGTTTTGATCTCTTCATATTCAATAAATTCCACTTGGACAACTTTTTCCACGTATTCAATTTCACATGCTAACTAAGACGTCCAGTCAGCAATTCCATTATAATTTGGACGGAAAAATGACGATGTTCAAATATCGACACATTTTTTCTAAGTACGGGGGTTAATATGGCAATTAAACAATATATACATCATTTACCTAATTGCAAGGGTATATTTCTATATTTCCCCCCAGTTTTGGCATTTACTGTGTTTTGAACATTTCACATTTAGGGCAACAATAAGATTCATAGAGAATAAGCCATGGTGATGACGAACGCTATGGAGAAAGCTTTTAGAAGCAGTAACAAAGAAAATGATTTGCAGACTAATTCAATAATCTTTCTGAAAAGACATGAGCTTATTGAGTTGACCCGAGTAGAATCAGTTTATTTGACCTGTTTGTTAAACGGGTTTTGTCTAGTGTTACCAATTCTAATTTGTTACGAGTAGAATCAGTTTATTTGACCTGTTTGTTAAACGGGTTTTGTCTAGTGTTACCAATTCTAATTTGTTACCGGCTTCAACCCTTGATTCATTAACTCAACTCGCCTTAACCCGATTTAACCCAACCTGATTGCCACGTCTACCCGTGGGCAAATGTCATTAGTGTGCTTTCACCTACGAGTTGAAAATAAAGAATTATACCTAGGATAATTATGTAAAAACATAATTCCAGACTAAATCAAGCGAAAAAAAACACAATTGGGCTTCGTTTGTGTCACATAAAATAGATTAAGGAAAATAACTTCCGTAAAATATTTTTCAGAAAATGGAAAATGTTTCCAAGAAAATGAGAAATGTTTTCCAAAAAATGAAACAAATTTGTTTTTTGCTTTTTGATCTATCCTAGAAAAATGTACTCTCTCCGTCCCAAAATGTTTGTCCCATTTGACTTTTTTATTGAACTTTGACCACAAATTTAGGAGAGATTAATCATGTTCATGAAATTCTAAAAGTTGTTGTTGATAATATTATTAATGGTGAATCAATAGGAATTTTTAGAATTTCATGAATATAATTAAATTGTCATATATTTATGGTCAAAGTTCAATAAAAAAGTCAAATGAGACAAACATTTTGAAACGGAGGGAGTATTAGATTTTTTTTTGGGTGGTTGGTTAAATTTGCGAAAACGCTTTCAATTTTTTTTAATAGGAAAAATGAAGCTACAAATTAAATAGGGAAGGGTGTGGTGTGTTTGGGGGGTAGGATAGGACATGGGGGTTTGGGTGGGTGGGTAGGGTGGAGTGGGGTAGGTAGCATGAGGATAGGAGGGGTGGAGGTAGGGTGGGGGGTAGTGGAGGTAAGGTAGTATGAGGGGGTGGCTGGAGGTAGGGTGGTGGGAGAGTTCTTAAAAAAATAATTTTAATATACTAAGTAATTTTTTTTATCGGGGTGGGGTGGGGTGGGGCGGGGCGGGGCAATGGATATGTGTGGGTGGGTGAGATTGTTAATACTATATAATTGCAGAATGCGAATGAAAAATTAGTAAGTCATTTTACGTGAAAAACATTCTTACTTTCATTTGATTGTAAAACATTTTTGATTGACTTTATTTTTTTCTTAATTATCAAATATCAAAAAATGTAAAAAAAAAACAAACTGAGCCTTATTTCACCAAGGTATGGGCGAATAAGTGATGGATGCTTTCCTGAGTCTGAGTCTAATAAGTACATTTTGTCAATACGGCTGGCCCAAATTTCTGACGACACGACAGGTTGAAAATATGTCATCCCAATCTAATTTACTTTGGGTTGGTGGGTCAGGCGGGCCATATTGGCCAATCAAATAAATGAAATTTAGGCTTAAAATTGTGCATAATTGATACCAAAAATAAAAAATCATAATAGTCAAACAAACACAAAATATTAAACACACTAATATTTTAAAAGATAACAAAAATCATAACAGTCAAACAAACACAAACAAAGATTTATATCAATATAAACTAACTTTAAAGCAGACAATAAAAGTAAACTTCACACAAATTGATACAAACAAAGACAGATAAATCATGATTACAAAAATAAAGATTTAGATTTGTACATTATAACATCAATAAAAATGAAGATAAAGAGAGAGAGAGATATACATGTGTGTGGATCGTAGACAGTAACGACAACGACTTAGTGGTCGTGATAGAGTGCACCGATAGCGATGAAAACGACGACGAGGACGGCGACGTTTAATTAGGGTTTTTCCGTTTCTGTTTTCTACTTCTCTCGAGTCTCTTTCAATTAACGATGACTTAGTGGTTATAGAAAACTTGAAAATTACTGCCAAGTATAATTTAGATTTGTACATTATAACATGAATAGATCCGATACTATCAATGAAAAATCTGGGAAGGACAGTTGCAGGTGACAAGTTGCTAATGCATTGAATTTGGAATAAATCCAGGACCTACAATTATTGAAATTTCCTTGGCCAAGAACATCAAATAATTAAAAAAAAAAAAAATAGGTTGACTGAAAGGAAAATGGGAGTTGGGGTGTCCAAAATAAAAGATACTGGCCATAACACAGGCTGTATGGGTCCAAGTTTTTATATGCTAGTACTCATGATATTGTACAAAATAGTACTTTTATTTGGTTACCCCTCGTGTTGTCGTAAAACAAAAATCTTTTCATTTATTATATATAGATATTAAATTTTTAATAGGAAATTGTCATTTTTTTTTCATGTGACACCGGAAAAATACTCTACCACAACTTTTTAAAGAAGAAAATCATTTAACTAGTGTATACTTTCATGAAATTAGATAAAATTAGACACTCAGTTTAAAACTGACCACAAAATAAAACATTTTATCATAAAATTATTATTTAACTAGTGTAACAAGAGTAACTCTTGTGAAAAATTAGTTGTTTTCAAAATGTTATAAAAAATTAGTTTTCAGAACAATTCATCACTCTTATTAGTTAGACTTAGTGCTTTAAAACTAGTTTTTTTCTTATGTTAAGAAAAAACTAGTTTTTTGCAAGATTTTAACGTGTAACAAAGTGTCAGTGTAAAAAAGTGTCAGTATTAGTGTTATTAAGTGCCAGTGTAAAAATGATTTTTTCTAAGCTTAAAAAAATGCGTTTTTTGTAAGACCAACTCACTTTTTAAAGAAGAAAATCATTTAACTAGTGTATACTTTCATGAAATTAGATAAAATTAGACGCTCATTTTAAAACTGACCACAAAATAAATCATTTTATCAGTTTAGACGCTCAGTTTAAAAATGTATGGGTTATTTTTTTTCTTGTCCCTGTGTTTGATTAATCTTCCCCATCTTAATGTTGGGATAGAGTCCAATCAAAGTATTAGACTGATTAATAAGGAGAAAAATATAAAATAATAATCAAAACATGTTGACACGACAAATGTGTAAGGGTTTTGCGGGTTTTCAGGGACTGGTGTTTTGTACTTTTGCACGGTTGTGCAAATTCCTTAGCACAGTCGTGCAAGGTGATAATCTAAGAGGTGATTTTTGGGAGATGTTTGCACGGTCGTGCAAATTTGGTGACACAGTCATGCAAAGAGGTTTCGCACGGTTGTGCAGATTTGTTGACACATTCATGCTCGGCTGGGCTGGGCCAAAAATCTGATTTCATGATTTTCTTATAGTATATGGTTTAGAACTATTCCAGAGTGCCTATATAAGCAACGCTTCGCCCTCAAACTTGTTGTATCTTATATTTGACACATTACAGTACAAGATCTTGCCTTGGCAGTGCTCCCAAACGAAGCCAATTAATTGGTGAATTGGTAAACAATTCTCTTGTGTTACTTATTTCTTTGATTGCATGTTTTTATTCATGTTGTCAATGTGGGTGATATATATTATCTTGGATTGCTTGACATGAATTAGAACCAAATTCCTCACCAACAACTGGCATCAGAGATTTGGTAATAAGGTCTTAGGGTTCTAGTAGTGAAGATGGGCAACGACAAAAGAAGGTTGGTAAGTTCGACGGATTGGATTATGGTTTCTGGTGGATGTAAATAGAGGATTTCTTATACATTAAGGATCTTTATAAGCCTCTAAAAGGAGTAAAGCCTGAAAGCACTAAGTATGAAGATTATGAGGTTTTGTATAGAAAAAACATAGCTGTTCTTAGGTCGACTCTAGTAAAGAGTATTGCTAAGAAAACCAAGATGATGAATACCACCAAGGAGATTATTGATTTTTTTTATCTAAGAAGTATGAGAAACCATCATCAGCCGGCAAGATTGACATGGTGCGGAAGTTATTCAACTTGTAGATAGCAGAAGGGGCAACAATATCAGACCTCATCAATGATTATCAAGACATTATTGGGTTATTGATTGCGTGCAGATTACGTTTGAGGATGAATTCCAAACATTAATATTGTTGGGTTCTTTGCCAGAAAGCTGGAGCAGAACGATTACTGCGTTAAGTACTGCATCAGGGAAAAACAAATTGAATAGCGAGGATGTCAAAGAATTACTATTGGCGAGGGAAATCCTCGTAAGAAATTAGGCATTGTCTCTACTTCAGGAGCAGCTTTAGCTACAACTAGCAAGGGAAATTTGGTTACAAACAATAAGTGAAAATCAGAATCGGGTAAGAACGTAGTCGATGTTGGTGAGTCTAAATCTAAGGAAAAATCCTAGGGGAATCAGGATCCGATAAAGTGATATAAGTGTGGGGAGATTAGACACTTAAAGAATAATTGTCCCTTGATGAGGAGCAAGACAATGAATGTGGTTACCGAGGATATAGAGGAAGCGTTGGTTCTTAGTGTTAGTAATGCACTAGAATCATGGGTGTTAGATTCAGGGGAATCATTCCATTCATACGAACGCGCAAAGGAGATGGATAACTATAATTTCGAGGATTTTGGAAAGGTTTATCTGGCGAATGGTGAACCTTTACAGATCAAAGGAATGAGGATGTCAACTGAAACATTAAGCGGTTCGGCTTTGCAACTATATGGGATAAGACATATTCCGGGTTCGAAAAAAAAACTTATTATCAGTTGGGGAGCTGGATGAAAAAGGTTTTGAAGTGAAATTTGGCTGCAGAAACTGGGTTATTACTAAAGGGACCAAGTAGGTGGCTCAAGGTAATAAGGTGGGTACATTGTATATGGCTAGCAATACCAAGGATTATATTGCTCTTGCGGGTGACTAGGGTAGTACATATTTATGGCAATGTCGATTGGGTCACATGAGTACAAAAAATGGATGAGGGTACTCTGTTAGAAAGGAAGACTATTGGGCTTGAAGATTCTGGACGTGGGTATCTGCGAGGAATGTGTCTTATTGGAAAGCAAACGAGGAATAATTTCTCAAGAAATGGTAGGACTTTGAAGGAACAGAAGTTGGAGTTGGTTCACACGTATTTGTGGGGGCCATTACCGACTACATCTCTAGGTGGTGCAACATACTCTACAAGGAAGGTCTTAATTTATTTATTGAAACACAGAGATGAGGCATTTTAGGTGTTTAAGAAGTGGAGGGACTTGGTGCAGATAGAGACTATACTCAAAGTCAGTAACTTGAGGTTCGATAACGGTGGGGAGTATGAGCTTGGAGAGTTGAAGGAATATTGTGTTGCGAATGATATTCACATGGTGAAAACCCCAAGTGGGACACCACAACATAACGGGGTTGCAGAAATGATGAACAGATCATTGAATGAATGGGATATTAAAGTGTGGACATTCAAAGATTTTTTTGGGCAGATGCAGTTAACACAACGACTTTCTTGATTAACAAGAGTAGGGGTGACCGCGGTTTGGTTCAAACCGCGGTTTGGAGTCGAACCGAGCTAAACCGTGTGGTTTGGTTCGGTATTTAGACATAAATGGTTTAGCTCGGTTTGAGAAATTAACAGACCACGTGGTTCAGCTCAACTTGTGGTTTGGCACTCCTAAATCGAACCGAACCAAACCGAATCGAACCGTTTAAGACCGAACCGCGGTTTGAAACAGTGAAACCGAGCCATTAAACTAAAACGTGAAACCAAGCTATAAATCGAACCATGAAACCGCAATCCTGACCGTCCCTTCAAAGTTTTAGTTAATCTCAGCCATTAAGTACTTATTTTTAATTATTTTATATTCATTAGTCATAAAATGGTTAACAAAAAAAGATTATGGTTTGAAATGCCGTTTGGACCGTGGTCTAGATCGCGGTTTGGACCGTGGTTTAGACCGAACCAAACTGAACCATAGCGGTTTGGTTTAGCTCGGTCTGAATTTTTTTATGATTTAGCTCGGTTTGAAATTTCTCCAAACCGATGCTAGTGGTTTGACTTCTAAATTTGTCCAAACCGAGCAAAACCGAACCATTTCCACCCCTAAACAAGAGACCATCAGTCCTGATGGGGAACATAATTCCAGAGGAGGCGTGGAGTGGTAATCAGGTAAATCTTTTCTTTCTTCACATATTTGGTTGTGTTACATATGTTCATGTTAATTCTTCATATATAACTAAATTGGATGCTAAGTCTTTAAAGTATATATTCATTGGGTATGGCGAGGATGACTTTGGGTACATATTTTGGGATAAGCATAATCAGAAAGTTATTCGTAGTCGGGATGTCATATTTAATGAGAAGCTTTTGTATAAGGACAAAAAGAGTGCAAGTGCATCTAAAGGGATTAGTTCGGAACCCGAAATATTTTAGCTAGAGGATATTCCTGACTCGGGTGGGAGCAATGGTGTTCACGTCTACTAAGATCACGGGGTCATTGAGGATGAATTAAGTACTCCAGAACCGGCTCCGCTGCGCTGATCCACTAGATTGCGTGGATTTCTATTTGTTTTTAACAGATTGTGGTGAACCTAAAAGTTTTGTGAAGGCTAGTTATAGTGAGCTTAGGGATAGTGGAAAGCTGTGATGGATGATGTGATGAAATCACTGATAGTCAATGATACTTGGGAGTTGGCAAAGCTTTATGAGGGAAAATGGGCATTGCATAACAAGAGGGTTTACATGATCAATGAGGAGGCCAATGAGAACATTCGTTACAAAGTAAGGTTGGTTGTAGAGGGCCTTGAACAGAAGTATGAGATTGACTACATAGAGGTCTTCACTCCAGTTATGAAGATGACTACTATTATAATGATTTTAGGTTTAGTAGCTGCAGAGAACTTGTTGTTAGAGCAAATGGATGTAAATATGGCCTCTCTTCATGAGGATTTGGAGGAGGTAATTTACATGCTACAGCTACAAGTTTACTTGTCCAAGGGTAATAAAGAGTTGGTTTGCAGATTGAAGGAGAACTTGTATGGCCTGAAACAAGCTCCTCGACAGCGGTACATAAAGTTCGATGGATTCATGCATGCATTCAGTTTGTTAAATGCGAGGCAGATCATTGTTGCTACTTCAAAAGGTTTGACAACAAGTACATAATCATGCTTTTATATGTGGACGACATGTTAATAGCGGACTCTAGTGATGGAGAGGTAAACAGATTGAAGGGGCAGTTGTCAGAACATTTTGAGATGAAGGATTTGGGGAGGCAAGTCAGATTTTGGGTATACAGATTATCTGGGATAAGAAAGCAGGGAAGTTGTTTCTTTCGCAGGTTGAATATGTCAAGAAAGTCTTGGGGAGAATCGACATGGAGGGAGAAAAGACAACAAGTACACTGCTGGGTAGCCACTTTAAGCTATCTAACAAAGACTTACCTAGGGATAGGGAGGAGCGTGCTCAGATGGAGAAGACTCCAAATGCTTCAGCAGTGAGGAGTCTAATGCATGTCATGCTGTGTATAAGGCCAGTTATTGCTCATGTGGTGGGAGTAATCAGTCGGTTCATGGGTAATCTAAGGAATCAACATTTGGAAACAGTTAGATGGATTCTAAGGTACTTGAGGGATACAATTGGTATGACCTTATGTTTCGCAGGCAAGGGTGTCGAGTTAGCGGGTTATGTGGATACGAATTTGGAATCAAGTGATCTGGATAGCAGGAAAATTACTACGGGTTATGTGTTTGAATTGGGTGGTACGAAAATTTTCAGGGCTTTTAAGTTGCAAAAGATCGTGAGACAGTCGACTGTTGAAGAAGAATATATTGTAGTGGCTATGGCAAGCAAAAAGATGGCGTGGTTACAGAGTTTCTTTAGTGGACTTGGGAAGGGTTAGAGTGATAATGTGCTCTACAGTGACAGTCAGAGTGATATTTATATTGCGTAGAATCCAACGTTTCATTCTATAACGAAGCACATTGAGCTGAGGTTTCATTATATCAGATACCTCTTGAAGCGAAAGATCTTAAAGCTTGAGAAGATTCAAGGATCGGGGAACCGACTAACATATTTACGAAGGTTGTAACTGGGCTTGGAAACTAGGAGAGGAGGCCGACACTACCATGATCAAGGTGAGCAAGGAACCACCACGAAAAAGTTGAAGGAACGGATACGGGGCTTGATATGGTTGATCTCTAGGTGGAAGATTGATGTGATAAAGTAAACTAAAGTACTAGACTGATTAATAAGAAGGAAAGTATCAAACAGAAATCAAAACGAGTTGACACGACAAGTATGTAAGGGTTTTGGGGATTTTCAGTGACTTTGGTGTTTTGTACTTTTTGCACAGTCTTGCAAGATGATAATCTGAGACGTGATTTCTGGGAGCAGATTGCACGCTCATGCAAATTTGGTGACACGGTCGTGCAAATTTGTTGACATGGTCGTGCTCGGCTGGGCTGTGCCAAAAATCTGATTTCAAAATTTCTTTATTGTTTAGGATTTAGAACTACTACGGGGTGCATATATAAGCAATGTTTCGCCCCAAACTTGTTGTATATCATATTTGATATATTATAATACAAGATTTTGGCATGACAATACCTACAGACGTAGTCAATTAATTGGTGAATTGGGTATACAATTTTCGTGTTTTTTATTGGGTTGATGACATGTTCTTATTTCTATTGTGTGCGTGAATACTTTATACTCCCTCCATCCCATAAAATATTACCCATTTTACTATTTTGGGCGTCCCACTTTAAAGTCCCACTTTCCTAAAAAGAAAATTTTTTAATACTTCTTTATTCATGGGACCCACTTGTCATACTCACAACACTTTTCAAATTTACTATTCTCTCCACTCATAGGGAGTACTTATTTTGTATCGATTGACAGAAATTTAGATCAAACCCACAATTATTACTGTTAATATGAGTTAGGTGAGTATGAGACCTCCCAAACTTACAACTGATAGAGCTTCTTCTGTTAGAAGATTCAATGAATGCCTAGAATTAATGGAAAGGCGATTGTAGAAATCAGAGTTCACAAATACATAGGTCCAAAAATTCAGGTAATATATCCTCCCTTCGTTAAATATTACTCCCTCCATCTCGTCTCAATTGGTTCCTTGGTTTATTTTACGATTTAAAAAAAAAATGAATAAAGTGAATAGAAATTAGAGAAGAGAGAATATAAAAGTTAAATGTGTGGTAAAAAATAGGAGAGAAAATGTAAAAGTTAAAAATATTTAATAGGAGAGAGAATGAGTGAAAGAAATAGTAAGTTAATGATTAATTTTTTTTTAACTATGTTAACTTTATAAGGGTATAATGAATGATTTTTTTTGTAAATGTATAAAAATGATAAGAATTTAAATATATAAAAAACTTTTCATTTAAGAAATAAATCAATTGAGATGAAATGTTTCAAAAAAAAAAAAGTTGATCAATTGATTGAGTGATTGAGGTGAGACGGAGATAGTAGTATTAATAAAAATTTGAGATTTGCAAAGAATTCAACGGTGCACGGCCAAATCTCTGACTGACAGTGAAAGTTAAAATCCAAGATTCGATTGTCTACTAAGTCCAGAAAAAACCCATTGCACGTGTAACTTGTACCATTCACATTTGGAGGTCTCTTATGGGACCCAATCCAAGACCTACCTCTTATTCCCCACTCTTTCCTTTCAACCCACTGTCGGCGACTCCTCCACATTTTTTTTGAATATTAATTTAATTGAAATATTTTAATTTTCATGTATTATGGGCTAATTTTAATTTAATCAAGTTTATTAGCTGGATTGTCTATCCTTCCTTTCCTACCTCCTTCCAAATGGCAAATTTAGAACTGCTACTTCAAGGATTTTGTTGCAATGCTGCACCTTAAGAGTTCTATTACTATTAATTCCTCCATTTTAATTAACATCAATATTCTATTTTTTATTTTTTTGTTAAATTTCACATACATCAAATAAATTTCAGTCTTTAATATTAATCTTGACTGTTGTTTAGGCCAGTGTAATCAATTTTTTTCAATATGACCCAATATTTTATTTTCGAATTAACTAATAATTTGGTCCTAAACTTGATATTTTTATTAGTTTGTTTCCTCATGAATATTTTTTATTACTTTGGTCCTTTATATTGTCTTTTTTTTTTTTTTTTGCAAGTTTGCCCCTTTTATTGGTGGAATATTCAAAAATATTGAAACTACCACTGGATTAAATAATTGTTTGATTCCTAAACTTGCCAGCTATTATTATTTTGGTCTGACATGAATTTTTTTTTTGTTACTTCCGTTTGTCATAATTTTTTTTGGCAGTTTGCGTATTTTCATGTATTTTTGTCAATTTTCAAACTTCTAATACAAATAAATTTTTTAAATGCCCCTAATTAATTAACTCCAAAATAGTCTTAATCATTTTTTCTCCCTCTTTTATCAATTAATGAATTCCAAAATGTACAAAAGATTGAGAATCTATACAATTCAAGGTAGACAATTATAAATATCTTTCAATTGATTCACGTTATTTTTGAAGCAAAATGTTATTTTTTTATTTATTATCAAAAAAATGAAAACTCATCATCAATTTAATAGTAAGGGCATTTTTTAATATACATGTGTTAAAAATCAGTAAAAACATAGGTAATAGACAAGTTAAAAAACATCAAAAGGTGATAAACTGATAAAAGTATCAAGTTTAACGACCAAATTAATATATAGTGCAAGGGTATTCTTGGTATTTATGAATATTTCACGGACATACGAGGCACACCGGCAAAAAATGTCAACATAAGGGATCAAACTAGTAAAAAAATATTCATGAGAGACCAAATTAATAAAAAGTGTCAAATTTAAGGTCCAAATTATTATATAATCCTTTATTTTCTCTACAAATTTGGGATCGCTCAGAAGTGGAGTTGGCCATTTTGGGCCGAAGCCCGTGGGAGGCCCGTGCAGCCTGTGGCCCGTGGACCGTGTCCCGTGTAGCCCGCTTGGTAAACGGAACGGGCCTGTACTGGATATAAGGTGACGGACCGGGCTTTGACCCGCATATCAGAAGATCCATTGGGTCTGTGGCCAGTTTGGTCCATTGAACCTTTTTTTTTTGTAAATGTCTAAAATATCCTCACATGTATTCGTTTGAGTGATATTTTCATCCAATTTATTAATAACGGCTTCTTTATCAGATTTTAATTTTTTGGGACATAATTATCCCTCCTTACAACCATATTTAGAGGTAAATTTGAGGACAATGAAAATTTCCCCCAAAAAATTATGAAATAAATATTAATAGAGTTTCTATTATTAAATTTATTACATTATTACCTTATTTAATTTATTTTTTAAAGAAGTATATGTTATATATCAACAAATAAAAATTATTTAAACTAAATTATTTTCTTAAAGGTATAATTTATACCTTTTAGAAAATAATTTAGTTTGAATAATTTTTATTTGTTGATACCGTATAAACTATTATTTTGTTATATCTATAAAAACAACTAATTTTCTTATATATAAGTGATTTTATATTTTAAAAAAGAGCTTATTAAATACTAAATTACTTTTTATTTTTTCCATGTTTTTTCTGATTTTTTTTTATTTAAAAAAAAACAAAAAACCTGTTTAAGCCCGTGGATCTTGAGATCCGGGCCAAACGGGCGAGCTTGAACGGGTTATATGGGCCGGGCCGAGTTAAAACCCATTTCGTGACACGTACTAACGGGTTATTACCCGTTTCTCAAGCGGGTTTGGATCAAACGGATGGGCCACCCGTTTGGCCATCTCTACTCAGAAGCTTTGCTCCTGCAGTGTAGCGAATGATAGTAAATCCACTTAGTTAAGGAACAAGATTAATTCGACTTCCCTTTTGAAGAAGAAAAAAAGAAAAAAAAAAAAAAAAAAAAAGATTAATTCGACTTTTGCGAAATTCATCTAAAGTGGAATTTATTTTAACCATTGATAATAAAATGAGGTAGATGTGACCAAATCCTGTTAACTGTTGTAGCATTGTAAAAAATTGGCTGCTGCAACAGATCTGGATCCTTTCTCTACCCCCCTCTCCCACACTCACTACCAAGTACCAACTCTGTTCTCTGAGTTGTATAAAGCTCTCTTTTTCTCCCCTAGGAAAACCCATCTCTCTCTCTCTCTCTCTCTCTCTCTCTCTCTACACTTCCTACTCTCTCTCTCTCTCTCTCATATTAAACACACACAAAAATGGCTATCTCTACAATAGCTCTATCACCAAGAAAGCTAAGACATGATGTATACTCATACACATACCAAAATGACTCAAACATCCCTCTAGTCATTTCAGTTCTCGCTTCTCTAATTGAGAGAAACCTTGCTAGAAATGAGAGAATTGCAAGAAATTGTACGTGGTCATTGTCGAAAAGCGCGAAAACCCGCGTTTTCGACTGCCACGAGACGCCGGACATGACAATCCAATCGTACCTCGAGAGGATATTTAGGTACACACGTGCGGGTCCATCCGTCTTCGTTGTTGCCTATGTTTATATTGATCGGTTTTGTCAATTGCAACCGGAGTTTCGGATTAGTCCCCGGAATGTGCATAGGCTCCTTATTACAACTATCATGGTGGCTTCTAAGTATGTTGAAGACATGTAAGTAATCACTTTCTCACATTGACACTTTTGTCCTTTAAGGAAATTAAAATCATGGATTCAAGAAAATTTAAATTTTGATGTTCTTGAAATCAAGATTTGTAGAATTAGTTGAATTTTGATTGGCCATTTACAATAATAATTCATAAAATTAACTTTTATTGAGTGTAATTGATTGTAGAGATTATTCAGAACTGTTTTTTGCTAGCCGTTCAATTGAGATTTAACTATATACTCCCTCCGTCCCACCTCACTTGACACCCTTGAGGTGGGCACAAGAATTAAGAAAAAAGAATAAAATAAAAAAAATGTGTGATAGAAAATGAAGAGAGAGAATGAGTGGGGTAAATAGTAGTGTTGGTTGAATAAATTGAGTAGTGGAAAATGAAGAGAAAGAATGAGTGGTGGGGTAAAGTGAATATAAAATTATAAAAAGTAGGCTATTTTGGGAAGTGTCAAGTGAGCTGGGACGGCCCAAAATGAAAATAAGTATCAAGTGAGGTGGGACGGAGGGAGTATATATTTTTTTTTACTTTATGAGATGAATGGTCACGATAAACTGGATAATATAGTGAATTTCACAAGAATACCCAATTCATCTCGATCATTCAACTTATAAATAAAAAATGTGATCAAATTTCAGTCGCCGGACAACAGAGAAGTGTCATACTCCATATTCATTTTCATTGGGAGAAGCACTCCCAATTTTTTTTTTTTTATGTTGGTAGCCAATTTAAGTGGGTCCCACAAGTTATACTACTTACTAAGGTTTAACATTTGATGTCCTTGATTTTGTGCAGGAATTACAGAAATTCATACTTTGCAAGAGTTGGAGGATTAAGAACAAAGGAGATGAACAAATTGGAGGTTGAGTTTCTATTCATGATGAAGTTTAGAATGCATGTGAATATGAGTGTGTTTGAGGGGTATTGTTGTCATTTAGAAAGAGAAGTGGGGATTGGAGGAGGTTATCACATTGAAAAGACTTTAAGATGTGCTGAAGAAATCAAATCATCTCAACAAAGACAAGAAGAAAGAAGATATAATCAAATTGCAGCTCATATTACTTTGTAATAAATCAATGAGGATTCTTTTTTGGTCTTTTTGATAATGCACTTGTACAGTTTGGAAGTACTTATGTATAAATATTGTATTGGGGTTTCTTGAATTATACTTCTTCTCCGGTAAACTAAACTGTCACTTTTGTACAAAACGTTTGATTCGAAATAACTGTAGCTTTTGGGGTAAAAAATGATCAAATTCCTATTTTATTTCCTCACATTGAAACTTGTTTTGCTTTATTAATTGATTTGTTGTATGAAACAATGTAAGAAAGAGAAACAATAAATTATGACAATCTTGGTATTTCGTCATTAAGTTTGGATAATAATTGTCTTATTAAAACCTGTTAAAAGTCCAAAAGCCACAATTGAGCATAAACCATTCAATTTTATTTATTTTTGAAAAGCATATGGACTGACCTTTTTTACCGAACCTGAAATCCGTCAAATTTGACAGTCAATTGATATTATCGGTATATTTTTTTTTTCCAAAGTGAGTAGCTGATATTAACTTGTTTTAAAGTGAATCCCACATATATCAAATTCATCTCGATCATCCACTATCCACTGTCGATAAGAAAATCGTGGCCGATTATAAAGCATTCGTTTGAGAGGAAGACCAACGGTTGGGATCGAGATAATCCAAATCCACGATTACCACTATTTCAATACTGTAACTCAACTCACTATTGTACATAACAAAAACGGTGATTAAATTGATTATTTTGTTGATTATCATAAGATTTGAATCATAAATGCTTAGATTTTGTTGATCATAAATGGGAATGAAATAGAGACTAATTTGATAGATAATTCTTTTAAAAAAAAATTATACTGTAAGTCGGATGGGACGGAGAGAATCTATATTACAATAGGCAATGGAGGTAACCGTCAAGACAAAGAACGGCTAAGATTAAATCTCAAAAATTGATTCAACGGCCTAAAACTGATCCAAAAATTAAATCCTAACCGTCTGTGAAAACTTCTAACCATTCCACCACGTCTCTTCCTTTCCCACTCTCCATTCCCAACAGTTATCACTACAAGGAAAATTCAATTTAGCTACGGCAAATTCCGTAGCTAAAATGAAGATTCCGTAGCTAAATCGTGTTTAGCTACGGATTTGTTCCGTAGCTATTCCGTGGGTGCAGGTTTGTCGCTAAATTGGGCGTCGCTATTTTGTAGCTATTTTAGAGACGGATATATTCGTCTCTAATTTAGAGACAGATATGGCCGTCTCTAAATTAGAGACAGATATGTCCGTCTCTAAATTAGAGACAGATATGTCTGTGTCTAAATTAGCTACAGATATGACCGTCTACGGATTAGCGACAGATTTTTTCGTCTCTATTTAAATTCTCGTTTTATTTTCGAACCATTTTAGCGACGAATATTTCTGTAGCTAAATTGATATTTTTTAAAAAAAAAATTAAATATATATTTAAAAATATATATTAATATATTTTAAATATATAAATATATATATATATATATATATTAAAATATATAAATATATATTCTTAAATATATATTAAATCAGTCACTTACCTTTTTTTTTTTTTCAAATCAGTCCCTTAACTTTTATTATTTTCATATCAGTCACTTAACATTTATTATTATCAAATCAGTCCCCTAAATTTCTTTTATACTCAAATAGTCCTCACAACTTCCACCACCGATAACCACCGATCACCACCAATCACCACCAACAACCACCAACAACCACCGGCGACCAATCAACCAACGAATCTGAAAAAATACAAATTATCATACTAGGTTTCCAAAATATTGAATCTTTACAAAATCACCAAAAAATTCAAAATCAAAATCCAACCAAACCGAAATCTGAGTTTCCAAGGCAAAATCGAAATCAAAACACCAAAATCTGGGTATATAAATCACAAGCAAACCCAAATCAGATCCAGGTTTTGATTTAGATCAAGAGAGAGAGAGAGAGAGAGAGAGAGAGAGAGAGAGAGTTTACAACCATTGACGAATTGAACAGCCATAGCCCTCGCCGGAAATCCTTTGCTTCAAATGCTCTGTTCGGATTGATAATGTCGCCGGCCGGAAAATAGAGAGGGAGGCGTATTGTGAGTGACGGAGGGCGAAGGAAATGGAGAAAGAGAGAGAGTGACGGTGGGCGAAGATGGCCGTGGGCGTGGTGGCGCCTGGAGGACGGCGACGGAGGCGAAGAGACGGTGAGGGAGACGGCGGAGGGCGAGACGGAGAGAGAGAGGAAAGGGTGCGGCGTTGCGAGAGGAGTTTACGTTTTCTAAATGAAGAGAGAGAGTGAGAAATGAAGAGAGAAATAGAGAGAGGGAGGGAGTAAGTGGGTTTGGTTAAATTATTTTGGGCCTTTGGATTGAATGGATTGAAGGGTCGAGATCTTACTTGGCTCTCAATCCACCGTGAAATTTTTAAATCCAATCAAACAATCCCACATCTCATACTTATATTTATTTCACACTATATTATACACTAACTAAAATATTTATGCCTAATATTAAAAATAATAATATTTATTATTAATAATATTTATTAATAAATTATTAATTATATAATTGATTAATTAATTAATATTAATATAAAGTATATAAACAATAATAATATTAATACTAGTATTAATAATAACTAGTAATTTTTATTATTTTTTATTGAAAAGGAAAAAATATTTTAAATTTTTTTAATACTGAAATTTACAAAAAGTTATCTAAAATATTTACATGTTTTTATTTGATTTACCCAAAATTTTAGTTATAGTAGTTATAGTAGTATGCCTAATATCAAAAAATAATATTAATAATAACTAGTAATAATACATAATATCAAAAATAATAATGTTATTAAATAATAATGTTATTAATTAATAATAAGACTAATAATGATATTATTGTGAAAATGGTATACGGGTACCTTGTTTATTTTTTTTTAATTTTTTTCTACATTCTAATTGACATTAAAAGTGTTTTTCATCTTTATGGCTTTCCTCAAAATCCAAATGGAAATTGAGTTACAAATATGTGCCATTATTTAGGGGTTTTAGGG
Organism: Adenophora triphylla var. japonica; assembly: GCA_022495995.1. Lineage (NCBI taxonomy): Eukaryota > Viridiplantae > Streptophyta > Magnoliopsida > Asterales > Campanulaceae > Adenophora > Adenophora triphylla. The sequence goes on from JAFEMH010000227.1 coordinate 465,486, forward strand.
TTTTATGTGTCCCGATCTTGTGAAAATGGTATACGGCTACCTCGTTTATTTTTTTTAAATTTTTTTCTACATTCTAAATGACATTTAAAGTGTTTTTCATCTTTATGACTTTCCTCAAAATCCAAATGGAAATTGAGTTACAAATATGTGTCATTATGTAGGGTTTTAAGGAATGTGTCCCGATCTTGTGAAAATGGTATACGGCTACCTCGTTTATTTTTTTTTAATTTTTTTCTACATTCTAAATGACATTTAAAGTGTTTTTCATCTTTATGACTTTCCTCAAAATCCAAATGGAAATTGAGTTACAAATATGTGCCATTATTTAGGGGTTTTAGGGTTTTATGTGTCCCGATCTTGTGAAAATGGTATACGGCTACCTCGTTCATTTTTTTAATTTTTTTCTACATTCTAAATGACATTTAAAGTGTTTTTCATCTTTATGACTTTCCTCAAAATCCAAATGGAAATTGAGTTACAAATATGTGCCATTATTTAGGGTTTTAAGGAATGTGTCCCGTTCTTGTGAAAATGATATACGGCTACCTCGTTTTTTTTTTTTTTTTTTTTTTTTCTACATTCTAAATGACATTTAAAATGTTTTTCATCTTTATGACTTTTCTCAAAATCCAAATGGAAATTGAGTTACAAATATGTCCCATTATTTTGGGTTTTAAGGAATGTGTCCCGATCTTGTGAAAATGGTATACGGCTACCTCGTTTATTTTTTTTTATTTTCTTTCTACATTCTAAATGACATTTAAAGTGTTTTTCATCTCTATGACTTTCCTCAAAATTCAAATGGAAATTGAGTTACAAATATGTGCCATTATTTAGGGGTTTTAGGGTTTTATGTGTCCCGATCTTGTGAAAATGGTATACGGCTACCTCGTTTATTTTTTTTTAATTTTTTTCTACATTCTAAATGACATTTAAAGTGTTTTTCATCTTTATTACTTTCCTCAAAATCCAAATGGAAATTGAGTTACAAATATGTGCCATTATGTAGGGTTTTTAGGAATGTGTCCCGATCTTGTGAAAATGGTATACGGCTACCTCGTTTATTTTTTTAAATTTTTTTTTCTACATTCTAAATGACATTTAAAGTGTTTTTCATCTCTATGACTTTCCTCAAAATCCAAATGGAAATTGAGTTACAAATATGTGCCATTATTTAGGGTTTTTAGGGTTTTATGTGTCCCGATCTTGTGAAAATGGTATACGGCTACCTCGTTTATTTTTTTAAAATTTTTTTCTACATTCTAAATGACATTTAAAGTGTTTTTCATCTTTATGACTTTCCTCAAAATCCAAATGGAAATTGAGTTACAAATATGTGCCATTATGTAGGGTTTTAAGGAATGTGTCCCGATCTTGTGAAAATGGTATACGGCTACCTCGTTTATTTTTTTTTAATTTTTTTCTACATTCTAAATGACATTTAAAGTGTTTTTCATCTTTATGACTTTCCTCAAAATCCAAATGGAAATTGAGTTACAAATATATGTCATTATTTAGGGTTTTAAGGAATGTGTCCCGTTCTTGTGAAAATGATATACGGCTACCTCATTTTTTTTTTCTACATTCTAAATGACATTTAAAATGTTTTTCATCTTTATGACTTTCCTCAAAATCCAAATGGAAATTGAGTTACAAATATGTCCCATTATTTTGGGTTTTAAGGAATGTGTCCCGTTCTTGTGAAAATGATATACGGCTACCTCGTTTATTTTTTTTTTATTTTTTTCTACATTCTAAATGACATTTAAAGTGTTTTTCATCTTTATGACTTTCCTCAAAATCCAAATGGAAATTGAGTTACAAATATGTGCCATTATTTAGGGGTTTTAGGGTTTTATGTGTCCCGATCTTGTGAAAATGGTATACGGCTACCTCGTTTATTTTTTTTAAATTTTTTTCTACATTATAAATGACATTTAAAGTGTTTTTCATCTTTATTACTTTCCTCAAAATCCAAATGGAAATTGAGTTACAAATATGTGCCATTATGTAGGGTTTTTAGGAATGTGTCCCGATCTTGTGAAAATGGTATACGGCTACCTCGTTTATTTTTTTTTAATTTTTTTCTACATTCTAAATGACATTTAAAGTGTTTTTCATCTTTATGACTTTCCTCAAAATCCAAATGGAAATTGAGTTACAAATATGTGCCATTATGTAGGGTTTTAAGGAATGTGTCCCGATCTTGTGAAAATGGTATACGGCTACCCTATATTTATTTTTTATTTTTTAAAAAAAATTTTATTGACTAGAAAACAATATTTTTGCCTTTGTTAATCAGTGGTTTTTTTTAGAAAAAGTTATAGAAAAAAAGATAGAAAAAAACTAAACAAATGAAAGTATATAGAAGAAAAGTCAAAAGAGGGACGGACTACCCTATATTTATTTTTTATTTTTTAAAAAATTTTTATTGACTAGAAAACAATATTTTAGCCTTTGTTAATCAGTGGTTTTTTTTAGAAAAAGTTATAGAAAAAAAGATAGAAAAAAACTAAACAAATGAAAGTATATAGAAGAAAAGTCAAAAGAGGGACGGACTACCCTATATTTATTTTTTATCTTTTAAAAACTTTTTTATTGACTAGAAAACAATATTTTAGCCTTTGTTAATCAGATGTTTTTTTAGAAAAAGTTATAGAAAAAAAGATAGAAAAAAACTAAACAAATGAAAGTATATAGAAGAAAAGTCAAAAGAGGGACGGACTACCCTATATTTATTTTTTATTTATTTTAAAAAATTTTATTGACTAGAAAACAATATTTTAGCCTTTGTTAATCAGTGGTTTTTTTTAGAAAAAAAGATAGAAAAAAACTAAATAAATGAAAGTATATAGAAGAAAAGTCAAAAGAGGGACGGACTACCCTAAATTTATTTTTTATTTTTTTAAAATTTTTTTATTGACTAGAAAACAATATTTTAGCCTTTGTTAATCAGTGGTTTTTTTTAGAAAAAGTTATAGAAAAAAAGATAGAAAAAAACTAAACAAATGAAAGTATATAGAAGAAAAGTCAAATTTAGAGACGGATACTAAATCTGTCTCTAAATTTTAGAGACAGATGTTGAATCTGTCACTAAATTAGAGACGAATTCAGAATCCGTCTCTAAATTAGAGACGGGTTAAAATCTGTCTCTAAAGTTTAGAGACGGATTCTGAATTTGTCTCTAATTTAGAGACGGATTCTGAATCTGTCTCTAATTTAGAGACGGATTCTTAATCTGTCTCTAATTTAGAGACGGATTCTGAATCTGTCTCTATTTTAGAGACAGATACAAAACCCGTCTCTAAAATTTAGAGACGGAATCTGAATCCGTCTCTAAATTAGAGACGGAATCAGATTTCGTCACTAAATTAGAGACGGATTCGGATTCTGTCTCTGATTTAGAGACGGATTCAGATTCCGTCTCTGAATTAGAGACGGATTCATATTCCGTCTCTGAATTAGAGACGGAATCTGAATCCGTCTCTAATTTAGAGACGGAATCCGAATCCGTCTCTGATTTTTGGTTCTGTCTCTAATCTGTCGCCAAATTAGCTACGGATTCCGTCCGTCTCTAAATTTCCGTCTCTAAATCCGGTTTTCCTTGTAGTGATATAGCTTACAAAGAATTGTTCATATTTTACTATTGATATATACAATACTTGGTCATTATCATTCTCTTTAACCTTCATTTTTATTCTACTCTTCGGATCCAGGTTATGGCCATGATTGAAACGTTGTCACAACCATGTGATTTCATTTTTTTCAGTCCTTCACCTTTCCATATTGTTTCCGTGTCATTGACACGGGCATAAAGTACTAGTATTAAATGTTTAAAGAGAAAAGACAAAGTAAAACCTAATAATTAGGAGGCATTTTATATTATTAAGACCCACTTATCTTTTCTTGTTAAATTAATTTTTTTATTGGGAACTTTTCATTTTCTTTTATTCTATTCCTTCTTTGTGGTGATTAATAAATGGTGACTTGTTAGTAGGGTTGGTTAGGGGGAAATGTAGTTATTATAAACCATTCTTAATACAAATCAAAATAGGTGGATCCAGAAAGGGGACAACTTGATGTGTATTTTGATTTAATAAATCTAAAGTGTAAGGCTGCTAATCTTAACTTCATGCATATAATAATTCATCCAAAAACTCATGAGGAAGTCTTAATGACCCTAGAAACCGTAAACCCTCTGTCCCATTTTAAATCAGATTTTTTGTTATTTTTGTCTGTCACACTTCTCAAAATAGCAAATAATATTACTATTTCTTCCACTGATTATCTCTCATATTTTACTTTTTATAATCACAACACCTCATTCACTCATTTTCTCTTATTTATTATGATAGTATTTCTTAATTTTCGTGTCGAAGAGAAAATTATAAGTTGTATGGGACAGAGGGAATATTAAATGTTTAAAGAGAAAAGACAAAGTAAAACCTAATAATTAGGAGGCATTTTATATTATTAAGACCCACTTATCTTTTCTTGTTAAATTAATTTTTATATTGGGAACTTTTCATTTTCTTTTATTCCTTCTCTGTGGTGATTAACAAATGGTGACTTGTTAATAGGGTTGGTTAGGGGGAAATGTAGTTATTATAAACCATCTATAATACAATATAAAGCCAATTAATCAAATTCTCCCTCACTTCTTTAACCGTCCGTAACTTTTCATAACTGTCCTATTTTCTTTTTTAACCTTCCTTTTCCATTTTCTCCTTCCTATTTTTCTTTTTAAATATTATTTCTTTTTGCAGATGACTTAAGTTTTTGTTTTTTTTTTTTAAATGAATTCACTAAGATTTTGTAAGATTTTTTTTTTTTAAACAAAAAAACCGATTATAAATTAATGATCATTTTTTTTTAATTATTTAGTATATTCCTTAAAAAAGGTTTTGGGGTTTATATATACTCTTTCTTTAAAAAAAAATTGAATTGGATATTTATTTATTTATTTATGTGCATTTCAATTTGATATATTTATTTTTCTCTTTTATTTTATTTTATTAGAATCATTTATTTAAGGAGTGTATCTTAACATAATAATTACTATTGTATATATATATTTAAGTTTTTGAACGATTTTAGAATCTTTAAAAAAAATTGATTTTTTAGAAAAAATGTTTGTACCTAAATCAATTAAAAAAATCATTCGTGATGATTACTTAAGTTTTTTGTTTCGAATTTTGGGTAAAAATATGATAGGAGATGGGTTATGGATTATAATTATTATTAATTATTTATATGATTAATGGGTTGGATTGGGATTACGAAAAAGAATAATGGTAAAATGGGAATTAAGAAAATATTTTTTACTAACCATCAATAGATACCGGTATATCGACTTCCTCATATTCTCTACGATAGTTACATAAACAAACCACCCTCCATCAAATCAAATGTTGATTATGAAACAAAGTAATCATCAGGATATTTGGTATATTTTTTTTAATTTTTGTTTTTTTGAGATCGAAGGAAGGTGATTTCATCATTTTTTTTTAATTTGTGTATTGTCTTCATGCCAGTGTTAAGTAACACGGGTAAAAGAATACTAGTTCTTAATACAAATCAAAATAGGTGGATCCAGAAAGGGGACAACTTGATGTGTATTTTGATTTAATAAATCTAAAGTGTAAGGCTGCTAATCTTAACTTCATGCATATAATAATTCATCCAAGAACTTATGAGGATGTCTTAATGACCCTAGAAACCGTAAACCCTCTTTCCCCCTTTAAATCAGATTTTTTGTCATTTTTATCTGTCACACTTCAAATTGGACTTTTTAAAATAGCAAAGAATATTACTATTTCTTTCACTGATTATCTCTCATATTTTTTTTACTTTTATATTCACAACAACAATCAACTTAGTATTCATTTTACTTATTTTCTATCATATTTTACTTTTTTTTACTCACAACATTCCTCGCATACTTTGATTTTCCTTAATCAACGTGCTAATAAAATTGATTCGATTTGAGGTGTAACGAAAAGAGTATATTTTTATAATAAAAAATAATCTAGACTAATTGGTATTACTGTTAATAAAGATGTGATGATTTTTAATTTTTTAAATACAAGCAAAAAGACTCCATGATTTTTAATTTTTTTTTTCATAAACACTAATAATTTTAAAAGATTATTTCATTTACTTTTTGTTGAGCAACTTGTCTATTCATTCAAGTGATGAAGCTCCTTAATAATGATTAGCATAAGCTTTTAAAATTCTTGACATTAATTAATAGATAGATGGGTGGTTGGTTTGTACTTGTAGAGCCTACTAAATAAATGACTTCACTTCCATAACACTTCCTTTTCAAAAATCTACATCAACATAATCTTCTATCAATAAGTTGCCTTTATATCAAATCTTTTTCAAATTAATGGCTCTTCAAAGCAAATAGGGTCAATCAATTTTTTTTTTCAATTAAGAAAATATTTACCTTTTAGATTTCACCTTAATATTTTAGTGCAATTTCATAATTAATTAAGGAGAACAATAGTATCTATATTACAATAGAGGATGGAGGTAACTGCCGAGACAAAGAACGGCTCAGATTCGTTCTAACAAAATTGATCTGACGGTCTAAATTAAACCTAAACTACCCGCTATCTCTTTCCTTTTACCATTCACAGCAGTTTTGCAACCTTCGCTCTGCTCCAGGCCACACTACACGCACAATTAGATACAAATACACAGACTGTTACGATGAAGTTTATACTCAAGTACGGTAAAAGGGACAAGGATATTCATAATTTAAGATAGGAAATTGAGGTACTTTCGCAGTAATGCATTTATGAATGATTTGAATTTCGGTCTATGTTCAGTATGGAACATGATTGTGTCCTGAAACTGTACTTTGGTTGATGTGGTCAAATGTCCCGTTTGCCACTAAGTTTCTTCATCCCTTTGAAGAAGACCTATAACTGATCAACTATGGATAGATGATAATTTGTTTGAGAGATTTTTTGATTGAGGGAGCTTGCTGATCGGCAATTATGCTAGAATCACACTTCTTCATAACTCTATCACAGAAGTAACTGATTTGTTTCATACTTCCTCACAGTTTTGTTTATCAATGAGTGATTTTTGTATCTTTCTAATCTTTGTTATATGTGGGTGACATTAAAAAAATTGCAGATTCTTAGAAAGTTGAAGCATGAAAATATAATCCAAATGCTAGACTCTTTTGAAGTTTAATTTTTCTACGATATTAATGTTAGCATTGTGTAGAAGTATGAGATGTGTTTGTAGTCGTGAAAGATTAATGTGTGATGCTTATATTGCATGGATATTTAGGTTTCTTTTCCTGCAAGATGCATCATCGTGATCATTCCCGGTAATTGAAACTGCCCTTGTCGCACCCCCTGATGTTGATAAGGTTATGAAGAAGGCCAATTTTGATGTTTGTGAGTTTTCCCTTTTTAATTTTTGTAAATCATTAGAACTCGTTTTTTTTCTCTCTTTAAGATAAGCTATGTTTTATTGAAAGCAAGTACGTTGTAAAGTTTTTTTTTTTCATATCAACCTAGGTTGTTCAACAAGATATGGAGCATAAATGTGCCTATGAAGGTATTTTAGAGCTGACTCATTATTTACTAAATTCAATGTTAGGACATTAAAATTGTTGTCCAACAACAACTTGATTTCTGATTCTTACGGTTCATTTTTACAACCAAGTTGCCTAAAGAAATCCTTGGGGCGGGTTGTTTTTTATTCATAGATGTTGAACTCTATGCAGTTACTTACGGTCAATTTATTGAATTGGCAGGTTAGATTTCATAAATTGATGCAGTTTAAATAATCATGAATCTCTCTCTCTTGGTTAAACCCCTCATATCCATCCTAAATAAGTGGAGTGCTAATAGAAGCGATACAATTGAATTCGCGGTTGATCACTTGCATATTAGCCATTTTAGTGTTCACATTTTCGAATTGTGAATTCACTTGGACCGCATCAATCTAATAATACACGAGTTTGGTAATATTGTTGCTTATCTACTACATGCATCTCCATTTAAACAATATTGATTTGCAATTCCTTATTTATCTGAGGTTTTCTGAATACTAAGTTGGTTTCTGGCTGCTTGGATTCTATTTTGATTTCAGGTTATTGGGACATCAATAATGAGCAGAAGAACAATTTAACTTGGAACAATATGGGTTCTCTATGGGCGTCAACGAAGAGTGCTTTTACCGACATAAATATGTGCTTCTTTTTAGCTTCTTACTGTCCCGTGTACCTTTTTTCTTTTATTTATGCTCAAGGAATTGATTATGAAACCTACCATGAATTGACTGTAAATCCTTATATTATTGTTGCAGTTAAAGCTTTGACTATTCACTTTTCGTGTATATATTTGTATAAATGACATTATAGAAGGGTTTAATAGGTTTTAAGAGCCTAAGATGGATTAATATTCTTACGATTCTTCTAATTTTATTTTATTTGTTATGCATGAATGATATTTATATTAAAATGATCCCCCAATCTTCCCTTCCCAAAACGTCTCCTACTCCTCACCCTACTTGGCAAAAGTCAAACTTATTCTAGGGTTTGATAACTTGAAGGGACAGCTGATGTGGGAAGGAAGCAGTCTTTCATTATCCATTTCGTTACTTATGAAAGATTCGCTCTACCCAAATTGCAAGATGAACACAGTTTTTTTGAGGCTTTGATGGCTCATGTATATACTTAGAATTTACCCGTTCTTATTTCACGTAGTTGGATCGAAAGAGAAGTTTTAGTAGCTGCCAATGTTGTCACACAAGAACCCAGAAACTGATTTTAATTTTTTATGTTTATTCTCTTAATAATATTTCATTATGTTTCTTTTAAATAATTGAGGTATATAACGCTTTGCCTTTATTTATCAGTTTTAAAGTTTTTTTATACGATAGTTTGTCAATTTCATTACTCAACTAAATACAGGGAGATAAACTACCATTAGTAACTATTTTATTTCTTTTCATTTTCTGATTGTCAAGTCCTCTCAATTTTCAGTTATAGCAAAATCATTCGGAATAAATACAATACAAATTATTGTGAATATGATTTTATGATATAGTGTTTCATTGTTTGCTTTTCTATTTTGATGAATTACGAGATATTGGAGAATTTTAATGATGCTCATCTTTATATTTTCTTCGCTTGACCATCATTCATGACGCCCCGTGCCATTGGCTAAGGCTTGAGTACTAGTATACATACAAATATGCCAGAATTCTTTAAATAAGTATGATACATAGAGAGATGAAAGATAAAGAGTTTTATCTCAAGCTGTATCAGTCATATCTTCTCATAAAATAATTGAAAAACTCAATTAATAAAAGGGCATGTACGTGGTTAGACCCCTTCAAATACTTTATGAGTCCATCACATCATCACTTTTTATCTTTTCATTTCTATAAACCTTTAACAACTTTTTTCTCCCACACCCGTAAACATTTTCAAAAGCTTTTTAGAAACACTTTTAAAAAAATTGACATTTAATTTTGAGGAAATAAAATAGAAAATGAAAATTTATTTTGATATAAATGGTATACTAGTTTTTATTAAAGCAAAATGTTTAATTTGAAAAAAATAAATAAGGAACAAACCTGTGTCAGGATAAACCGCTTCATAGGCATGGAGGGGTCCATCCCATTCCCTTTCTCTCTCATCTGGTTGTCCCTCCACCTAAGAATAAACCTTTCATTTCTCCCTATAATGTTGCCCTTATTATGAAAAGCTATTTAGTTCAAAAAACACGTCGTGCTATAAATTAACATCAATCTGTGGTTAAGAATTTTAACAAGATTGTACAAATCTGATTATTAAATCATAAGATGCCATGAACAATTTGTGATATAATCATGTCAATGTTCCCTAATTACTCCTCTCTAATCATATGTTTCTTGTTAGCATGACATTGTTATCTAGAGATAATAGAGACTATGGTATTATATTTGAAGAAATTAGGGTTGTTAATTAGTATTAATTTTGTTTTATCGATCGTGTTAGCCTAACTTTTCCATAAAGTATTGTGATGGAGATTTTTTTTTTTTTTTTTTTTTAATAATTGGAATGGGATGCTCATTAAATGCATACCAAATAATCTGGATTCAGAGTGCTAGAATAGATGGATTAGTATTTTATTATATTCCACCAGTGTTAAAATAAGTGTAAAATTTGACGTTTTTTTTTTTTTTTTTATAAAAAAAAACTTGTTTATTTGTTTGTGAGTTGTTATTATAATTATAAAATTGCATTTATTATATTTTATTTTAGAAACACGATGTAAAAGGGGTAAGTCAAATATAATGACTGATCGGACTAGTAGATTAGTTTAACCAGACGAGCTATTCAATTCAGTAAGGTACAATCGTAGTTATAGATTCCGTCCCATATCGACCTATATCAATCGACACGCACCATGATGGTCGGAAATCGGTGCGGAATGGGTCACGTATCTTCCATTTTTCGTATCGCGATATACCGGTCCGTACCGGCCAAATCAGTTGAAACGAGTGTTTCGACCGGAACGAAAAAAAAATTCAAACAATTTTTTTCAAGTTTGACTACTAATTTTATGTTTAACGTTAAAGTTTAATGTTAATGTTTAATATAATCAAACCAAATATATGTTAGTTATATTAAGGTTTAATGATAAAACATTTTTTATGAACATATGTTAGATATATAATAATAAAAAAATAAGTGAAAATGCGATAAATTTAAGAGGATAAAGATGGTTTGTCAAGATGAATACGTCCAAAACATTATGTTGCTACCGATATTAATTTAAATAAACTAAAACATGACAGCTAATATTTAATTAGTGACTTTTAATTAATATTCATCATGTCCATGCCCCATCCATTGACATACACACCTAACTTATACATTTGTTTAAATTTTTTGCCCATACACAAAACTACATTCTTCTTATGGACAATGCACTCTCCTTATATTATAAGATGCATGACTTGAATTTTTTTTGGTTTGGTTCAACTATAATTTGGTGTCTTTAACACTTGCATACATGTCCCAGAGTAGTTACGGGGTAAAGTCAAGCCTCACTTTTGGTAAAGCTTAAAGTCTAGGGTTTGAACCCTTTTTCCGTCTCTTGACTTGGAATACCGTAAAAAAAAAAAAAAAAAAAAAAAAAAAAAAAAAACTTGCATACATGAATGATAAAGTCAAGCCTCACTTTTGGTAAAGTCTAAAGTGTAGGGTTTGAACCCTTTTTCCGTCTCTTGATTTGGATTACCCTAAAAAAAAAACACTTGCATACATAAATGAATGGATCATGTGTTGTATGTGTATCCCACAAGTTTATTTTTGTTTTAATTCAATAATGCAACAATAACAATAAAACCTTAACCTAAAAATGATTTAGAGTTAACTAACATAAATTATTGTTAATTTAAAAAATTTAAAACTTAAAAGAATTGGAAAATGAAAAATGATGATGTAAAAAATAAAATAAAATAAAAAAAGAACATCACTTCGGAACGGAGGGAATATCATTCTATGTAGGGGAAATAATAAATTATTGTCCTAAGTTTAGGGGGAGAGATGTGAGTGTCAATAGGGATCTGATAGGGATCTGATGTTTCAATTTTGTCAATTTAAAATTCAAAGTTATCAACAAACATTAGACAATTAAGAGATTTTTTATGAAATTGCTAACAAAATCTAATTAAATTGTGAGTACCAATGTTATAATAAAATGTATTTTGCACATTCAATGAACACACCTCAAATTTATGTTTATGTTTTTTTCTCTACTTTGACACACTTAACAAACATGAAAATTATTGTTGACAATGCAAGGCATATATTATTTAAGTGAGTTTTGTTAGTAATTTTATTAAAAAATAAATCCTAACTGACTAACGTTGTTGATAAATTTGAACCCTAAATTGACTAAGCTGTATCCTCATTAGACCCCGATTGACACATTTCCTCTAAATCTTGTACTCTGATTTGCCATTTGTTGTTTTATGTATTACATCATGTATCCCAAGTATACATCAATTTAAAATTTTGAATATCATCAACTTTACACTAATACCAAAACTTCAATATTTTTGTAAATGATATAAGAAGTTACTCCCTCGGTCCCATTACAAAGATCCTAGGATAGTATTCCACATTTTTTAAATAAATTTTTTAAAAAATAAATAAATAATTGCAAGCGGGTAGAAAATTAGAAGATAGGGAATGTAGTTAAAACATAATAAACATTTAATCTTTCTCCCTATTTTTGATTGGTTTTTTTGTAAATATGTTAATATTGGGCATAATGAATTATTTTTTTGTAAATATATTTACATTATAAGGGTATAAATGTCCGAAACATTGTTCAAAATTTATCATTTATGGAATGAGATTGTTAGCCTGAAATGAATCAAAAGGAAAAGTAGGAATTTTTTTAAAGTGGGACGGGGGAGTACTTTGTATTGTTGGACAACTTCTAGTTAGAGGGCCTATGAAGTTTTTTGGGCTTTTAAAGTGGGCCCCAAGACTTTTAGCATGGTAATTTACATGTCTTCCAAGAGGGCCTATTAAGAGAGTTACTATTCAAACTCCAAAAACCTATGAGTATACCCCAAACTTTTTTTTTTTTTTTGTTGTTTTTAAGGAAATTACTTTTTTGCCCTTAAATAATTTGCAGGAACAAAAAATGGCTTCCTTCCTTCTTCTCCGTCTACGTTCGCCGGAGACGATGGTTGGCAATGACGGGCAGAGCGGAGGTCAAAACTAACTCGTTTTTAAAAATAAAAATATACCGTGATCGGTTTTCGCGTAGATCATGGACCCAGAACTAATTTAAAGTTTTGAGTAATTTTGAATAGGAGAAATTTTACATTTAGAAAAAAAAAATTACCAGTCGGCCCATGACACCGACTTTGGGCTTAAAGTCGGCCATTGCCGGCCGACTTTGGGCAAAGTCGGCCACTAGGCCGACTTTAGGTAATTTTTCCACCACACCAGGACAATTTTTAATAAAAAGTCATCCACCCGGCCGACTCCTTGTGTTTTCATAAAATTAACCTATTTTTTTTTTTTGAAATTATACTCCAAAAATTCAAAAATTATTTTCATGAACTAATTTAAAAAATAATAATTTTATGAAAAAACAATTTTTGAAATTATTTTCACCAAAAAAATTATTTTTCATAAAATTAGTTCATGAAAAATAGGTGAATTTTATGAAAAAATTATTTTTTATAAAATTAGTTCATAAAATTATTTTTCATAAAATTAGTTCATGAAAATAATTTTTGAATTTTTGGAGTATAATTTCAAAAAAAAAAAAAGGTGAATTTTATGAAAAAACAAGGAGTCGGCCAGTGGTGGATGACTTTTTATTAAAAAGTCGTCCGGGTGTGGTGAAAAAAATTACCTAAAGTCGGCCGGTAGGGGCCGACTTTCAAAGTCGGCTACTTTAGAGTCGGCGAGGTTGTGGCCGACTGTAATTTTTTTTCTAAATGTAAAATTTCTCCTATTCAAAATTACTCAAAACTTTAAATTAGTTCTGGGTCCATGATCTACGCGAAAAACCGATCACGGGTATATTTTTATTTTTAAAAAAGGAGTTAGTTTTGACCTCCGTCGATTCCGCCGTCGAACCATCGTCTCCGGCGAACGTAGACGGAGAAGAAGGAAGGAAGCCTTTTTTTGTTCCTGCAAATTATTTAAGGGCAAAAAAGTAATTTCCTTAAAAACAACAAAAAAAAAAAAAAAGTTTGGGGTATACTCATAGGTTTTTGGGGTTTGAATAGTAACTCTCGCCTATTAAAGCTTAGGCCTATTTTTTGCATGGACAGAATTCTGGTATAAAGACTGGGCTTTGAGCGAATCTTTCAGCCCAAATAAGGCCAGGATTTCACTCAATCATTTTGGTGGAGTAAATCTATAATACTCACTCCGTCCCAATAAAAGCTTCACTAATTACCCAAAAGGGCATCCCATTAGAAATTTCACCTTTCCTTTTTTGGCAAAGAATTTTTACTATTTTCTCCACTCATTCTCTCTCCTACATTATTTTAATACTCACAACACCATTGTAATTTACTATTCTCTCCACTAATTCTCTCTCCTATTTTCAAATTACACTCACAATATTTTTTTTCCCTCCCATTTCCATAATTTGCGTGCCCACCCAAAAGGGTTTTTTTCCCTCCCATTTCCATAATTTGCGTGCCCACCCAAAAGGGTGAAACACTTATTGGAACGGAGGGAGTATAGTATTTTAAAAACGGTAAAAAGACTTCTAAGGGTGTCATATCGCGGTTACATGAATATTTTGAATTTTCATGCTTATAATAAGTGGGATGATCTTTCAAATTCTTACACCGTTTCAATATCTACATATTAGTTGATATATTTTTTCGATAAGTATAATTATACAAAGAGATAAATATAATAAAATAATACTACATATCCAAGTGTACAGGATAAGAGTACGCGTAGTGTGCGGTCACTAAAATTCTTTTTTCTGAGTAAAACATGAGTTTTTGCAGAATGTGTTTTAAAAGCATGTACACAGATATATTATGATGCATTTTTTTTTATTTTTGAATAAGCAAGACAAAAAAGTAAAACACACACATACACACACAATATTCAAAGAAAGGGTAAAACGAGAGTTTGACCCTCATCATGTTTTAAAAATCTTTTTAAAAGTTTTTTAAAACAAGCATTCTTCCCAGCGGAGTCGCCAACTGAAATTACCTGATCCGGAAAATATTGTTTCATGGATTGGACGGATGAATTTCTTTTGAAAAAGACAGAGTCGCCACGCCGTTTTAGTTATGCCAAAAACATTGAAAAAAGACTTTAATGAGATTTTGAGTTCGGAGATCAGATTACGCTTCGGGAAGAGAATTTTGAGCTCACCCGATGCGCCTCATATACATGTGTCTTTCTAAACCTTTCTTTGAAAATTTTGTGTGTGTGTTTGTATGTTTTAGGAAATAAAATGCATTTAAAAATAAATAAATGTCTACATTGTAAATGATGTATTTGGTTATATAATTGACTAAATTTTTGTTGTTAATCATATTTCATGAATTATTAGTTTCACAATAACATATGATTAATTTTGTTATTTTATCAATATTTTTTTTCATTTTTTCATTTTTCCATTTCAGTGCATTTCTATATTTTTAAATTGCCTATTACTCTCCTTAATTAATATGTGTAATAGAATATAAGATAATTAATATCTAATGTCGTCAAGAGTTATTCAAAAATTTCAAAAACCATTAAAAAATAAAAATCATATTTTTATTCGTATATACATAGAGTGAACGTAATTGACAATTGAATACTCACTTTGTATAATATTTTACATTCTTTATCTTCGACAACCTACATAACTACTGATAGAAGGAATTATGAAAATTTTCTAATATTTTGATAGCAGTAAGTTATATATTAACCTTTTCAAATTCATTTTTATCCCAAACACAATAAAAGCTACCCGTGCAAATCACGAATTTTCACCTTGTAAGTACTTAGGCTCCGTTTGTTTAGCGTAATACATTTTTCGGAAAATGATTTCCGACAAAATGTTTTCCGGAAAATGAAAATGTTTTCCGGAAAATATGATAAAAATGAAGTTTTTCCCATTTTCTGGTGCGAAACAAACACCGGAAAATGAGAAAAATGTTTTCCGGAAAATATTTTCCCCCAAACAAACGGAGCCTTAAGTAGGGATGGAAAAAAACAAACAAACCTGTCCCTAATGGAAAGGGGTTGTAAAGAGTTTTTTTAAACCTGCCCAATTTGGGACGAGGCTGGGATTAACTCAAACTCACCCCTTTGGCCAGAACTCATCTAATATGTAGTTTCTTTTTAAAAATATTAATAAGTATTATAGGTTTCTTTATGTTTTCAAGGAAAGTAATTTGAAAAAAAAAAAAACTTGCATAATGAAATAGAAATAGTAATCTTTTTGTTCAAGGTTCTAAAATCGCTAGACATATTTTAGGCGGCGGAGTCAGGCTTAGGGCCTAGGCGGCGCTAAGAATTCTGACATAAGAGCATATGAAAATTATAAATGTATTCCATAATTTACAAAATAAATCAAGGTCAAGTCAAATTCAACCTTTTGTCATTTGTTTTCATTTGCAATCCTTATAAAACGACGTCATTTAAAAGCAACAAAAAATAATAATTTACTTATACCGCCTACACCCGCCTATTCCCGCCTAAATTCGCCTAGGCCCGCCTAAATCTGCCCAGACCGCCTGGTCCGTCTAGACCGCCCGAAACACCTAGAACCGCCTATACCGCCTAACGCATATTTTGACCGCCTAGTGAAAAGTCGCGACGCCTGAAACCCGCCTACGCGGACGCCTAAGGCGCTTTTTAGAACACTGTTTTTGTTAATGTTATCCCACATTGCTAAAGAAATGAAGTTATCTCACTTTGGTTGACATATAAATGCTCAAAGTAAAAGGAAAGTGAGGTTATCCCACATTGAAAAGGAATTGAACTTGGTCCTAGTATAAAGACTGGAACACTAGAGTAGTGTTCAAGATTATATAGCATAGAGGCTCTCTCTCGCGCGAAGGGGGGGGGGTGCAAATCAAGTTTCAATTTGGCTTGCGAGGTGCGCACTCGTGCATGTGCGCGTCCTGCGGACACGCATGTAGCACCGAAATCGCCTACGCAGACAAGCCCACCTTTTGCTAATATTTTTGATTTTGTAATGCTTGGTCGAGCACCGGTGGTGACTCGCCCGAGCAAGGCCAAGGCAGAAGTTTCTGGACAAGCATGCTCGGTCGAGCAGTTCCTGAGCATTGATGACTGTTTGATTTCCAACGTGTAACAGTCGAGTAAATAAGTATCAAATCTGAAACATAAAATTAAATGGGTTTAATTTTTCGAAATAATGGGAGTTTATTGCCGGAATAAATCCTAAATCTTCAGTTTATTATTTGATTCCTAAGACTATATATAATGGAGTTGTTGACAACAGTTGGAACAAGAAGAGAACCAAGAGATACAACACAACAGAGAAAACACCTAGCAACTTCAATCCTCCTCCATTCCATTTGTTGCATATTGTTCTTCGTTTCTTTGACCTCCTAGCATTAGTAGTAACAAGAGGTGATACTGTCCAAGCTCGGTTCAGCTCGCTGGGATACTTAGGTGCAAAGTGCTCCCGGTCCGCACGTTCTATCCTGGGAGACAAGCGTCCCAACAAAACTCAAGCACACTCAGTGAGGGGACGAATATGTCTTAAGGAGACAGTGAATTTCATTGGGCTCGTGCAACCACAACGACTATCCATTTTGTATTTTTCAGTTTATTAATTTCTGTATTTTACAATTTTCTGTAATTTCCCTCTGCAATAGTTTGTAACAATCTTAAGATATATTCCCTAACAGAGGGAGTTGATTACAGATCCTTTTTAACTGTTTATACTAACTCGTTGTTGTATTTCAGATGGTGAATGATACTAACACTATGGAGATCCAAATTGGATCCCAAACAGGACCCCAAACTGAAAATGGAAGTGGGTCAACTATTGTGACTAATCCTCCAACAATCCATATCCCGACCCCTCATGCTGAAAATTCCAAGAAGCTTGTTGGCCAAGATTTTAAGCGTTGGCAACAAAAGATGCATTTCTATCTCACTACCTTGAATTTGGCTAAATATCTGAAAGAGGATATGTCAAATGTGAGTGAGAATGAAACGGATGTTACAACCTTGGCTGCGGTTGAAACATGGGGAGTACTTGTGCAGAAATTATGTCCTCAATTCACTTTTAGATTCTCTTTACAATGTGTTCATTGAAAAGAAATATGCTAAGGAATTATGGGGTTCTTTGGAACACAAATATAAAATTGAGGATGCGGGAACAAAAAAGTTCATTGTTGTCGGTTTCCTTGATTTTAAGATGGTGGATAGCAAAAGTGTAAAATATCAAGTTGATGAGTTTCAAACCATTTTGCATGAGATTCATGTTGAGGGTATGGTCATAAGTGAAAGCTTCCAAGTGGCTGCAATCATTGAAAAATTGCCTCCATCTTGGAATGATTTCAAGAACTACCTTAAGTATAAGTGAAAGGAAATGAATGTTGAAGGGATAATTCTTCGATTGAGTATTGAAGAGAACAATAGAGCCGCTGAGAAAAAGTTTGTTTCTAGTGTGGCCAAGGCTAATGTGGTGGAGCATGGTCAAATCTCCAAAGGCAAAGGCTTTGGTAAGGGAAAAGGGAAGGTTGTGTCAACTTTCAAACGTTCCAACTTGGGACCAAAAGGTGGTGTTTCCAAGAAGAAGTTCTTAGAAACTTGTTACAATTGTGGTGGTGAAGGCCACAAGACTCATGCTTGCAAGTTGTCCAAGAAGGCTCGTGAGGCAAACATGGTGGAAGACATTGCTAGGGACGTGTCCGAGATGGACCTCGCAGCTGTGATTTCCGAAGTGAATTTGGTGGGTTCAAACCCAAATCAATGGTGGATTGACACCGGTGATACTAGACATGTGTGCTCAAACAAAGACATGTTTAGTACTCTTGTTGCTAAGGATGGCGAGAAGCTATTCACGGGAAATTCAGCCACTTCTGAAATTAAGGGTGAAGGGAAAGTGGTTTTGAAGATGACATCTGGGAAGGAGTTGACTCTCAACAACGTGCTTTATGTGCCCGATATCCGGAAGAACTTGGTGTCCGAACCGCTTTTGATAAAGCATGGCTTTCATATTGTGTTTGAGTCCAATGTAGTCACTTTGTCTAGAGTAGAATGTTTGTAGGAAAAGGCTATGTCAATGATGGCTTGTTCAAGCTAAGTGTAATGGTGGTTAAGCCAAAAGATGATGAAATAAATATCTCTTCCATTTACTTGCTTGAGTCATCTAATTTGTGGCATGCTAAACTTGATCATGTTAATTTTGATTCTATACATCATTTGACAAAATCAATTTCTTTTTCAAAGTTTAAAGTTGATTGCAAACAAAAATGTGAAATTTGTGTAGAAGCAAAATTAACAAGAAAATCATTCCATTCAGTTGAAAGAAATAGTGATTCCTAAGGCTATATATAATGGAGTTGTTGACAATAGTTGGAACAAGAAGAGAACCAAGAGATACAACACAACAGAGAAAACACCTAGCAACTTCAAACCTCCTCCATTCCATTTGTTGCATTTTATTCTTCGTTTCTTTGGCCTCCTAGCATCCGTAATAACAAGAGGTGATATTGTCCAAGCTCGGTTCAGCTCACCGGGATACTTAGGTGCAAAGTGCCCTCGGTCCGCACGTTCTATCATGGGAGACAAGCGTCCCAACAAAACTCAAGCACACTCGGTGAGGGGACGAATATGTCTTAAGGAGGCAGTGAATTTCATTGGGCTCGTGCAACCACCACGACTATCCTTTTTGTATTTTCAGTTTATTAATTTCTGTAATTTTCCTCTGCAATAGTTTGTAACAAAGGGCAGGATAAGTTCAAGTGTTTTTTTTTTTTTTTAGAAGATTTAGAAAATGCCAAATCCATCCCAAACTCATCAAATTGCTATCCTAAATAATAAGTATATAACGATGACGATGCAACTTTTCCCATCCTTTAATTTTATAAGTTTTTGCAAAGATGTATACACATGTACTTATTCGAGATAGAGAGCAAATTAAGTCTACATTTTTAATCATAAAAAGGAATTAGGTATAGAACTTAGTAATTGGAAAATATTGAATTTCAAAGTAACAAGAAATTATGAAAAACTTATAGTCGCAAATATTTACTTTTAGAAACCCATTTCACATGCTGAAAATTTGTTTACATTGATGATATGCCTCTAATCATTCTTTATACGCTTTCCGTCGCACCGCAAATCACACACTTTTCACAGAGTATTCCGCTATAAACTTTTTAAAATGAAAATATTTTATTAAATTTATAATAATGAGAACCACGCATTATATTCACAATAACAATTCAATTATTATTCTATATCTCGCTTTTTCTCTCCTACTTTACTTTTCATACTTTCAACACTTATTTCACTAACATTTTTTCTTAATTTTCGTATAATAGTAAGAGGCCGTTTGGTAGGACGATTAAAGCATCGGATAGGATAAATAATACGAAAGATAGTGTTTGGTAAGTTTTTAAGCTTTTGGATAAATTAGAAGGGTGGGAAGGATAAGGGACTTATCCCCTGCTTATTTATCCCTACTAAGAGGGTGGTATTATTAACACGGCTTAAAAAAAGAAGCGTTCAATTTTATCACATCTCAAATATACCCCTTATAAATAACAAAAGCCTCGTCAAAAATTGTCAATCGTCAAGATCGTCCTCCTCGATTTCTTTCTGCCGGCAATTTTCTCGCGGTAAACAACGTCCGCCCCAAATCTCTCTCCGTCTCTCTCTGTTTTTCGGTGCTGTGCGTGATTGACCAATCTCCGCGTCCGTTGGTACGTTTTCTCAATTTCTTTCCCGCCTTTCTTAATCTCGATTTATGTTGCTAGATTTTTTTGTTGCTACATACTGTGGTTTATGTTGCTAGATTTTTGAATAAAGTTTTTTTGAACCCTATTTATTGTTGGTGGTTTATGATGATTTTAGTCTTATATTTGTGTTCAATCTGATTCATAGCCCCTGTCCAACTCTTATATCAGTCTCTGGTACTTGCTGATGTTTTTGTTTTGCTGGTATTTTTTAGTTTTGCTTCTATGTCTTGTTGAATCAGTCCTCTGATGCCGATACAATGTTAATTAACATCTTCACTATTGATTAACTGACTGCGTTTGTATGAAGCTGGATTGCACCCTCTTTTCCATCTTATTACTTGTGATGAGTTATTAATCTCTTTTCCATACAAACGCAGCTTCATACAAAGGTGATGCTGTTTTTTTTTCTTACACAAAGGTGATGCTGTTGCTGCAATCCGATACCTGCTTCGTGTGTGCTTGTGCGCATACAATCCGATACCTGCTTCGTGTGTTGTATGCCTATTTTGTATGCCACAATTAGCTTCAATGAAGAGGGTCTCTCTGTAATCTGATAGTACAAGATTCTGCTATGAAATTATTTACTTGCTATCAAAAAAAAAAAAAAACACTGATTTCTAATAACCTTCTGACATGTGATAATAAAAAAAAGACTGCTTTAGAATCAGTTATCCAAATGTGTATAAGAAGGGTATTTTCGTAAATAGAATATGTTATTCCAATATATCATTTAACTAACAAATAATATATTAGGATAAGAACGGGATTAAAACAATCTAATCCTTGTGCTACCAAACATCATAAATATGATTATTAACCCGGATGGATAATAATCAGTAGATTATTAATACGTGGATAAATAATCGGCCTTATCCCTAACTTACTACCAAACGAGCACTAAATGTTTAAGTTGTACACTACTAGAATATGTCAGATTACTCACGAAAAATTACCCACAAAATATTCCGTCAATATTACCCAAGGAAATGAACTTATTACCCACGAATTGAAAAATGTCAAATTTAAAAAAAAATCAATTTTTTTCCCATGAAAATTCCGTGGGTAAACAATTACATTACCCACATAAACTATTCCATGGGTATTTCCGACGGAATTTTCGTGGGTAAAGAAATTAATTACCCATGAAAATTTTCGTGGGCAAACTGAAATTTTCGTGGGTAGGATTTTATATAAATAACACGAGCGCCCAGGTATAATTAATTTTTGTATCTCCATCCGTACGTTTTACGATCTCTCTCTCTACTCGGCGGCAACGGAGATTGACGAGCTCCCTCTCTACTCGGTGGCGAGGCTTTTTGATTTTACGGCGATTGACGAGCTCCCAAGCCGGCGGCCTCCATTCCTTGCACCAGATTTGTCACTTTGCCGCCCATTCGGATCTCATCTCTCCCTCCGGCCACCAGTGCAGTTTATTCCCACCTTCTCTCTCCCTTCTGGCCACTTCATCGGTCCAATTTGTAGAAGATATTTAAAAACTTTCGAAATTCAATCCATTGAATTAGTTAATTCGATTTTTATTTTCATTTTGATTGAGCTGTTAGGTTAAAGAATAAAACGCTCATATTTTATAATTATTTTTAAGTGAAATTTAAATTAATGTCCGTTTTTCATGTTAGGACACTACTGGGATTACTAACGGAAAATTACCTACGAAATTTTCCGTCAGTATTTCCCATGAATTTTTTGGGTTATCGACGGATTCAAAAATTTCAAATTCAAAAATTTTTACCCTTCTTTCCGACGGAAATTCCGTGGGTAAGTTTTTACTTTACCCACGACTCCTTTCCGCGAGAATTTCCTACGGAAAATTCGTGAGTAAAAGTGATTATTTACCCACGAAATTGTCCGTGGGTAATATCCACGGAAATTTCGTGGATAATGATTTATATATATATATATATATATATATATATATATATATATATATATATATATATATATATATATATATATTATACGCTCTAGCCCTTATTTCTTTCTCTTTCTCTTTTACGATTTCTCTCTCTCTCTGCTCACGACAGCTTCTTGCGATTTCTCTCTCTCCTCAGCGTCGGCCCTCTTGCGATTTCTTTCTCTCTCTCTCCTTACTCCGGCAGCCCCTCTTGCAATTTCTCTCTCTCCTCAATCTGGCGGCCCCTCTTGCGATTTTTCTATCTCTCTCTCTCCTCACTGCGGCGGCGGCCCTCTTACGATTTGGCTCTCTCTCCTCACGGCGACGGAGGCGGCCCTCTTACGATTTGTCTCTCTCTCTCCTCACTGCGGCGGCGGCGGCGGCGACCTTCTAACCATGTATATTGATAATTTATATATTTATTCCATCTTGAAAGTATATATAGTTATTTTTTTATTTATATGAATATTACTTATTGGATGATATATCCTCTGCCTCATCTTTCCCTATTTGATTTTCTGATTGCTTTGATATGTTTATAATTTCTATTGCTTTGTCCCAATATTGAACCTCTAATTTCCGTTAAGAGGTGACTATCAGTGTTTTTCTTAGTTATGACCAGCTGCAAGGCACTATACAATAACCCCTTAATTATTAGTGTTTAAAGGTGGACTCTTTGATTGAAATTGATGGAGCCAAAAGTTTATATGATGTTTTAAATGTTCTTTTTGGAAATCATATGGTTCATTTCAAAATGAGATGCTTTGAATGTAACATTTTGAAAAGGAAATTAGGAGCCTTTTTATGAAAAGGGGGGTATATTATTTGTTTAAACTTTCTTCTGATTAGCACTTCTCGATGGATGTTAACGTATGTGTTTATAATACTTGGATCCATTTCCTTGCATATTGTGATGTCATGTTGTTTGAGGAAAATGCAACAATTCTTATGGGACGAAGGGAGTATATTATTATGGGCATAAGTCAGTAGGTATTAACTAGAACTTGCATAAAAGATTTCAATTAAATTAAAATTTTCAAATTAAATATCAATACTTAATGCTTCTATTTAATGACTAAATTAATACATTATCGTAAAATGATGCTTCTACGATGATGTATTAGAAGTTATTTCACAACGTAATGTTGTCAAATCAATTTAGTGGTGTGTGTGTGCAATACAAAAGCTTAAAAACCCGTTCAAGAATCTTTAACTTATCATGTTGAGGTCAACATATAGTTATTGATTCTTGAATGTCCGTGTGGACGGTCTTGAAATGCATGATTATATGTTTTTATAAATATCATTTTTGTCTATTAGGATTGCTTGATAGTCGATAGTCAAGATATTTTGGTTGCATTCCCTATTGTTCTCTGGGTGTATAATAGACAACGGTTGATTAGATACTGTCGGTTTCAATCGATAGTGTTTGATTGACCTTGCCTACGTCGTGCACTTGGAGAGCTATGGGGTTATGCTATCGAAATTTCTTGATTTTCGGCTATTGGGCATATAGACAAAATGATATTTGCATTTTATATAATCGTGCATTTCGAGATGGGATAAAAGTCTGACCCCAATTCTAAACCTATATAAAGTTCCTTGTTAGTAATGCTAGAAATTCAAATTTAGGAAATGGTAATTTTCATTTTATCTAAAAACTATAATGTTATAAAATGCAGGAGTTAAATATGTCGGGAAAAGATCGTAGTTGGATGGATAATCGTAGAAATCCTAATAGAATAGGCATCACACCTGCATTTATAGTGGGTTTAGATCTTTGTGCAGTTTGCTAAAGCGCATCCCCAATACATGCACAATGCATGATAAGGCGTCCATGCAAAAGTTGCAATAATAAGAAATTTCATCGTGATGAATTTGTAAAGAAGCATCTTATGGATCAAGGGTTTGTTGATGGTTACAAGATATGGATAGCGCACGGTGAGCGTTATCCAGTTGAAACAAGTGTTCAAAATCGTCCCACTGTTGTGCTTAATTCGGCTAGGGAACCTGAATAGTTGGTTGATAAAGTAGAGACGTCTTTGGGTATGAAAGATATGGTTCGAAATGCATCCGGTCCAGAGTTTGATTGGACCCCTAATCCAGAGGAACCCAATCATGATGCAAAAAAGTTTATGAATTTTATGGAATCTACAAATGATAAAGTTTATCCTGGTGCAAAGTCAACAGTGTTAGAGTCAGTGGTCGATTTTCTTAATATCAAGGCTGATTCAAATATGAGCCAACATACTTACAATCGTATCCTTTCATGGGGGCAACGGTTGCTATCCGAAGAAAATAAGATGGTTAGTAATTTTTATGAGACTAAAAAGTTGGTGGGACGTATCAGTCTTGGCTATGATAAAATCGATGCGTGTAAGAATCAGTGCATGCTTTTCTACAAGGAAAATGAGGGTCTCAATTTATGTTCAGCGTGCGGGCTTAGTAGTTATAAGCCACCACGTCGGGGTAGTGCCAAGCGCAAGAAAAACGTGGCTCAAGCGCAATTGTGTTATATGACGCTCATACCCAAATTGCAACGAATCTTCGCATTGAGAGATACGTCGGAAGCCATGCGATGGCACAAAGAGTGTCCTCGTGAAGAGGGTGTGATGACTCATCCTTGCGACAGAGAAGCCTGGAAACATTTTGATGCTAATTACCTCGATTTTGCTGAAGATGCTCGAAACATAAGGTTGGGAGTATGTACAGATGATTTTTCTCCATTTGGACCAGGAGCAAAATCTTATTCATGTTGGCCTGTTATTGTCATGGTTTATAATCTTCCCCCATGGTTATGTATGACAAATCCTTATATGTATTTGAGTTTGTTCATTCCTAGGCCATGGAATATAGGAAAAAATGTTGATGCTTATCTTGGACCTCTAATAGATGAATTGAAACAGTTGTGGAATGATGGTGTGCAAACCTAGGATGCCTTCAAGTTGCAAAACTTTAACATGAGAGCGGCAGCGATGTAGACAATTAATGACTTTCCAGCGTATGGTATGATGTCGGGATGGAACACTCATGAAAGATTGGCATGTCCGTATTGTATGAAAAATACCGATGCATTCAGACTTGATCATTATAAGAAGCAGTGTTGGTTTGATTGTTATAGGCGGTTTCTTCCTATTAACCATCCTTTTCGTAGGCAGAAGAATGCATTTACTAAAGATAAAGTGGAGCGTCGGCCCCCTGCTCGTCTGAGTGGTGAAGATATTTTCGAGCGGGTGTGTGAGTTGTCCGATGTCAGGTGGGGAAAGAATTTTTCAAAAGAGAGATTAGATAGGTTTGGTAAAGATCACAACTGGATCAAGAAAAATATATTTTGGGAGTTGCCATACTGGAAGACAAGTTTGATTAGACATAATCTTGATGTCCTGGATATTGAAAAAAATATATTTGACAATGCATTTAACACGGTGATGAATTTCAAGTATAAACAAAGGACACTGCTAAACGTCAGCTAAACCTCCAAGCAGTTTGAACTTTTATACAAGTAATATTTTGTATTATCACATGTGGGAGATAATAAATCGTCTGCCCCTATCATATGGACCATGACGAATTAATCTGTGGGCTGTGGGTGAATGTGACTTGGCCTCAACTTGAAACAAATATCTTTGTGGACTATGGGATCCTTTAAACTGTTACAAAAGCTTTTATCAATTGTTAGTAAAAATTCTTTGAAATCATTTCTTCTAGGAAAATAATTAGGCAATGAGAATTAAAATCTATCAAGAACCTCAAAAGTCACATGTTTACTACATTTTCCATTGTTTGACTAAACTGGCAAGTATAAATGTTGACTGAAAGCATCTTCTTTCTTGCAAGTGTTTTCTAAATCATTTGCTTTGGCAATTTTTTTTTTACGTCAAAATAGATTCGTACTCTCCATCTCAAAAAATAGTCTCATTTTAACATTTGTGGTTAACTAGACTAAACTTTGACCGAACTAGATTAATACTCCCTCCGTCCCGTCCGACTTAGGACGTTTTGCCATTTTGGGCGTCCCACCCGACTTAGGACGGCCCAAAATGGAAAGTTTATATTACTTTTATATTAAATGAGACCCACTTGTCATACTCACAACAATAATCCCATCACTATTTATCCCACTCATTCTCTCTCCTATTTAATTTTTCACACTCACAACACATCCTTCACTCATTCTCTCTCCTAATATTATAATAGTATTCCTTAATCTCCGTGTCGGGAGTGAATGTCCTAAGTCGGACGGGACGGAGGGAGTATATTTTTCGTCAAAATGGAGGGAAAAAGCTCGAAGAGTGCCTACCCACATAAGATTGGGTGGAGCAGGGGCGGATCCAGAATTTTGAAACCGTGTGGGTTAGGTATTTTAAAAAATATTGTAAACAATAATAACAGTGAAAAATAACTTCATATATAAAAAAAGTTACCTATAGTCGATGACTTAGATAAGAAAAAAAATAATAATAAAAAGAAATTCAAAATTTTGAGCTGAATTGAAGGTCACGTCAGTTAGGACTAGATCCGCCCCGAGTTGGGGTGGATTACATTCAAAGTGGCCTCCATATGTTACTGCTCTAATTATGAAAGCTTATAAAATGATAGCAATTAACAATGATACCTCTCCACCACCATTTTCCACTAATTCATTTAGAGATAGTGAGAACAAGAGATCGAATCTCTTAGGTCAAAGTCTTTAAAAAAAACACAATTAACTATGATATTTATAGGCCATTTAATTTGCATATTGTCTTTAAACTATTTCATGGTAAACTGCCGACCACATACAGCTGAGCTTATCGGAATAAATATTACTTGGTTGTCATGGATATGTTATAATCAGCATTCGTATGACTGCATATGTATGTTTAGTCATTGAATTGACATTTGAGCATGTTCCACAACTGTTTCGCCATACAATAGTTACTGAAAATTCAAAAAAATAAAATAAAAATAATAATAATAAAAAAATAGTCCCTCTTTTCTTTAGGGTTTGCACCAAAAAAATTAAAATAAAAAAAAAATCATGGTAAAAGAAGACTAACCTTATTGCAATTTAAAGAAGAGTGCGTCTGCTGAGAAACGCGTTTCTCCATAACTATGAAGAAACGTGTTTTTCATAGCCAGAAGCTTTACATTTGATAACCAGAAAAAAAAAAACCCAAGGCCAAGACCAAAAGCTTCTGGATATCCAGAAGCTTTGCATTTGATAGCCAGAAGCTTTGCGGTTGATATCCAGAAGCTTTGTATTTGATAAGCCAGAAGGATGTGAAATGTATATCCGAAAGCTGATTAGTGCATATCGAAGCTGTTAGGTGCATATCCAGAAATGTGTTAGGGCATATCCAGAAATTGCTATTGAAGGTTTCTGGATATCCAGAAACCTTCAAATGTATATCCAGAAACATTTTGAAGGTTTCTGGATATTCATTTGAAGGTTTCTGGATATCACTTTCATAGGTTTCTGGCTATCTAGCTCATTGTCGCGCGACATGTCGGGACCCGTTTCTCTATAACTTATGGAGAAACGCGTTTCTCCCTAGATTTTGTGTTTAAAGAAGTACTATACAGGAAAGTAAAATTCTGAATAATTACCTTTTTTCAATTAATTTCATCGTATCAAATGTTATAATTTATTTATCAAGAAATTTGAATAATTACCCTTTTGTCATTATTAATTATTTTTTATTATATATAATGTACAAGAAACATATGTTAGGCATGCTCGTGAAGAGACTATTGAGAAATGAATTATCGAGATTGAAAGCACTGGACTGCCTCCATTTCGACAAGGACTTTAGAAGACCATTACCATTCATCACGGGCGACAAAAAGGTGATCGACTGTCCTAAAATGTTAACCTCAACAACTGAAAAATGCCGGTGCTCTTCAAACCATCAACAAACCTTTGAACCATCATACAAGAAGGAAGATTTCAGGTCCAGGCTTTAGGCAGAAACTTCAGAAGATGCTACCATGGGAAAACTTGGTTGCACAGGGACTGAAATGGTAATGGATACTTCGGCAGCTTCCTCCTTGATGGCTCGCCTACACACAAGAAACACACGTAAACTAGGCCGGGGGTGTCTCCGGCGTACCCCCTCCGGCGTGAGAATGAGGTTAGATGGACAAGGAAGAAGGTATAACAATGGAAGTTTAGAGAGAGAATGTAGAGAGAGAGATACTTGCCATACAATGAACACTATTCACTCTTTTTATACCCCTAAGCCCCCCATGTGCCTTGCACATGGGGGGACACTTGTAAATCATCCAAGGGAGGTTTCCCAACCAACTTCAACTTAGTGGGATTTCACTATTCACCTTGTCACATCAATCATCCATCACAAATATTTAGGGTTAGGGGAGGGGTGGCGACAATCAGCGTAACACCACGATAACGCCTCAGTTCCATGTCGCACGGCGACAACTGATCAAGGCGACATCAGTTTGTCATGTCGCCCTAACCTAGGTAGCCTGCGAGCAGCGTACTCCCCTTAGTCCCTCATTCATCAGATGCGCATGGGCTCGGCCATGCCTTTCGCATGGCCCTATTGCCCGAAAATCCGTACTCCCACGTTCCTTCTCGCTGGGGCCTTTTTATAGCTTCAATGAGCCTATTCCTTTTATGTCGTTCCCTGGGGAAAATTTTCTTGGGCGGCCCAAGCCCAGTGGGCCTGGCCCGTAATTAGCTATTGGGCCTGATTTCTTATTATTAGGGCCCAATATATTTTATAGGATCGTATCACGATCATACCTCTACAGCTCTACTAATGGATACTGACCATCTTCTCAAAGTCAATATTCTCGGGGGAGTTATGTAAGAAAGTGAAAGCCTTGGCTTGTTTATTTACATTGAACAAATAAAAAATAAAAAATAGTCCCTCTTTTCTTTATGGTTTGCACCAAAAAAAAAATTAAAATTAAAATAAAATCATGGTAAAAGAAGACGAACCTTATTGCAATTTAAAGAAGTACAGGAAAGTAAAATTCTGAATAATTATCCTTTTTTCAATTAATTTCATCATATCAAATATTATAATTTATTTATCAAGAAATTTGAATAATTATCCTTTTGTCATTATTAATTGTTTTTTGTTATATATAATGTACATGAAACGTATGTTAGGCATGCTCGTGAAGAGGCAATTGAGGAATAAATTATCGAGATTGAAAGCACTGGACTGCCTCCATTTTCGGCCAAGACTTTGGAAGGCCATTACCATTCATAACGGGCGACAAAAAGGTGATCGATTGCCCGGATTCGAAAAATCATGGAGCTGCTTTCTTTGACTTGCTATTAAACAATCGTTCTTCGCAATCTTTTTCTTCCTTCAGTATTCAGAGTGTTGACTATGATGCTTAAATGAGACAACAGAGACACTAAACACCCAAGTTGACACTCGTGTAAATACCCAGGTCAAGGAAATGGAAAAGCGAAGGGAGGAACGATTGCGGCAAGAAAAGGAATAAATACGGCAACAGATGGAGCAAAGGATGCAACAATAAATGTAAAAAATGATGAGATCTATGCCCCAACAACAGCAACAACAACCTCATAGTGGTAATAACTCTAACTCTTCTATTGGACCATACCTAAATTCGAATGAAACTTTGAGTGAAAGTGGGCGCAGGGGTGGTCGTGGGTAATTTAATCAATTACCCACAGAAATAACCGTGGGTAAAAATTCCATGAAACACTATTTAATTACTTACCCACGAAATATTTTGTGGGTAAAATTCTTCATAAAATAATATTAAGATTTACCCATGAAAAATTTCGTGGGTATATATAAATTTTATTTTTAATAAGAATATTACCCACGAAATATTTCGTGGGTAATACTTAAAAATTTATATAATATATTAAAAGATAAATATTTAGAGCCCTCACATTAAGCCATGTCACTATTATGATATGTCATTATGTAATTCTTCCATTGGTCAATAGATCCTGGTAATTTGATTCATAATAAATTCAATAAGTTTAATTAATTAATAATTATACATTAAAATAAATTTTTAGCTTAGTCCTTTAAAAAAGATTCATTTTGTAGCTTAGTCATTTAAAAAGTCAAACCAATAAATCAAGGTTAATTTGAAAAAGTCCCGAAATTTTAGGCAAATGTTGTAGAGATAAGTTTCAATTCAAACATAGTGAATTCAGTTAATATTTTCAGATTTTGAATTTTGAAATCAAATTATCCCGAAATTTTAGGCAAATAAAAGATTAATGTTTATAAGGTAAATATTTATACAATAAATTATCATGATTTAAGCTCAATCAACATTTGAATTTTGAAATCAAATTTTGAATTTTCAGAAAACAGGAAAGCAATTAGTAACTAAGGAAATGTAACTCTTCAAAACTAGATCGATTAATATTTTATTCAAAAGCATATTTTTTTTATTTTAAAAATCACATTTATAATTCATTTTGAGACAAAAGAAGTAGTACTATAATTATGATTCATATACATACAAATTTATTTTATAAATTGAAATCTTTGGTATATAAATTAGGAATAGTTACAATAATATAGTCTAATGAATGAATACTTTTTTTTTATTTTAAGCAAAATAAAAATTGATCAATTGTTTTAATTTTGGAACGAAAGGAATATTAATGTAATGATCTATATACATGCAAGAGTCTTATAAATAGAAATTTAAAAATATAATCAAAGAGTAACGGTCCAAAAATAAATATTATTTTTTAAAAATAATTTATTTATAATTCTTTTTGAGATGAAAGAAGTAGTACTATAATGATCCATATACATGGCATTATGTAATTCTCCCATTGGTCAATAGATCCTGGTAATTTGATTCATAATAAATCCAATAAGTTTAATTAATTAATAATTATACATTAAAATAATTTTTTAGCTTAGTCCTTTAAAAGTCAAACCAATAAATCAAGGTTAATTAGAAAAAGTCCCGAAATTTTAGGCTAATGTTGTAGAGATAAGTTTCAATTCAAACATATTGAATTCAATTAATATTTTCAGATTTTGAATTTTGAAATCAAATTATCCCAAAATTTTAGGCTAATAAAAGGTTAATATTTATAAGGTAAATATTTATAAAGTAAATTATCCCGATTTAAGCTCAATCAACATTTGTATTTTGATATCAACTTTTGAATTTTTCAGAAAATGGAAAAGCAATTAGTAAATAAGGAAATGTAACTATTCAAAACTGGATCGATTAATATTTTATTCAAATGCACATTTTTTGTTTTTAAATTTTTTATTTATAATTCATTTTGAGACAGAAGAAGTGGTACTATAATTATGATTCATATAAATACAAATTTATTTTATAAATTGAAATCTTTGGTATATAAATTAGGAATAGATACAATAATATAGTCTAATAAATGAATACTTTTTTTTTATTTTAAGCAAAATAAAAATTGATCAATTATTTTTATTTTGGGACGAAAGAAATATTAATGTAATGATCTATATACATGAAGTGTCTTATAAATAGGAATTTAAAAATATTATCAAAGAGTAACGGTCCAAAAATAAATATTATTTTTTAAAAATAATTTATTTATAATTCTTTTTAAGATGAAAAAAGTAGTACTATAATGATCCATATACATACACAGAGTTGTACCGTTGTACCGAGAGAATGATTGTACCATTTTTTTTAATCTTTTTTTTTTTTTGAAAGAAAGTTGTTTATCTTAAAAAAATATGTGGATATCAAGTTGATTACGCATATCACGTTGATTACCCGAAATTAATGCACATCTTTAATAATCTGGGTAAAATACACATCTTCCTTATTTACACTCACAAATCAAAATACGATCTTCCTTAATTTCAGAATCCTACACATCTTTCTTATTTACATCTTTCTTCTGGACGGTATTTCCTACTCTATTAACCCGCACAAATCGAAATAACTCTCCATCTTTCCTCCGTTTCATTGATATATTTTTTTTTTTTCAGTTGGCCATTTTAAAGGGTTCTAATGGTTTCTGCCATTTTTCAGTTAATTGTCAAGGTTAAATTATTTCAAGAGACTAATTGAAAGGTAATGCTTTCGAAATATTGAATTTTTTGATATCTCCTCTTCAATATAAGTTCTTCAGCAGTTTGACTTAATAAATTAAGCTTATACAATATATTTGTTGTTGGCCATTTTAAAGGGTTGTAATGGTTTCTACCATTTTCAGTTAATTGCCAAGGTTAAATTGTTTCAAGAAACTAAATGAAAGGTAATGCTTTCGAAATATTGAATTTTTTGATATTTCCTCTTCAATATAAGTTTTTCAGCAGTTTGACTTAGTAAATTAAGTTTATACAATATGTTTGCTTAAAAAAGAGTAACGAAATCTCAAAAAATCAAAATAAGAAGCAGTATGTCATTTCTAAGATAGGCAGCTAAGTTGAAATCCTGAATAGAAAGACGGACCACTGAAAATATAAAGTTCTCACACTATCAGAAACTGAGGCTTTAGCGACGGAATCAGCAGCGACGGAAGCATTCCGTCGCTATATAGCGACGAAAATTATGCTATAGCGACAGAATAATTTTGGCTTCAAATTTATCGACGAAATTGAATTCCGTCGCTAACGTCCGTCGCTAAAAACGAATATTCCTCGAATATTCGTTTCATTACCGTCAGTAGATTGGCGCCTGATTTACCGACAGAATACTCCGTCGCTAATTCTTTCTCAGCGACGGAATTATTCCGTCGGTGAAAAGTTATTATTTTTTTATTTTAATAAATCAGCGACGGAATATTTCCGTCGTTTTTGCTAGTAAACTTTATATTTTATACTTCTTTATTGTTCATGCTTATAGTTTAAAGAAACACAAATGTTGTCCATGACTCCATGTCTCCATGAGTTCAGATATATGTCCAGAAAAGGATACATTACAATAACTTTGGAGCATCAGAATTATTGTTGCTGTCGTTTTTGTTTATATAAGTTTAGGACTTCACACTGTCCATATGTCACACCCATGCGTGTCCAAGTTTAAATTCAGTTTACTCTTATGGGTGAACCTTCAAATGTAAGATCAGATTGTGTGTAAGTTCATGGTGAATGCAATTCTTATTATTGTTACTTTCAAGAGATTTCTGAACATTCTCTTTAGTTAATCTATGTTTGAGAGCATATAGTATGACATTGATACATTGAGATATTATTGTTTAGCTCTCATTGTCTCCTTCCTCCCTCCTTCTTTGATTGAAAAATTTGGAAGTTTAATTATTTTAACCCAACAATTTTGAAAATGGGACGATCTTTTCTGGACAATAAAAAATGGCAACGGTGAAACTTATGTAAGTGCAGTTTGAGCTACAAAAGCGCATTCATTTCATTTTTTGGATATTTACCTAACATATTGTTTTCGTTTATTTAAATTAAATCACAGATTATGTCGACAAGTCGATTGATTGGTATTAAATCAATTGATAAGAACGCTAGGTTTTGTAACATTAACGCTCGCATTTTACGTAAATGGGAGCAGACAAACCGGTACAGAAAAACGCCAGATGAGTTGATATTAGTTGATGAAGAGGTAATAATTTTTATTAATTTACTTCCTTATCTTGCATAATTTTTATTCAGGCTTCTATTTATTTAATTTGATCTTCATATTTAATCTTTAATACTATTTTTTATTTTGTTTAGGGTTCTAAAATTTAGGCTACCATCCCGAACAGCTTGCCATCTAATTTGAAGATTAAGTTTGAAATTGGGAAAGTTCTAAATATCAAAAAATTTGGGGTTGAAGAAAATATTCAATCAACTCAAAAGGCAAAAATTAATCACAAATGGAAACTAACTATGCGTTTGAGGACTAAGGTAAAAGATGTCGATACGTCTGTCCAAATTTCAGAAAATAGTTTCATGTTCACACCTTTTCAATCAATTGGGTGTTTAAATGAAGAGTTCATAGTGGGTGAGAACTATGCCTCATATATCATTTTTTTTTCTTTTGATAATAAATGAATTATATTTATTTTCTTTTAATTGAATTATTATATTTACTAACATGACATTGTTATTTGCTAGATGTCATTGGTGAGGTTATTTTACCTTTACCAGATTTTAAAGTTGTGCAGAAACTGAATGCTAGAACGCTGGAAGTGCAACTTATTGATAACGAGTATGTGATACAAAAATATCATCGATTATACTTATTTATAGATACTATAATTTGAATACTTATTTCTTTAGTATTTATTATACAATTATGTTCTATTATTTTGACAGCGAAATGGAGTTGTCTTGCGTTTTGTGGGAATCATATGGAGATGAACTTAAAGCGTTTATTGAGAATAAGGGTGAAGATACGGAACACCCTGTTATAATTATTTTACAGTTTGGAATGTTGTCGAGATTCCAAGGTATTTTTATCATATATTTATTTAGATTGTTATTACTTTCTGATTAAAGCTTAGTTACATATTAGATACGTTCAAATACTTATACAGGAAAGACACGTGTCCAGACAATGAAACATGCCTCCAAATTGCATATAAATCCATCATTTCCTGAAGTGGCAGAGTTTCGTAGCAAGTAAGTTAAGATTAAACTCTAATAATAACAATCTATGAATTTGTTACATATATTTTTTTCTTTTCATGTATATTTTTCATATATCTTTTTTATTTTGCAGGCATATTATCAAATTTTCATCTAACAGTCGTTCTTTGACTACTAACACTAATGAGAGTAGTCATATCAATGGTGGTGATATGTGGTTGAACACCAGAGAATTCAAATCAATTAGTGATTTGCTCACATGTAACGAGGTATACATATATTATAAAGTTTCAGAATTAAATCTTTTAGTCAATTATATTCATGTAAATATTCTTACTATAATTATTCTTTTTTATTAGGTTAGTGTATATACCTTGTTGGCAACCATATTCGATGTGGATTCACATGCAAAATGGTACTATGATGGGTGTAGCAACGCGAAGTGTGCTAAAGGATTCAATAGGAACTCAAAGATGTGCTCTAAATGCAAAACATCTTATAGCAGCGTTATCCATAGGTAATGGAGGAAGTTGATTAATTTTTATATGGATACATCTCAAGAATATATACAATATCTCATTTTTTGCATACTAATTGGGCATTATTTATGCTTTTTAGGTCCAAAATCAGAGTTTGTGTCATTGATAAAGATCAATATGAGACTCACTTTATCCTATTCGATGGTATAACATCTACAATTTGCTCGGGATGTCGGCTGCTTCAATTCTAAAAGATGTCTCAGAGGTGGTTAATTTATTTTGTTATTTTTTATCATCATATATTTTAATACTATATAATTTCAGTAAAAATATAAATTTGTGGTAATGTTCTACAGGATCAACTGCCTGAATGTTTTGAGAATTTGTTTGAAAGGGAATTTTTATTCAGAATAGATGTTGATCAAAGAACGTTAGAAACTGCTCACGAGAAGCAAACTTTCACTGTAAAACATGTGACGGAGGATACTAATGTCATTGCGCAGTTTTTATCTCTCATAAATATTGATGTAAGTACAACCTATAACGAATTATTTACATATATAAAATGATATACATGTTCAAGTTTGAATTGATTTAAACTCCAGGAGGTGGCTTCCAAACATAATCATGGAGATGAAGATGTGACCATCTTGAACTGTAATACTGAGGTAAAATTTAAGCAGCATTACATATCTAATCCTTATTACAATCTTCATTATTGTTTAAAGACAACATTTTATTTAACTATAACGTTTTACTTTTAAAATTTTGTAGGATAAGCTCCTGGAATCTATGGGGGAAAACTCTGAACTATCCTTATTAGAAGACCAGACTCCAAAGAAACGTTCGCACGTTACTATTTCCAATGATGAGGAGGAACAATTGTCTGTTACGAAAGTTATCAAACAAATCAAGCGAGAGAAACTAGATGAGTAGTAAAGAGTTATAGATTGGCAGTTTATTTTTAGACATTTTATTCTCCATTTTACATTAGTACTCTTTTCAAACTTTGCAATTTCTTTTCCAGATCAAATTATTTTGTTGGTGATTTTGTTTGAAAGGGAATTTTGTTTTCTTTACAAATTCTGCATTAAACTTTTTAGATTTTGGGTCAATTGAAGTTTTTATAACGAGTAAAGATGAAGAAAATAATGATACTTTTGTCATTTGCATAAAACTACATGATATTACTAGAAAATTCAAATTCCAATCGCTGTGTTGAAGTGTTGTGCAGTCATCAAAGCCCGTCTTGACCAAAACTGCAGTAACTCCGTGCCCAAACACTATTTTTGCGAACCGATTTTTTTGTTTGAAAATAGACTCACAAATCTTTTCAACCATGTAATCCACCCCTTCTATATCCTTTCGAGTCGATACAGTTTATTAAGCCAAATTGACTCAAATTCCAGCACTGCATATTTTGAAGTGTTGTGCAGTCAGCAAAGCGCGTCTTGACCAAAACTGCAATAACTCCGTGCCCAAACACTATTTTTACGAACCAATTTTTTTTTTAGAAAATAGACTCACAGATCTTTCCAACCATGTTCTCCACCTCTTCTATATCCTTTTGAGTCGATACAGTTTATTCAGCAAAGTTCACTCAAATTCCAGCACTGCATATTTTGAAGTGTTATTCAGTCAGCAAAGTGCGCCTTGATCAAAACTGCAATAACTCTGTGCCCAAACACTATTTTTGCGAATCAATTTTTTTAAGTAAATAGACTCACAGATATTTCCAACCATTTACTCCAACCCTTCTAGATCCTTTCGAGTCGATATAGTTTATTCAGCCAAGTTGACTCATATTCCAGCAGTGCATATTCTGGAATCAGCTTATGTGATCAAATTTTCTTGATATTTTTGCAACATAATATATTGGGCATAAGTTGTAAATTTACCATGCCATACTCCGGTATCACCAAGTTATTCACTTCAACTCCATGACATAATCAACGATTTTCCTTATGTAAATGCATCTTATTATGAAAGGTTCCATGCTTAGACGTCAAAGTGACTTCGATATGAGTTTTTAAATAACACTACTGAAATCATTTACTTCTATCAAGGAAATCGCAAATTTACTTAGATTTTTCAATTGTCAAAATAAAATATTATTTTTAATTGCCAATATATCTAGCAAACTTGGATATTTGTCCTGATGAATGCGTTGATGATACTTGATATTTTTGTATTGACCACAATGTATATAGCATAATGTTTATACTTGAGATTGTGTACATTAAACTCTCAGTCTCTCCTTCCTCCCTCCTTCTTTGATTGACAATTTTTAAAGTTTAATTATTTTAACCTAATAATTTTAAAAATGAGATGATCTTTTTTTAACAATAAAAAATGGCAAGTACTCATCATATATTTTAGCTTTTT
Source organism: Adenophora triphylla var. japonica (assembly GCA_022495995.1). NCBI lineage: Eukaryota > Viridiplantae > Streptophyta > Magnoliopsida > Asterales > Campanulaceae > Adenophora > Adenophora triphylla. Next base: position 503,237 of record JAFEMH010000227.1, read on the forward strand.
CGCCTTTTAATTTTTAACACAATATTAATACTCACATTACCTATATCATTACCTGCTCTCAGGTGATATCTAGTATATGAGGTTGATGTTAAATTATATTGCTGGTGCTACATGTCATGATGATTTGAAAACTGTAGACACTATTGTGCACCCTGATTACAAAGCAGCATGTTATGCTCTAGGATTGTTAGATGATGATAAAGAATATGTTGATGAAATCAAAGAAGCAAGTGAATTGGGGTCCCCATATTACTTAAGAAAACTATTAGCGATGCTACAACTGTCTAATAGTATGTCGAGGCCACAAGACGTATGGAATAAAACTTGGCAACTTCTCTCAGATGATATCATCTACAAGCATCAAAAGAATTTTAACAATCCCGATAAATCTGTTATAATGTTTGATTTAATAATTTTATGATTTATCTTATAGTTTATTCAGAATAGATGTTGATCAAAGAACGTTAGAAACTGCTCACGAGAAGGGAACTTTCACTGTAAAACATGTGACGGAGGATACTAATATCATTGCGCAGTTTTTATCTCTCATAAATATTGATGTAAGTACAACCTACAACGAATTATTTACATATATAAATGATATACATGTTCAAGTTTGAAATAATTTAAACTCCAGGAGGTGGCTTTCAAACATAATCATGGAGATGAAGATGTGACCATCTTGAACTGTAATACTGAGGTAAAATTTAAGCAGCATTACATATCTAATCCTTATTACAATCTTCATTATTGTTTAAAGACAACATTTTATTTAACTATAACGTTTTACTTTTAAAATTTTGTAGGATAAGCTCCTGAAATCTATGGGGGAAAACTCTGAACTATCCTTATTAGATGACCAGACTCCAAAGAAACGTTCGCACGTTACTATTTCCAATGATGAGGAGGAACAATTGTCTGTTACGAAAGCTATCAAACAAATCAAGCGAGAGAAACTAGATGAGCAATAAAGAGTTATAGATTGGCAGTTTATTTTTAGACATTTAATTCTCCATTTTACATTAGTACTCTTTTCAAACTTTACAATTTCTTTTCCAGTTCAAATTATTTTGTTGGTGATTTTGTTTGAAAGGGAATTTTGTTTTCTTTACAAATTCCGCATTAAACTTTTGAAATTTTGGGTCAATTGAAGTTTGTATAATGAGTAAAGATGAAAAAAATAATGATACTTTTGTCATTTGCATAAAACTACATGATATTACTAGAAAATTCAAATTCCAATCACTGTGTTGAAGTGTTGTTCAGTCATCAAAGCCAGTCTTGACCAAAACTGGAATAACTCCATTCCCAAACACTATTTTTGCGAACCAAATTTTTGTTAGAAAATAGACTCACAGATCTTTTCAACCATGTACTCCACCCCTTCTAGATCCTTTTGAGTCGATACAGTTTATTCAGCCAAGTTGACTCAAATTCCAGCACTGCATATTTTGAAGTGTTATGCAGTCAGCAAAGCGCGCCTTGATCAAAACTGCAATAACTTTGTGCCCAAACACTATTTTGGTGAATCGATTTTTTTTAGTAAATAGACTCACAGATATTTCCAACCATTTACTCTAACCCTTCTAGATCCTTTCGAGTCGATATAGTTTATTCAACCAAGTTGACTCAAATTCCAGCACAGCATATTCTGGAATCAGCTTCTGTGATCAAATTTTCTTGATCTTTTTGCAACATAATATATTGGGCATAAGATGTAAATTTACCATGCCATACTCCGGTATCACCAAGTTTCTAACTTCAACTCCATGACATAATCAACGGTTTTCCTTATGTAAATGCATCTTATTATGAAAGGTTCCATGCTTAGACGTCAAAGTGACTTCGATATGAGTTTTTAAATAACACTACTGAAATCATTTACTTCTATCAAGGAAATTGCAAATTTACTTAGATTTTTCAATTGTCAAAAGAAAATAACATTTTTAATTGCCAATATATCTAGCAAACTTGGATATTTGTCTTGATTAATGCGTTGATGATACTTGATATTTTTGTATTGACCACAATGTATATAGCATAATGTTTATACTTGAGATTGTGTACGTTAAACTCTCAGTCTCTCCTTCCTCCCTCCTTCTTTGATTGACAATTTTGAAAGTTTAATTATTTTAACCTAACAATTTTGGAAATGAGACGATCTTTTTTTAACAATAAAAAATGGCAAGTACTCATCACACTACAAGAAAAACGGCAGTTACTGACGGAAAAATCCGTCACTAAATGCCAAAAATCCGTCACTAAATCAATTTAGTGACGGATTTTAGACGTAAAAAATCCGATGTTAAAACGTGCGTCGCTAAATTTTTCGACGGATTACTGACGGTTTTCAATCAGATTTAGTGACGGAAATTTCCGTCGCTAACGTTTTAAAATCCGTCGGTAATTTGGTAAAATAAACAACCAATTTAAAGCATTATGCCGACGGATTAGTGACGGAAAATTTCGTCGCTATTTAAACGGTCGTTTTATTTTTTGGACCATTTTCGTGACGGATTATCGACGGATTATTCCGTCGTTATTTAAATGGTCATTTTATTTTTTTGGACCATTTTAGTGACGGATTATCGACGGATCATTCCGTCGCTAAAATTTATTCCAAATTTTCCCAATTTTATTAATTTTTTTAAATTTTCTTTGTTCAATATTTTTTATTTTTGATATATCAAATTACCGACGGATATTTTCGTCGCTAATTTGATATTTTTTTATTAAAAAGAATTATATATATATATATATATATATATATATATATACATATATATATACATATATATACATATATATATACATATATATACATATATATATACATATATATACATATATATATACATATATATATATATATATATTATATATATATATATATACATATATATATATATATATATATATATATATATATATATATATATTAAAAATATATATATATTTATTTTCAAATCAATCTCTCAACTTTTTTTATTCTCAAATTAGTCTCTTAACATTTTTTTATTCTCAAAACAATCACTAAACTTTTTTTATATTCAAATCAATCCTTACATTTTTCAAAAGTTCACTTTGCTCCACCACCATCCACAACCAACACAAATCAAACAAAAGTTTGTACAAATCGAAATAAAGCACAAAATACGTTAAAATGAACAAATCAAAATCGAAATCGAAATATGAACAAATCGAGAGAGATGTAGAGGAGTAATATGAACAAATCAAAAGAAATTTCTACAAATCGAAATCAAATTACTCAAGCAATTGATCGAATCTACAGTACTAAGGCATCTATTAAATCTTCGTCATTTCTCAATTCCTAAGAACAATGTCTCTAATTCCGATCGCTTCTTCGGCGGCCAGACGAAGCAACGTCTTCGACCCATTCTCCCTCGACATTTGGGACCCATTCCAGGACTTCCCTTGAGCAACACCAAAGCACTGCTCTCTCAGCCCTCGCTCCGGGTCGCCAAGGAAACAACAACATTCGCCAACACAAGGATTGATTGGAAGGAGACGCGGGAGGCGCACGCGCAGAACCTCACTTAGTCTTCCCTCAAACTCATCCTCGCGGCCTGCAATCGGTTGAGAAGTGGTTGTGGTCCGACTTTCATTGATTTCTTGTAAGCGGTTGGTGCGAGTGTGCGGTGGTTGTTTGACGCCGTGATGAGCCAGACGGAGTTGGAGCCCGACTTGGGGTGGTTTCGCGTCATGTGTTTGGAAATTTGTGGATTTATAGGTTATGGCTTTTAAAATTTGCTTTACTAATTAGATTGAGGTTGGCTTGGGAATTTAGAAATTGCCGTCACGGATCTAGATACGAGAGAGGGAGACGAAAAGGGAGAGATGGAGTAGAGAGAGAGAAAGTGTGTGTGTGTGTGAGAGAGAGAGTGTGTGTGTGACTGGGAAGAGAAAGTGAGTGTGTGTGAGGAGTATATAATATTAAAAGAAATATATATATATAATGATGAATTAGGACCATTGGATTTGAGTAAGATTAATGGTATAGATTGATTTATTGATAATCCATGTGAATATTAAAGGGCCAATCAAATGAAAGTGTGTTTTTGTTTTTATGGGATTAATTTGGACCATTGGATGTGATGCATTTAATGGTGAAGATGTTGCTTGGATAATGATCCATGTGAATATTGTATTTCTTCATGATTATAATAATTAATAAAAATAATTAATAATAATAATAATTTAAAATATAAAATAATATTATGCCTAATATCAATAATAATAATATTTATTATCAATAATATTTATTAATGAATTATTAATTATATAATTGATTAATTAATTAATATTAATATTAATTATATAAACAGTAATAATATTAATAATAGTACTAATAATAATTAGTAATTTTTATTATTTTTTATTGACTAGGAAAAAATATTTTAGACTTTTTTTATTACTGAAATTTACAAAAAGTTATCTAAAATATTTACATGTTTTTATTTGATTTACCCAAAATTTTAATTAAAGTGGTATGTCTAATATCAATTTTTTTAAATAATTTTCTTAAAATATTTTTTTTGAAAAAAGCTTTCTCACTAAAAAAAGTCTAAAACATTTATCTCTATTCAAAAAAAAAATTTAAAAAATACTCATAGTGAATGATATTGTCTGTCCCTCATTTATTTAGTATTGAAGTTTTTTTCAAAAAGTTATATAAAAAAAGTTAGAAAATTAATAAACAAATGAAAGTATAATAAAGAAATCAGGGACGGGTAAAATTCTTTAATTTTTATTTATAAATGTATAATTTTTTTTATTTTTTATGAATATAAATAAATACATTGGACATTTTTTAGTATTAAAGTTTTTTTTAAAAAAGTTATAAAAAAATTAGATAAAAAATAAAAATATGAAAGTATAATAAAGAAATCAGGGACAGGTTAAATTCTTTAATTTTTTATTTATAAATTTATAGTTTTTTTATTTTTAAAAAAATCCACTACTAACCAACATCTCAAATAATTTTATTTATCAAAAAAAAATATAAAAAATTAAAAAAAGTTTATATGTTATTGTCCGTCTCTCTTCTATTTTATACTTTTATTTCTTTAAAAATTCTTAACTTTTTTTATATAAAAAATCCTTCACTAATATGTCGCTAACTTAAAACATAAATTTAATAATTATTTTGAATAATTTAGCAACGACTGAAATCCGTCGGTAATAATATGTAATTAATTTACCGACGGATTAAATCCGTCACTAATCCGTCGCTAACCTAAAATATAAATTTAATAATTATTTTAAATAATTTAGCAACGACTCAAATCCGTCAGTAATAATATGTAATTGATTTACCGACGGATTTTAATCCGTCGGTAATCAAATCCGTCACTAATTCGTCGCTAACCTAAAATATAAATTTAATAATTATTTTAAATAATTTACCGACGGATTTTAATCCGTCGGTAATTAATTCCGTCACTAATCCGTCACTAACCTAAAATATAAATTTAAGGTTTATTTTAAATAATTTAGCAACGACTCAAATCCGTCGGTAATAATATGTAATTACTTTACCGACGGATTTTAATCCGTCGGTAATTAAATCCGTCACTAATCCGTCGCTAACCTAAAATATAAATTTAATAATTGTTTTAAATAATTTAGCAACGACTCAAATCCGTCAGTAAAAATATCCGTCGCCATTCCGTCACAAATTCGTCGGTAAAAAAGTGCGCAAATTTTTGGCGCCAAAATGGTGACGGATTAGAGACGAAATGGAATCCGTCGGCATATCCGTCACTAAATCCGTCGGTAATCTCGTCCTAATTTCGTTTTTTGTTTTTCACCCCAGGTCGTTGCTATTTCGTCGCTAATCCGTCAGTATTAGTGACGGATTTATTTCCGTCACTAATTTCCGTCAGTATCTGTCAGTTTTCTTGTAGTGTCATATATTTTACCTTTTTCTCCTTTTAATTTTTGAACACAATATTAATACTCACATTACCTATATCATTACCTGCTCTCAGGTGATATCTATTATATGAGGTTGATGTTAAATCATATTGCTGGTGCTACATGTCATGATGATTTGAAAACTGTAGACACCCCTGATTACAAAGCAACATTTTATGCTCTAGGATTGTTAGATGATGATAAAGAATATGTTGATGGAATCAAAGAAGCAAGTGAATGGGGGTCCCAGATTACTTAAGAATACTATTAGCGATGCTACAACTGTCTAATAGTATGTCGAGGCCACAAGACGTATGGAATAAAACTTGGCAACTTCTCTCAGATGATATAATCTACAAGCATCAAAAGAATTTTAACAATCCCGGTAAATTTGTTATAATGTTTGATTTAATAATTTTATGATTTATCTTATAGTTTATTCGATGGTTCATGTTTCATGTTTCATATATTATTATTTTTTTAGCTAAATTTTGGTTATCACTTTTATGAGCATTTACTTCTTAATTTGAATCTACTGCTTATATACATATCTAATACTCAGTGACGAGCAAGTTAAAAAAAAATTCATTGGAAGAAATTGATAAGTTACTTGCATCGAATTGTAGCGGTCTCCATAATTTTAAGGATATGCCTAAACCTATCAGTTCTGTCATTTGTGATGCGGAAAACATGGTAATATTAGATGAAATGTCATATGATGTAGATGAGATGAAGGCTGAATACTCTAGATTATATCCATGTTTGATCGAATAGCAAAAAATGGTTATGATAAGATTATGACTGCATTTGATAATGGCAATGGTGGTGTGTTCTTTTTGTATGGGGTATGGAGGTACGGGAAAGACTTTCATATGGAAGACATATATTGTGCACGGCCTTAAGAAGTAGGAAGGATATAATTCTTCCGATGGCTTCTAGCGGTATAGCTTCTTTGCTTCTTCATAGGGGCAGAACTGCTCACTCTAGATTCAGTATACCCATCCAGGTCCATGAAAGCTCAACTTGCAGCAAGATCAAGCCGAATTCTGAAGTGTGTGGTCTTCTAAAGAAAACAAAGCTAATAATTTGGGATGAGGCTCCAATGACCCACAAGCACTGCTTTGAGGCTCTTGATAGGAGCTTGAGGGACATTATGCGTACTTCTGACGGTCGATGCTCTGATAAGCCCTTCGGTGGATTAGTTGTTGTGTTAGGAGGTGATTTCAGGCAAATATTGTCGGTTGTTCCTAAAGGAAGCCGACATGATATTGTGCATGCTACCATCAGTTTATCTAAACTTTGAAATTCATGTGAAGTCCTTAAATTGACAAAAAACATGAGGTTGCAGGTAATCTCATCCGCTATCAAAAATTATATATTTTATGTTTTCGTTTTTCATTTATTTAAATGTTTTATAGTAACAATATTGTCTATACATAGGTCGGTTCATCTTCTTCAGATGTTTCAGAGATTAGGGATTTTGCTGAATGGATATTACATGTCGGAGATGGAAATGTCGGTGAAGAAAATGACGGAGAAGCTGATATTAAGATAGCGGATGACATTCTTATAAGAGATGCAGATGATCCTATTGCAGCTATCGTTGAATATACATATCTTGACATATTAAAAAATATGTTTCTTGATGGATTTTTTCAGAGAAGAGATGTTTTGGTACCAACGAATGAAATAGTAGATTGCATAAATGATTATGTGATGTCATTGTTGCCTGGTGATGAGGTGGAGTAACAGTAAGGAGGATGGAGATATTACAGGACATGAGGATGTTTTTTTAGTTGAGTTTCTAAATACAATTAAATGCTCTGGATTGCGAAATCACATCATCAAGCTTAAAGTTGGGTGTATTGTCATGCTGCTCAGGAATATTGATCAAGCTTCAGAATTATGCAATGGAACGAGAATGATTGTCACAAATCTTGGAAAGCACGTAGTTGAAGCAAAAATATGTCGGGTAAAAATGTTGGAATGAAGGTTTTTATTCCTAGAATGATCTTGAGCCCATCAGATTTGACAAAATTTTCCGTGAAGTATCAACAGACAAAATTCCCTTTGGTCGTTTGCTTTGCTATGACTATAAATAAGAGTGAGGGGCCATCCCAACACATATAGGCTAAATTGAGTTAGTCTGAATGTAGTAATGTAATTTTCTGTGTGTACAGGATACTCCCTCTGTCCCAAAATGATCGTCTCACTTTTTTATTGTTAGATATAAACCTAACATATTGTTTTCGTTTATTTAAATGAAATTACAGATTATAACAATAAGTAATAATAAGCCTTAATATGCCTGTCGAATCTCGACGGGTTACTCACTAGTTATTAATAATACAAATATTACCCACGAAATATTTCGTGAGTAATATTAATATTACCTACGGAATATTTCGTGGGTAACTTCCGACAAGTTTTCGTTGGATAAATTTTTCGTGGGATTTTTTCCTTATTTATCGACGGAAATTTTTGACTTTCGACGTATATTCCGTGGGTAATATCCACAGAATATTCTGCAGGTATTACTCACAAAAATTTACCCACAGACTTTTTATGGACATTTTCTGTAGGTAAATACCCTCTTTCTAGTAGTGGTAGTGAGACAAAAATTTACCCACAGACTTTCTATGGGCATTTTTTATGGGTAAATACCCTCTTTTTAATAGTGGTAGTGAGACGGAAGAATTATTATTATTATTTTTCTCATTTTCGTTGATGGTGATAACCATTGCTATTTCTTTTGGCATTAGCAAGATTTTACCATAAGGTAATGAGTTTTATATGGAGGCATGAAGACAATCATACCTCTACTAATGGATACTGACCATCTTCTCAAAGTCAATATTCTCGGGGAGAGTTAAATATAGTGAAGTCAAATTAATAGGGCACACCTGTATATATAATTTAGAAATATATTTTTCAATTATATATGAGAAAGTTTTGGGTGCACATGCACCCAATATTATTATGTGGATCTGCCTATAGTTATTGTTGTAATTTCCATAATATTCAAGGCTATAAATTTTGTGTCGGTGAGCACATCTATTTGATAACTGGAACATTATATATTAGTCACAGAGCAAAATGCACACAATACCAGTTCCACCCAATTCAGAAGGCAATTGACATTTTGCATCATTTAGTTTTGCTCAAAATTTTGTTTTAATTATTAATTTATTTTTAGCAGTTTTAACCATCATATTATTCTATTGGGAATTTGACCCGGAAGTTTCTTTTGAAACAAATCACTTTCCCTCAAGTTTCTCATTAAATCGAAATGACCTGAAAGTTCTTATGCAGTAATATATAATACTGCATGTAATATTATTATATTAACTCATATGTGAATATAATACTGCACCTATAATACAACATGGTGAAGAAACTTTTCGAACATTATGATATTTTTTTAGAACTTTCCGATCACTCTCCCTATTCTATTCGAAATACACATTTACTACTGTCAAACCCCTAACATCATCCGACATCGTTATAAAAGTTCACAAAGTTTTACTAAAGTTATCAAGCGTTTATGAAAGTAAACAAACCATCTTGACCAAACTCTCCCCCCACCAACTCCTCAAACAATATCATTCACAACGGCCATAATGATGTAGCACATAGTATTCTATATTTTTATATTTTTTATTATTTTCTTAATATTTTCAAAATTAAATTTAGTAGGATAATTATAGGAGGTTTTAGAGTAGATTTAGACTTGCTTTATTAGATTTAGACCCCTAATAGATTACTTTATAGGTTAGGCATTATTTTAGTACTTTATTTTTTGTTTACAAAGGAGGAGAAGGTTATTTTGGATTTGTAAAAAGAATTGGGTGTAGTCAAATTGAAATTGAAGGAGGATAGAGAAGATGTGGACAATCTGGATAGATGAGGTTGACCTAAAGCAGCAGATATATGATGGGTTTATTAATGCATAATATACCGACATTATATTGCATGATCATGCCCTAGAGAAGTACAAGAAATTAAGAAGGTATAATTCTTTAGAATATACCGACATTATATTGCATGATCATGCCCTAGAGAAGTACAAGAAATTAAGATTGTATGATTCTTTCGATAAAAAATGTTCTACATCAAAGAGGGCTAAAAAGAAGAATTTACTCCAAATATATTTTATACTCGGACGGTAAAAAAAAATTATACTACGTTCAATTGCGTGAAATACTTTGATTTATTCGAAGTATCTTTTCATGTGAGACGGTAATTTTCAAACATAATATTTGGCTGTAAAGATGGGGATGGTACGAGGTGCGGTGAAATGAAACTGAAAGAAATTAAGTAGCTAAAATTGACAAATAAAAACACAAATACCTTGTGTGAGTCTTTATGTGATAGCACCATCACTAACACCATTATAAAAAGTATAGTAGCGGAATAAAGACTTTAAAAAAGAAAGGATACTAATTTAAACACTTATCTACAGTAACTTGTTGTATATAATAAAAAGCTTCTATTTATAAACTTAATTGGGTGACGGTTACAAACGCAATGTTAACAAGAGAAGAATAAAACAAACTAAATAACCAAACAATCTCTTACTAAAACATTTTTTGATTCTTTGCAACTTTAGAGATTTGAATCACAAAAATCGTAAGTTATAATGAGCCGTGCAGCTCCAATTTATAGTGAAAGAGGTCCTTGTTTGTAGAAGTTGATTTGCTTGAGAAAATCTTTCATATTTAGACTTCTACCTTTCTTGTCAATCATTCCTTATTATATTCTCTTTTCTTATTTGAGAGATACCTACAAAATAATCAAATATATACTAAAGATATCCAAGATTTGATTAGTAAGTTAGTAAATAAAATAAAACCTAAATTATAATATTTACAATATTTACCTATTTTAACTAATATTAAGAAAATAACAATTCTATATTAAGTCAATTTTTGACTTGTCAGAGTGTGTGCCATCACACACTTTCAATCTCCACCTGATTTATTGCCTTCTGGTCAAAACGAATTATAAGCCAAGAGTAATAATCACAAAATAATATCAAATATCAAAACTCCCCCTAAACAAGCAAATGTCAAGATAATAAAAAAAAAAAAAAAAAAAAACAAATCAATTCAACATTGTACCTAACACACACTAAATATGAAATATTGTTTCAAAAACAGTAAACGGTTCACAAAAGGCATTTAATCAGCTTTCTCCATTTCAACCCTGGTTTCTTCAAGCATCTTCCATCGAAAGTTCTGGCTGATGTATTCAAATACTTGGGATTGTGCTAGCTCCCCCTTTTGTCCAGAAAGACTACCCTTGGTAGCCAACAATATGTTCCTCCTAGCAACCATTTACTTAAACTGCACACGAGCCTGCAGAAGAGCCTTCTCAAGAAACTTGATCTCCTCATCATAGATGTATGTTGGATAAATTGGTGGTATTGGAGATGTGGGCACATCATCACCCACACAAGCCATATCATCTTCATCATCCTAATGAATCTCAACAGTTGGATCATCTGGAAACTCAACTGGGAGGTAAATTGTGCGCTTGGTGCATTCCAGAACAGGTTGAATCCCAAAAGGTTCGAATTTCTCCCATAGCTTGTCAGAAGGAGTAATATCTACCCCTTGTTCCAAACATATATCAGAAATTAAGCAAGGGAAAGGAAGATCAGAGGGAAGTTCCTTTTCAGCAAATTGAACTATACTAGCAAACACAATCTACCCAAGATTAACCAGGAATATCCTATAGACGAGATCTGCATGAGCTGTGTTGACATTGTTTCTATTGGAGGTTGATTTTCAATTACAGAGGGAGGTCAGCATGGTGCACTTATATTGGTTGTGCAAAATTGGATTAAGGCATTGGAGATGGCCGTGGCAATTTCATTTTTGAGGGCCATGGCAGGGATGTTTTGAGGATTGAGAGTTTGGAGAAAGGAGTTGATGATAAATGGGGAGAAGGATATGGATTTTCCCCTTACAGTCACTCTCTCAAAGTTATCAGATCTTGCGTCTTGAATGGATAGGAGGAGGTTTGCATAAATTTCACACACAAGAGAGGGATAGAAGTGTGTTTGGGTAGGTCACAGTATGCAGATATGATTTTTCCCTCTAATACCTAGTCATCCTCATATCCTCAAAGATTTTGTCTTGGACCCTTTCAGCAATGAAACCCTTCATTCTAAAGAACTCAAACCTCTCATTTGCCTCACTAGATATGAATGTTTCAGAAGGAGGTGTACTTGCAGTGCTTTTGGAGGGTTTAACACGTGTGGAATGCCTAGCCATAGGCGTGGAACTTGTAGTGGATTGAGTCTTCTTTGTGCCCTTTTTCCTTGATGTAGGTGCTGGTGTTATCGCATCTTCACCCACATCAGCTTTCTCAGTTTCCATTTCTTCCCTTCCAAGTTTAAAAGTGTCATCCTCAACCTCATCATATCAAATCCCAGAAGTGGAGCTTGATCATCTATAGATGCAGTTACCTCAGCTTTTGATTGTCTTGCCTTCCCTTTAGCCCTTTTCAGATCTAGTAGGGCTCAAAGGGTAATATCTTCATCCTCTTCATGATGAGCACACACAGATGGGAGAGTTCCAGCCGCTGATGATAGTGGTGGTGTGGTAGCAGTGGGGATAGCAGCAGTGGAGGCAGGAGTAGGATCAGAACCTGTTGTTTTAGTTGTTGCCAAATCCTTGGGAGTCACCAAGACATGAGGAATGATTTCCTCAATGTTAAGGCTTGCAGAATCAATAATCTCCTCTGTTGATGACTGTAGATCATCAATGTTTTCATCCCTAGTACTTCGTGGTACTATCTCAAAGTCCTCAGCATTGGGACCTTCTGAATTGCTTGAGTCACTAGGTGCGACATACCTTCTACGCCTAGGGCCAATGTCACTGGCAGCCTTATTCTATTTTGGAGGTGCAGCTTTTGTGGATGGACTGCCCGAGCTGGTAACATAGGGCTTCCTCTTCTTCTGTGTTGTTGCAGTGTCTGGTTCGTAGTCTTTGTCATCTCCTTCAAGAAATTCTGGCTCGACCATGTTTGGCCTCACCCTAGGAGTATAGTTCTCCATATGTGGAGAAAATCCTTTCTGCCTTAGAGACTAATTTCGCCCTTTTCCATGCCCGCTTGAGTCCCAATCGACCATAAATCACCCGGATTGTCTGCATCGTTGACATTATCGTGAGCCCCAGCAAGTAAAATTGAGACCGGTGTTTCCTCTGTATCAATACAGTGATGTCGTGCACGTCTGTTGGGACCGTCGGAGACAATGGTGGTGAAGCGATGGTGCTTGACGGAGCATCCGTAGATGGTGATGCCATGGAACCTGTTTGAGAAAGATAGGGGGAAATAGAAAGAGAATTGGTGATATCACAAAGAGATTAACGAGAGAGAGGAGGCGGTGATTATTGTGAAGTGACGGGTGCTATTTAAGATGTGATATCATGAGGGTGATAGGGAGTAAAGTCCTTGTAGGAGAAGAACACCCAGGTAGATAAAGTTTAAGAAGGAGAGATCTCAATACATTGGCATCCGAATTTTGGCACTTAAGTCAACCTATTGGAATTCCTTACATAATAAGGATCAAAATTTGTAGCAAACCTTGTAGAATTCAAATTCTTTTTCTCTTTTGTGAAAGATATACGTGCAATAAAAAGACCACAAAGATCCGCAAATATACTCCCACTAAAAACATTATCACCATAAATAAGAGATTCACAATTTTATTGAGCACAAGATCCTTTAACCAAACAAATGAGGGAAAGAAAAAAAATTGTACGATATTTTCACCAATGACCAGGTTGACCTAATTTATGTATAAAAAATGATGCATAATGTAAAAGCATGTGAAGAATAAATCTCAGTATATGTGTGGCATGAGATGAGATCACATCTGGGGACACATCTCCTCTAAGAAAGTCAATGAATTGTATTCTTTTCATGCTTGACCTCTAGGATGCACCCACCCATTTTTTATTTGTGAGGAAGAGTTTGGTGGGTAGCTTTCACTATTCTTTACCTTCATGGATAGTCCTCTTTCGAATGATCTTTTCAACTTGATCCAAAATTTCTCTTGATGTCATTTTGATCACATTGAAATAGCTTCATACCAAGAGTGTAGCAGCTGTTTCCCTTAGATTATGACACCCACCAAGAGACATCCAATAGGATAAATTTTGAGCCAACAGATAATAACACCTTTTAAGAAGGATTCACAATTCAGAGAGGAGACACATCAGGGTGAGATTCAAGTGACCACACCATCAGATGGGTGTAGGCTCTGGTGTGACCACACGAGGGATCACACCATCAGATGACACACAAACTCAGAGACTTTCGTAGGGTAGAAAATCTCTGAAAATCAAGGAATTTGGTAAAAATATCAGCCAATTGTTTTTCAGTACTTATAGATTTCAAGCTAATAATTTTCTGATCAACAAGACCACGAATAAAATGATGTCTAATGTCTATGTGTTTAATACGAGAGTGATGAATATGATTTTTTGATATTTCTATGACACTTATATTATCACAAAAGACAGTTAAATCATCACTTTTAAGCCCATAATCATTAATCATCTGATTCATCCAAAGAAGTTGAGAACAACAAATGCCAACAACAACATATTTTGACTCAGCAGTTGAGAGGGATACGCAGTTTGTTTTCGACTGTACCATGAAACAAGTTATTACCAAGGTAAAAACACCCAAGTTGTGCTCTTCCTTTCATCAGTGTTATCTGCCCCATTAGAGTCACTGAATCCTACCAGATTTGTATTAGTCTCTCGAGTATAGCTTAGCCCAAAGTTGATTGTTCCCCCAACATATCTAATTATTCTTTTTACAGACTTAAGGCGGGATATTTTTGGGCTAGCTTGATATCTCGCACACAGGCACACACTGAACATGATGTTAGGACGACTTGCTGAGAGATACAACAATTTCCCAATCATACTTCTATAAAAGGTGGGATCAACATCAACTCCGTCCTCGTCCTTACAAAACTTTTGGGATGATCCAATAGGAGTTTTAAGATGAGATGAGTTGTCAATAGAGAATTTTTTGATCAAGTTTCTAGCATACTTACTTTGTGAAATAAATATTCACTCCTTACTCTGTTTTATTTGGAGTGTTAGGAAATAGTTTAATTCACCCACCATACTCATCTCAAAGGTAGAGGTTATGCTTATGACAAAGAAGTCCAACATGGTTTTGGATGAAGATCCAAACACAATGTCGTCAACATAAATTTGAGCCACCAAAATCCCCTCTTTATCTTTCAAAATGAATATAGTCTTATCTACCTCACCTCTCTTAAATTACATTTGTATGAGTTGCTCAGTGAGCCTCCCATACAAAGCCCTAGGGGCTTGCTTCAAACCATATAAGGCTTTCTTTAGCTTATAAACATGATCAGGGCAATGGGGATCAGTAAAGCCCTTTGGTTGCTCAACATAGGCTTCTTCATTTTGGACGCCATTCAAGAAAGCCCTCTTTATATCCATCTGATGTAGAGTGGTGTACAAATAACAAGCAATGGCAAGAAGAAGCCTAATAGATTCTATTCTAGCAACTGGGGCAAATGTTTCTTCAAAATCAATCCCCTCAACTTGGGTGTAGCCTTGAGCTACAAACCTAGCTTTGTTTCTTGTTATTTGCCCATTATCATCTGTTTTATTTTTGAAAATCCACTTGGTCCCTATAACATTTCCCCCATTAGGTTTAGGGACCAAGACCCACACATCATTTTTCTCAAATTGGTTTAATTCTTCTTGCATTGCCACAATCCAGTTATCATCTTTCATTGCCTCTATGGCATTCTTACGCTCAAGATAAGACACGAAACAATAAGAACTTACCTTGCTTACCTGTGAGCTTACACAGCTCAATCCAGCCAATTCCCTTTAGTTGATCTTTGGCTTCTCCCTTGTTCTTACCTTTTTATTGACATTGCCAACCACCTGTGGGACTGGATGGTTCTTCTGAATTCTGCTTGGTAAGTCTCTAGTTCTGTCCAGGTTGCCTTTTTCACAGTCTGAGTTGTTAGATGAATTTTCCGAGTCTGAATCAGACTCATTTGATCCCGATGTAGGTTGTGATGTGATCACACCAAGACCCACATTACTTTTCTGTATCTCTGATTGTTGTTTCTGTCCAGCTATGTTTTGAGTATCTTTCATCATTTCCACGCAACCTGAGACATCATCTTCAAGTGTTTTTAGATTCAAGTCAGCAGTATCATCAAAAGTGACATTAATAGACTCTATAACAGTTTTGGTTCTAAGGTTGTAAACCCTATAAGCATGGCTGTTTGTGCAATATCCTAGTAACACAACTTTGTCACTATTAGAGTCAAATTTAGACAGATAGTCTCTATCATTCAGAACATAACATATGCATCCGAACACATGAAAATATTTGAGAGTAGGTTTTTTATCAAAAAGAATTTCATAAGGAGTAATGGTTGACCCAACTCTCAAGTAGACTCTATTACCTACGTGACAAGCCGTGTTAAGAGCTTCAGCCCAGAATCACTTAAAGATGTTTTTAGAGATAATCATGACATGTGTTATCTCTTGGAAATTACGATTATTTCTTTCAGCCACCCCATTTTGTTGAGAAGTTTTAGGGGCCTAAAAATCATGGGTTATTCCGTTAGAGTCACAAAATTTAGAGAACAAGGTGTTCTCATATTAAGTTTCATGATCAGACCGAATTTTAATCACTTTATTACCATGCAAGTTTCTGACCTTTATACCACACTTTAAACACCTCAATGGCTTCTGATTTTTCTTTCAAATATAGGACCCATGTGTATCTAGAGAAATCATCTACACACAAAAAAAAAATAATTATTTTACTCAAGCTTTCCACTTCAATGGATCCTATAAGGTCAGTATGAATGAGTTCCAAGATTTCATAAGTGGAACTTTGATTAACCTTTTTATGGAAAGCTTTAGTTTGCTTTCCCTTTTGACAAGGAACACACACATTTACTTGTTTGAAATCAAGTTTGGGTAAGTGTTTAAAAGCATTAAATATAAACAGCTCTTCCATTTTCCTAAAACTTGCATGACCAAACTTTTGAAGGCAAACCTCAATATCATTTACTTTGGAGCTAAGACAGGATAAGTTGTCACCAAATTTATAGCAATTATCTTGTGACCTTACCCCAGTGAACAAACACTTTTCAGTGTTATCAAACACTTAGCACTCATATTTGTCAAATCTAACAAGTAGATTGTCATCACATAGTTGGCTTATACTAATAAGATTAGCTTTTAAGCCTTCAATATGATATTTTCAATTTAGGCATATGATTAACACATAGAGTACCCTTACCAACAATTTTACCTTAGGCTCCTCCCACATAATTCACGTTCCCACCTTTGATTAAGGTGTAATAGTTAGGAACTCAACATTACCATCATGTGCCTCGAGTACCCACTGTCAAATTACCATGAGCTAGCTATGCTGCTCTTGAGTGAGGTAAATACCACTTTGCATTCCTCACTTTTCTTTTCTACCCACGCAAACTGACCAGATTTCTGGTGGTGTAAGTGGTGATGTGAGTACATCCGGGCACTCATCTGAGGAGCAGATTTTCAAAGGTCATAAATTCTTTGGTATAAAAAAGATCAGATGTGACCTGGTGCAAAACAGTATTGACAGACAAACCTCTTTTTCTTAGGTATTGTTTTAATTTTGCAAAGGTTCCAATGGCCTTTTCAAGTTCTGCTTTGGTTTTTTCGAGTTCAATATCACGTTTGGTGAGCATGACTTCGAGTTTGACTATGACATCCTTTTGGTGGTCATTTTCAGTGGTAACTTTTTCAAGCTCACCTTTTAAAGAGGAATTTTCTGTAGAGAGTTTATAATTAACCTTTTCAAAAACTGCCATTTTTTCTACTCATTTTTCCCAGTTAGCAAATAAATCAGCATATGCATCCAGAATTTCGTGGTAACTTCCATCACTGTCCTCTTCATTCTCTGGTTTTTCAGAAACTGAAGAGTTAAAACATGTGAATTCAGAGTTAGAGGATGTGATGATTGGTGTGACTACATCTGAAGTAACATCAGAATGATGTTTGTGATTTAGAGGCGAGATGTACATGATTGCTAAGTTTAACGTTTCATCTTCGTCCTCATTGTCACTAAGGGTCGCACAAAGGCTCATTTCCTTTTTCTTCAGAGTGCTGTCACATTTATTGGCATAGTGCCCAAAGCCTTTGCAGGCTCTACATTGAACATATTCATATATTTTATTAGTAAAACTTTCAGGTCTCTTGAAGCTACTCTCAGTATCCTCTTTTGGTTTTTCAAACGTATTTTGAATTTTTGAAGGAAACTTGTTGTCCCGTTTGTTTTTCAAGAAAGAAGCAAACTTTTTGGTTAACAGGGCAACATATTCAGTTTCCAAATTCGAAGTGTCAATTTCTTTAGAGATTTCTTCAATCTCTTTTGACACTTTGGATACATTTGAGAGAGCAGATGCAAGAGCAATGTTTTCTGCCTTTTGTTGCTGTTGAATTGACAGGTTCATTTCAAACATGGTCAGAATACCCACAAGAGTATCTAAACCCATGGTTGTGGTATCATGTGATTCTTCAAAAGGAGCAATTTTGATATTAAATTCTTCTGTAACAGTTCTCAATATTTTGCTTACTAACCTAGCATTTGATATAGGCTCACCTAGGGAGAGACATTCATTTGAGATTTCTCTCAATTTAGCAGAATATCTTTTGATGTCTTCAATCTCATTCATCCTCAAGTTTTCAATCTTGGTCATGAAAATTCTTAACCTAGTGGCCTTAACACTATCATCACCTTCACATTGACCTTGCAAAATATCTCAGGCTGTTTTTGCTACGTTTTGATTTATAACAAGTCAAAACATGTGTTAATCCACATGACTTGATATAGCACCAAGAGCCTTGAAATTATAATTAGCAAGAATGACTTCATCCGTAGTACAATTTTCCTCAGGTTTAAACATATACTCCCTCCGTCCCACGTGAATACAAACTTATTTCTATTTTGGTCCGTCCCATGTAAATGCAAACTTCCCAAAATGGAAATAAATATTTCACTTTTACACTCACAACATTCTCTCTCCTCACTATTCCTCTCACTCATTCTCTCTCCTATTTAATTTTTCATACTCACAACATTTAACTTTTTCTCTTTCTTACATCACTTTTCCTTAATTCCCACACCCAAAAAGTTGGTTTACATTCACGTGGGATGGAGGGAGTAGATTTTTTCTAAGGTTTTCCCC
The DNA here is from genome assembly GCA_022495995.1 of Adenophora triphylla var. japonica. Lineage (NCBI taxonomy): Eukaryota > Viridiplantae > Streptophyta > Magnoliopsida > Asterales > Campanulaceae > Adenophora > Adenophora triphylla. Next base: position 522,444 of record JAFEMH010000227.1, read on the forward strand.
ATTTCATTCTTGCTTTCAATCTTAGGAGAAGACCATGAGACAATAATACTAAGTCACGCCCTCTCATCAATTGATTTGATGAAAAGACACATTTTAGCTTTCCATATATCATAGTTTGTTCCATCCAATACATGAGGACGATATTGATTCAAGTGTCCTTTCATAATGGATACTCTTTTGTATCTCACTCAGTGTAATCGAGTGGAGCTCTGATACCAATTGAAAGAAATTGAGTAGCTAAAATTGACAAATGAAAACACAAATACCTTGTGTGAGTCCTGGTGTGATAGCCCCAACACTAACACTAGTATAAAAAGCAGCGAAATAAAGACCTTAGGAAAGAAAGAACACGGATTTAAACACTTATTTACAACAACTTGCTATAGACAATAAAAAACTTCTCTTTATAAACTTAAATGGGTGACTGTTACTTACACGCAATGTTAATAAGAGAAGAATAAAATAAACTAAATAACCAAATAATCTCTCACTAAAATACTATTTGATTTTTTGCAACTCCAGAGATTTGAAGCACAAAAATCGTAAGTTATAATGAGCCATGCAGCTCCAATTTACAGTGAAAGAGGTCCTTATTTGTAGGAGTTGATTTGCTTGAAAAAATCTTAAATATTTAGACTTCTACCTTCCTTTGTCAACGAAGTCAAAACTTCCTTATCATGTACTCTTTACTTGTGTGAGAGATATCTACAAAATAATCAAATATACACTAAAGGTATCTAAGATTTGATTAGTAGGTTAGTCAATAAAATAGAACCTAAATTATAATATTTACAATATGTACCTGTTTTAACTAATATTAAGAAACTAATAAATCTATATTAAGTCAACATTTGACTTGTCAGAGTGTGTGTGCCATCACACACTTTCAGGAACAATGAGGTTGTTCGTGCTATATATCAAGGGAGCCCGGATTCGAGGTCGAATCATTTTCAAGCAAAGGAAAATGATGTAGCTCAGAATATTGTATATTTTCATATCTTTTAATATTTTCTTAGTATTTTCGAAATTAAATTAGTATGATAATTATAGGATTTAGAGTAGATTTAAACTTGATTTATAGGTTTAGACCCCTAATAGGTTACGTTATAGGTTAAACATTATTGCTATCAAAGTTGTATTCCGCTGCGTCACATAACCACCACCCTTATCTACAAGACACCAAGTTGTTGATTAACTATTGCCATTACAATCATAGCTGTATTCTGCCAGCCATCTAAATCTGCATTGCACACTGTTCTTTTTCCTTTCCCCCACAATATATCATTGTTATCTCGGCTTCTTCTCAAACTCTGACAAATGTCACCACTTGTTTTCCTCTTTCTATTGTTAGTCATTATGTCTTCGACTTCTCAGATTGAAGTTTAGTGATGGGTATGGAAATGGTGGGGTTAATTGGGATAAGAAACAGAAGGGGAAAAGAAAGAGGATTGTGATTGGTGGTTTAGGACTGAGAGCGGGGTAATGACGGCTGTGCAGAGTTGTTTAGTTGGCGGTTGAAATCAGGGGCGGACACAAGTAGACTTAAAGGGGTGGAAGTGAACCCCCCTTATTCAAATAGTGGTTTAGTGGTTTATTGGTTAAGATGTTAAGATTTCAACTTGAAGGTTGAGGTTCGAGTCCCATATCAAGCATTATTTTTAACTCAAATCTTTATAGTATATTTGTGCACCCCCTTACAAAATGCTCTGGATCTCCTCTAGTTGAAATGAAAGTTAACGAAAATAAAGAAAATCATTAAATGTTAGTAACATTGATTAATTTTCATAGATTTTATTTTTTTTTAACGATTTTGACGACTATAAGACGTATGATCAGAGTGAATGCATATTCTGTATACGATGGTTAAAACCAGTGGCGAAGCCGCAACACACAAAGGTTACCCCTTGAATTTTGAAATGTGCTAATTAGGGCAACACCGATAATAGGTATCAAATGCAAATTTTGATACCCATGTTGAAGTAGTAGCATCTCTAATAGAAAATGTAGGTATCAAAATTTGGTGTGCTACTAAGCAAGGTAGAAAATTTAAGAAATTGTTAAATATAAGGCAAATTATTATTTTAATTTAACAAATAATTAATCAAAATATTGATCTTATTTTGAAATTATTTATCATGTCAATAATAATAATAAAGTTAATAATTATCAAAAAAATAACTTGATACCAAAATTTTGATACATATGATTGAAGTTGATTTTTTAATACCATATGAATAGTGTATATATGTATCAAAATTTGATTTTGATAGCTTTTAAATAAGGATCACCATTGGAGTTGCCCTTAAAGTACGGTTACAATTGTTTTTTTATATTTCAAAAATCATGTTTTTTTTTTGTAAAAATGCATGATAGTATTCTTTAATTCACAAATGAGTGACTCAGTTGTAAAAGCTAAACCTTACACTATGTGAGGTTTATAATTCGATCTCTCTACTTACCTCCCGACTGAAATATCGTCGAAAAAAAGATACTGATAATTAAATAAAAGAATAAAATTAATTTGAGTAAAATGCCGATAATATATTCAATATAAGATATATACTCCTTCCGTTAAAGAGTAAGGTTATTAGATTTTTTTTTTTTTTATGTTTATCTGAAACTTTGAGCAATAATTAAAAGTTAATTTAATAATCTTAATAAAATTTTAAAACTTGTTATTGATACTATTTTAAATAATACTCCCTCCGTCCCATCGAAAGAGACACCATTTTGGTCCGACACGCAAAATAAGAAATATGATGTAGGAAAGAGAAAAAGTTTAAATAATGTGAGTATGAAAAATTAATTTGAGTAAAATGCCGATAATATATTCAATATAAGATATATACTCCTTCCGTGTAAAGAGTAAGGTTATTAGTTTTTTTTTTTTTTTATGTTTATCTGAAACTTTGAGCAATAATTAAAAGTTAATTTAATAATCTTAATAAAATTTTAAAACTTGTTATTGATACTATTTTAAATAATATATCAATAACAAATTTTTAATTTTTATTAAAATAATTAAATTAACTTATAATTGAGACTGAGGTAGCATCTATAATACAATACAAGGGGAAAATAACCGTCTCTTATCTAGGGATAAAGAGCGGCTATGATTAATCCAATCCAAAGGTCAGAAACAGTCTAAAATTAAATTTAAATTAAATTAATTTTATTTAATGGCTGAGATTGATTGTTACGAATTCATCCAATGCTCATTATTCGACGATTTCTGAAAACGGTTTATTTTATCTTCTCTCATTCCCATCCTTTTTTTCACTATTCTCTGCTTAAATATTATGTCAATTCCATTTTACATATTACTGTGATGAGATACAGAAAGTATTAATAATTTTGACCAACAAATTTAAAATAAACTATTTGTATATATAATAATCCAGAATATAATAGTCAATGTTGGTCCGCTATATTGTTTGATTTGGTAAAAGTAGTGAACCAGATACTGAATTTTGACTTGTGGTTGGTTTTTATATTTGAAGTAAGTTCTTGGAAAGTTCTTTTTTAGGCTGGTGAAAGTGATAGTAATTATTTTTGAAATATTAGAAAAGTGATCCGACGACTCAAATTCTCCCCCCACTTCTTCAACCGTTCGTAAGTTTCCATAACTGTCCTATTTTTTTTTTAACCTTCATTTTTCATTTTCTCCTTCCTATTTTCCATCTTAACTATTACTCCCTCCGTCCCACTTCAATTGAGCCATTTTTTTTTGGGACGTCCCACTTCAAATGAGCCATTCCATAAATGGAAAGAAGTGAACAGTGTTTCGGACATTTATATCCTCATAATGTTTACTCCCTCCGTCCCCAACCTAAGTGCACACTTTCCATTTTGGGCGTCCCAAACCTACGTGCACATTTCCTAAAATGGAAAGGAATCTTTACTATATTCTCTCCACTCATTCTCTCTCCTACGTTATTTTAATACTCACAACACCATTATAATTTACTATTCCCTCCACTCATTCTCTTTCCTATTTTACTTTCACACTCACAACACTTTCAACATAATACTCCCTCCTTAATTTACGTGAAAAGTTAAAGTGTGCATTTAGGTTGGAGACGGAGGGAGTATATATTTACAAGAAAATCATTCATTATACCCTTATAATTTTAACATATTTACAAAAAAAACCAATCATTAACTTACTATTCCACCCACTCATTCTCTCTCCTATTAAATATTTTTAACTTTTACATTCTCTCTCCTCTAATCTTCTATCCACTTTCAATTCTTTACTCATTTAAAAAAAAATCTTAAAAAGCATGCAAAAATACCATGGCTCAATTGAAGTGGGACAGAGGCAGTATTTCTTTTTGCAGATGACTTAAGTTTTTTTTTTTTAACGAATTCACTAAGATTTGATAAGATTTTTTTATTAGGATCATTTTTTTAATATATAATTAAGTTTTTCAACGATTTTAGAATCTTTCAAAAAAAGAAGTTTTTAGAAAAAATGTTTGTACCTAAATCAATTAAAATATCATTAGTCATGATTACTTAAGTTTTTTTGAACGAATTCACTAAGATTTGGTAAGATTTTTTTTTTTAACAGAAAAACCGATTATTATTTATTTATATGATTAATGAGTTGGGTTGGGGTTACGAAAAAAGAATCTAAAGTAATATAAAGACAGGATAGTTTTGGAGCCAAAATGTCAGGGACAATTTCGTAATTTCACACGGTGGCAAAACTGAAGATATTATCCGAAAATGCCATGTGGCGTGTTCTGAATGGATGAAATTCGGCGCGTGCACCAGTCTAGGCGCGTGTACGCCAGCGGATATGTTTTTTTTTTTTTTAAACTCTGCCACGTGGTGGCTTCTGATTAGCTGTTTTTTTTCCAGTTTTTTTTTTTCACTCGTTTTTTTGACCTCAATTATTTTATAATAAATTAATTTTTAAAAAAAAAAAAATTACACCAAAATTCATAATTTTTTTTCTCTATAAATAGAGTCTATTTTTGTTTGATTTGGACACAAAAGAAATTCCTCTTTTTTAAATGAATATTTCACCCCTTTTTTTACCTCAATTATTTCATAATAAATTAATTTTTTTACTAAAAAAATTTACACAAAAATTCTTAATTTTTTTTCTCTATAAATAGAGTCTATTTTCGTTTGATTTGGACACAGAAAAAAAACCCCTCTTTTTAAAATATAAATTTCTTAATTACCCTTTCTTAATTTTCCTTTTTCATTTTTTCAATATTTTTTAGTGAAAATTAATTAACTGTGAAGTATTTTTTTAATTATAACTGATAATAATAATTATTTTACTAATCATAAAAATAAATAATATAAAATAAAAAAAAGTGATGGGGTATAGAATGATGAGTTGAAAGGGGTATTATGGTTATTAGGTTTATTTTAGTTCGATACATCAAATTATTTAGTAGCTAATCCAACATTAATTATGTCCCCTTTTTATATATAATAGATGAACATGTAATGCATTTTTTTTTAACATGTCATTTTTTTTAATTGGTAATATATTTTTGTAAATAATTTCATGATTGCAAATAATATGTGGACGTTTATTATTATTTTTATTATTATTATTATTATTTTTATTATTATTATTATCATTATTATTATTTTGCCATTTTTACATGAGAGTATTTTTGTAATATTCAGGGAGTTTTTTTTTGTAACAATCAGCTTGTGTGGGTTTTTTTTTCTTTTTAATATCCATCTTTTAAAAGTTCTTTTTGGTAAATGCCCTTAGGACTTATTCAATTTTTACTTTCTAAAATTGTTTATTTCTTAGTTTAATGACTAATTTATTTGATTATATTTACATTTGATTAATGTCTCATTATTGTCTGTAAAAAAAATATTTCAAAATGTACGATATAGTGTATATTTTTCAGTTCAAGATATTTGTATTATTGTTTTCCTTTTATGCTATGACTCTTAATAAAAGTCAAAGGTCAATATTTTTCAGTTCAAGATATTTGTATTATTGTTTTCAATTATATTTCACATTAACAAACGTTTACAATCCCGCTGGTCCGAATATATTGATATGTAATGATGATCTTTCTTCCTCTTTCAACAGTTGCACCGACAGTGTTGTCTTTTAAAGCCGTGTTTCACAATGAATAAAAAAAATTCTCTCATTTTGTCATTTTATTTAATTTATGTCTTTTTAAGCATCAATAACTTTTCGTGCATTGCACGAATGTAACACTAGATTTATTTTAGTGACCTTCAATCTGATATTTGTATTTACAATATAATTTTCAAATAATCGTTTTACAATGTATACAAACATCTATATTTTCTTTTGTATTTATTTCGATTTTAATGAGTTATTCGTTAGTAACTGTCCGTGCATCGCACGGGGGTCAATCTAGTAATGGTAAAATGGATATTAAGAAAATATTTTTTACTAACCCTCAATGGATAACAGTCCGGATAATCGAGTATACATAAACCCTTAACCTTTTTTTAAGGAGTATACTAACTAATTAAAAAAATGATCATTTACTTATAATCGATTTTTCTGTGAGATAATGTGAGCTTCGTCATTTATTTATTTATTTATGTACATTCCAATTTGATTTATTTATTTTTCTCTTTTATTTTATTAAAAAAATTTAGAAAAAATGTTTGTACCTAAATCATTTAAAAAACCATTTGTCATGATTACTTAAGTTTTTTGTTTCGAACCTTGGGTAAAAATAGGATAGGGGATGAGTTATGGATTATAATTATTATTAATTATTTATATGATTAATGGGTTGAGTTGGGGTTACGAAAAAAGAATAATGGTAAAATGGGGATTAAGAAACTGTTTTTTACTAACCCTCAATGAATAACGGTCCGGATAATCGACTTTCTCATATTCTCTACGTCACGACAGTTACATAACAAACCACCCTCCATCAAATATTTATTATTGAACAAAATAATCATCAGGATATTGGACATATTTTTTTAATTTTTTATTTGGATGAAAGGAATGCGATTTATTCAATTTTTTTAATTTGTGTACTTTCACCGTGCGAGTGTCACGGTTAAAGAATCTATAGTATAAATGAGGGAGGTGTTTTGAACAGTAGTATGAATAGTTCCACTTGCCGAAATTCCCATTTTGCCCTCACTATTTTGCCCCTTTCTCATTTTGCCCTTAATTTTTTTTTTTTTAAATTAAAATATCAAAAAGCGTGGCCTTGAACACGGTCTTAGGCTAGTACTAGTATATTTTTAAAAGAGGAAATAGATGTTGAAAATAGAGAGAAGAAAGAAGGGGACGAAATTACGGAAGTGATGCAAGTCAGCATATGCAATCCTAAATCACAGCCACACATTACGCCTTTATTTGTATAACCGTGACTGCGACTCCCACGTGGTTTGTTCAATCTCAACTGCCAATAACATCCGTTAACGGCTTGTCTCATTACAACCGCTAAATCTTGTTAGAAATCGAAACTACTAACAGAATCCCGTAAATAATGGGAGTAATTTTATACAAATATATACTCCCTCCGTCCCATATCTACGTGTACACTTTCCATTTTGGGCGTCCCAAACCTACGTGCACATTTCCTAAAATGGAAAGAAATCTTTACTATTCCCTCCACTCATTCTCTCTCCTACATTATTTTAATACTCACAACACCATTATAATTTACTATTCCCTCCACTCATTCTCTCTCCTATTTTATTTCAAACTCACAACACTTTCAATATAATACTCTCTCCTTAATTTACGTGAAAAGTCAAACCGAGCACATAGGTCCGGGACGGAGGGAGTATATATTTTTCATTTTATTTTTAAATTGCATAAAATTATATTCAAAATTCGATTGAGTTGATAATTAAAGTAAAAGTGAGACAAATTTTTCAGGAGGAGGAGTAATTTTTTTCTTCTGAATCACCAGTATACGTACACTACATTGAATGTCGATTAATCTGATTCGAGCAGGATATAATCAAAAGGACAGCAAAGCTCTTCAAACAAAACTTTAACGCTGATGTGTTTATAGTGGTCCAACCCAACACCCCGGTTTATAAAAATACTAATTTTTTATAAATTTATGATAAAACTCTTGAGCCGTGCATTTGTGGAAATTGAGTTGGATAAAACTCTTCCGGATTTTATGATAAGGTCAATAGAATCTCACATGATTCCACTCTTGTTACCATGTTATGCTATGGTCCGGGAACATGTCTCTATAGCTCTGTTGGTCGTGTGATTGTTAAGTGAGCTTATATGAGATCACGAGAGAACATCTTTGTTTGGCCATGGGACCGTCGTTGCAGTGACCGCAATCATCTGTCACGATTTAGCTAGGTTAATAGGTGTATTTGGGCAATGAACGCTTGAGATTAAAATCATTATTATACATAATTTTCAGCAAAAAATTGATTTTAATTGTTTATTGTCAAAAAATATTTCCGTGACCTAAATCATGACCCATAGTTATAGCACTGCAGCATCTCATCTTAAAGTCTGAGGTTCCACCTTAAAACCAATTGGTTTTAAGGTGGAACCTCAGACTTTAAGATGGTATCAGAGCAGGTTCTTTACACGTGCAGGCCCAACGGCCCACGATGTTACTCCGCGCCACCCGATTGATAAGTCCACGTTGTAAGCTTTGGCAAAGCCCGCTACACGTGAGGGGGCGTGTTAGAGATATTATCCCACATTGGGAATTAACAAACCTTGCCTATAATATATAAAGATCTTGGGTCACTCCCCTTATCACCAATTGGTTTTAAGGTGGAACCTCAGACTTTAAGATCTCATACGTTACGTTGATGCAAACCCTTGCAAATCAGTTTTGTTGGATGTTGATATAACAAAAACATAACTGCAACCATGTGAATGACTCAATAGAAACATATACTCCCTCCGTCCAGTTACATACTTCACACTTTCTATTTTGGGCGTCCAATTACATACTTCACACTTTGTTTCTTTCCCAAAATGGAAAGGAATCTTTACTATTCCCTCCACTCATTCTCTCTCCTACATTATTTTAATACTCACAACACCATTATAATTTACTATTCCCTCCACTCATTCTCTCTCCTATTTTAATTTCACACTCACAACACTTTCAATATAATACTCACTCCTTAATTTACGTGAGTACAGTAACTGTGAAGTAACTACTTGGACGGAGGGAGTAATTAATAAGCTCAAGAAATCCAAGTTTTGGCTTCTTCCTCAAGAAAAGAAAACCCAAAATCTCTCACTGCGACACATGTCATCTTGTAATTGGCTGCAATATGAGCAACAGACTAACCTCAGTCTATAAATAGCATGTCAGTTCAACCAAAGAAGAACATCAGCAGCAGTTAAGTAAACTATCTAGTGAACTCTAACCCTAATCATGTCTCTTGTTCCTCAATCTCTCCCATCTCTCCTTGCATCCATCATAGTAGCAGTCCTTTTTCTTGTGAAATCTTGCTCTTGTTTCAATCCTAAACTCTTCAATGTCTCGAGACTTCAATCCAGTTCTTCCGATTGGGCTCCCGGTGGTGCAACTTGGTATGGGAATCCCAATGGTGCCGGAAGTGATGGTAAGTCTAGTATCTCTTAATCATAATAAGTGTCGCAATTGATTTATTAAACTCTCGCTGTCCCTAAATGAACTTGCGCGTGATATTTATTAATTTTTGTGTGTTGTGGCTAAATATAGGTGGAGCTTGTGGGTATGTTAATGCAGTAGATAGTGCACCTTTCTCTTCGCTCGTATCAGCAGGTAATCCGGCTCTCTACTTGGGCGGCAAAGGATGTGGAGCTTGTTATCAGGTATGGGACCAATTAACTGAATTATATATTCCCTCCGTCTCATCCCAGCTAAATTTATACTTTCCAACTAAAATTATATTTTTCCGAAATGATTTTTTAAAAATATTTCTTTATTCAATAGGTGCCACTTGTATACTCACAACAACGCTTTATTTACTATTTTCTATCCCAGCTATTCCCTTTTACCTTATCATACTCACTACACTTATATCACTTACACTTTCAGGTGAAATGCACGGAAAATTCAGCCTGTTCAGGGAATCCGGTGACTGTGGTGATAACTGATGAGTGTGCTGGCTGTGGTCCGGAAACTGTTCATTTTGACTTGAGCGGCACTTCTTTTGGTGCCATGGCTGTTTCTGGTCAGGCTCAAAAACTGCGAAATGCTGGAGTTTTGCCAATACAATATAAGAGGTCTGTCTAATGCGTGCACAAAACAAAATTTATTTAGTTAGACTGTCACACCATATCATTTTGTTAATGTTCCATTGCCATTCTTATACATGATTCAATATTAATATTTCAACCTTTGGCCCGAGAAGCAATTATACTTCTGGATATCTGCCCTATGTGTTATCAAAATGACGTGATATGACAGTCTGAACAAATTAACTCACGCAAACAAAATGATATTGATCATAGTGAGCACAAATAATGCATGAGTGCTTTATGTGGTTCTTGATTAGTTAGTATATAATCGGGCTAATAATTTGACCAAATCTTTTGCAGGGTGCAGTGCAACTACCCGGGCATGACCATAACTTTTCGTGTTGACTCGGGTTCAAACCCCACATATTTTGCAGCTTTGATCGAGTTCGAAGACGGAGATGGTTCCCTTGATCGAGTTGATCTCAAAGAGGGCCTAGACTCGAGCTCGTGGCTAGAAATGGTTGAGTCATGGGGTGCTGTTTGGAAGCTCGACGGTTACGGTTCTACACTGAGAGCACCTTTCTCCATAAAGCTCACATCGGCATCGGGAAAGACAGTCGTGGCAAACAACGTTATTCCGGCGGGGTGGCAGCCGGGAATGATATACCGGTCGCTTGTCAATTTTTGATGGTCAAGTGATTTGAGTATTATAGAGATCAAGATTGTTGACAATATGTTTGTCTAATATGTCAACAAATTAAGTAGACTTTATGTAGCTTTGCAAGTATGATCATGATTTTATATAAGTCATGTAAGCATGACCAAGTATACTTTGTAATTTTATGTATACGACGGGGAATGCAATAAAATAAAGTAAAATATTTAAAAATAAAGAGCAATTCAAGCACAAACTATGTATGTTACTTATTTGTACATTATTTATACAGTGGTTAAAATTGAACTAAAATTATTTTTTTAATTAAAAATGTGATATTTATTTTGAGATGATTTAAAAATAAAAGTGCAATATTTATTTTGGAACTAAAAGAAAAGAAAAGAAGTAGGCTTTGAGTTTTTTGACTCTTGAAAATTCATATTAAAATCTTCGTACGAGAACGCTATATATTGTTTTAGTTGTTCTAACTGGCTCATATCTGCGCTCAAAGAAGATATGACATCAGAAAATGAAAAACTTAAATTTAACAATTACTTATTCATTTTTATTTTTATTTTTATTTTTATTTATTTATTTATTATTTTTATTTTTATTTTTTTTACACGATGATATAGGAGGATTCATGTTAGCCGACCTCAAATTATTTTGGGACTAAGGCTTTGTTGTTGTTGTTATTGTTATTCATTTTCTCCTTTTCACCGAAACGCAATAGATGTATTGAATAAGCAATTTTGTTTTAAAATCGATCGAGCCTAAGTGCCCAAACAATTCATCTCCAAACTATGCTCGCAAGCTAACGAGCCAAGCTAGGTTTGCTCGACTTGAGCTTGACCCAATCCTAATTCTATAATGATTCCGGTTTACGCAGATTCTCTAATCTTGACTTGACTAGGATTCACTTTCCTAAACTATTCTATTCTCTATTTTTTCCTCTTATATTTTCTTATTCTACTCTCACGCCGGATAGACGGATAGACTTCGATGGTAAGTCCCAACTTACTTTTAGGCTCCGTTTTTGTTTTGGGAAAAATGTTTTTTGGAAAATATTTTTCTCATTTTTCGGTGTTTGTTAAGCATCGAAAAATGGAAAAATGTTTTTCGAAAAATATTTTTCCCACTTTTCTAAATAAAATGATTTACGATTTTTTTTTAAGTAAAACATTTTCATAAAAATGACAACACCCTCACATACACACACACCTAACTTTTCATACACCCCCATGTTACCCACCCCACATCAACCACCCCTCCCCCATCCCCATCACAACCCCCCCCCCCCTTAACACCCCCTCCCCTTGGGTCAAAAAAAAAATTAATCATTTTAAATTATAAATGATAATAATAATAATAATAATAATAATAATAATAATAATAATAATAATAAAATAATAATAATAATAATAATAATAATAATAATAATAATAATAATAATAATAATAATAATAATAATAATAATAATAATAATAATCATAAAAATAAAGAATATAAAATAAAATAAAAGTGGTGAAGTATAGAATAATGAGTTGGAAGCGTGTTGAATTTTTATAAATAAAACATTTGTAGACCATTGTAGGGTGTGTAAAAGCTGATAGGGTATTGATAAATTAGGTAGAAGAAAGATAAGATGATGTTGAGTGATAAAGTAGGTGTCGAAACGATCGTGTACATGGCCGTGCACACTTATTCAACCCTAAATCCTAGCCAAGTTTTACGGTTTGTTTGTTTGTTTGTTTTAACTGTGACAGTGACCCGCACGTGGATCCTCAAGGAAATACTTAATGAAATTCAACGGCCAATAACCTCCATTAACGGCCATTTCAACGGACATTATAACCTACATCCTTTCCTTTTCGATACATTCAGATTCTTGTTAGAAAATAATTAAACAAATTTCCATAAATGAAGGGTCTTTAAATTGATTATAACTTCACTATCGATCTAGTCAGTGTGTACGGCAGCACAAAATATCAGTCCCAATCATTTACGGTACATAAACGAATAATCAACTTTAATGCGATATTGGCGTGTGAGATCGTAATTAAAGTATATCATCTCTAATTTGGGCTGCACACTCAAAACTCGAGTAAGATGGATGGCTAATATGATTCAATAACGACATGAAAGAACAAACGAGATGCACAAACTGGACAAAATGTCTAAAATATCCTTAATAAACTCTCTGAATGTGGATCATCGAGATCGAAATAATGGATAAGCGGACAAGATCGAAGACAATATTTTATGTTTGGATGCTACTTTTTAAAATTTTTACTCTTACATCTTTGTGTTTCTTATGATATATATTAAAATTATAATTTTTTTCATAACAATATGAGAGAAATTATCACATTTTGAACATCCATGTGAGGAATATCAATCAAAATGTATAATATGCTCAAGAATTCTATTTTTTTGGCTTCTTCCTTAGGCCATGTACAATAGGGGGATTGAATGGGTAGTTGAGAGGGAGTAAGTTAGTTGAGAGTGATTAATAGGGTAGTTGAGAGGGGGTAGTTGAGGGGTTTGAGTTGAAAATGTTCAATCCGGTTGAGGAGAAGGAGGGACCTGCCTGAGACACGTGTCGCGAGCTTATTGGGTGGGAGAAGGCGCGTGAACCACAAGCGCGGAAGAGGCGCGTGAGGCGCCATGAATTTTCTTTTTTTTTTTCTTTGTTTTTTCCTGATATCGCCACTTGGCACATTCTGATTGGTTACTTTTTTTTTTATCCCAATTCTTTGAGCTTATTTATCACCTAGTAAATTAATTTTTTTTTCACCAAAATTCATCATTTTTTTTCCTACAAATTGATATAAGTTTCATTTTATTTGGACACAAAAAAAAAAATACTCATTTTTCAATTTGAGCTTAATTATCACCTATTAAATTAATTTTTTTTAAATTTTTTTTTCACCAAAATTCATCATTTTTTTCCCCTACAAATTGATATAAGTTTTATTTGATTTGGACACAAAAAAAAACACTCACTTTTCAAAAACAGAGAATATAAATAAAATAAAAAGTGGTGGGGTATAGAATGATGAGTTGGGAGGAGTTGAATTTTAAACTAAGCTAGCTTATTGTGGGGGTGTAGTTGAGAAAGTAGTTGAATGATTAAGTGGATGGAGAGAGAAGATGAGGTATCGTGATATTAGGGTAGTTGAATGTTTTTTGGTAGTTGATCTATTGGACTTGGTCTTAAGAAAATGAAGCTGCAATTTATCCCCATGATGACACTTGTCCATCCGTGACTGGCTGCGAAATGAGGAACATACTGAACTTACTCTATAAATAGCATGCCAGTCCAACAAAAAATATATCATCAGCAGTTTATTAAACTAAAGTACAATCCTATATACAAGTGATTGTACAAAACCTAATCATGTCTCTTGTTTCTCAATCTCTCCCATCTCTCTTTGCATGCACAATAATAGTAATTGTCCTTTTTCTTGTGAAATCTTGTTCTTGTTTTAACCCTAAGCTTTTTAATGTCTCAAGACTTCAATCTAGTTCCTCAAAATGGTCATCTGCTGGTGCAACTTGGTACGGTAGTCCCAATGGTGCAGGAAGTGATGGTAAGCGAAAGATCAGAAACTCTATAAGATTACGTAAAAAAGCCGAGTTAATTATTTTATACTCTGTGATAAATAGGATTACAAGTGAAATACTAGTATTTATTAATCTGTCAAACATCTTATTGTAAATAATATTGACCAGCAAGATTTTAATCTGAACTCAAATTTAATTAGTTTTGATCATAACCTAATAATTTCACCGCGAACATAGCAAAGTAGCTTGACAAGTAAATTTACGATTATATCACTACGTAATAGGCGTGTAGATAATGTAGCTAAGAAATGAAATGAATTTTTACCTGATATCATATTGTGTCGTGGTCTTAATATATAGGTGGGGCTTGTGGATATGGTAATGAAGTACATAGCGCACCATTCTCTTCTCTAATATCAGCTGGTAACGGAGCTCTATACATGTCTGGCAAAGGATGTGGAGCTTGTTATCAGGTATATATCCAAGTACAACCAATAAGACGTAGTGCATAAACTTATATTTTTTTTCTTTGTCTTGTTTCTTGATGAGGCTCATTAGTTGTATATAATTTGGTTAAAATGTCAGGTGAAATGCACGGAGAATTCAGCGTGTTCGGGGAATCCAGTGACTGTGGTGATAACTGATGAGTGCCCTGGTTGTGGTCCAGAGACTGTTCACTTTGATTTGAGTGGAACTTCTTTTGGAGCCATGGCTGTTTCTGGCCAGGCTCAAAAATTGCGCAATGCTGGAGTATTGCCAATACAATATAAGAGGTGGGGATCTAATGTTTTTTTTTTCCGGTATAAAGTGTTTGGTAGGGGGTGCAACCCGAAAACTTCCGGGGGTCATCCACCTAGAACTACTTTTGCCCAAACACGCTTAACCGCGGAATTCTAAGGAGATTCAATAAATAGTACATTAATGCTAGTATGATCACACCCGGAGTCTATTATATATGTGCTTGCATAGCAAGTGCGGTATGAATAAAATGATGTCAAAGGCGCAAAATAAGTAGAAATAAATACCTGCAATGTAGGGATGGTGACACAATCCTAACATGGTTTGAAAACCAATGATCGATCAGAATTAATTAATTAGGTCCAATATGTGGAACCCAAAAATTAATAATTAGCTCTAACTTAGCGAAAAATGTTGCAGGGCACAGTGCAACTACCCTGGTACAACAATAACCTTTCGTGTCGATTTAGGTTCAAATCCATACTACATTGCCGTAGTGATTGAGTACGAAAACGGAGATGGAACCCTAGAACGCGTTGACCTAAAAGAGGGCCTAGATTCGAGCATGTGGCGCGGAATGGTGCATTCATGGGGTGCTGTTTGGAAACTGGATGCAGGTTCAAAACTCAAACCACCTTTCTCTATAAAGCTCACATCAGGTTCCGGCAAGACGATTGTGGCAAACAACGTTATTCCAGCAGGGTGGCAGCCCGGAAAGGTTTACCAATCACTAGTCAATTTTTGATGGCCAAGTGTTGTTGTTTTTATGTGTCATGTGGTATTTGTAAGAATTGCTATTATGAATAATTAAGTCAATGTAAGAATTTTTAAGTAGTTTTTATAAATTAATGACTTAATCTATTAACAGAGTGACACTTGAAATGCTAAAAATTATATTTGATCGAGTTTGAACTCCTGACCTCTTATATTAAAAGAAAATCAGAAGTCGTTTTAGTTACAACTATTTGGCATAAGGGGAATTTACCATATAATCCCTCAAACTTATCAATTTTACATCATAATACAAACAATATTTCATCTAATCATATACTCCCTCCGTCCCATAAAACCTAATTTTGAATAGTGTCAAGTCAACCGAGTACAACTTTGACAAAACTTTAATATCAATCTATTCATTCTAATGAAATTTTAATAATTGCTATTGATAAATCATTTGGTTATTTTATGGATAACAATTTTTAGATTTTTATTATGATAAGTAAATTGATATTAAAGTTTGGTCAACGTTGAACTTGGTTGAACTGAGTTCGTAGTAACCGGGTAAGATTTTATGGGACGGAGGGAGTAATTCTTAACTTAATAAATACATCCTCCCATCATTTTACTAAGTTTATCCTCCCATCATTTTACTAAGTCCACCCTTTTTATCAATTTACTTTATCTTCAATCACCATCACCTTAGGTCACCCCCTACCCATATTCTCTCGGTCAACACCTCCGGCAAGCATCAACTCCGGCGACCAACTCCATCCGGCGATTTTTTATTTTTTTCGCCGGCAACCTCTCTGGCGATCAAAAAACTGAGAACTTAACTTATCACAGTAAGTTCTCAATTGTCAACTAAACTACTAATTAAAACACGATAACTCGGGCGACCACCAACTCCGACGACCTCTCTGGCGACCAAACAACTGAGAACTTAACTTATCAATAAGTTCTCAGTTGTCAACTAAACTAATAAGAACACGATCAACTCCGGCGACCAAATAACTAAGAACTTAACTTAGTTGTCAACTAAGCTACTAAAAACACGATCAACTCTGACGATCACCAACTACGGCGACCTCTCTGACGACCAAACAACTGAGAACTTAACTTATCAGTTAGTTTTCAGCTGTCAACTAAACTAATAAAAACACGATCGCCTCCGACGATCACCAACTCCGACAACTAAACAACTGAGAAGTTCTCAGTTGTCTCCACTAATAACACGATCAACTCCGATGATCACCAACTCTGGCGATCAAATAACTAAGAAGTTTTTAATAAGTTCTCAGTTCTTAATAGCCCATTTGACCCTCATACCTAAGACATAGGTATCGATATGGGTCTTTGGGCATTCCGTCCCATCAAACTTTTTCATCTCTGGCATCCTGAACTTCGGGGGGAGAGGCACTACCTTGCTCGGGTTCATGGGCATGAGCGAATCCTTCCGGGAACTGACCATGTAAATTCAAGTTTAATCTCAATCACCAATTTAATAATTGACTCCAAAGAAAATATTTCAACAGAGATTATATCACTCGTCACCAAATTGCTACTTCAACCACTCGAACAAATAGCCTATCTTACTATCCCTTACCTCCTTACTGTTGAGCTACCCTGCACGGGTACAAATATCACTATAACTTTTGGAATGAAAAGGATTTTGAAGTCCTGCAAATACCAATTGTTTAGGGGTGCGATATCTTTCAATAATATAATTTTATTAGAAACATGTGGATTTTAATAAAAAAAAAAATCTAAGAATAAGTTGCTTTTATTAAATTTGGGACCTTAAGCTATTATAAAGCGTAAAATCTACGGAGAAACGAGTTTCTCTTTACTGTATTCTTTACTGTATGGAGAAACGGGTTTTTAATATCCAGAAATCTTCAAAATGAATATCCAGAAATCTTTAAAATGTTTCTGAATATTCATTTGATGATTTCTGGATATACATTTCTAGATATTTGAAGGTTTCTGGATATTCAGAAACCTTCAATAAGCAATTTCTGGATATGCACCTAACACATTTCTGGATATACATTCACATACTTCTGGATATGCACCTAACACATTTCTGGATTGCCAGTTTAAAGTTTCTGGATATTCATTTTGAAGGTTTCTGGATACTCATTTTGAATATTTCTGGATATTCATTAGATGGTTTCTGGATATACATTTGAAGGTTTCTGGATACTCATTTTATAGTTTCTGGACAAGTCAATTGTGTGTTTCTGGATATTCAATTTGATAGTTCTGAATATTAAAAAACACGTTTCTCCATAACTTACGGATATGAAGAAACACGTTTTTCCGGAGACCTACTCATTATAAAGAGCATATACTAATAATAATAACATAAAAATAAGAGAAACTGAGGATGCTAAAACGAGATTAAAGTGTAAATTACCAATGCGGAATGGGCGGTGGATTAAAACTGCTAAAAGGGTTGAAACATTGCTTATGTTCTTTTCTTTCCGTCCTATAATAATACAATAATACGTTTATCCTGTAATAAATTTCATATTTTCTATATAAAGTATTTGTTACAAACTTGTGCAGAAGGAACAATTACAGAAATAATAAAATACAGAAAATAATAAACTGTAAATACAAAAGAAGGATAGTCGTTGTTGTTGCACGAGCACAATGATAATTACTGTCTCCTTAAGATATATTCGTCCCCTCATCGAGTGTGCTTGAGTTTGGTGGAACGTCGGTCTCCCAAGCTGAAACATGCTTGGACAGTATCACCTCTTTAATCTACTTCTGCAAGAAGACCAAAGAAACGGGTAGAGCAAAATGCAGCAAAAGGAATGGAGGAGGATTGTAGGTGTTTTCGTGTGTGTGGTTCTTGTTGATTTTCTTGTTGTCAATAACAGATGTCCACCTCCAATTTATAGCCTCAAAGAATCAAAATTGAAATATTATCATTAATTTGAGAATTAACACTAATAATTTCAATCATTAATCCGAAAAATTAAACCCATTTAATTTTTCGGTTTTAGTTTTGATATTTATTTCTCAACTGTTACACATTTGAAATCAAACAGACATCACTGCTCAGGATCTGCTCGGCCGAGCAAGGCATACGCCTCGACCGAGCATACATGTCCACCAGAAACTTGACCAATCTGTCCAGGCTTTGCTCGGGCGAGTCACCAGCAGTACTCGGCCGAGCATACCTGCCCAGAAACTATCCATTCTGTCCAGGCTCTGCTCGGGCGAGTCACTAGCTGTGCTTGGCCGAGCAACCAGTCAATGCTCGGGCTTTATTTTGATTTACAAAATAAAAAATAATAGCAAAAGGTGGGATTGTCTGCGTAGGCAAATTCGATGCTACATTCGTGTCCGCAGGACGTGCACGAGTACGCACCTCGCAAGCCAAATTGAAAACTTGATTTGCACCCCCTGCGCGAGAGAGAGCCTCTATGCTACATAATCTTGAACACTTCTCTAGTGCCCAACTCTTTATACTAGCACCAAGTTCATTTCCTTTCCAATGTGGGATAACTCCACTCAGAACCGTTCCTAGCGTTTCGTAGGTTCGGGGCGAAATTAAATAATGGGCCCTAATGACTTTATATAGGTACACACATATATCTATATATCATTAAAAATAGTATTATAGTATAATACGATAATATATATTCATTAGTTGTTCAAATTTTTATAACTTTATTCTGTTTAATTATTCGTTATATTTTTTTCTCGCTTTAATCAATAAGAAAAAGAAATTCAACTAACATTTACAAATTGAGAATATGTTTGTAAATTAAATATGGAAATATTTATAATTGATATGGTAATGTTATAGATAAAAAAAATTACAATGGAATTTTAGAAAAATTACTTTATTTCTTCTAATTTGAAAGATATTTACCGATTACGCAAGATGAAATTAAAAAAGAAGTACTATAAACATATGAAAACAATAAATATGAAACAGAGATTATGTATGACAAATTTATTTATTTTATTTGATCCAGCGAAAGGGAAACCAAGAGAGATGTTATGTAAAACTAAAATTTAAATTTATAATTAATAAATTTATAGATAAATATAAATATAAATGCATTGGATTGGATTGGATTGGATTGGATTGGATTGGAGATAACAATAAATGCAAGGTTATAAAACCATAATCAATAATCTATAAATAGAAGAAAAAAAATCTATAAATAGATTTTAAAAAAATTATGATTTTCAATGAGTTATATATAAATAAAATTTTGATTCAAATTAAATATATTAGATCTTCAGATTTTGAACCTTATAAACATACTCCCCGTTTCATAATAAATGTTACTTCTATCTCTTTTGAATTTTTCATAACAATTGTTATAATTTAAAAATGAAAACTTGATAGTAATTATTTATTTAATGAGACTTGTCACACTCACAACAACAATCCAATTAGTATTTACTACCCAAATTTTCTTTACTACTTTACTTTTCATACTTACAACACATACTTCACTATTTACTGTATGTTATATAGTATGTTATAAGATAGAGTGAGTAAATATTATATATAGAATAACATTAATACTTAAAATTTAATCTTATAGTTTAGAGATAAAATACAAATAAAAATAAATTTATAAGACTTTTAAAGATAACTTAGAATTTGGGCCTCAATTATTCGAGCTCAAACTTATCTCCTATTTAGCTATTTAGTTATTACTCACTTACAATCAAATCAAAACATTTATCATCAAATCAACACATTACTTATTAAATTATTTTGCACTAATATTTCATATTAGTAAAAAATATAAATGTTATACAATATACTGAATATAAAATTTGTACCCCTAACTGGCGTGGGCCCTGGGCAATTGCCCATTCTGACCTACCCCTTGGGCCGGCCCTGACTCCACTTTCCTTTTACTTTGAGCATTTATATCTCATCCAATGTGGGATTTCTTTATTTTCTTTCCATTGTGGGATAACTCCCTTTCCAACCCACTTACTTTGAGCATTCATATCTTATTCATCCAACAATCTTTTTGGACATAAATATTTTATTTCTTGTTCTCATGGAATAGAACACAAACTCATAAACATTTAAATAATTTGACAAAATTACCCTTTAGGAAATAATTCATAATTTCTTCAAAAACACACTATTTTCCAATAATCTCCCACAAGAAGGAAATTTCATGAGGATAGGTGATAAAGTCCGGCAGTCGAAAACCTACATAGGATAGGTAGGGTTTGCCCTTTGAACCTTTCCTTGTAAAATATATTTACTCTACTCGCTAATCACTAGACGCGATGTCCTTGAACTGCTAGCTTTTAGTGTATCCGATCATATACTTTACACAGGTATCTCCCTAGCATAATTCAGCTCTCATAGTTGTGTCCATTAATGGCCCTGAAGCACAATGCCAGATTCTGTGAGAAGGTCTAAGAATTGAGCCTCATACAATTCTCCTCGAAGCGGCCTCTACTTATTTCTCACATAGGTGATTCTTTTAAGTAACCCATTTTACTTCACATAAGAATCATTAAAAGCCATAGGCTTAACCTCATTCATCTCGGGATGTTACTTTAAGGAATGGGTATGGGGTTGACCCCCACATCGATGCTACAAGTCTTTTAACAGTTAGGTTGTCCCTTTGAACCTAGATCTTAGGATCTCCAGTGAGCTAGGTTGGGTTTTTCCCTTTGGTTAACTTCTCAAGAGGCTTTAATCCCATTCCTAATGTCAACTTTGTAACTATCTCTTTACTTAACCCTTTGGTTAACGGATCCACCAAATTATCTTTTGACCTTACATAGTCAATAGATATGGTGCCAGTTGCAATTAGTTGTTTAATGGTATTATGTGTTCGACGTATATTTCTAGACTTACAATTATGCATATGACTTTATGCCCTACCAATCGCAGATTGGTTATCGCAATGTTTACAAATTGCTGGCACGGGCTTTTTCCATCTTGGAATATATTCTAGAAATTGGTGTAGCCATTCGACTTCTTCACCACATTTATCTAATACTATAAACTCAAACTCCATGGTTGATCTGGCTATAACAGTTTGCTTAGAAGATTTCCATGATATAGTTGCACCTGCTAATGTGAATAAATATCCACTTGTAGACCTTGAGTCTTTGATATCTGATATCCAATTAGCATCACTATATCCTTCTATCACGTTTGGATATCTAGTGTAATGTAATCCAAAATCACGAGTATATCTTAAGTACCTTAGTACTATACCCTTCCAATGATATGTTCCAGGATTACTTGTGTACTTGCTTAATTTGCTAACGATATAAGCAATATCCTGCCTAGTACAACTCATCAAATACATTAGACTTCCAATAATTCTCGAATAATCTAATTGAGACACCGGTTCATCTCTATTGTTTGAAAGATGAAGAATTGGGTCGATTGGAGTACTCGCTATTCCATTGTCATCCTTGCTAAATTTCTCAAGAATTTTATCCACATAATGAGATTGACTTAGTACAAGTCTCTTGGGTATTCTAGAAATTTTAACTCCAAGGATTACGTCCGCAATGCCTGTATCTTTCATGTCAAACTTCGAATTCAACATGTCTTTCGTGGATTTGATCATCTTATCACAACTCCCTATGATAAGCATGTCGCCTACATAAAGACACAAAATGACATAGTCATTTTCTGTGGTTTTAGTATAGACATATTTGTCACACTCATTTATTTTAAATTCACTTTGCATCATGGAATTATTAAATTTTTATGCCACTTTTTTGGTGTTTGTTTCAAGCCATATAATGACTTTACTAATTTGCACAACTTATTTTCTTGTCCATGCGCAACAAACCCATCAGGTTGTTCCACGTAAATCTCCTCTTCTAAATCTCCATTTAGAAAAGCTGTTTTTACATCCATTTGATGTATTTCAAGATTTCTCAACGCATCAATTGCAAGTACAACTCTTATTGACGTTATTTTCGTGACGGGAGAATACGTGTCAAAATATTCTAGGCCTTCTTTTTGTTTGTAACCTTTAATTACAAGTCGAGCCTTATACTTATCAATTGTTTCGTCCGCCTTCATTTTCCTTTTGAAAATCCACTTATTTCCTAGTGGTTTGCTTCCCAGAGGAAGGTCCACTAATTCCCATGTATGATTTTGCAAGATGGAATCAATTTCACTTTTAATTGCTTCATTCCACAAAGGTCCTTCCGAAGAGCTAACGGCTTTGTGGTTCACTTTCTACCATATAGGTTAGAAATTCCGGACTATAGGATTTTTCAATCCTAGCTCTTTTGCTCCGTCGAGGTTCCACCTCTTCTTCTTCACTTTTATCTTGAAAGTGCTCTTCGATTGAATCTATAACCCTAGTCGATGAGCTTGTCTCATTTCTTGACTTACACGGGAATATATTCTCAAAGAAAGACACGTTTACATATTCCATTATAGTATTTTTGTGTATAGCTTCAAATTTCGAATCATACACAAGAAATCTATAAGCACTACTATTATGTGCATATCTAATAAATATGCAATCAACAGTTTTAGGTCCAATCTTCACCTTTTTAGGTGGAGGTATGGCTACCTTTGCAACACACCCCCACACTCTCAACTGTTTGTAACTTGGCACTCTTCCATGCCATAGTTCATAAGGAGCTTTGTCTTGTTTCTTTCGGGGTATTTTATTTAACACGTAGTTAGCCAACAACACGGCTTCCCCCCACATGTTATCTGGTAATCCCGAACTCAATAACATGACATTCATCATTTCTTTTAATGTCCGATTTTTCCTTTCGGCAACACCATTTTGTTGGGGTGTATAAGGTGCCGAGGTTGTATGTTTAATTCCATTTTGAGCACATATTGATTCAAATGGAGATTCATATTCACCACATTTATCACTTCTTAGCACCTTAATTTTTCAGTTTAATTGATTCTCAACTTCGTTTTTATAGAGAGTAAACTTCTTTATAGCTTTATCTTTACTTTTTAGAAGATACACATATCAATACTTTGTGCCATCATCTACAAAAGTCATGAAGTACTTATTGTCGCCCCGTGATTGTGTTGATTTAAAGTCACATAAGTCCGTGTGAACCAATTCAAGTGGTTCACTATTTCTTTCAACTGAATGGAATGACTTTCTTGTTAATTTTGCTTCTACACAAGTTTCATATTTTTGTTTACAATCAACTTTAAACTTTGGGATAGAATTTGAGTTTGTTAAATGACGTATAGAATCAAAATTAACATGTCCAAGTCTAGCATGCCACAAATTTGATGACTCAAGCAAATAAACGGAAGAGATATTCATATCATTTGCTTTTGGCTTAACCACCATTACACTTAGCTTGAACAAGCCATCACTGACATAGCCTTTTCCTACAAACATTCCACTCTTAGACAAAGTGACTACATTGAACTCAAACACAATACGAAAACCATGCTTAATCAAAAGCGATCCGAACACCAAGTTCTTCCGGATATCGGGCATATAAAGCACGTTGTTGAGAGTCAACTCCTTCCTGGATGTCATCTTCAAAACCACTTTCCCTTCACCTTTGATTTCGGAAGTAGCCGAATTTCCCATGAATAGATTCTCGCCATCCTTAGAAACAAAAGTACTAAACATGTCTTTGTTGGAGCACACATGTCTAGTAGCACCGGTGTCAATCCACCATTGATTTGGGTTTGAACCCACCAAATTCACCTTGGAAATCACATCCGCGAGGTGCATCTCGGACACGTCCCTAGCAATGCCTTCCACCATGTTTGCCTCATGAGACTTCTTGGGCAACTTGCAAGCATGAGCCTTGTAGCCTTCACCACCACAATTGTAACAAGTTCCTAAGAACTTCTTCTTGGAAACACCACCCTTTGGTCCCAAGTTTGAATGTTTTGAGGTTGACACAACCTTCCCTTTCCATGACCTTTGCCTTTGGAGCTTTGATCATGCTCCACCACATTAGCCTTAGCCACACTAGAAACAAACTTTTTCTCAGCGGCCCTATTGTTCTCTTCAATAATCAATCGAAGGATTATTCCTTCAATATCCATTTCCTTTCGCTTATGATTAAGGTGGTTCTTGAAATCATTCCAAGATGGAGGCAATTTTTCAATGATTGCAGTCACTTGGAAACTTTCACTTATGACCATATCCTCGACATGTATCTCATGAAATGGTTTGAAACTCATCAACTTGAGATTTCACACTTTTGTTGTACACCATCTTAAAATCAAGGAAACGGACAACAATGAACTTCTTTGTTCCCGCATCCTCAATTTTATGTTTGTGTTCCAAAGAACCCCATAATTCCTTAGCAGATTTCTTTTCATTGAACACATTATAAAGAGAATCTGAAAGCGAATTGAGGACATAATTTCTGCACAAGTATTCCCCATGTTTCCTTGCTTCAATCGCAGCCAAGGTTGTAACATCAGTTTCATTCTCACTCACCTTTGGCATATCCTCTTTCAGATATTTAGCCAAATTCAAGGTAGTGAGATAGAAATGCATCTTTTGTTGCCAACGCTTAAAATCATGGCCAACAAACTTCTCTGGCTTTTCAGCATGAGGGGTCGGGATATGGATTGTTGGAAGGTTAGTCACAATAGTTGAGCCACTTCCATTTCCAGTTTGTGGTCCCGTTTGGGGTCCAGTTTGGGATCCAATTTGGGTCTCTATAATGTTGGTATCAGTCACCATCTGAAACACAACAACTAGTTAGTATGAACAGTTTAAATAAAGTTCTGTAATCGGCTCCCTCTGTTAGGGAATATGTCTTAAGGGGCCGTTTGGTTCGGTGGAAAAAAAGTGAAGGAATGGAATGTTCAATGGAATGGAATTCATGAAGGAATTGGAATGGAAAAAAAATGGTCAAACCTTCCGTTTGGTTGACACGGAATGGAATGAAATTGTCATTCAATTCCTTGCCAAATCATGTTTGGTTTGAAAATACAAATTATAGGAATGGAATGAAAACATATAAAATGACCAATTTACCCTTCTTTAAAAAAAAATTTGGGGGTGGGGGGGGGTAGGGCAGGGGTATGCAAATTTTTTTTTTTTTTGTGGGGTAGGGGTGGGTGGGGGGTAGGGGGTGGTGGTGGGTGGGGGGTGGGGGTGGGTGGGTGGGGGGGGGAAATTTGGATGGGGGTAGGGCAAAAAAAAAAAAAAATTGTTGGGGGGGTGGGGGGTGGGGAAATTTGGATGGGGGTAGGGCAAAAAAAAAAAAAAAAATTGTTGGGGGGGGTGGGTGGTGGGGGGGGGTGGTCGCTGGATGGGGGTAGGGCAAAAAAAAAAAAAAAAAAAATTGTTAGTGGTGGGGGGGTGGGAGGGTGGGGGCTGGATGGGGGTAGGGCAAAAAAAAAATTGTTGGGGGGGGGGGTGGGGGGGGGGAGGGGTGAGGGGTGAGGGGGTGGGGGGTATGGGAGTGGGGGGCTGGATGGGGGGTGGGGTGGGGGCTGATTTGGGGGGGGGATAGGTAGGGGTATTTTTGTCAAAAAAAAAAAATTTTCCATCACCAAGGGAATTCGTCATTCCTTCCAATATTGGAAGGAATGAATTTTCATTCCGTAGGGAATGGAAAAAAAAGCATTCCAACGAACCAAACAGACGGAAGGAATGAAGTCAACGGAATTGACCATTCCATTCCGCCCCGGAATGGCCAATTCCGTCGAACCAAACACCCCCTAAGATTGTTACAAACTTGTGCAGAAGGAACAATTACATAAATAATAAAATAGAAATTAATAATAAACTGTAAATACAAAAGGATAGTCGTTGTTGCACGAGCCCAATGATTATCACTGTCTCCTTAAGACATATTCGTCCCCTCACCGAGTGTGCTTGAGTTTGGTGGAACCCATGTCTCCCAGGATAGAACGTGCGGATCGGGGGCACTTTGCACCTATGTATCCCGGCGAGCTGAAACGTGCTTGGACAGTATCACCTCTTTAATCTACATATGCAAGTAGGCCAAAGAAACGGAAGATCAAAATGCAGTAAAAGGAATGGAGGAGGATTGTAGGTGTTTTCATGTGTGTTGTTCTTGTTGTTTTTCTTGTTGTCAACAACAGATGTCCACCTACATTTTATAGCCTCAAATATTCAAAGCTGAAATATTATCATTAATCCTAGAATTAACACTAATAATTTCAGTCATTAATTCGAAAAATTAAACCCATTTAATTTTTCGGTTTCAGTTTTGATATTTATTTCTCGGCTGTTACACATTTGAAATCAGACAGACATCATTGCTCAGGAACTGCTCGGCCGAGCAAGGCATATGCCTCGGCCGAGCATACCTGTCCAGAAAATTAGCCAATCTGTCCAGGCTTTGCTCGGGCGAGTAACCAGCAGTGCTCGGCCGAGCATACCTGTCCAGAAACTATCCATTATGTCCAAGCTCTGCTCGGACGAGTCACTAGTTGTGCTCGGCCGAGTAACCAGTCAATGCTCGGGCTTTATTTTGATTTACAAAATTAAAAATAATAGCAAAAGGTGGGGTTGTCTGCGTAGGCAAATTCGATGCTACATTCGTGTCCGCACCTCGCAAGCCAAATTGAAAACTTGATTTGCACCCCCTTGCGCGCGAGAGAAAGCCTCTATGCTACATAATCTTGAACACTACTCTAGTGCCCAAGTCTTTATACTAGCACCAAGTTCATTTCCTTTCCAATGTGAGATAACTCAACTTTTCTTTTACTTTGAGCATTTATATCTCATCCAATGTGGGATTTCTTTCTTTTCTTTCCAACATGGGATAACTCCCTTTCCAACCCACTTACTTTGAGCATTCATATCTTATTCATCCAACAACCTTTTTGAACAAATAAATATTTGATTTCTTATTCTCATGGAGTAGAACACAAACTCATAAACATTTAAGTAATTTGACAAAATTACCCTTTAGAAATAATCCATAATTTCCTTCAAAAACACACTATTTTCCAACAGTATTGTCGTAATTTTTGTGCAATTTTACCGGATGCAAGCAATGTACAAATGATTGAGCGTGTTTTTTATAAAGTTTGACAAGTCAACTACGACACCTACTATTATCAGAATGAGTGAGTAATTCTTAACAAATGGTAAATTTTGAATTATAGAATTATCCTTATACACTAACTTTGCATGATTGATCCAAAATATGAAATTCCTACAAACCACATGCCTTGTAGTACATAAACATGTTTGATCCAAAATATGAAATTCCTTTGAATTAGGGTACAAAATTCTACTAGATCCTACAAACCACATGCCTTGTAGTACACAATCATGTTCATAAAATCGAAACATTGTAAAGCCTTTTACAATGAACAAGCAATACTAAAATTAGTCATTACTGTTCCTATATGAGATGAATCATAAGAGAGTTTAATTACAGCAAAGACACACTTAAGAATAATTAATCTCAATTGTTGTTGTTAATTATGGCTCTAATTAAGTTTCACCATCTTTTCACTCTTTACATCTTTCTGGCTTTTTCCTCCCTTAGTTTCTCAGCTACTCAAGCTCAAGAAAATCCATTTGCACCAGCACTAGCTACTTGGTATGGCAATCCCGACGGAGTTGGAAGCGGTAATACGTGTTATGTGTTTCTGTGTGTGTCTTTACACTGTGTTTATTTTTTTTGATCTGGCGGATCCGGGATTTGTTTTCAAAATTACATTGAATATGAAAAATTATGATTTAATACCTAAATTTAGTTTAAAGGAAGCAAAATTATAATATAGAGTTATTTTTTCTTGATACAAAGAGTGCAGAATTACAGTTTTTAAAGAAGAAAAACAATTTTTTTTTTAAATTTATATACTGGTGAAAAGTTTGTATATTGTTAAAAAGAAAAAGGGGCAGCTGCCCTCTTAACACAAAGCTCCGCCAGTGTTGTTGATTATATGGTTCAATATGGAGTAACTCTAAACCATAAACGGTTTAGGTTTTAGGGTTTAGTATAAACGTATGAGTAATCGTTTGGAATGTATGTAGATGGAGGAGCTTGTGGATATGGAACAAGTGTTGGGCAACCTCCATTCTCTGCGATGGTTTCAGCGGGAAATTACAATATTTACAAATCAGGCAAGGGTTGTGGAGCATGTTATCAGGTACAAATTCAAAACTCTCCCAATATAAGTTTAAATATTTTTTTCCATTACTATTGCATGCAAGCGCATGATGGTAACTTCTTCTCCAAGTAATTATTTCAGGTTAAATGCACAGAAAACTCTGCGTGCTCAGGGAATCCGGTGACAGTAACCATTACAGATGAATGTCCTGGGGCTTGTTTCAATAATAGTCCGGTTCATTTTGATCTGAGTGGAACTGCTTTTGGAGCCATGGCAGTTCCTGGCCAAGCTGATGCTTTGCGCAGGGCTGGAGTACTTAATATTCAACATAAAAGGTAACTACATATCATGGAACTTGGAACTGCTTCGGCGGAAAATCAACTGCTCTGCCACAAGTCCTTTCCCTCGGACATAATTATAAGGATACTAGTAAAAGCCCGTGTCCAAGGACACGTGTTTTTTTTTTTTTTTAAATTAATTTTTTTTTTAATTTAATTTTTTTTCTTTTAAGGGCAAAATGGGAAAGATATAATTTAGTGAGGGCAAAATCGGAAATTTGGCACATTGAAGTACCGTTCCCATTTATACTATAGATACTCCCTCCGTCCCATTTGAAGCTTCACCTTTTTCCAAAATGGATGTCCCGTTAGTTAAAAGCTTCACCGGCCTTTCCTAAAATGGCAAAGAATCTTTACTATTCTACCCACTAATTCTCTCTCTTATTTCACTTTTATACTCACAACTCTTTTTAAATTTAATATTCCCTCCGGTCATTCTCTCTCCTATTTTACTTTTATACCACTTTCTCCACTTACCTTTTTTTCTTAATTTGCGTGCATGCTCAAAAGGGTGAAGTATGAAATGGAACGGAGGGAGTATTTGTTAGAGAATACTCCCTCCGTCCCAGCCCAAAAGGCACAAAACCAATTTCGCACGCAAATTAAGGAAAGTGATGTAGGAAAGAGAAAAAGTTTAAATGTTGTGAGTATGAAAAATTAAATAGGAGAGAGAATGAGTGGGAGGAATAGTTAGGAGAGAGAATGTTGTGAGTGTAAAAGTAAAGTAGGAGAGAGAATGAGTGGGTGGAATAGTAATAAAAACTTTCCTTTTTGGGACTGTGCCTTTTTAAATGGAACACCCAAAAAGGAAATTTGTGCCTTTTCGGCCGGGACGGAGGGAGTATATTTTTCATGAAATAAGATGTTCTCACATTGCATTATAAGTAATGACACTTGCGAAGCTAGAGCCAAGATAATACTCCCTCCGACTCAAAATGTTTGTCTCATTTGATTTTTTTGTTGAACTTTGACCACAAATATATGACAATTTAATTATGTTCATGAAATTCTAAAATTCCTATTGATTCACCATTAATAATATTATCAACAACAACTTTTAGAATTTCATGAACATGATTAATCTCTCATAAATATGTGGTCAAAGTTCAACAAAAAAGTCAAATGGGATAAATATTTTGGGACGGAGGGAGTAGGAGGCAGCTGTCCCCATTTAATATTATAAAAATATAAATGACATAGTGTAAATTTTATCAACAAACTCTAAAGTTAAGGATATATTTCTCCTTTTTTTATGGGACGCTATTCTAGGGTTCCATGCTTTTATTCAGGCACATCATTGGAAGTTAAAATCGACTCAGGCTCAAACCCTAACTACTTAGCTTTCTTGGTCGAGTACGTGCCAGAGGACGGTGAACTTTCTTCGGTTAGAATCCGACCAGCGAACTCGAACACTTGGGTTCCAATGGAACAATCTTGGGGTGCAACATGGAAAACTGAGATACCTTCTGGAACACAAGCTCCATTCTCTATCAGTCTTACAACCTCTGAATCCAACCGTGAACTCGTGGCTATGGACATGATTCCTGTCGACTGGGCTCCTGGCCAAATCTATCATTCAAAATCTGCTTAATTTCTGACGCGTTGTTCAGTTATATAATTTGTGTAATGGAGATGATTCCTGCAAATAATGTTTATACTTGGAAAATAAGATTGCTACACATGCATTGGTAAACTTTGTTGTAAAGGTAGTGCAATATCAGCTCTTCTTTAGCTAAAAAAAAGAACATATGAATTAAAATATCTTAAAAACAAATAAAAGAGTAAATTTACAGTCATGTAAATGTACCTAAATTTACAAAAAATACTACTTTCGTCCAAAATAAATTATATATTTCGACTTGGTAGCGGCACGTCCGATCCACAACAGCCATCCAATATATTCCCTTTATCAAATAATGAAACTCCAGCCAATTTATATCACACAATCAGAATAAACCCAAGTCTATCTTCACCTTTACATACACCAGAGGCTTCAAACTCGTCACACCAATTCATTGAGCCAGGGCGGATCTCTATATCCTCTGAAAACAACAGTCTGGGGCATGAAATATTGGATCCACAGAAAAGCAATAGTCAAGGCAAAAGAAAACCTCAGTTATCAAAGGAAGTTTGTGCAGAAGAAATGATAAAGAGGAGTAAAATGTCAAGAAAGAAGAATATAAAATTGAGGACAGTGAAAAAGATCAGAAAAAAAAAAAAAAAGAAAAAACGATCTTACAATGTTAGGGATGGTCTCATTACGGAAAGGGCAGGGAATTCGGAAGACTATTGGGGCTTCAAGCAAGGGATGGTTGCAGTAATCAAGAATGCGTAAAGCAATTACTTAAGAAACTAGTATAACACCCGTGCGTTAAACGCACGACCAACAAATTGTGAGAAATAACGAAAACTAAATAAAAAAAGTTGCTAAAAATATCATTAAAAATATTCATAATGGAATTAACAATAACTACAAATTTTGAAAATTTTCTCCGTAAACAACATTTGTTGTTTCATCCTCGTTCTTTCCAATAAAAGTGAAAATCAATTTAAATAAAGTTATTCTAAAACGATTTTCTTCAGATAGTTTTTCCTTGTTGTTTCATCATCAGCCAAAGGATCCACACCAAGAACTTTGTGGGACGGAGGGTATAATAAAGCTCAAATTTTGTGCTTATAGTATATGTACATCTGTAATAAAAGTGAAAATCAATTTAAGTAAAGTTATTCTAAAACGATTTTCTTCATATAGTTTTTTGCTCGTAGTAGTTGGTAGCTCTGTCTTTATCATGATGAAGCTCCCACTGTATATTTGCATACTGCGAGAGGATTTCTCCATCATTAGGGTCTGCTAGAATAGCCCTCGAATAGTATTCTTCAGCTCCATTCAGATCTTTCTTGGACTGCCAAGTTAAAGATACATCAGAAATCGTAAGTTGCCTTGGAAAAAATGTTGGCTCATGCAACTAATTTGGTATTAGGCAGGTAGAAGAAATGCATACCTGATATAGAAATTGAGCATAATTCCTTGGGCACAAAGAATTTCCAGGATTCTCATTTACCATCCTCTTATAATGCTCCTCAACGCCGTGGCCCTCACTACCACAACCGCCGTTACCTCCTGTTCTGATATCTGCCGGCGTAGAATTCCTGCCGCCTCTACCACCACCATTACTACCAAATCCTGTATCAACCCCAAGCCCTTTAGCAAGAAACATTTTTGAAGCAGGTTCTTCTATAGCTATATTGCACAATAGCCTTGCCTTCTGTATTGTGTTATAAGTGTTGTGATGCAACGACCCTGGTCCCGAAATAAATATATTCTCTTGAACATTCATTTGGGGACGGAGGTAGTTCTTGTTGGAACTTGTGTATGGCTTCTTTAAGACTTAACAGAAAAACTGACAGCAAAAGTAACGGAGATTGAAAAACAAATGAATTCAAGTCGAGTCTTGTATTTAATACAATCTCCGTAAGAGTTATTTGTCCCGCACTGGTGCATACGGTTGTATGACAAAACTCTAGTAAGATAAAACGACTTACTATTAGTTATAAGGAGCACTCCAATATAACTAATCTAACGAACAACACAAGGTTTTAGAACTTTGGACTTGAAAGATTGAATGCAACAATATGCAATGATTTGGGTATGTTAATCTATCTCTCTAGAGGGTAAAAGGCTCAGAATGACTGTGTATATTAATTGAAATTCGGAGGGAAACTATTTAAAGAAAGTTAAAGGGTTCATGGCTGTTCATTCCAAGAGGTGCCAAAACTGTTCAGAATCTGAGCACGAGCGCGGCCGCTCTTGCCTTGAGCGCGACCGCGCTCTTATGCCGAGATCAACCCCATGTTTTACTTAACTCAGCGCGGCCGCTCTAGGCTGGAGCGCGACCGCGCTGAAGCCCGTAAAATTGCCTCTTCGAACGCTTGCGATTGATCAATCAGTCCAAGCACGTTTTGGCTAATTCAAATCAATTTTAACCCTTTATTTAACTTCCGTTAAGTTACAAAAATACTTGTCATTAATTCTCATTCACCCTAAATGGTTTTGAGACATTAAATAAGTTTAATAATCTACAACAAATGTAGAATACATTTGTAACTAGTTCCGTTAACACATAACGAACTTCCGTTAGAAATCTAGGTCAACGTTAAGTCAAACTTAACTTTCCGTTACCCATTTCCAACAATCCCCCACATGAATGACAATTAATGCATGAATGCAATTTCGTCCAAAGT
Organism: Adenophora triphylla var. japonica; assembly: GCA_022495995.1. NCBI lineage: Eukaryota > Viridiplantae > Streptophyta > Magnoliopsida > Asterales > Campanulaceae > Adenophora > Adenophora triphylla. Next base: position 555,902 of record JAFEMH010000227.1, read on the forward strand.
TCCGGCGAACTATTATTTCATCGGGATAGATAGCTTGTGGCCTTGAATCTTCCCTAGTGAAATATTATCGGATATACTAGCCATTTGGTAGCGAGTCGCTTTGAACCAGCCGATCGTCTGGGTGTATACCAAAACAATAATACTCACATAATAACAGCTCTTAACAATTGTTGTTCTCACGTTTTGTCCATTTTGGCCCTGGACCGTATCTCATTCATAAGCGTTCATTTAGAGGCGGCCTTATTACCTCTCACTTATATAGGTGATTCTCACTATAAGGAGTATCATGCACTACTCCACCCGTAGGTATAGAAATCATTAAAAGTTTTCTCAACTTAACCTTACCACTGCTGCATGTGCTTGTACTTGGATGTTCTGGGAATGAGTATTCAACATCTCCAGGTTAATAAACCGAGTTGTTGTTTCCAATTAACTCTACTAGAACTTATAACTTGGTTGTCTCATTGAACCAAGGGCCTGGGATCTCCATTTCTCAAGGTTGAGTGTCCGCTATAAGTTCTTTTGTTGTGGGTTTTAAACCCATTCCCCTTAACAGTTTATACAGTTGATCTCTAATTATACCTTTGGTAAATGGATCCGCTAAGTTATCACATGATTTTACATAATCAATGGTGATAACGCCATTCTTGATCAACTGTCTAATGGTATTGTGTCTACGACGAATATGTCTAGACTTACCATTGTACATACTATTTTGTGCCCTTCCAATTGCTGATTGACTATCACAATGGATTAGTACAAACAGCAATGTTTGCTCCAACAAGGAACATCCTCCAGGAAGTTCTTAAGACATTCTCGCTTCTTCCCTCAGCTTTATCTAACGCGATAAACTCGCATTCCATCGTGGATCCGGCTATACACGTTTGTTTGGAGGATTTCCATGACACTCGCTCCTCCACCTATAGTGAATAAATATCCACTTGTGGACTTAGAGTCTTTCGTGTCCGATATCCAATTGGCATCACAGTATCCTTCTAATACTGCTGGATATTTATTGTAAAGTATCCCATGGTTTAATGTATACTTTAAATATCTTAGTACTCTCATTAGTGCTTTCCAATGATCGGTACTAGGATTGCTTGTGAACCTACTTAGTTTACTCACCGAATATGCAATGTCTCGGACGAGTACAATTTGTTAAGTACATCGATCGCCAATTATTCTTGCATATTCCAGTTGAGAAACCTGGTTCCCTTTGTTCTTGGCTAAATGTAGAGCCAAGTCTACAGTGTCTTAGCCGGAGGGTCATCAAAGACATTAAATTTCCGAAGAACATTCTCTAGGTAATGGGATTGTGAAAGAACTAATCCTTCATATGTTCTAGAGATCTTTATCCCTAATATTACATCAGCTAATCCCATGTCTTTCATGTCAAAGTTCTTCTTTAACATGCCTTTGGTATTCATGATTAAATCATGATTACTTCCCATTATGAGCATGTCGTCTACATAAAGACAAACGATAACGAATGATTCAGATGTTCCTTTAATGTAGACACATTTGTCACATTCATTGATCTTGAATCCATTCGATAACATGGTTCTATCGAACTTCTCATGCCATTGTTTAGGTGCTTGTTTTAGTCCATACAAGGATTTTACAAGTTTACACACCTTTCTTTCTTTACCAGGAACTATGAACCCTTCAGGTTGTTCCATGTAAATCTCTTCATCAAGTTCTCCATTTAGGAAAGCAGTCTTCACATCCATTTGGTGTATCTCAAGATTATGCACTGCTGCAATAGCTATGAGAACACGAATAGATGTGATCCTTGTGACAGGGGAGTATGTATCGAAGAAATCATATCCCTCTTTCTGTCTAAAGCCTTTGGCAACTAGCCTAGCTTTGTACTTTTCGATAGATCCATCCGCCTTATACTTCCGTTTAAGGATCCATTTGCAACCTAATGGTTTGCAACCTGGAGGGAGATCAACTAATTCCCAAGTATTGTTGAGCATTATGGATTCTATTTCACTGTTAATAGCTTCTTTCCAGAACGAACTATCAGGACCGGACAAAGCTTCTTTAACAGTTGATGGTTCATTTTCTAACATGTAAGATAGAAAATCAGGACCAAAAGTCTTTTCCACTCTTGCCCTTTTGCTACGTCTCGGCTCTTCATCTTCTATTTGAGAAGGACCGGTTGTAGACTCATGTGTTCTCTTATTAGAACCTACATCTTTCATCATACTTAACCGGAAAAATGTTTTCAAAGAATACCGCATTCCTTGATTCTATAGTAGTTCCTACGTGCATATCCGGAATGTCCGATTTATGCACTATAAACCGATAGGCACTACTATTATTGACATATCCAATAAAAACACAGTCAATGGTCTTTGGGCCAATCTTGACTTGTTTAGGCTTAGGTACTTCAACCTTGGCCAAACACCCCCACACTTTAAGGTATTTAAAACATGGCCTACGATTATGCCACAATTCATAGGGCGTTTTATCAATACCTTTCTTGGGTATTTTATTAAGAACATAATTAGAAAGTGAGTATCATTTCCCCCCCACAAGTCAGTTTTAAGTAATTTAACTGATCAAAAGCGCGTTCATCATCTCTTTGAGAGTACGATTTTTGCGTTCAGCAACTCCATTAGATTGAGGGGTATATGGAGCCGTTGTTTGATGAATTATGCCGGATTCCCAACATAATCCTTCAAACGGTGCTTCATATTCTCCACCTCTATCGCTTCTAATTTTCTTAATTTTCAAGTTAAGTTGATTCTCAACTTCTTTCTTATAAGTCTCAAAAGCCCCTAAGGCTTCATCCTTACTTCTTAAGAGATAGACATAGCAATACTTAGTGCAATCATCTATAAATGTAATGAAGTACTTTTTACCTCCTCGAGTTTGCACTAGTTTTAAATCACATATGTCGGTGTGAATTAACTCGAGAGGAGTTGTGTCTCTTTGTATGGCATTAAATGGCGATTTTGTCATTTTTGCCTCAACACAAACTTCGCACCTATTAGTCGAGTCGGATTTAGTCATTTGGATTAAATCTTGTCTCGCTAATTTCTTAATGGTGTCGAGGTTTACATGTCCTAATCTATCATGCCATAAATTAGAACTTTCCGACAAATAAACGTAAGAAACACAACTTTTATTCATCGCACTTTGGCGGATCACGCTCATTACATTCAATTTAAAAAGGCCCTCCTCGAGGTAACCCTTTCCAAGAAACAAACCATTCTTGGTTAGTACAAATTTGTCGGATTCGAATACTAGTCTAAAACCGGCCTTACTAAGCAAAGCGCCGGACACCAAATTTTTACGGATGTCCGGGAACATGCAAAGACATCCAACAAGGTTACTTCTTTTCCGGAAGTCATCTTCAAAATCACGTTTCCAATGCCTTGAACATCGGAGGTCGCTGAATTTCCCATGTAAAGCTTTCTTCCGAGATGGGAGTATAGGAGGAGAAACTTTCCTTGTTACCACAAATATGGCGGGTAGCACCGGTATCTATCCACCATGATTTAGGGTTCTCCTCCAAATTTGCAACGTTGGCTTCAAACACAACCGCTGCAAAGTCTAGGTCCATGTGGTCAACATTGTTCGCCTCTTTCTTTGGGAGACGACAATCCCTTGACAAGTGGCCCGGTTTGCCACAATTTTAGCAAGACCCTTTGAACTTTTTAGAGGTCTTCTTCTTCACTTTCTTAGCATTCCCGGCAGTTTCGGAATGCTTTCTCTTTGTGCCACTCGTGCTAGCCTCGGCGAGATTGACCTTAGCCTCCATCTTGCCTTTAGCAACTTTGGCCTCATTCATTCTATTGTTCTCTTCTATTTGAAGACGAACAACAATGTCTTCTAAGGACATCTCCTTGCGTTTATGCTTGAGATAGTTCTTGAAGTCCTTCCACGAAGGAGGCAACTTTTCAATGATAGAAGCCACCTTAAATGGATCATTCATGATCATCCCCTCGGCATCAAGCCCATGTAGAATGATTTGGAATTCATCTACTTGAGTTGTTACCGATTTGGAATCGACCATCATAAAGTCAAGATACTTACCGACGACAAATTTCTTTGACCCGGCATCCTCGATCTTATACTTCCTTTCCAAAGTGTCCCACAACGCTTTGGCTAACTCGACTGTACTATACACATTGTATAGTGCATCGTCAAGTCCATTTAAGATATAATTCTTACAAAGAAAATTACCGTGAGACCAAGCCTCCTTTGCCATTTGCCTTTGGGGGTCCGGATCACCTTTTTCTACCGCCGGAGGATCTTCCTTTAAGAAGCGGTGCAAGCTTAGGGTGGTCAAGTAGAAGAGCATCTTCTGTTGCCATCTCTTGAAATCCACACCGGTGAATTTCGCGGGTTTCTCACCATGACTGATGTGATGAGTTGTAGGAGCGGGAGCAACATTGTTGAATGTAGTATCTCCTTGCGATGGAGGCGTCACATTTCCTTGACTAGATGAAGTGGTGTCTTTCTCGTTTGCCATCTTGATGATCTTGAAGAAGTGTCAAATAACTCTTACGATTGTTGGAACTTGTGTATGGCTTCTTTAAGACTTAACAGAAAAACTGACAAAGAAAAGTAACGGAGATTGAAAAACAAACGAATTCAAGTCGAGTCTTGTATTTAATACAATCTCCGTAAGAGTTATTTGTCCCGCACTGGTGCTTACGGTTGTATGACAAAACTCTAGTAAGATAAAACGACTTACTATTAGTTATAAGGAGCACTCCAATATAACTAATCTAACGAACAACACAAGGTTTTAGAACTTTGGACTTGAAAGATTGAATGCAACAATATGCAATGATTTGGGTATGTTAATCTATCTCTCTAGAGGGTAAAAGGCTCAGAATGACTGTGTATATTAATTGAAATTCGGAGGGAAACTATTTAAAGAAAGTTAAAGGGTTCGCCAGGTACATTCATTCCAAGAGGTGCCAAAACTGCTCGTAATACGAGCACGAGCGCGGCCGCTCTTGCCTTGAGCGCGACCGCGCTCTTATGCCGATATCAACCCCATGTTTTACTTAACTCAGCGCGGCCGCTCTAGGCTGGAGCGCGACCGCGCTGAAGCCCAGAAAATTGCCTCTTCGAACAGTTGCGATTGATCAATCAGTCCAAGCACGTTTTGGCTAATTCAAATCAATTTTAACCCTTTATTTAACTTCCGTTAAGTTACAAAAATACTTGTCATTAATTCTCATTCACCCTAAATGGTTTTGAGACATTAAATAAGTTTAATAATCTACAACAAATGTAGAATACATTTGTAACTAGTTCCGTTAACACATAACGAACTTCCGTTAGAAATCTAGGTCAACGTTAAGTCAAACTTAACTTTCCGTTACCCATTTCCAACAGTTCTTATCTTATTTACCTTATTTATTTTTTCAAGAAATATTGACTCGACTTCTCTCCGAAGGCTCTCGACATCTACAGCATACTATCTATCATCTTCTCCCAACATTTAATCGCCTCATTCTCTCCAGTGCTACATCCAATGCACACGAGTCCTTGAGATGAAGAGCTTCACGATCGAAGTAGTAAAAGGTTTTTATCGCATAGAGTGCCTGAAAGAGCAACATTACATTAATTAGAACAGTTCAATGATTTAAGAATTTACTTGAGATAAGTTTAGAATCTCTATATCTTGGATCCACATATTTAAGTATTTGGGATCGTATACAGCATATACACCCACAAGCACTTCCCAAAGTATATGCCGCATAATAACACCGAGAGAGATGAGGCAAACCTTCTCCTCGAAGATCAAGCTCATTTGACAATGTAAGATCAACAACTGGCTTCAAGAAGGAACCATTGCCGAAAAGTGCTAGCTCTACATTATTTCTAGCTTCTAATTGGCCTTCGTCGATCGCAACAAGAAACAGAGACTTCGAGTAGTCCGATATCTCCACTTGAGTTGCCTCGGTAATTGCCTACAAGACAAACCATAGATTCTTCTTGACATTTCAAGCAAACAACTTCTTGAAATGAATTTCCGTCACTCACTGAAGCATCATGTCTCCACCGTCTTCATAGAACAATTCTTGGGCATAAAGATTGTTTCTAATTAACGATGAAACAACATATAATGCTTTTATGGCCTCTTCTGTATTATCAGATTTCACCATCATTACTAGCTTGCGAGTCTCATTTATTTCGAGTAATGATCAGTTAGCGGATGCTTTAACAAAGCCTCTTGGTCGAGCACGCTTTCAGTTCCTTATGTCCAAGATTGGTCTCACTACCCGCTCATCCATCTTGCGGGGGCATGTTAGAGATACACAAGATATTGACTTCTCAAATTTAGTTTCCTAAATATTTAGTTTCCTACTTTCATTGTAATTAAATATTTAGTTTCCTAATTCCTTAAGTTCTTAATTTAGGCTAGAATCCTTTTCCTTTCCCTTCAAGGAAAACTTGTGTATATATACTTCAAGCATGAAGCAATAAAATTCAGATTGCTTTTCATAAGTTATTGTTGGAGGTGGCTCGTTTTTTGTAGGATGGGTCTTTTGGCTTGAGGCGAGCGCCCCATACTGAGTGTGGCGTGCGCATGGAAGACAGAAGATGGAGCTTTGCAACCTTGGTTTGAGGCGGGCGCTTGGGGCATGGCTTGGCGGGCGCTTGGGAGGCCGAAGGTGAGGCTTTGTTTGGAGCTGCGCCAGGCGGCCGCATCAGCAAGGCCGAGGCGTGCGCTTCATACTCCGTGGGTGTACCTGGCATTACACATAGTCCAGGCGGGCGCATGGTAGGCTTGAGGCGTGCGCCTCAAGCTGGGGGGTTTTTTGGGCCGTGGGTTTCACTTGTTTTGTTATCTAAGTAGGGCTAGGTTTGTGGGAATACATATATATACTCGCCTGTACCCTAGTAAGATTTGGAACAGAATTTGCACATAATAATAAACAGAAACGGAGGCTCTAAACCCCAAAATTAATCTCTTCTCTTTCTTCTTCGATTTCCTGATTAATTGCTTGTGTGTGTTCTTGAGTTTTGTGTTCTTGCTTCCGCTGCGATTGCACAACAACTGGTATTAGAGCACGGTTGCGATGTCTGGGGGGAATTCTATCACCGTGAAGTCCGACGTTCAAAAGTTTGATGGTCATGGAAACTTTGCGAACGGAGGGTGAAGGATTTGTTGATTCAAGCAGGCTTGGGAAAGGTTCTTCGATATCCGGACAAACCTGATGATATCGAAGAAGGTCCATGGAAGGAATTGCAAGAGCGGGCTGTATCGTCTATACGGCAGTGTCTTGGAGATGAGGTGGTGTATCACGTGATCGATGAGGAATCACCGACGAAGGTTTGGGAGATTTTGGAGGCTAGATATTTGTCGAAATCAGTTTCGAACAAATTACATCTTAAGCAACGGTTGTATGGGCTTAAGATGGTAGAGGGTTCTGACCTAGAATCTCATATACACACGTTTAATCAAATTCTCAACGATTTGGTTAGGGTGGAGGTGAAGTTCGAGGATGAGGACAAGGCTTTGATGCTGTTGAATTCGTTGCCCAATTCTTCAACATACGAAAACCTTGTTACTACGTTGACGTGGGGGAAGGAGACTTTGGAATTGCAACCGGTCACAGATGCTCTTATAGCGTTTCATAAACGGAAGAAGTCCGTTGATGAACCTGCGGGTGAGGGGTTATTTGTGAAGGAAAATCAGGAACGTGGGAGATCTCAGTTCCGGGATAACTCGCAGAGGCAGAATTCTCACTCTCAGTCAAGGAAGAAGTACAAGGGAAATTGTTTTAAGTGTGGGCAGAAGGGGCATAAGAGGCAAAATTGTCCGGAGAAGGGGAACGGTAAAGGCAAGGAAGGATCTTCAAAGTCAGTCAATGTGGTTGAAGATTGCTCGGAGGATGTGGATGGAGATATGCTCACGACTTCATCAGCTGTGGAGCACCCGACAGATGTTTGGATTCTGGATTCAGCATGTTCGTTTCATGTGACGGCGAATCGTGATTGGTTCGATACCTACAGGTCAGTTAATTCTGGTATAGTTACTATGGGTAATGGTGCTACATGTAAAATTGCTGGCATAGGAACTATAAGAATTAAGATGTATGATGGTGTAGTTAGAACGTTATGTGATGTTAGACATGTTCCAGAGGTCTCTAAAAATCTGATTTCATTGGGTACCTTGGATGCTAATGGTATGAACTATAAGGCTCAAGGTGGAGTACTGAAAGTTGTTAAGGGTGCTATGGTTGTGATGAAGGGTGAGAAAGGCTCCAAGAACATTTACAGGTTGCTTGGGAGCACGATTGTAGGTGGAGTCACATCTGTTGAGTCGGAGGTTGATACTGATGCCCTTCTATGGCATATGAGGCTTGGTCACATGGGTGAAAGGGGAATGCGGGAACTTCATAAACGTAAGTTGTTGAAGGGTGTGAAGACTTGTAAACTTGAGTTTTGCAAGTATTGTGTTCTTGGAAAGCAGAATAAGGTGCAGTTCAAGACGGGTAAGCATACAACAAAGGGCATTCTCGATTACATTCATTCAGATGTGTGGGGGCCGGTCAGAACAGAGTCTAGAGGAGGACATTATTACTTCGTGACTTTCATTGATGATTTTTTGAAGAAGGTTTGGGTTTACTTCATGAGGCACAAGTCAGAGACTTTTGAGAAGTTCAAGGTGTGGAAAGCTGAAGTGGAAAATCAAACAGGGCGGAAAATCAAGTGTTTGAGGAGTGATAATGGGACAGAGTACACAGATAGCGAGTTCAAGAAGTTCTGTCGAGAGCATGGGATCAAGAGGCACTTCACGGTTCGCAAGACACCACAGCAAAATGGTGTGGCTGAGAGGATGAAACGTAACTATCATGAAAGGGCTAGGTGCCTACGATTCAATGCGGGGTTGGCAAAGAATTTTTGGGCTGATGCGGTGAGTATGGCATGTTTCTTGATTAACAGATCACCTAGAGTCTCTTTGGATAACAGGTTTGCGGAGGAGGTATGGACGGGTAATGACGTAGACTTCACCGATATCCGGGTGTTTGGGTGTCCATCCTATGTGCATATTCCTGGTGAAGAGCGGTCGAAGCTTGACCCAAAGTCAAAACAGTGTGTTTTTCTCGGGTATGAAACAGGTGTGAAAGGATACAAGCTTTGGGATCCCAAGTCAAGCAAGGTGGTGATCAGTAGGGATGTAGTCTTTGATGAAAAGGCTATGTTGAAGTGTACTCATGATGACAAGGAGAAGGTGCCAGAAAGCAAGGAGGGCGAGAAGCAAGTTATTGAGGTGGAGCTACGTGAGGATAATACTGATGCGGATCTCACTCTTCCGGAGTCAGAGGCAACTTCACAGGATGTGGCTAGTACTTCAGTTGGGAGACCTAAGAGGGTAATCAAGCCACCAGTCAGATATGGGTTCGAAGACATGGCTTCGTATGTTCTTGTTCTTAGTAGTGGAGACCCGAGTACTTTTAAGGAGTCTATAAACAGTCCGAAAAAGGACAAGTGGGTCTGCTATGGCGGAGGAGATGGAGTCACTGTACAAGAATGATACATGGGATTTGGTGGAGCTTCCTAAAGGGAAGCGTGCTATTGGTTGCAAGTGGATCTTCAAGCGCAAGGAGGCAGTATCAGAAAAAGAGGGGGAAAAGTTCAAGGCTCATTTGGTAGCAAAGGGGTATTCGCAGCGAGAGGGGGTGGATTATAATGAGATTTTTTCGCCTGTTGTGAGACATACTTCCATTCGGATTGTGTTGGGTCTTGTAGCGCACTATGATTTGGTGTTGGAGCAGATGGATGTGAAAACTGCGTTTCTACACGGTGAGTTGGATGAGCAGATTTTCATGGAGCAACCACATGGGTTCACGGAGCCCGGGCGGAGCGTTTGGTTTGTAGATTGAAGAAGTCACTTTATGCTGAAGCAGTCTCCGAGGCAAAGTGGTTATACGAGATTTGACTCCTACATGGTACGTATTGGCTACAAGCGTTGTGAGTATGATTCTTTGCGTTTATGTGAAGAGCCTTGATGATGGTTCTTGTATTTTTACATTCTTGTATGTGGATGATATGCTTATCGCGGGTAGGAGTAAGAACGAGGTCAATCGGTTGAAGGCCTTGTTGAGTGTGAGAGTTTGACATGAAGGATTTGGGGGAAGCCAAGAAGATTCTTGGGATGGAGATTCGTCGAGACAGAAAATCTAGGAGATTGTGGCTGTCTCAAGCCGGATATGTGGAGAAGGTGTTGGAGAGGTTCAATATGCGAGATGCAAAACCTGTGAAGACAACATTGGCGAGTCATTTTAGCTTATCTCGCCTCGATTCCCGAGTTCGGCTGAAGAAATTCAGAGGATGTCAAAGGTTCCCTATGCAAGCGCAGTGGGATGTCTCATGTATGCTATGGTTTGCACGAGGCCAGATTTGGCGAGCCATTAGTGTGGTTAGCAAGTATATGGCGAATTCGGGCAAACAGCATTGGGAAGCAGTCAAGTGGATTCTCAGATATTTGAAGGGCACTATGGATTACGGCATCATGTTTGGAGGTAAGAGTGAGGAGCTTTCTGTTGTGGGGTATGTTGATTCTGATTATGCGGGTGATTTGGATCGAAGAAGGTCAACTACGGGTTATGCGTTTACTCTTGGTGGTGGACCCATATGTTGGAGATCTATGATCCAATCTATCATTGCTTTGTCTACAACGGAAGCGGAGTATATGGCAGCGGTTGAAGCTGCAAAGGAGGCCTTATGGCTTCGGGGTTTGGTCAACGAGTTAGGCATTGAGCAAGGTGGAGTGAAGTTGCTTTGTGACAGTCAAAGCGCGATATTTCTAGCAAAGAATCACATTTATCATCAACGGTCGAAGCACATTGATGTTCGGTTTCACAAGATTCGGGAGTTGATCGATATGGGTGAGGTGGTGCTAGAGAAGGTTCACACTACGGAGAATGCCGCGGATATGTTGACGAAGCCGGTTACTACTGACAAGTTCAAGCATTGTTTGGACTTGTTGCACATTTCTAGCTGTTAGAGATGGGGAGGTTCGAGCTGGTTCCATGTATCTTCTGTTGGTTTGGGTAAACACTCGCCAAGGTGGAGATTGTTGGAGGTGGCTCGTTTTTTGTAGGCTGGGTCTTTTGGCTTGAGGCGAGCGCCCCATACTGAGTGTGGCGTGCGCATGGAAGACAGAAGATGGAGCTTTGCAACCTTGGTTTGAGGCGGGCGCTTGGGGCATGGCTTGGCGGGCGCTTGGGAGGCCGAAGGTGAGGCTTTGTTTGGAGCTGCGCCAGGCGGCCGCATCAGCAAGGCCGAGGCAGGCGCTTCATACTCCGTGGGTGTACCTGGCATTGCACATAGTCCAGGCGGGCGCATGGTAGGCTTGAGGCGTGCGCCTCAAGCTGGGGGGTTTTTTGGGCCGTGGGTTTCTGTTGTTTTGTTATCTAAGTAGGGCTAGGTTTGTGGGAATACATATATATACTCGCCTGTACCCTAGTAAGATTTGGAACAGAATTTGCACATAATAATAAAAAGAAACGGAGGCTCTAAACCCCAAAATTAATCTCTTCTCTTTCTTCTTCGATTTCCTGATTAATTGCTTGTGTGTGTTCTTGAGTTTTGTGTTCTTGCTTCCGCTGCGATTGCACAACAGTTATTCTCTCTAATTTGTGTTCTTATAGAAAGAGGCCACACGTGTAAGGCACATGTGCGATATATTCGCAGAATATATGTATCCCACAGAGGTATGCATTTGAAATATTTCTTGATATTTGGGATAGGTTCTCCCTGTTTTGCAAAGGCTACTGTACAATTGGGTATTAAATATGTAGGCTTGTTAATCTGCAAGTTCTAGTTGTTCTGAGGTTTAATGTATTCTGGGTTTTTGTGCAAATAGAAGTATTATTCTTTGTTTTGAACTTTCGCTTCATTAGTTAAGCGACTCTAATAATTGCCTTCTTCTCTCTACCTAGTAAATTTCAGCTATTGAAGCGTACATGACTGACTTCTGCTCTCTTTTATCAAGAGCTGGAACATTTCCCACCCTGCCACATATAATATGACACTTAATATTTGTCATCCCTGTAACCAGTTTTTTGTCGTCTTGGTCTTGTTAAATGCCTATAGATGTTTTTCATCCATGTATGGAGTTCAATATTACTTGATTTGTAGGCCTCATTTTTCGCATTAAGAGTATACTTCTTATGCATTCGCTTAACTTGTCCTTGCTCCACGAAAGTGAAATTGACAAGTCAATAAGGGAGAAAAAAGCTAAAATCATAACGCAATGCATTCCTATATTCGTCTTTGTTAAATCCCTTTGCGTGATATTTTTTTCGCTGTATTCCATCTTGAGGAAACAGCCGAGCAATGTAGGCACTTACTTCGGGCAGAGGCTTGATCAGCTACAGTCAAAAGGGAATGCTCATTTCAGTTTTGATAGGCTTATTCCTTCTGCTAGCTGGATTGTGAAGGCTTGGCAAGCATCTGAAGATGAAATATTTGCTTGTGGGGATATAGATGCAGTGGTTTTTCTCAGGATTGTTGTGTTCAGGCAAGTATTTATTCCTCAAAGGTTTTATTACAAAGGTCTTTTAGGCGCATGAACATTTTCTTGTACTTATTGTTTAAGTTGAGTAAACCATCAAATGTTGTTCTTGGGAAAAGGTTATGATGCATTTGTCCTGTGTGCAGTATCCGTATTTTCTCAATCGCTGCTATCATTTGCAATTTTCTTGTGCTTTCACTGAATTACTATGGGCAAGAAGAGACACAGCAAAAGCAAGTTTCTTCACAGATGGATGTATTTACCAATAACAATACCCTCAAAAAGGCAAATACAGAGCCCCCTTTTTTGCATATATTTCTAAGCTTTTGCATTAGTCGTGAAATTCTTAACTATTATCACCGTTGAGTTCTATAAACAGATAAAAATTAGGTTTAGCAAAGCATAGTCACTCAAAAGGTTGAAACAATAGACGTTCTATCAGAAAATTTATCTGTGGTCTTTCTTATTCAATACAGCTTGGCAAATCTCATGTACCCAATTTTAGGCAGAAATATATCATCAAATTAATATATCAAACGGGTTGCAGTTTTAATCAATCAAACTACGTAGCTCATGGAACAATTTCAAATGAAATGAGAATCACTACAGGCTATAAAAACATGAGCAAAAGAAAGTTTCTTCACAGATGGATGTATTTACCAATAACAATACCCTCAAAAAGGCAAATACAGAGCCCCCTTTTTGCATATATTTCTAAGCTTTTGCATTAGTCGTGAAATTCTTAACTATTATCACCGTTGAGTTCTATAAACAGATAAAAATTAGGTTTAGCAAAGCATAGTCACTCAAAAGGTTGAAACAATAGACGTTCTATCAGAAAATTTATCTGTGGTCTTTCTTATTCAATAAAGCTTGGCAAATCTCATGTACCCAATTTTAGGCAGAAATATATCATCAAATTAATATATCAAACGGGTTGCAGTTTTAATCAATCAAACTACGTAGCTCATGAAACAATTTCAAATGAAATGAGAATCACTACAGGCTATAAAAACATGAGCAAAAGAAAGTTTCTTCACAGATGGATGTATTTACCAATAACAATACCCTCAAAAAGGCAAATACAGAGCCCCCTTTTTGCATATATTTCTAAGCTTTTGCATTAGTCGTGAAATTCTTAACTATTATCACCGTTGAGTTCTATAAACAGATAAAAATTAGGTTTAGCAAAGCATAGTCACTCAAAAGGTTGAAACAATAGACGTTCTATCAGGAAATTTATCTGTGGTCTTTCTTATTCAATACAGCTTGGCAAATCTCATGTACCCAATTTTAGGCAGAAATATATCATCAAATTAATATATCAAACGGGTTGCAGTTTTAATCAATCAAACTACGTAGCTCATGGAACAATTTCAAATGAAATGAGAATCACTACAGGCTATAAAAACATGAGCAAAACAACAGATCAAACCAATGCAATGCAAAATCTTTGATACAACCAAAATTAGCATAAGATAACATAGATGAACCCTAACCCTAATCAGAGGTAGAGGAAATATACCGGGTTTAGATCCATTTCGAGGGATGAAATTGAAGCCGAGATCGATGTGAATTTCTTCGGACGACAGCTATCTGTGGCCAATTTCTTCTCACTATATACAAAGATGTGTGGTTTATATCCATAGAAGAAGAGAGAGGGGGCGGCGACCATGGCAAAAGAGAGAGGGGGAGGCGAAGACGGGGCGGGGTATGTTTTGGGGAAGAGAAGCGACGCTGGAGAGGGAGTAGAGAGACGGTGCGGGAGAGCACGGGAGGGAAGAGGGATTGACGCTAGGGAGGGAAGAGAGAGAGAGAGAGAGAGAGAGAGAGAGAGGAGAAAGCGTTTGTTTTGTACGCCAAGTGAAGGGGCTGGATTCCAGAATGTTCTAAATGTGAGCGGGAAAATGAGGAGCTAAATCACTTCACACATTATATATATATAGATTCATTGGTGAGATGGAGTGAAAACGGAAATAAAATATTCTAGTCAACCTTGGTATCTTTATGAGAAACTTGCATATTATTATTTCCGTTTTCATGGAGAACTCTAATCAAGTTGACAACAATTCAAGTGACTCAGAATGTAGTGTTTGAATCGCGGTGTCATCAATGTAATGATGGTTTGTCTTTGTCGGGCTGCATTTCAATTTGGGGTTAGATGATTGCCATTTCATTCATTCCTTGGTTGCTTTGGAGTTTGTTTTCTGCTATTGTATGTCATGGAGTATCAAAATTTCTTTCCGTCTTTAGTCAGTAGATCCGCCATGGTATGGTTTCTGTTTGCCATTTCTTTTTGCACGCCTTGGTTGCTTAAGAGATAGCTTATTGCTATATATGGTCATGTCTTCTGGCTGGTTTTATTTATGTCGACGCTAATTGGGCATATGGTTTCGCAAGTCTGAATCAGGTCATGGAGCATCAAAGTTTTTCCCCTCATTGCGCGGTGGATCGGCGATTGATTTTGGCTAGTTGGTTGGGTTTTTTATGGGAGGATTTGGTATTTGATTATGTATCCTTCACAGGCTTCTCATGTTTGTATGAATGGTCTTGTTTTTTTATGCCTGGTGATTCACATACCTTGTAAGCCAAGATATCTTCTCATTATTAATAAATTAATCTTGTTGCTGAGAAAAAAAAATTACTAGGTTAGTTTGATTTTGATGAAAAAAGATTTTAATTTAGGAAAATCATTATTTTTTTTTGATGCACCATAGAAAAGAAGTATCTCCGTCTCATTTATATTGGTCACGTTTTACTTTTATAGTCAACATAATTAAAATTTAATCAAATATTAATGTTAATCTAATCATCCTAATAAAATTCTAAAAATATACTATTAATAAATCATTAAATGATTTATCAAGATGATTATATTGATATCAGTGTTCTATCAAATTTCGCTTGTATTGACCATAAAATTCAAATAAATGAGACTGAAATACACTACTAGAAAAAAGGATAATTACCAACTGTCATGTCAAAGTCATGGCTAAACATCAAAAGTCGTCGCTTAATGCCTAATTATCGACGATCATTGATGGTCAACTTTAGTGATCAGTTTTTAGCAACTTATTACACTAGCTTATAAATTGTGTAACCAAATAAAATTAAGTCAAATTAATTAATTTTGTAACTAGAATTATGTGAAGTTCTTGTGAGTCTAGTAGTATCACTCAAAACAAAGTGTTTATAGGGCGAAATTTTTTTATTGGTTTTAGCATCTTGGTCTATACTTTCAATAACAATATTTAGATTTAGATGTTCATTCAGATAATTAAATCAATCTAAAATTATTGTTCAAAATATTTTCGTATTAACGACAAAAAAAATGGAAAGATCAGCTAATAAAGAGATAAGTGATAAACATTTTATTAGCATGAAGTAATTGTGTGGTTAGGCAGCTTGAACCAACCGACAAACAAGGAGAAACATAGATCTATTTTCTTAAATTCTTGGCTTGGAATTGACGAAATATGAATACATTGGTTGTTAGAACCACTAATTATCAGAAAAACCCTCTCTCTCTCTCTCTCTCTCTCTCTCTCTCTCTCTCTCTCTCATACACATACACTTTTTTCCCTTGATCACACACACATTGGTATTTTATTTTTCTTAATTTAGTTAAATTTTTGTGTGATTATAGTAATGTAATCTTTTCCGCCGTCCATTGGTTGGAATTACCGGCGGCGCCACCACTACCACTACAAATTAAGTGGTGGAAGAAGTCTCTAATTAACTACATTAACCTCCTTCCACTTGTCACACACTAAACTTACACTCATATTTCTCTCTTAGCTCTCTTTCTCCTCCACAAACCATTACTCTTACTAAAAACTAGGACTAATTTTCTTTACACCATACAACCATACAACAAATTCTACTACAAGAACATAACACCATCACCACATCTCTCCTCATTCTTTACTTTGTTCAACTACCCACATTTTGTAAATTCTCTCTCTCTCTCTCTCTCTCTCTCTCTCTCTCTCTCTCTCTCTCTCTCTCTCTCTCTCTCTTTGTTGTTCATGGCCGCTTGTGTTGATGATCAACAAACAAATTATAAGCATTTTTGTAGGGTATGTAAAAAAGGATTTATGTGTGGGAGAGCTCTAGGTGGGCATATGAGAGCTCACGGTATTGGGGATGAGAGTGCAAACCTTGATGATGATGATCAAGTTAGTGATTGGGAAGATAAGCAAGGTACCAAGCGGATGTACGCGTTAAGGACAAACCCTAATCGCTTAAAGAGTGTTCGCGTATGTGAAAATTGTGGGAGAGAGTTCTTTTCATGGAAATCTTTTCTTGAGCATGGGAAATGCAGCTCCGATGATGCAGAGTCACTTGTTTCCTCACCAGAATCTGAGCCTGAATATGATCAAGGAAGAAGAGGAGGTTGTGGAGGATGGTCTAAAAGGAAAAGATCATTTAGGGCTAAAGTAAGTAGTTTCAATTCCATTTGTCCATCAAGTGAGGATGAAGATCTAGCCCTAGCAAAATGCCTAATGGAATTAGCAAATTCTAGGGTTGATCCCTCGGATGTAGAGCCCGAAGTCTCTTGCACATCCGCTAGTAGGGATGAGGAACGCCGCCAGCCTATGGCGGCTTTCATGTCTCCTTATTCAAGGCCATCACCATTAGACAAGGCAAAAGGTGTTGCCACCAAAGGTATGTTTGAATGTAAAGCATGTAAAAAAGTGTTTAATTCCCACCAAGCATTAGGTGGACATAGAGCTAGTCACAAGAAGGTTAAAGGTTGTTTTGCCGCGCGAAATGATCCAATATATGATGATGGTCCAGCTGATGAAGATGTGATCACAAATGATGACTTCTTTCCATCCAAATCACCATCATCCTTTCAATATGATCGCGGTCCGAGCAATCCTCCTCCATTGGTTGGAGCTTCAAGGAGGAAATCTAAAGTACATAAATGCTCAATTTGTAACCGTGTATTTGCGTCCGGACAAGCCTTAGGAGGGCATAAAAGGTGTCATTGGCTCACTTCTAACTCACCCGCGGATACCTCTTCACTCGCTAAGTTCACAAACTTCAATGATCACATTGATCATCACATCAACCAAAGAGTACAACCATCTCAGTTGAAAAACTCCGACCACCTTGATCTCAACTTTCCAGCTCTCGGAGTTGGGACCGGAGCTAGTGGTGGCATAGCTGATATGACTGGCATTAGGCGGGACCCAAGAAACCCATTGAGCTTTGAAGTGTCCACAGAGATTAATCTACATCCATGGGTAGGTAAGGAAGAAAAGGACTTAGCTGCAGGTCCCAAAGATGAAAAACCTGAGAGCCACATTAACCAGAGTTATATCAATGATGATCAGAAAGAGAAAGATGGCAACAACGACGAAAATAGCCCTGTGACAATGGACAATGTGGAAGATGAAGTTGACAGTAAGGTGAAGTTAGCAAAGCTAAGTGAGCTAAAAGATATGAATGTCAATGGAATTTCATCTCCATGGTTGCAAGTTGGACTTGGTTCGACTGCTGAAATGCCTACTGATCCATAATTAATTATTTTTTTTGTTAATTAAAACATACACTTATACTGTATAACATGATCATATATATTCACAAAACTGTAATTATGTATCAAATCAGACATCACAGATTTATAAATCTCATGGCAGCTCTAGCAATTTGATGTATTTATATGTGGGTCTGCTGAATATATGTGACCCCAGAATCTTGTTTAGAGGAAGAGATGTATAAAATTCTTACTTTTTAATTATATGCCAAATTTGTTACTCCCAGTTATGTTCTTTTTCGTTTGTTTTGATTTAATGCAGGAGCTAAAAGGTTAGAACTTGAAGAGGCAGCATCTGAAAAGACAGAACATGCACCAGATTTCACCCAACTTCCGTTGCAATTCTGTACCGATTGGAAAGGCCAAAAATTATTTGTGACCTATGGTTGGAAATCTCTGTGAGTTTAGTTTCTGGAACATTTTTCGGTTCAGTGATTGCATTTTTCTACAAAGAGTTATGGCAGTTTTAGTGAAGGGTGGTCTCATGGGTAGATTCATCCGAATTTTGTCTAAATCTTGAAGTTTCATGAATCTTTTGATTCATCCCTTATCTTATCCTCAAATAATTAATGTTTAGTTCATTCCCCTAGTATTTTGATGTCCCTAAGCTTGGAGGGTTGTTCCAAGTGTCCTATAAATACCCTATTTCATGTCCTCGTAAGGCGGCCTATATATGTTTTGAGTTAATTATCAATAAAGTTGAGCTTCTTTGCTTGCTTTCATGTTCTGTATCTCTTTGGTTTTTCTTTCCATTGAGTGGTGAACTTTTCTTACAAACTCCATATCTCATCGGTGGATTCCGTTGAGTGGTGAGTTTACTTATCCAAATCCTTCCTTGTCACTCACAAAATAAACATTTCGAAGTTATCCCCGTATCAAGTGGTACCAGAGCTCGGTTCTGATCATGCCGCCTCGTCGTCGTCAACCAAATACTAATAATGGAGCTACTCGAGAAAGAGATCTGAGAGACGTGGAGATGGATGAACTTCGAAGGCAAGTGCAGCAACTCCAAGAACAACTTGAACGTTTACAGCCCGTGGAGGAAGATCAAGTTCCACCAGAAAATGAAGAAGGCAGCGATGTAGAACTCAATCCTTTTTATCACTCATCTAGCTCCGAGGGAAGTGTAGGATCACGTCGTCGTAATCATGGGCGAAGAGATAAACCAAGGGAGTTCGATATAAAGGTTGATGTTCCAGAATTTGAAGGGAGAATGCAGCCTGATGAGTTCCTTGATTGGCTTCACACCATTGAAAAGGTGTTCGATTTCAAAGATGTTTCTGATGAACGAAAGGTGAAGCATGTGGCTTTGAAACTGCGAAAGTACGCTGATCTATGGTGGGAGAACTTGAAGAAGCAAAGAGCTCGCGATGGTATAAGCGTCCTATTCGTTCTTGGGAGAAGATGAAAAGGGAGCTTAAGAAGAGGTTTATGCCTGAAAATTATAGGCAAGATGCATTTTTTAAACTTCATAATCTGAAGCAGCAGGAGTTGTCTGTTGAGGAGTATAGGACTGAATTTGATCATCTTATGATCAAATGCGATGTTGTGGAACCCGAGGATAGCAGACCATAGCTCGTTATCTTGGAGGATTAAAGGCTGAAATCAGTAATGTTGTTCAATTGCAACCTTTTTGGTCTTATGATGATGTTTGTAAACTTGCTATCAAGGTGGAAAATTAGAAAAAAGATGCTCGCAGAAGTGGCTATCGCTCTTATAACAAAGAAGGCTCATCTTACCAGGGGAGTTCTTCAACTTCCAAAGTCTCCGAAGGTGCAAAAGTTTCTACTTCCAAGCTGCAAAACAAGGAGGAAACTATTACTGGTTCGAAACAACAAGGTTCTTCAAATACTAGCTCTAGAAAGTGTTTCAAATGTCAAGGTTATGGCCATATTGCAGCAGATTGTCCGAATAGAAGAATTGTCTCTCTTGTGGAAGAGGAGAGCAAGGAGGAACATGGTGAATATGATGAAAATTCAGAGTGTGAAGAAGTTATTCATTCGGATCAAGGAGAGCTTCTTGTTTGTCAAGATCTCAATGTGCAGCGTGTTGAGGATGATGATTGGTTGCGGCATAATATTTTTCATACAAGGTGCACTTCTCATGGAAAAGTTTGTGATGTCATTATTGATGGAGGAAGCTTTGAAAATGTGGTCTCATCAAATATGGTGGATAAGCTGCAACTCAAAATGGAGGACCATCCACAACCTTACAGGCTTTCTTGGCTTGACAAAAAGAAGGAGTTTAAGGTTAGTAAGCGATGCCTGGTGCAGTTTTCTATTGGTGAAAAATATCAGGATGAAGTTATGTGTGATGTTGCTCCTATGGATGTTTGTCATTTACTTCTTGGTAGACCATGCCAATATGATAGAAAAACTTTGCATGATGGTTACAAGAACACTTAGACTTTTGTCAAGGATGGTGTTAAGATTGTGTTGGTTCCATTGAAGTTGGGTAGTGTCTCCAGACCATGAAAGAGGAAAGAAATGTTTTTCTTTCTAAATCTGAAGTTTTGAAGGAGGTAGAAAGGGTGAAGAGCTGTTATGTTCTAGTGGTGTTTGAAGAAAATAAAAAAAATCATCATCATCCACCTATAGTGCAACAAATTCTTGTTGAGTTTGCTGATGTTTTTCCCGAAGAAATGCCACCTGGTCTTCCACCCACGAGAGATATTCAGTATTGTATCGATTTCATTCCGGGAGCATCAATTCCTAACAAAGCAGCATATAGAATGAGTCCGAAAGAGCACGAAGAATTGCAACGACAAGTTGAGGAGCTTTGGACTAAGGGTTTCTTGAGGGAAGGCAAAAGTCCTTATGTCGTCCCTGTAAGTACCCAAATCTGGCTCATGCCTTTCGGTTAAGTTTCTCGGCAATTTCCCAGACTTTCCTAAAGTTCAGGCAATTTGGGAACTTTCTCAAATCTTCCGAGGGGCGAAGGACTTGCTAGGAATTAAAATTCCACGTAGTCCCTCGCTGGAAAGAGCTTCTAGAATGCCACCTTGCATAGTTCTAGAAACAAGCTGAGTCATTAAAGGATAAGACCGCACGGCTTCATTGGCAAGTGGTTAATATCGCACGGCTTCATTAGGAAGCACAAAACTGTCTATAAATAGAGGCCTCCTCTATTCATTTGAAAAGGGAATTTTGGCACTGTTACTCTGCCAAAATCACTCCACGAATTTACAGAAGGGAAAACCCTCTCAAAATCACCTCCCTCCTCTCCAAAATCCCTCCAAAGTCACTCCTTTCTTAGGAAAATATCAAGGGAGATAGAGAAACACCACCATTGGTAACCTCTCCTCCTTTTCTCTTTGAAATATACTTGTCATCT
Source organism: Adenophora triphylla var. japonica (assembly GCA_022495995.1). Lineage (NCBI taxonomy): Eukaryota > Viridiplantae > Streptophyta > Magnoliopsida > Asterales > Campanulaceae > Adenophora > Adenophora triphylla. The sequence continues at coordinate 577,282 of JAFEMH010000227.1, forward strand.
TGTTATATTGCTTACTTGCTTTCCATATTGCCATTTATTGCTATTATATGTGATTTATTGCTATAAAGACCAAGTCTTTACTATGTAGATCATCATATCCCCCATTCCCCTATCACATAGGATTCATGAAAAATTCATCCCAAGGATGAACAATAAGACCATAAATGGCTTGTTCTAGGGTGGATCTCTCACATGATGATGTGAAAATGTCATCTTTATCATATAAAAATGTCATCTTTTCATTAAAAATGTCATCTTTACTTACATAAATGTTATCCCTTTCCCATAGACCTTGCTTCCAAGGATTGTCCACCTAAATGGTTCTTAAAGGACATAGGAAAGCCATAAAGGTCTTCCCTTTACATTCCTAGTCTTAGCTTTCATAGTGTTCCTTACACATGTTTGCATAAAAATGTCATCTTTACTTTCTCAATGCATTCCCCCATGTCCCTCATGGTTGGATCACTCTCCAAGGATTGCCTAGTGACCTTATTAAGGCACAAAAAGGCATAGAATGAGTATAAAGATCCAATCTTTATACCCCTCCCCTTTGTCCCTTTTGGTACTTGAAGCATCTCTTGGGGCGTAGCGGTGTAAAGGTCATATCTTTACGTCATTTCCTCCATATAAAGATGCCATAGTTGGATATCCCTTTAGAAACGGATGAACTTGAGCCCCTACATCTCCGATCATCACTTGAGACGAGCACAAATGTCCCTATCAAGCTCAAATCGTCTCAAGATGTAGGATTGATGGGCAAATGTCCTTCCTTTCTAAGGAGTCTCATTCTTGGACTATAAAAAGAGGTGTCCCTATTTCGATCACATATGACCAAAGGTCACTTAATGATGATCGTAAGTCCAAGATGAGCACGGGATCAAAGTCCCGAACATATGAAAATCCAAGGAATTCCGAGCGATAACCAACTCATGGTTTATACGTCCGGAAGACCACTTGGCACATTCCCCCTTTTATCAAATCACATCTCGCACACGAAAGCATAAAAGCAAGCACGAAAGTTGGATCTTGGAAGACTTGCTTCGGCAAGGCTCCTTGGGTGAACGCCAAACGTTCTTCCCAAGGGGTAACTTAACCTCCGGACCCTAATTCTTTTTTTCAAAGTTTTGAGGAAATCAAAATGGGGTGGCGACTCCGTTTTTCAATTTAAACCGGATGTCTTCAAACCGATATGAGGCGGTGACCCCTTACACGAGAAAGCGGTTCAACAAAAAAAACGCCGCAATATTGGGCACCACATTCACAGCTTGGCGACTCCGCTGGGGACTAATCAAAAAGCTTTTACTTTTAATAAAAAATGATACTTGGTATATAGGTGGAAACCATTAAACTTCCCGTTAGCGCCTCCTCACCGGAGTCGGGGATAAAATATGATCTAACAATGCCACGTACCGGTATCCTTTTGAAAAAAAAGAAAAAAACTTTTGAGTGGGTTAGCCTTCCGCCGCGGATCCGATTTTCGTGCTTGCTTTCCTTTCCTTGTTTTTGCATGCATTTTGGTTCTTGGGATTGTGCACATTCTGAATACTGAACAGGAAGCTTTCTGGAGCTGAAAAGGTGCCAAAACGTTCGGGGAACAACCTGCAAATGAAAAATATTGGAACATGAAAAATTGCTTGATCCAGCCGTACGACTTGATCTTCCCAGATCCTGGCCGGGCGGCTTCTTTGGGCAATTCCACCAGGACACAATCTGAGGTTAATCTGGCAGCTTAGGCAGCTTGGGGCTATTCAGTTCCAAGACTGATCGGGCTCCAGAAAATTTACGTGCTTAATTTTTGCATTTCCCCTGTCCCGAAAATCATTCCTTTAAAACACATTTCTGAAAATTTCTGTTTTAACTCAAAAATGAACATTTTTAGGAGGCCGCACACTACGCGCACCTTATATATCATGTACACTTTGTACGCACATCCTTTTAACCCGGGGTGGTTGTTCATCTGCAGTCACGGACAGCATTACGATGCTCCCGGACGCGCACGGAATCATCCCAAACTCCCTATGGCAGCCAGTGTCGACCAATGCACAGTCCGTGTCACACATTTTAAAACCGTGACTTTTGGTTGGTTTTTGGTCTAGACCGTGTCATATAGCCTAATTTCATACCCCCGTAAAGGTCAAACCTTAGCCCATGACGGAAGTCAAGATTCTTCGCGCAAGCGAAACTCTGTCGAAATTCCGCCAAGGAAAAATTGGCAGAATCTTGACTACGGCATTGACTTTGACTTTGACCCGCACGGGATACGTGAGAGTCAAGCCCGAGTCCGTGCCAAAAATCAAAAGATCTTTCGCGCAAGCGGAGCTCTGCCGAAATTCTGCCAAGGAAAAATTGGCAAGATCTTGACCCAGCATTGACTTTGACTTTGGCTTGCACAACGTATGCAACAAAGTTCAATGTGACACCGTGTCATCCGGCTTTTACCGTCCGACCCATGCCTATTATTTTCATGGACGATGCCAAAAGTCAAAATGTTAATCGCGCAAGCGAAACTCTGCCGAAATTATGTTAAGGCTGAAAGACGAGACTTTCCCGGCATTGCCTTGACTATAATCCGCATCGCTCGTGCGTTAAAAGTTCCTATGACCCACTAGACCCATTAGGAGCATTCTTATCTCTCGGTCGGTGGGATCCGCGTACCCTATAGGACCCTTGCCCGGGGCTGTCCACCCTGGGAGGTCGAAATACAGGTGGAAAACGAGGGGCTTATAGACGTAGTGACGGAACCCACTGATCCAAGATCTAGAGTAGTTGCGAAAAAGAAGGGCAACCCCTTTTCCAACCAAATAGAAATTAATAAAAGACACTATTTTAAGTAAACGGAAAGATTCTTAATTTGCATATTGCTTGAGCCTTCAGCCTAAACACCTACCCCAGAGTCTAAACATTGCCTATCCCTTTCCCTTAGTGAGAAAGAATCGGGTGAGAATACCGGGTCAATAGTTTTTCGGTGCAGGGGTCTCAGATAATCCATCAAAATCGTCAATCTCATCAACCCAGTTTCAAGAATGGCCGATGTGCTAATTAACAATGGTGATAACCAAGTACTTGGAGGGGTCGTCCCAGCTCAACCCAGACCCCACATTTGGTATGATGTGTGTGATTGTGATGGCTGCTTGGAGGACGCTTACCAAGACTGGATTAGCGAGGATGCTCCCTCAAGAAAGAGGAAGAAGAAGAAGTCCATGCAACAAAAACTGAAGGAAAGGTACGAAGCAGGGGACAAGAGTGTGGGAACTCTAGGAGAGCCCTCAGGCAAATTTGACTATTATGTCAGTTATGCCAAGGAGCCCACCAAGGAACCAGTCAGCCAAAAAAAAGTCCAGCCCGACACTCCCGTCATCATTGACCCTCTTGAGGCAGAAAACTCTGAGTTTGTTACCATTGTGAAGTTCAACGAAAAGCTAGAAGACTTGGAGGCAGAATACAAGACTCCCATAGAATACATGGTTAACCAAGGTAGAATCAAAGTCTCACCCGAAGAAGACTTCATCAGCATCATCCAAGCCAACCCTCCTATTAGCTACGCAGACAAGGTTGTGATATCAAAGATCGGCAGAGAGAAGATGACCTATCAGCAGTGTCTTGACAAGATGAGCCAGACCCTCCAGTCAATGAGTCCGGTTATCGCAGACGAGCTTGCTGAGAAATTGCATCAGGCTTCTCTAGATCCCCTCACCATCTTTCCAAGGCACCGACCTACGAATGATTTTCGACAAGCATTCGATCAGTTTGAAGTTTCCAGCTTTTTGAAGAATGCCAACAAGACTGCTACTCCCCAGGGCAACGGCAGTAAAGAGTAAAACCCAGTCCAACCCATGTCAAACACTTCGAGTCAATAAGTAGTGTAGGGTCCAGAGTCGTTAGGGTTAAGAGTCATGTGAGTCAGGAGTCTTCGAATTCCAGTCCTCCGAGTCATCTGAAGGCCTCACGCCTGAAGATTATGAATATGTAGCCAATGTCATCTTTCCTTTCGCTTTGAATGAAATGATAGATCTTTCTGAGTATCCCCTTATTGCCAACTTAACAAATGATAAATTAACTAATAACTTAACAACAGTTAATAATGAATCATTTGAACAAGATGCAAACACACTAAACGAACAATACATTAAAGAAATCTTTAAGCAGGTTACAGACAAAGAGGAAAACCGGGCCCAAGCTGCCGAGGAGGTTTTGACAAGTGTTAACTTGGGTACTGTCGAGGAACCTAAAGAGACACAGATTGGGAACTTCTTCTAGGGGCTGAACGGGACAGACAGGTCAATCTGCTCAGAGAATACATGGATGTGTTTGCATGGTCATATAAGGATATGTCAGGACTAGATAGTTCGATTGTGGAGCACAGAATCCCTCTAGCACCAGATGCCAAGCCAGTAAAGCAGAAACTGAGGAAAATCAAGCCAGAGTGGTCTCTATAGGTCAAAGAAGAGATTGAGAAGCTACTGTGGGTAGGGTTCATCAGGGTCATCGAATATCCGACATGGTTATCCAACATCGTGACTGTGACTAAGGCCAATGGGAAGCTGCGCTGTTCTGTAGATTTCTGGGATCTGAACAAGGCCAGTCCCAAAGACGACTATCCCTTACCAAACATAGACATTCTGGTGGACGCCACTGCTAACTACGAAGTCAAATCCTTCGTTGATGGCTTTGCTGGCTATAACCAGATCAAGATGGCCGAGGAGGACCAAGAAAAGACAGCCTTCACCACATCGTGGGGAACGTACTGCTATACTGTGATGCCTTTTGGGCTTAAGAATGCCGGGGCTATGTATCAAAGGGCAGCGACTGCACTCTTTCACGACATGATCCATAAGGAAATTGAGGTCTATGTCGATGACATGATAATCCATTCCAAAGGTGAAGATGGACAGCACTTTGTCGACCTGCGAAAGTTCTTTGAGAGGTTGAGACAGCATTCCATGAGACTGAACCCTGCCAAGTGCACCTTTGGAGTGACAAGGGGGAAAGTGCTTGGGTATATGGTCGCAGAACGAGGTATTGAAGTCGATCCCAGAAAGATCAAGGCCATTGTGGACATGAGGCCACCTCGAACCCAGACAGAGGTCAAAAGCTTTATGGGCAAATTATAGTACATTAGCCGTTTTGTCAATCAGCTGACTACCATGTGCGAGCCCATCTTCAAGCTCATGAGGAAGAATGCAAACATAGAATGGACTGAGGAATGCCAGGATGCCTTTGACCAAATCAAGGCGTACCTAGTACATCCCCCGGTGCTATGCCCCCCACATGGACAGAAACCTCTTCTGCTCTATCTCACTGTCACTGATACGGCAGTTGGGGCTATGCTGGCTCAGGAGAAGAAAGACTCTCGGGTAGAAAATGACATTTACTTTGTCAGCCAGAAGCTGCAAGGAAGTGAGCTCAATTACTCGGCGTGCGAAAAGACTTGTGCAGGACTGGTCTGGGTAGTCGGTAAGCTGAAGCATTACATGCAAGCCCACTCTGTGAACTTGGTCTCGAAAATGGACCCTATCAAGTACATCTTCGACAAGCCTTCCCTTTCGATGCGTCTAGAAAAGTGGCCGTTCTTCTTGGCTGAGTATGACATCAACTATGTGACGAGAAAGGCAATCAAGGGTCAAGCGCTGTCAGACCATCTGGCAAACCTCCCTAGCAATGAGGACCGCGGGCATGAACCCCAATTCCCAGATGAGGGAATCTTCGTAGTTGAGGCTGAGAACCGATGGCAACTGTTCTTTGACGGAGCTGCTAACAAAAGAGGAAATGGCGTAGGAATGCTACTGGTCGATCCGAAAGATGAGAACACGCCAATAGCCATCAAGTTGAACTTTCCTGCCACAAACAATGCCGCAGAGTATGAAGCTTGCATTGCTGGTTTAGAAGCTGCCTTAGAAAGGAATGTCAAGGAGCTCGAGGTCTATGGAGACTCAGCCCTGATCATCAACCAGGTCTCCAACAAGTGGAAGACTATGGATCCTAACCTCCAAAAATATCATGCCTACATGGAAGAGTTGACTCGATGGCCTGTAGAAGTAACCTTCCATTACTCCGCCAAGGACAAGAACGGATTCGCAGATGCCTTAGCTACTCTAGCCTCATTGGTAGAGATCCTCGAGGGAAAGGCAATAAAACCATTCGTAGTGGGTGTAAGAGAAGCCCTACGCTTGTGAAATAGACTTGGGACCCGAGCCTGTCAAGGAACCCTGGTACAGTCAGATTTATCAGTTCCTCAAGGATGGGGAGTCAGCTTTCAGAGATGAAGAAGGTAGACCAAGGGAAGGCGTTAAATCCAAGAGCTTGCAAGCCTTGAAACGGTTGGCCTCTCACTATGTCATTCTAGGAGGCGACCTGTACAAGAAACGGTACCAGGGACCACTCCTCTTATGTGTCACCCAATAAAGGGAAAAAGAGTTAATGACCGAAGTCCACAATGGTCCCTGCGGTCCTCATATGAATGCCAGAGCATTGATGCAAGTAACCTCAAAATGGGCTACTACTGGATTTCCATGGAAACAGACTGTGTCCAGCATGTTCGAGCATGCGACAAATGCCAACGGTTTGCCAACCTCAATCATCTTCCTCCTCATGACCTGTACTGCATGACGACTCCTTGGTCGTTTGCAACTTGGGGTATTGACATGATAGGGAAGATAGCCCCGGCTGGAAGCAATGGGCATGAATTTGTGCTAGTGGCAGTCGACTACTTCACAAAGTGGGTAGAAGCCAAGTCCTACAAGGTCCTCACCTCCAAAAAGGTGGCCCAGTTTGTCAAAGAAAACATAATGTCCTGATATGGGGTGCCTAATGAGGTTATTTCAGATTATGGGTCACACTTTGAAGGGGACTGCGATAGATTGTTGTCAGAATTCAGAATCACTCGCCACAAATCGTCCCCGTACCGACCTCAGACCAATGGAGCAGTAGAAGCTGCCAATAAGACGCTCGAACGGATTATCCGGAAAATGGCCACCCGTGGTCGTGGACCGACTGGCTGAAAGCCGCATCCGGCACTCACGGGCTACGGCTGTGGAACTGTAATGTGCCTACCCGGAGAAACTCCCTTTGCCCTAACTTACGGGATGGAAGCAGTGTTGCCAGTAGTGTCACGACCCTAAACCTAGGCACATTTTGGTCACGCGTGAAGCATGTGGGGGTTGGGTTTGCATTGCATCTCATCCCTTGTTTTGTGTTATTTGGTTTATTAAGTGTTCATTTTGGGCAATTGTGATGAACTATGTGAATATAGATGTTATTATCTTGATTGGATTATATAATGTCTAAATAATGGAAATGGGAGAATTGTGTGGTAAAATGATAACACTTGAATTTTGAATTGAAAGTGTTGTGAAAGTGTCAATGTGCTTAGGTGTAAATATAACTTGGAGGTAGTTATTTGTTGAAATTCAATCTTGGAGGAGCTTGTGTTAAAATAGTTTTATATAAATCTCATTTTGGCTTCTCCAAGAAGCCTTATTCACCTCCTCAGTTTCTCTTCTCTCCCTACGTTCTTGAAAAGCTTGAAACCCTAGTTAACTTTCCAAAAATCCCATAAATTCAGAAGTTGCTTGGTTGTTGATTCCTACTTCAATTTCTTGCTAAGGGAGTTGAGTAGAGCGAGTATATCCGATTATATCTTCTTTTTATTTTGGTAACAATTGGTAAGTTGTTATGGTTTCTTTCAATACTGTTCATAACATGTTTAATGATGTTATTATGATGTTTTGAATCAGTTTGGTAAATGTTGGATCATTCACTTGGGGTTTGGAATGAAAAGAAACTAAGTGGGTGAAGAACATGTTAAAAGGGTGGTATAACATGGGTTGAATTGGATTGAAAACTTGTTATAGATATGTTATGGGTAGGAAGGGAGTATATTATGGTCTTAAACCTGGTTATGTAATGTTTTTGGATGACTTGCAGTGGCTGGGAACAAGATTTGTAGTTGGTGTTTGTTGTTGCTGATGTTGCAGCTGCAAATAGTGGTTTCTGGGCTTGGGCACGACTCGTGCCCTGTAGCACAAGTCGTGACCATGAGTTATGCAGTAGTGCGACAAGATGTGACTAATATGGTCACGAGTCGTGGTAAGTGAACCAGTCGTGCAGGGTTTTGGAATGACTCGTTCCCAGAAGCACGAGTCGTGCTCAAAACTGTGTTAAGATAGCAAGTTTGCAAGCTTTTAAACCTAGTTAAAAGGGTACGGATTTAGTCACTCTTTAACTACGCATCTAGTACAACTTTAGTAAAACAATGTGGAACTTGAAATGGTCCAATTGGATAATGGGAAGGTCTTTAAATATTGACCTGAAAATGCTTGGGAGGCAATTGTACAACTTGAACCAAAGTTTATAAAACTTGGTAAGTGAACTTGGAACCTTAAAATAAGGTGTTTAATGTTGTATTGTGAACGCGTAGGGTTACTTATATGATATTGTATCCTTACATGATGACCTGTGTAGGGTTATTTGTTCTTATACTGCCTAAAATGTGTAGTGCACTATTTACTTGGTTTGGACAGGAGTGGTAGTACCCTGTTACTGGTTTACATATTTTGTAACGAATGTGTAGGACTTATGTGATATACTTTGTGCCATAAGAGATTACATATTCATAGTTAATTGTGCACATAGTGTTATATACGTGTTGCACTGTTTCAATTGTTTAACATGAGGTGCAGTACCATGTTCTATATATATGTTGTTGTCCCATTGGGTGGACTTATTTTCAAGTATCTGTAATGTGCTTGAATATGGTATATCAGCTGAGTTGCGGAGGTATAGGGAATGCAATTACTTATGAGAAAATATTTCATAAGGTGCTTGTATGCTTTATACCTGTTACCGTTCACCCCCTTCTGTGGCCACGGATTGAGGGGTTCAGCTTCTATGGATATGTGCAGTCATGCCATAAGATAGCTAGGTAGCTTATATGGATCTCTGTAAGGGGTCGTATAAGATGTGGATGTGCACCAGCAGTTCACAAAATGAGAGGAGTATAACTCCCACTGTAGTACTACATATGACTCAGATGGGAAAGGTAAAGGGAAAGGTAACGTAAAGTGTTTACTGTTTTCCCAATGTGATTGAGCAACCTGTTTGGTGTTGCATATTTGTATTGAGCAACCTGTTTATGTGTTGCATCTTGTATGGCATATTGTTGCATACATAATAGCTTGCTGAGATTTTATCTCACCCCTTCTCCCTTTATTGTTTTAGATCCCGCTGAGACAGGAAGACCGGACCAGTGAGGCCGGGGAAGGAGTTTGGACATCTTTTGGTTGTCGGGGTTTGTGTTGTCTTGGGGAGTTTGGGATTGTTGGTTGTTATTCTTTTGGGGAAAGGTTTTGTATATAAAACTTTCATAATCATGTTTCAGTTGAGTATGTTGTAATTCAGTTGGGATTGGTTTGTTTTATGGTTGGCTTGTGTAAGCCTTACCAGTTGTATACTTTGTATAAACAGGTTGTGTTTGTTTAAAACAGGTTTATATATCGCCTCCGTGTAGAAGGTTATTTTGAAATTGTTTTGAAAATGAGTTGTATACTTTTCAAATTAAAGTAAAGAAAAGTTTTTTTTTGAAATGGTATTTTGGGACTCTCCATCCTGGGACACGAGTTTGTAGGTCTCGGGAGTTGGGAGGAGCCCACAAGTAGAGTTGGAAATCCCATCATTAAGGGTCCTCCTGGAAAACAGCGTCAATGAAGTAGAGTGGCTACGTAGTCGGCATGATGAATTGGCCCTACTTGATGAAAGAAGGCTAAAAGCCATGGAGCACACCCGAGCCTACTAGAGGCAAATGGCCAGGGCATTCGACAAAAAGGTCAAGGCCAGGGACATCAAAGAGGATGACTTAGTGCTGAAGGTAAATCCCCCTACCAGAGACAACCCTCTGGGAAAATGGGAACCCATTTGGATTGGCCCGTATGTGGTGCAGAAGATACTTTCGGGAGGGGCGTTGAAGCTTGCGGACCTGGATGTCAATCCCTTTGTCCACCCAGTCAACGGTGACAATCTCCGCCGGTACTATGTCTAAAAAAAAAGAAAAAAAACAAAAAAGAAAAAAAAGGAAAAGAAAATAAAATAAAATAAAATATATATGTAGTACAAAAAGAGTAATGACCAGCTAGGTTGAAAATCCAAAAAGGGCGGTCTAGGCAAAAGACAGGGTTGCACATAAAAAAAAAGAAAAAAAAAAGAAAAATATATAGTTCAAAAAGAGTAATGCCCAGCTAGGCTGAAAACCCAAAAAGGGCAGTCTAGGCAAAAAAAAAGGGTTGCACATAAAAAAATAAAAAACAACAAAAACAAAAATCCCGATAGTTCACCAGAATGAACAACGAAGACCTGAGCCCCTTAGTCTTTCTTGTAAAAGGGGAACGTAGGCAGCCAGAAATGGTTCGTTCTAAACAATAAATAAGACATCTGAAATTTTCATGAAATGTGTCTTATAAATTTCTAAGATAATATCTCTTGTTAATTACAAATCAAAAACTTTTTGATGAGTTCAAGCACGGTCTACTCTTGACTCTGCTAACCTGCTACAAAGATCTAAAACATACAAAAAGACCTAATAATCTACTGTGTTTGCAAAATGGCAATAAGGGAATCCTAGGAATAGATCTCTCAGTCGTCATTCACTGAGTCTTTCTTGTTCTTCTTCCCTTTACCTCGACCCCGTCGAGTGTTCTTCATCTTCTTATCTATGATTTTGGTCTCCCTCATCCCAATCTCAGGTATCCTCACTGGAGCCTCCATCAAGCCTGTATCAATAAGTGCCTTCTCAATCCTGGCACGAGTCCGTACCTCCTCCCTCTAAGGTTCAGTAAGGGGAGCGACCTCTGATAGCCACTCATATCGAGCTTCCATATCTCTAATAAGGTCACCCGACTGGTTATGGCAACTAGCCTTAGCCTCAGTTTCCCTCAGAGTCCTGCTCAAGTCGCAGTCAGCCCCCAATAAAGCCTGATGTCTCTCTCCCAAAACGGCCTGAGTCGCCCCCATCTCCCTCTCATATCAGTCCAAGTAAGCCGTGGTCAGGATAGTACTCTTCCTGCTCTTGAGAATGGCCCTGGGTGGGAAAGCAGCGTATGCCCATGCCCTCGAGAAAAATGAGAAGTTGGTCGGATTCCTCATGTCAAAAGGCACCACCTCCATGGTACTGATGTCCTTCCAATCATCCAGAGGCTCCTGTAAGATCTCAAACTGCATGGAAACTAAGCAAGGGATGTAGAAAGATGACCAAGAGAGCCCCGGAACCCTCACTACATAGGACTCCTGAAACGTCCTCCGAGTTTGCAACCTCCAATGAGGCACCCACCAGTGAATGTCTGAGGTGGACAACCTAGTCATCATCAGCTCCCAGCTACCCTGATCCTGTTGCCTAGGTGCACCCCTCCGAGAAATCACCCAAGGGCACTGTTGTAAGTACCCAAATCCGGATTGCCAAAATCCGTTAGGAGTTAACCGGAATTCGTAAACTGGCCCGCTCCAGGTTAACCAGTACCCATTAAGCTCCCCGTTGCCAAGCCAACGAGACGTCCCGGGATTGCCCCGTTGTGAATGTGGGGGCCCAAATTATTTTTTGTGTTTTATTTGGATTCACTCGAGTTTGAAAACATCTGGTTTAATTTGAAAAACGGAGTCGCCACGCCATTTTGATTTCCTCAAAACTTTGAAAAAAAGGAATTAGGGTCCGGAGGTTAAGTTACCCCTTGGGAAGAAAGTTTGGCGTTCACCCAAGGTGCCTTGCCGAAGCAAGTCTCCCATGATTCCATTTTTCGTGCTTGCTTGCGTGCTTTCTTGTGTGCATGTGTTGAAAAGAAGGGGGGGGAATGTTCCAAGTTGTCTTCCGGACGTATAAACCATTTAGTTGGTTATCGCTCGGGATTCCTTGGATTTTATGTGTTCGGGACTTTGATCCCGTCCTCATCTTGGACTTGTGATCATCACTATTTGACCTTGGGTCAAGTGTGATCGAGAGAAGGACTCTCTCTCATGGTCCAAGAATGAGGTTCTTTAGAAAAGAATATCCTTAGCCCATCAATCCTACACCTTGAGACGATTGAGCTTGTGTAGGGACTATTATGCTCGTCTCAAGTGATAATCGGAGATATAAGGTTGAAGGCTTATTCATTTCTAAAGGGATTATGACACCTTTAATGGAAGAAACGACGTAAAGATGGGATCTTTACATCGGTCCGCTCCAAGGGATGCATCAAATACCAAGGGGACTAGGGGAAGGGTATAAAGATTGGATCTTTATGCTCTTCCTATGTTTTTCGTGCCTTAAGAAGGTTACTAAGCAATCCTAGGAAAGAGAGATCCAATCATGAGGGTCATGAAGGATGCATTCTAAACTAAAATGACACTTTTAATGAAGAAGTTGACATTTTGAGTGCAAAGGATGCTATTTGGATGGAAAGAAATGATCTTTAATACAAAGGATGCAACTTTATGTGAAAAAATGATGTTTCAAGTGCAAAGGATGCAACTTTAATGCAAAGATAACATGTTTGATGCAAATGATGCAACTTTATATGAAAAAATGTTATTTTGAGAGCAAAGGATGCTTCTTTTCACATCACCATGTGAGAGATCCACCCTAGAACAAGCCTTTTTTGAGGTCTTATTTGTTCATCCTTGGGTGGGATCCTCCATGGATTCTATGTGATAGGGGGATAGGGGTAAGATGATCTACATGCTTAAAGAAAGGATCTTTAATGACAATAGCAAATACCAAACAAGTATATAAGGATATGGAGAGCAATGAGAAATATATCACATAAATACAAGGTATATTTCAAGAAAAAGGGGATGAGAGGTTACCAATGGTGGTGTCCCTCTTTCTCCTTGAAGTTTGCCTAGGGAAGGACCAACTTTGGAAGGCTTTGAAGAGGAGGGAGGTGGTTTTTTTGACACTCTCAGCTCAATGAAATCTCGTGGTGGTATTTTGGCAGATTGATGTTACTGAAAATCCCCCCCTAAAATGAGTAGAGGAGGTCTCTATTTATAGGCTGCAGCTCTGGCGGTGACCTAATGAAGCCGTGCGGCTTGGAGTTCTTACTTTAATGCGGCCGTGCGACATTATCCCTTATGACTCAGCATATTTCTAGAATCATGCAAGGTGGCCTTCTAGAAGGGTATTTACACCGAAGGAATACGTGGAATTTTAATTCCTAGTAAGTCCTTCGCCCCTCGGAAGGTTCGAAAAAGTTTCCAAATTGCCCCTGAACTTTAGGAAAGTCTGGGGAATTGCCGGGAAACTTAACCGGAAGGCATGAACCAGATTTGGGTACTTACAGAAGCCCCTCGGCAACGTCACTTGCAGGGCGAGTGGGGTTGTCGATAGAAAATGATCCGATCTGGCGTATGCCGAGACGGATTGGGTGACCAAGGTGGTCGAGTGGCTGAACCTTTGGAAGGCTACCTACGTATCCCGGAGGAATCAAGCCATAATCGTAGTTCGGAAAAGATCTGCTGGGGAAAGGGGTGTCATATGTGACGAATTGGCTGAACCTAAAGTAGGCTACCTACGTATCCCGGAGGAATCAAGCCAGGTCGTAGTTCAGAAAAGATTCGCTGGGAAAGGGTAGAGAAACTGGTCTCTTGCTGGAGAGATAGAAGGGAAAGTGACCTAGGAGGTCAGGGGAATGATCCTACTGAGGATATGCTAGATGAAGGAAGTGACCTATGTGGTCGGATATCTGGACCTTTTATGAGAGGCTGCCTCACTACTGAGGAGTGATGAAGGTACAGAGTGACCAATGTGGTCGGATGGCTGGACCTTTATGAAAGGCTCATGCACAACTGAGGAGTGATGAATGAAAAGGGGTGACCATTGCAGTTGGATGGCTGGACCTTTATAAAAGGCTACCTACGTATCCCGGAGGAATCAAGCCTTGCTCGTAGTTCAAATCTCACTAGATAGTTAGGAACAGTGTCTAGGATCCTTGAGATTTTGACGATTCATGGAGGAGTCACCTGATTGACAATTAATGGAGGTTGTCACCTGATTGACAATTAATGGAGGTTGTCACCTGATTAAAATAAAGCTTACGTCACTATCGAGGAGATAGAGGCAGCTTAAGTTTGGAGAATTTGAGCGTACTTCTCGATCTGTGATGGAGGTAGCTAAAGTTTGGAGAACTTGAGCGTACTTCTCAATCTGTGATAGAGGTAGCTTAAGTTTGGAGAACTTGACCGTACTTCTCAATTTGTGATAGAGGTAGCTAAAGTTTGGAGAACTTGAGCATACTTCTCAATCTGTGATAGAGGTAGCTAAAGTTTGGAGAACTTGAGCGTACTTCTCAATCTGTGATAGAGGTAGCTAAAGTTTGGAGAACTTGAGCGTACTTCTCAATCTGTGATAGAGGTAGCTTAAGTTTTTGACAATTCGGAAGATGTCACATAGCGTTATTCCGTTATAACGGAAGTAACGGAGGCGACTCGGGAGGAAAGTTAATTCTTCTTGGAGATAACGAATATATATGGGAAACAGTGTTACTCTAGTTAAGAAATAACGGGAGTTATATGCCCAAGTGGAAAGTCCAGGGGCAAAGATGAAATTTCTGCTCAGAGCAAATGAGGCCACCCGGCAAGAGATGGAGGAAAAAGAAGCCGCCCGGCTTCAATCCTGATTTCACCAAATTGTTTAAACAGATTTGAAAACGGGCAAAGCACCATTGTTGTGGCTTCCGCCGAGGAGAGGAGAGAGAGTAGAGAGAGAAATTTCTGAATTTCTTCGATTCCCTACCTTCTATTGCTCGAAATGGATCAAGAGGGTAACATTATACCCCGACAAGCGCAAAGAGTCTTGTCACAAGCCGCGAGAATGAGGCGGAGGGAGTTGGTTAGAACCGAGCGAAAATACGATTTCAATACGCCTCCTTCCGAGTTTTATCCGGGCAAAAGGGAGCACAAGTCCATGAAACCTCAATCTATTGGGGTAAGCATTCTTGATTTTCTTGATTTTGACAATTTTGATTGAATTTTGATTGATTTAGGGTTTGACCCGAATTTTAGGAATTCTTCGAATTTTCCCAGGATTTTTGTTGATGATTTTGGAATTTTGATGATTAACCTATGAGGCTAAGAGAATAAACGAACATGCATGTGCAATTTATTTGAAAAATAATGAGAATGACCCATTTTTTGAAAATAAAGTAAGAAAAATAATGTCTAAAATGCGACGGAGTTCTTGCATGTGCTAGAACTAGGTCAACTTCTGATCATGGATAAGAAAACGGGATTTTGGACGATGAAAAGGATTCATGCATGCCATTTTTTGAAAAATTAATGCTTATGTACAAAGAATTTTGAAAATCAGAATTTTGTGCTTAGGAGAGCAATGTGCTTGACACGATGTGTTTCAAATGATGAAAGACACGTTTTCTAGGCAAAGGATGCTAGAAATCTTTTATGAATGCTTTTCTTTGAAAATATGTGCACTTTTGAATATATGCTTGAAATGAGATGAGATGAAGGATTGACACGTATTTTGTTGTGCTTTCCTATAGGAGAGCAAATCGAGGGGACCTTCTGAGGTGGCGGTGAAGCTATGGGATAGGATGCCCAACTTTGAGAAGAATGGGGTGAACCCCAAGCAGCTAGTGAGGGCTACCGGCCTGGATTTGTTCATTGAGGCTATTGGCAGAGGTATTCACATAACCTCCAAGAGCAAGGGCTTGACCCAGGCCCTTTCGGAGTTACGGTGGGACACCACCCACGGCTTTCATCTCACTGGGAGAGCTTACTAGTGACCAGGCGACTTTGTTTGCTATTACTGGCTTGCAGTTCACGGGGAGGCCTGTGACTTGGAGGGACCATATCACAGCTGAGGAGTTCAGAGCTCTGGTTGGGTTTGACCTTAGTCCTAAGGGGCTTGGGATGGAGACTAGGAATGTGGAGATGGCGATCTGAGCTGCATGCGAGGATTTCTTGCCAATGAGGTGTGCCCGCCGGCTTGCGAGGGCTTTTACGTGGTTGATCTTTGTCGGTCACCATCTTTGCTAATTCTGGGACTTTGGCCATGCTGTGCCTTCTGGACTCCTTGGAGGATGTGGACGAGATTGGGACGGTCTCTTGGGGCGAGGCCGGATTGGCTGAGCTTTATTTCTCTCTGGATTTGTTTAGCCGAAACAAGGCTGCTTCTATGGACTGCTTCTCCTTTGCTCTTGAGGTATTCTCACCTTCTTTCCTTTCTCTTTTCCTTTCTGTCCTTGAGACTTTTTATAAGACAAATGACCTTTCTATGTTTTGAACATGCAGGTCTGGTTTTGCGAGGTGATCGGGTTATTTCCCTGTAACCAACAGAGCGATCCTACCATCTTCCCTGCTATGATTCGCTGGAGGGGCAAGGCTAGGGACAAGTTCACCGGGAAGACCCGGATCACCTTTGATTACAAGATGGTGAGGCCCGTCCTTAATAAGGATGGTGATGATGGGGTGGACTTTTATCCTTGGGGAAGGTACCCGGAGGTGCTACTAGGGGATGCCGTGGAGGCGACTAGATAGAGGAGGTGGTTGACAGGCCTGACATGTGATGTCATTTATCTAGGAGACCATTTTTCCAGACAGCATGGCCATGTCCCTCCATTGGATGCCATTACTCCTCACGATCCTCCAGCACGGATGCTACAGCCCAGGGATTGGTCAGCGGATGATATTGCTAGGTATCAGGCAGGCATGGAGGCTGAGGAGTATTTTGACTTGGCTACCCCGTATGCTACCTTTGTGGAGCAGCGGCTGAGGACGCCACAGAATCTAGTAAAGCTAGCTATTGCCCAGGGGTACGGGGAAGCTGAGCCTACTGACCCGCCGATGCCTCCTGCTCACCTTTCTTATGTGGTCAACGGGGTGCCAAGGAGGTTTATGATACCTGTCCCCGAGGCGAGGGAGCCCCAGTATACTCTGCCGCCTGACAGCACCGTGAGTATACTTTAGGGTTCTTTCCCTTTTTCGGATTTCTTTGCTTTCTGCAATTCTGAAATTTTCTGAGTTTTTCTTCTCTTCTTCTCAGGTTTCAGCTCGTACTTATGACGGCTTGGTCAGGCAGAACAGGGGTTGGAAGGATGTGTGTCGGTCCCTCATGAAGAAGCTGGCTTGCGCTTCAAAGGCTGCAGTGAACGTGCAGGAGCCCGTGCGCAAAAGAAGGCATGTCGGGAGCACGGCATCCACCTCATCGGCTTCAGAGTATTCTTCTAGTGCCATGCCTCGGGGACAGGGACCTAACACCGGCATCCTAGAGCAGCTAGCCGAGTACGAGCATGTGAATGTCCATCTTTCTGATGTGAGTGACAGTGAGGATTTGATGAGGGATCCTAGCTTCTACGAGCTGAGCAGCAACGACGAGAAGTCGGAGGCCTAGGATGTCCTTAGGATCAATCTAGTGGGAAGGAAACAAACAATGAACAGTTTTATGCACATTTTTTTTTATTTGGGTGCCGATGGGGCGAAAACAATGTATTACTGTTTTATTTGCTTTTCTATTTTATGCTTTATAAATTCGCATATTACTTGAGCCTCGGGGCTGCTTTTTTGCTTGGAAATGGGGCTGAAACTGGGCCAAAATGACTTGTAATGGTATATAACTGCTTGGATGATCTTTGGATGTGTTTTGGGACAGGTTTCATTGAGAAAGTGGGGTGAGAACTCCACTTGGGCAGCAACTTTGGTTGCTGCAGATTTTTTTCTGCAGATGGCAAATGAGGCCGTCCGGCCTAGAACTGAGGGCAAATGAAGTCATGCGGCTAACAGTTCTGTCTGGACTGGTTTTTTTAAAATAAAACCAAGGCTTGGCCATTTCATTTCATTTTCACTCTAGACTTGTCCCAATTGATCCCAGAGCCTATTTCTGACCAAAAGACATCAACTTTGATCACCTTGCAATGGAAAGACCCGCTAGACTGCAAAAGGGGAAAAGAGACCGTTTTCTGTCCGATCTTCAATCCTGGGTGAGACATAACTTTCAATTTCACAAGAGGTTGTTCGATACTACCTTCAAGATCAAATCTTTATGGCATTTGAAGGATCTCCCACCTGATTGGGACCTTTTGAGAGTAGCATCAAAGTTTTGGGATGTCCGGAGACATGTTTACTGCTTTTCCTACAATGAGATTGTTCCAACCTTTGAAGACTTCTGAGCATTGATTGCTTTTCCTACAATGAGATTGTTCCAACCTTTGAAGACTTCTGAGCATTGATTGCTTTTCCTACAATGAGATTGTTCCAACCTTTGAAGACTTCTGGGCATTGATTGGGGGTCCGGAAATTGAGACCATATCGATTCCTCTGATCGACGACGTGCCGGTAGCGGTAAAGTTGGCATCTTTTCTGTAAATCTCTCTGGGAGAGGCTGAGGGGATGTTGGTAGCCCCTGATCGGGTTGACCTTTTTGATATCCCAAGCAGGTTTGGGTTTCCGGATATGACGACGACCACTGTGGCTATGGATGCCTTTATCCTCTGTGTGTTCTCGTCTCTGTTCACGACTGAGTCTGTGGGGATTTGTCATGGTGGCCTCTTGGACATGGTTAGGGATTGCAGGGCTAGGAAAGACATTGTCCCACTGGTTTTGGGTGAGACCCTTCACGGCATTGATAGGATGGCTAGGGGAGACCATTTCATGAGGTCTGGGAGCCCGGCTGTGCTGACTTTATGGCTGCAGGAGAGGCTCGGGGCTTTGCCGACTCAGTGCCCTTGGGTGATTTCTCGGAGGGGGTGCACCCCGGGCGGCAAGATCGGGGTGGCCGGGAGGCCGATGATGGCCAGGTTATCCACTTCAAATATTCACTGGTGGGTACCTCACTGGAGGTTGCAGACCCGGAGGACATTTCAGGAGTCCTATGTGGTGAGGGTTCCAGGGTTTTCTTGGTCATCCTTCTACGTACCCTGCTTGGTATCCAGGCAGTTCGGGGCCTTACAGGAGCCGTTGGGCGATTGGGAGGACATCCGTACCATGGAGGTAGTGCCTTTATACATGAGGGCTCCAGCCAGCTTCTCATTCTTCTTGAGGGCCTGGACATATACTGCTTTCCCACCCAGGGCCATTCTCAAGAGCCGGAAGAGTACCATTTTGACTACGGCCTATTTGGACTGGTATGAGAAGGAGATGGGGGCAACTCAGGTCATCTTGGGAGAGAGGCGTCAGGCTTTATTAGGAGCGGATTACGACTCGAGCAGGACTCTGAGAGAGGCTGAGGCTAAGGCGAGTCGTCATAACCAGTCGGGTGACTTTATCAGAGACATGGAGGCTCGATATGAGAGGCTATCTGAAGTCGCTCCCTTGACTGAGGCTCAAAGGGAGGAAGTGCGGACTCGTGCCCGTATTGAGAGAGCACTTATTGACACGGGTTTGACGGAGGCTCCAGTGAGGATACCCGAGATTGGGATGAGGGAGACTGATATCCTAGACAAGAAGAGAAAGAACACTCGACGGGGTCGAGGTAAAGGGAAAAAGAACAAGGAAGACTCAGTGAATGACGACTGATAGATCTTTTCCTAGGAATCCCATATTGTCATTTGCAAACACAATAGTTCATTAGGCATTTTATTGTATTTTAGATCTTTGTAGCAGGTTAGCAGAGTCAAGAGTAGACCGTGCTTGAACTCATCAAGAAGTCTTTTAACTTGTAATTAACAAAGATATGACCTTAGAAATTAATCAAGACACATTTCATGGAAATTTCAGATGTTTTATTGATTGCTTAGGACGCATTTCATGGAAACTTGATTGCCCTTTATTTTTTTTATTGTTTAGACCGAACCATATATGGCTGCCTACGTTCCCCTTTTACAAGAAAGACTAAGGAGCTCAGGTCTTCGTAGTTCATTCTGGTGAACTATCGGGATTAGGTCTTTTGGCCTCTTTTTTTTTTTCTTTTTTGTTCTGTGCAACCCTGTTTTTTGTCTAGACCGCCCCTTTTGGGTTTTTCAGCCTAGCTAGGCATTACTCTTTTTGCACTAAGATTTTTTCTTTTTTTTCCTTTTTTTTTTATATTTTCAGACATAGTACCTTCGGAGCTTATCGTCGTTGACTGGGTGGACAAAAGGATTGCCGTCTAGGTCTGCAAGCTTCATGGCTCCTCCCGATAGTATCTTCTGCACCACATACGGGCCGATCCAAACGGGTTTCCACTTTTCCAGGGGGTTGTCTCTGGTAGGGGGCTTTACTTTCAGCACTAAGTCACCCTCTTTGATGTCCCTGGCCTTGACCTTTTTGTCAAATGCTCTGGCCATTCGCCTCTGGTAGGCTCGGGTGTGTTCCATGGCCTTGAGCCTTCTTTCGTCGAGCAGGGCCAACTCATCATGCCGGCTTCGTAGCCACTCTACTTCGTTGACACTGTTTTCCAGGAGGACCCTTAATGACGGGATTTCCAACTCCACTGGCAACACTGCTTCCATCCCGTAGGTTAGGGCAAAAGGGGTTTCTCCCGTGGCTGTTCTAACAGACGTTCTGTAGCCCCAGAGTGCTAGGTGTAGCTTTTCAGGCCAGTCACGACCACGGGTGGCCATTTTCCGGATGATCCGCTCGAGCGTCTTATTAGCAGCTTCCACGGCTCCATTAGTCTGAGGTCTGTACGGGGATGATTTGTGGCGAGTGACTCTGAACTCTGACAGTAATCTATCGCAGTCCCCTTCAAAGTGTGACCCGTTATCAGAAATGATCTCATTGGGCACCCCGTATCTGCACATTATGTTTTCTTTGACAAACTGGGCCACCTTCTTGGAAGTGAGGATCTTGTAGGACTTCGCTTCTACCCACTTTGTGAAGTAGTCGACTGCCACTAACACGAATTCGTGCCCATTGCTTCCTGCCGGGGCTATCTTCCCTATCACATCAATACCCTAAGTTGCAAACGGCCAAGGAGTCGTCATGCAGTACATGTCATGAGGCGGAAGGTGATTGAGATTGGCAAACCGTTGGCATTTGTCGCACTGTCGGACATGTTGAACGCAGTCTGTCTCCATAGAAATCCAATAGTAACCCATCCTGAGGATCACTTGCATCAGGGCTCTAGCATTCATATGAGGACCGCAGGGACCATTATGGACCTCAGTCATCAACTCTCTGGCCCTTTCTTGGGTGACACACAGAAGGAGCGGCCCTTGGTACCGTTTCTTATAGAGATCGTCCCCTAGAATGACATAGTGGGAAGCTAATCATTTTAGGGCTTGCAAGCTCTTGGTTTTAATGCCTTCTTTCGGTCTACCTTCTTCATCTCTAAAGGCTGACTCTCCATCTTTGAGGAACTGGTAAATCTGATTGTACCAGGGTTCCTTGATAGGCTCGGGTCCCAGGTCTATTTCGCGACGAGCGGGGCTTCTCTTCTACCCACTCTGAAGGGTTTTATGGCCTTTCCCTCGGGGATCTCTACCAGTGAGGCTAGAGTAGCTAAGGCATCTGCGAATCTGTTCTTATCCCTTGGCAGGTAATGGAAAGTCACTTCTATGAACTGTCCAGTCAACTCCTCTATATAGGCATGATACTTTTGCAGGTTAGGATCCACAGTCTTCCACTTGTTGGAGACCTGATTGATGATTAGGGCTGAGTCTCCATAGACCTCGAGCTCCTTGACATTCCTCTCTAAGGCAGCTTCTAAATCGGCAATGCAGGCTTCATACTTGGCAACATTATTCGTGGCAGGGAAGTTCAACTTGATGGCCATTGGCGTGTGCTCATCTTTCGGATCGACCAGTAGCATTCCTATGCCATTTCCTCTTTTGTTAGCAGCCCCGTCAAAGAAAAGCTGCCATCGGCTCTCAGGCTCGACTACAAAGATCCCTTCACCTGGAAATTGGGGTTCAGGCCCGCGGTCCTCATTACTAGGGAAGTTTGCCAGATGGTCTGACAATGCTTGACCCTTGATGGCCTTTCTTGTCACATAGTTGATGTCATACTCAGCTAAGAAGAAGGACCACTTTGCTAGACGCATCGAGAGGGAAGGCTTGTCGAAGATGTACTTGATGGGGTCCATTTTCGAGACCAAATTCACAGGGTGGGCTTGCATGTAGTGCTTTAGTTTACCGACTACCCAGACCAGTCCTGCACAAGTCTTTTCACATGCTGAGTAATTGAGCTCACTCCCCTGTAGCTTCCGGCTGACAAAGTAAATGGCATTCTCTACCCGAGAGTCTTTCTTCTCCTGAGCAAGCATAGCCCCAACTGCCGTATCAGTGACAGTGAGATAGAGCAGAAGAGGTTTCTGTCTATGTGGGGGCACAGCACAGGAGGATGTACTAAGTACGCCTTGATTTGGTCAAAGGCATCCTGGCATTCCTCGGTCCATTCCTTGTCTACATTCTTCTTCATGAGCTTGAAGATGGGCTCGCACATAGTGGTCAACTGGTTGACAAAGCAGCTAATGTACTGCAGCTTGCCCATAAAGCTTTTGACTTCTGTCTGGGTTCGAGGTGGCCTCATGTCCATAATGGCTTTGATCTTTTGGGGGTCGACTTCGATACCTCGCTCCGTGACCATATATCCAAGCATTTTTCCCCTTGTCACTCTGAAGGTGCATTTGGCAGGGTTTAGTCTCATGGAATGTTGTCTCAGCCTCTCAAAGAACTTTCGTAGGTCAACAAAATGCTGCCCATCCTCGCCTTTGGAGTAGATTATCATGTCGTCGATGTAGACCTCAATCTCCTTGTGGATCATGTCATGAAAAAGTGCGGTTGCTGCCCTCTGATAAGTAGCCCCGACGTTCTTAAGCACAAATGGCATCACTGTATAGCAGTACGTTCCCCACGGTGTGGTGAAGGTTGTCTTTTCTTGGTCCTCCTCGGCCATCTTGATCTGGTTGTAGCCAGCAAAGCCATCAACGAAGGATTTGACTTCGTAGTTGGCGGTGGCATCCACCAGGATGTCTATGTTTGGCAAGGGATAATCGTCTTTAAGGCTGGCTTTGTTCAGATCCTGGAAATCTACACAGCAGCGCACCTTCCCATTGGCCTTGGTTACAGTCACAATGTTGGATAACCATGTCGGATATTCGATGACTCTGATGAATCCTACCCACAGTAGCTTCTCAATCTCTTCTTTGACCTGTAGAGACCATTCTGGCTTGATTTTTCTCAGCTTCTGTTTTACTGGCTTAGCATCTGGTGCTAGAGGGATTCTGTACTCTACTATCGAACTGTCTAGCCCCGACATATCCTTGTATGACCATGCAAAGACATCCATGTATTCTTTGAGCAGATTGACCAGTCTGTCCCGTTCAACCCCCTGGAAGAAGTTTCCAATCTGTATCTCTTTAGGTTCCTCGACAGTACCCAAGTTAACACTTGTCAAAACCTCCTCGGCAGCTTGGGCCCGGTTTTCCTCTTTATCTGTAACCTGCTTAAAGATTTCTTGGATGTATTGTTCATTTAGTGTGTTTGCATCTTGTTCAAATGATTTGTTAAGTTGGCAATAAGGGGATACTCAGAAAGATCTGTCATTTCATTCAAAGCAAGAGGAAAGATGACATTGGTTACATATTCATAATCCTCAGGCGTGAGGCCTTTGGATGACTCAGAGGACTGGAATTCAGAAATTCCTGACTCAACTGACTCTTGACACTACTGACTCTGGACCCTACACTACTTATTGACTCGAAGTGTTTGACGCGAGTTGGACTGGGGTTTCACTCTCTCCTGCCTTTTCCCTTGGAAAGATGGTGAGGGGAGCAAGAGAAGCATGATGCAACTCCTCAGCAAGCTGATACGTAACAATCGGGCTCATTGACTGGAGAGTCTGGCTCATCTTATCAATACACTGCTGATAAGTCATTTTCTCTTTACTGATCTTTGATATCACAACCTTGTCTGTGAGCACCCCAACCCGGGACCTAACGCGTGTCCCGAGCTTGAGAAGCTCAAACTAAGAAAACCCATCTTAAATTTTTAAAACCTTTATTTGCCTTTACAAGAAAACCAATTCTAAAATTTCCATAAACAAAATCAAATAATAATATCTCCACTTGGAGGAATTTAAACAATACTTTAATACCCATACTTGATTAATTACATTGAAAAATCCTAATTATCATTGTTTGACAAAAGAGTTTTCCTTACAACTTATAAAAGAGTAAGACTTAAATATGACTTCCGACAACCCACTCATATACCTATCCGGACAAGTCCCAAAAGCAAGAGTCCAAACTCCTTCCCCGGCCTCACCGGTTCAGTCACCTGTCTCGGCTACAATCTAAAGCAGTAAAAGGGAAGGGGTGAGAATAAATCTCAATAAGCTATTATGAATGCAGCAATATGCCCAACAAGATGCAACACATAGCATGGTAGCACATAACACATTATGAAAGCGGTAAACACCTTACGTTACCTCATTTTACCTTTCCCGTCTCCGAACAATAAGTCGTACAACGTGGGAGTGAAACTCCTCTCTTTGGTGAACCGCCTCCAAGCACATTCACCTCTTATAGGACTCATACTCCAGAGATCCATATAAGAAAAGATACCTATATCGAGTATCCAACAATAATATCGCTACCGTAAAGCTTTAGGCTTAATACGAAGCATTCCCCTAATCACCAATCGCAACGGTCCGTAAAGCTTTTTGGGTCAATACGGATCGTTAGCACACCCACTCTGGCCACAGAGGGAACGGTCACAGTATAATGAACCTTCAATCACTTATAGAACAAATCAATAATTGATTGAATTCCATTATACCCCCGAATATCAACACGTTCAAGCACATAATAGATACTTGAAATAAATCCACAAAAAGGGATAATAATATAACAACATGGTAAAATATACTCATGCTAATCCATATCGTAGTGCAACAGTTCATTTAATACACTATGCATAATACCATTAATGAATATAAGGAAGGTATCCATATAACCACATAATCCACACCGGGATACAATATAATCAACATGTCATATAATCCATAACTGGGATACAATACGAGCAACAAGCCAAATAATCCACAACTGGGATACCATACAACCATATACCAAATAATCCACCATTGGGATACAATACCACCAGGTGATACATACACATTTCCACTTAACGCAATAGTGAAACCTATAGTTTCTACACTATTTCAAACAAATCCCCAAAGGTATAGGAGCAAGTAAGGTCACCACGTACCCTAAACCATTTCTACTAAGTCATTATACAACCTTGAAATATCTAAATAAAAGTCTAAGTTCAAATTCCCAAGTTTGAACCCCTTCGAAGAATTTACGAATCAAGCTTATCATCAGTTTTCCGAACAATATTTAAACTACTTCCACAATTCCATTTTGATCACTTAAGATGTCATTGTGTAGCCAAAGTATTCTACTTTAATCTAGGTTAAAGAGATTTCATTTTGGTTCGAGTTTGATTAGGTTTGAACAGCTCTAAAGTTGATGTGATAAACCAGGCCAGGGCACGACTCGTGCCCCAGGGCACGACTCGTGCCCATTGAACCTTACACTGATTCTGTCGTCCCCAAACAGGGCACGACTTCCTATTATTCAAGGCACGACTCGTGCCCCCCACATGGCACGACTCGTGCCTGAGGTCACGACTCGTGCTCACTCCCTAAAGCCACTCAGAACGATTGGACCTCCTAGGAACGACTCGTGGTCACGATTGGGCCAAGGGCACGACTCGTGCCAAGGGGCACGACTCGTGCCTCGGCCCAGAACAGGCAATAGCAGCAGCAACAACAACAATTTCCCAAAAACCAAATGTTCCAACCAAGTGCCTTCTAATTTATGAACTTAAAGGAAATTTCTAACTTTATTACTTCCCTCTAACTCATTTAATCTCCAAAGTACCATGCTCTAAACCAAGATCATTACCACTTCCATGAATTACAACATTTTCTATAAACTAACAATTTCCTCAAGCCAAGAAGGTTTTCCCAAGCATCAACTAGTCATTAAAACAACAATAACAACATTTAATCTTCATGAACATTTAAAGAAGGGAAGGGTCTTACTAGCTCATACCATTAAAGTCTACCCAATCCTATTTTACTTCTTTCAATCCCATTGAGATATACTCCTAACATCTTACACTTATTGTAGCCTCATTTCTTCAACTTAGATCATCATCTCATAACTAAAAATCATTAAACCTTGAATAACCCAATTTACTCAAATAACCTTGTTTAAAAATACAATATCCTTTTTCTTTTCACAAAACATTGATTAACACATAAAATGTGCAATATTTAGAAAGAAGTCATAATAACTTACCTTTAGAGATATGAGGTGAAACTATGATTTCTCTAGCTTGATGCATTCTCCTTGCCTCTACGAACATGGAAGTACACCCGGATCATAAAATGGAGAAGGATTGGATTAACTACCATTTTTGGAAGGAAGGTATTGGAAGGAGGTTTCCATGGAGGATTTTTGCTAGGAGGAAGTAAGAGTGAGGAGGTGAAGAAGATGATGGAAAAGGTATGGGAGGAGTATAAGAAGTATGGGGAGGAGTTGAAAATAATGGAAAAGGAGGAGGAAATCAAGGGGAGAGCATGGCCCCCCATTTCCAAAACTAATGCTTTCCACTTTTCCACATAAATAAATCTAACTATCCACATTTTATTTATTTTGTCCATTTCTATTATTATACTTCTCCCAAGATGCTTTATTTAATTTCCCAATCATTTCAATCTAATATAAGAAATCAAATATATAAAATGAACACATAATATTAATAATAATATTAAAAGAAATTAATATGATGCTAAAATAGTGCCTAGGGTTAGGGTCGTTACATTCACTCCCCCTTAAAGAAAATTCGTCCCGAATTTTAAAAGACTCACCTGGAGGATCAATAACAAAGGTTACTCTCCCAAGCATTTTGAATTACAACCTTCAAACAGTTTCCTAAATGTCATGATTCTTCTATACATTCTCACAACCCAAATTATTCTAGGATTTACTCCCGAAGTTGTAATTCTAATAACTCTTCAACGTTTTCCCCACATGTGTCAAATCCGCCTAAACATCATTAATTGAAGAACTCCATAAATACGAAGGATCATACAAATAAATTTGTCCATATCAAGCTTTGTGCAGTACCCATTCCAATGCTAAACTAAAAACTGTTATTACATAGACTTGCTAAGTTTAATTAACTTCTCAACTTGAAAGAAGGTCCATCACACCACACACAACCTATTTTTCAAGAATCTAGAATAGTATTCCAATCTCTCCCTTCCGACTAACTAAATCTTCCCACTCTTAGTATCTGTGACGATCCCAAAAGGAAGCTTCAAAAGATAAGGTTCCCTTAACTAACGAAGAACAATTGTAACCACTCTCGGTAGGGTGTATGAAAATTCCACTTTATCTAAGTCAACTTCCTCGAAGCATACGCTATTACTTTTCCAATTCTCATAATATCACAACCTAATTCTCCTTTAATACGCACTTAGAATTTCACAAAGTCCTCACATTCATTAGGTAAGGTAAGGATTGGATCTATAGCCAATCTATTCTCCAACTCTATCAATATGATTCATCCTGATTACATCCTACACCATTTATACATCCATTAGAGTTAACTAAAGCAACGATCTTTCGTTTTCAAGAATTCCTTAAAATTTCCTTCGGTAGCACTTGCCAACCCCAAAACTCACGAACACAATCCTAGTAAGATCTAGGGAACATCCAAGCTTAAGACTTTAGAACCCAAAATGTAAAATTTTTGCGAGCCAACTCACATTTGCTAAACTTCTCAAGCTATGAATCCCCACTAAAGGTAATTAACACAACTCACGATTTATCTTTATGATCCTCTCGTAACGTTAAATACCCAAGGAGCTCATCAATCATAATTACCATAAAGCCATCAAACTAAGGCTTAAAATTCTGATCATCATACTTAGAATCAACACATGAGGTAACTTGATGGAAACACAATTACCATCTACTCACAACTAACACGTAAAATTTCTAAAAAGACTTCTTATGCAAGTCTAACACATACCAATATCCTTCACACTTTTAACCAAAAACTTTCTGCCTTTAATGCTTATATAACAAGAGTATCACATAAAGGTTCATCTGAATCAATTACCAATGTAAACAATTTAGGCACAGAAAAGAAGACTCACTTCTTATGATAATCTACCAATGCATAACAACTACTTAACCCTCCAGGTCAAGTATATCTCAACATCATAAATTAATAATCATACAAAATCAACTGGCAATACATGCTCAGCCATAACCACATCACCATCGTGGTAAACCAAAGGAGGTTCGAGGTATTCTCTCATAAGAGCAGAATCCTCTAACAATCGAACAAATCTCAAACAATGTATGCCACATAGAAGCAAAACGCTATGCCACACATAATGATATGAAACAGGATCTATAAAATATGACCCCTACTTCTGAGACAGGGAATTTACCTCTAGTGACTCCTGAGGAATCTATCTTTCCTGGACCCGAAACACACACTCGATCACAAACCTTCTCTTTCGGTTCCCCTTCGCTATCTCTTTTGGTACCACCTCTTTGTCGTCCACCAGGCTGACCGCTGCTTAAAGCTCGTCCTCGCTGCACTCGTGGGAAATTCCTCCTAAAGTGACCCATTTCTCCACAGTTCAAGCATTTCCCTTGCTTACTCCAACACTTGTCTTCAGAATGACCCATCTTTTTGCAAAATTTACAAATCATCCCATACTGTTTTGATATTGGCCTTGACGAAGAGGCTACAACAAGTTCTCCTCTCATACTCCCTGAAGTTGAAGTCCTTGATTGTCCTTTAGTGATTTTGGATCCTTGTCCTAGATACTTTGGTTTATTTCTAATCCCACTTCCGGATCTTCCACTATTTTCCTCAATGTCCTTCTCGACCTTATATGCTCTATCTATGACTGTCTGATAATCGGTGAAACTATCAACCCATAATTTCTTCCTAAACTCACTCCTCAAACCTGTTACAAACTTCGAACCCTTTTCACTTCATGCGATACCAAATGAGGGCAACACCTAGCTAATTCCTCAAACCTCGATCGAATACGATCCACCGTCATGTTCCCTTGTTTTAGTCCTAAGAATTCAATCTCCTTCTTATCCCTTATAACCATTGAAATGAAATAGTCCTCGAACTGTTGAGTGAAATTATCCCAAGTCTGGGGCGTATGATCCCGCTCCCAACTTCCCTTCAAATTCTGCCACCACTGATCAGCTGGACCTTCAAGTTTGAAAATGGCATACCTAACTTTCTCTTCGTTGCGACTCTCCATAACCTCAAAGATTTTGTTCATTCTTTCTAACCATTTTTCTGCCTTTAACGGACCCGGATATCCATTAAAACTCGGTGGATTCATATTCACAAACCTTTCCCATCCATCACTTAGACATCCCTCAGGTTGATTCGGAACTGATCCTCTAGTCTCCATATTCTGTACAAACATCCTAAATAATTTCATCATCTCTTCATCCTGAATTCCACCTATACCCATATCTCCTTCAGTTTCTAGAACCTTTCGCTGATCCTTATTGCTTCCGGCCATTAGAACGAACTCCTGCATTAAACACTCGGCGTCAATTTCCACACATTCCCCCTTAGTTTAGACATCTACCCTTGACCTCTAAACTAAGCTCTGATACCAACTGTGAGCACCCCAACCCGGGACCTAACGCGTGTCCCGAGCTTGAGAAGCTCAAACTAAGAAAACCCATCTTAAATTTTTAAAACCTTTATTTGCCTTTACAAGAAAACCAATTCTAAAATTTCCATAAACAAAATCAAATAATAATATCTCCACTTGGAGGAATTTAAACAATACTTTAATACCCATACTTGATTAATTACATTGAAAAATCCTAATTATCATTGTTTGACAAAAGAGTTTTCCTTACAACTTATAAAAGAGTAAGACTTAAATATGACTTCCGACAACCCACTCATATACCTATCCGGACAAGTCCCAAAAGCAAGAGTCCAAACTCCTTCCCCGGCCTCACTGGTTCAGGTCACCTGTCTCAGCACAATCTAAAGCAGTAAAAGGGAAGGGGTGAGAATAAATCTCAATAAGCTATTATGAATGCAGCAATATGCCCAACAAGATGCAACACATAGCATGGTAGCACATAACACATTATGAAAGCGGTAAACACCTTACGTTACCTCATTTTACCTTTCCCGTCTGAACAATAAGTCGTACAACGTGGGAGTGAAACTCCTCTCTTTGGTGAACCGCCTCCAAGACATTCACCTCTTATAGGACTCATACTCCGAGAGATCCATATAAGAAAAGATACCTATATCGTAGTATCCAACAATAATATCGCTCTTTGTAAAGCTTTAGGCTTAATACGAAGCATTCCCCTAATCACCAATCGCAGTCAGCCAAGCTTTTTGGGTCAATACGGTCGTTAGCACACCCACTCGTGGCCACAGAGGGGAACGGTCACAGGTATAATGAACCTTCAATCACTTATAGAACAAATCAATAATTGATTGAATTCCATTATACCCCCGAATATCAACACGTTCAAGCACATAATAGATACTTGAAATAAATCCACAAAAAGGGATAATAATATAACAACATGGTAAAATATACTCATGCTAATCCATATCGTAGTGCAACAGTTCATTTAATACACTATGCATAATACCATTAATGAATATAAGGAAGGTATCCATATAACCACATAATCCCTTTGTAGGGATACAATATAATCAACATGTCATATAATCCATAACTGGGATACAATACGAGCAACAAGCCAAATAATCCACAACTGGGATACCATACAACCATATACCAAATAATCCACCATTGGGAAACAATACCACCAGGTGATACATACACATTTCCACTTAACGCAATAGTGAAACCTATAGTTTCTACACTATTTCAAACAAATCCCCAAAGGTATAGGAGCAAGTAAGGTCACCACGTACCCTAAACCATTTCTACTAAGTCATTATACAACCTTGAAATATCTTAATAAAAGTCTAAGATCAAATTCCCAAGTTTGAACCCCTTCGAAGAATTTACGAATCAAGCTTATCATCAGTTTTCCGAACAATATTTAAACTACTTCCACAATTCCATTTTGATCACTTAAGATGTCATTGTGTAGCCAAAGTATTCTACTTTAATCTAGGTTAAAGAGATTTCATTTTGGTTCGAGTTTGATTAGGTTTGAACAGCTCTAAAGTTGATGTGATAAACCAGGCCAGGGCACGACTCGTGCCCCAGGGCACGACTCGTGCCCATTGAACCTACATCATTCTGTCGTCCCCAAACAGGGCACGACTTCCTATTATTCAAGGCACGACTCGTGCCCCCACATGGCACGACTCGTGCCTGAGGTCACGACTCGTGCTCACTCCCTAAAGCCACTCAGAACGATTGGACCTCCTAGGAACGACTCGTGGTCACGATTGGGCCAAGGGCACGACTCGTGCCATGGGGCACGACTCGTGCCTCGGCCCAGAACAGGCAATAGCAGCAGCAACAACAACAATTTCCCAAAAACCAAATGTTCCAACCAAGTGCCTTCTAATTTATGAACTTAAAGGAAATTCCTAACTTTATTACTTCCCTCTAACTCATTTAATCTCCAAAGTACCATGCTCTAAACCTAGATCATTACCACTTCCATGAATTACAACATTTTCTATAAACTAACAATTTCCTCAAGCCAAGAAGGTTTTCCCAAGCATCAACTAGTCATTAAAACAACAATAACAACATTTAATCTTCATGAACATTTAAAGAAGGGAAGGGTCTTACTAACTCATACCATTAAAGTCTACCCAATCCTATTTTACTTCTTTCAATCCCATTGAGATATACTCCTAACATCTTACACTTATTGTAGCCTCATTTCTTCAACTTAGATCATCATCTCATAACTAAAAATCATTAAACCTTGAATAACCCAATTTACTCAAATAACCTTGTTTAAAAATATAATATCCTTTTTCTTTTCACAAAACATTGATTAACACATAAAATGTGCAATATTTAGAAAGAAGTCAT
This sequence comes from Adenophora triphylla var. japonica, assembly GCA_022495995.1. Lineage (NCBI taxonomy): Eukaryota > Viridiplantae > Streptophyta > Magnoliopsida > Asterales > Campanulaceae > Adenophora > Adenophora triphylla. Next base: position 609,247 of record JAFEMH010000227.1, read on the forward strand.
AATAACTTACCTTTAGAGATATGAGGTGAAACTATGATTTCTCTAGCTTGATGCATTCCCCTTGCCTCTACGAACATGGAAGTACACCCGGATCATAAAATGGAGAAGGATTGGATTAACTACCATTTTTGGAAGGAAGGTATTGGAAGGAGGTTTCCATGGAGGATTTTTGCTAGGAGGAAGTAAGAGTGAGGAGGTGAAGAAGATGATGGAAAAGGTATGGGAGGAGTATAAGAAGTATGGGGAGGAGTTGAAAATAATGGAAAAGGAGGAGGAAATCGAGGGGAGAGCATGGCCCCCCATTTCCAAAACTAATGCTTTCCACTTTTCCACATAAATAAATCTAACTACCCACATTTTATTTATTTTGTCCATTTCTATTATTATACTTCTCCCAAGATGCTTTATTTAATTTCCCAATCATTTCAACCTAATATAAGAAATCAAATATATAAAATGAACACATAATATTAATAATAATATTAAAAGAAATTAATATGATGCTAAAATAGTGCCTAGGGTTAGGGTCGTTACATTGTCAGTATAGCCAACGAGAGGGTTGGCCTGGATAATGCTGATGAAGTCTTTTTCAGGAGAGACTTTGATCCTTCCTTGATTAGCCACGTATTCTATAGGCTTTCTGTATTCCGCTTCCAAATCTGCTAGCTTTTCATTGAACTTCACGATGGCAACGAACTCAGAACGCTCTGCCTCAAGAGGGTCGACGACGACAGGAGTACCAGGCTGGACTGTGTTTTGGATGACCGGTTCTTTGGTAGGCTCTTTGGCATAACTGACGTAATAGTCAAACTTGCCTGAAGGTTCTCCCAGAGTTCCCACGCTCTTGTCCCCAGCTTCGTACCTTTCCTTTAATTTCTGTTGCATGGACTTCCTCTTCTTCTTCTTTCTCGAAGGAGCATCCTCATTAATCCATTCTTGATACTCATCCTCCAAACAGCCATCACAATCACATGCATCGTACCAGATGTGGAGTTTGGGTTGAACTGGGATGTCCCCTCCAATGACTTGGTCATTACCATTGTTGATTATCACATTGGCCATTTTGACACTGGGAAGTTGAGACTTGAAGATTTTGATGGGTTATATGAGACCTCTGTGCTGACAAACTGCTGTCCCGGTGTTCTCACCCAAATTCTTTCTCACTGCGGGAAAGGGATAGGAGAGGTTTAGACTCGGGGTAGGTGTTTAGGCTGAAGGCTCAAGCAATATGCAAATTAAGAATCTTCCAGTTTACTTAAAATGGTGTCTTTTATTAATTTCTATTTGGTTGGAAAAGGGGTTCTGCTCTTCTTTTTTGCAACTACTCTAGATCCTGGATCAGTGGGTTCCGTCACTACGTCTATAAGCCCCTCGTATTCCACATGTATTTCGACCTCCCAGGGTGGACAGCCCCGGGCGAGAGTCCTATAGGGCACGCGGATCCCACCGACCGAGAGAGAAGAACGCTCCTAACGGGTCTAGCGGGTCATAAGAACTTTTAACGCATGAGCGATGCAGATTATAGTCAAGGCAATGTCGGGAAAGTCTCGTCTTTCAGCCTTAACGGAATTTCGGCAGAGTTTCGCTTGCGTGATTGACGTTTTGACTTTTCGGCAATGTCCGAGAAGATAATAAGCATGGGTCGGGCGGTAAAAGCCAGATGACATAGTGTCACATTGAACTTCGCTGCATACGCTGTGCGTGAGTCAAAGTCGAAGTCAATACCGGGTCAAGATCTTGCCAATTTTTCCTTGTCGGAATTTCGGCATAGCTCCGCTTGCGCGAAAGATCTTTGGATTTTTGGCACGTACTTGGTCTCGACTCTTACGCATTCCGTGTGGGTCAAGGTCAAAGTCAATGTCGGAGTCAAGATTCTACCAATTTTCCTTGTCGGAATTTCGGCAGAGCTCCGCTTACGCGAAAGATCTTGACTTCCGTTATGGACTAAGATTTGACCTTTACGGGGATATGCAACTGGGCTATATGACACGGACTAGACCAAAAACCAACCAAAAGTCACGGTTTTTTGAAACGTGTGACACGGACTGTACATTGGTTGACACTGGCTGCCATGGGGAGTTTGGGGTGATTCCGTGCCCGCCCGGGAGCATCGTAAGGCTGTCCGTGACTGCAACTGAACAACCACCCCGGGTTTGAAGGACGTGCGTGCAAAGTGTACAGGATATATAAGGTGTGCGTAGTGTGCGGTCTCCTAAAAAATGTTCCTTTTTGAATTAAAACAGAGATTTTCAGAAATGTGTTTTAAAAGGAATGATTTTTCGGGACGGGAAAAAAATGCAACAGTTAAGGCACGTAAATTTTCTGGAGCCTGGTCAGCTTTGGAACTGAATAGCCCCAAGTTGCCTAAGCTGCCAGATTAACCTCAAATTTGTCCTGGTGGAATTGCCAATGAGGCCGCTCGGCTGGAATCCGAAGCGGATTAAGCCGTACGGCTGCATTGTTCAATTTTCCAGGTTCCAATCCTTTTCAGTTTCAGGTTACTCCCCAAACATTTTAGGCACCTTTCAGCTCCAGAAGGCTTCCTGTTCAGTGCATAGAGCATGCACAATTCCCAAGAACCAAGGTGCAATGCAAGGCGAAGAAAGAAAAAGCAAGCACGGCAAATGGAATCCGCGACGGGAGGCTAACCCGTCAAAGGAAAAAAGCTTTCTTTTTATTATTTTTTCGTAAAGAGATACCGGTACGTGGATTTGTTAAACCATAACTTATCCCCAGCTCGTTTTAAGAGGCGTTAAAGGGAAACTTAATGATTTCCACCTATATACCGGGTATTATTTTTTTTTATTTTAAAAATGAAAGCTTTCTCCTTTGGTTTCTCCCCAGCGGAGTCGCCAAACTGTGAATGTGGGGGCCCAAATTATTTTTTGTGTTTTATTTGGATTCACTCGAGTTTGAAAACATCCGGTTTAATTTGAAAAATGGAGTCGCCACGCTATTTTGATTTCCTCAAAACTTTGAAAAAAAGGAATTAGGGTCCGGAGGTTAAGTTACCCCTTGGGAAGAACGTTTGGCGTTCACCCAAGGTGCCTTGCCGAAGCAAGTCTCCCAAGATTCCATTTTTCGTGCTTGCTTGCGTGCTTTCTTGTGTTCATGTGTTGAAAAGATGGGGGGGGGGAAATGTTCCAAGTTGTCTTCCGGACGTATAAACCATTTAGTTGGTTATCGCTCGGGATTCCTTGGATTTTATGTGTTCGGGACTTTGATCCCATCCTCATCTTGGACTTGTGATCATCACTATTTGACCTTGGGTCATGTGTGATCGAGAGAAGGACTCTCTCTCTCTCATGGTCCAAGAATGAGGTTCTTTAGAAAAGAATATCCTTAGCCCATCAATCCTACACCTTGAGACGATTGAGCTTGTGTAGGGACTTTTATGCTCGTCTCAAGTGATAATCGGAGATATATGGTTCAAGGCTTATTCATTTCTAAAGGGATTATGGCACCTTTAATGGAAGAAACGACGTAAAGATGGGATCTTTACATCGGTCCACTCCAAGGGATGCATCAAATACCAAGGGGACTAGGGGAAGGGTATAAAGATTGGATTTTTATGCCCTTCCTATGCTTTTTGTGCCTTAAGAAGGTCACTAAGCAATCCTAGGAAAGAGAGATCCAATCATGAGGGTCATGAAGGATGCATTCTAAACTAAAATGACACTTTTAATGAAGAAGATGACATTTTGAGTGCAAAGGATGCTATTTGGATGGAAAGAAATGATCTTTAATACAAAGGATGCAACTTTATGTGAAAAAATGATATTTCAAGTGCAAAGGATGCAAGTTTAATGCAAAGATAACATGTTTGATGCAAATGATGCAACTTTATATGAAAAAATATTATTTTGAGAGCAAAGGATGCTTCTTTTCACATCACCATGTGAGAGATCCACCCTAGAACAAGCCTTTTTTGAGGTCTTATTTGTTCATCCTTGGGTGGGATCGTCCATGGATCCTATGTGATAGGGGGATAGGGGTAAGATGATCTACATGCTTAAAGAAAGGATCTTTAATGACAATAGCAAATACCAAACAAGTATATAAGGATATGGAGAGCAATGAGCAATATATCACATAAATACAAGGTATATTTCAAGAAAAAGGGGATGAGAGGTTACCAATGGTGGTGTCCCTCTTTCTCCTTGAAGTTTGCCTAGGGAAGGACCAACTTTGGAAGGCTTTGAAGAGGAGGGAGGTGGTTTTTTTGACACTCTCAGCTCAATGAAATCTCGTGGTGGTATTTTGGCAGATTGATGTTACTGAAAATCCCCCCCTTAAAATGAGTAGAGGAGGTCTCTATTTATAGGCACTCTGGCAACAGCTAATAAAGTCGTGCGGCTTGGAGTTCTTGCCTAATGCAGCCGTGCGGCATTATCCCTTATGACTCAGCATATTTCTAGAATCATGCAAGGTGGCCTTCTAGAAGGGTATTTACACCGAAGGAATACGTGGAATTTTAATTCCTAGTAAGTCCTTCGCCCCTCGGAAGGTTCGGAAAAGTTCCCAAATTGCCCCTGAACTTTAGGAAAGTCTGTGGAATTGCCGGGAAACTTAACCGGAAGGCATGAGCCAGATTTGGGTACTTACACCCGTGCATCCCGACGTCCAAGCATACTCAACACACGTCATCGCACGTAAAAGTACGGCTTTCCCTGAAAAACGCACTTTCCGGGACTTTCCGGGGGCGTTTCGGACATTTTCCGGACTGTTATTTTAAAAACGGACAAAACCGGGACCCGGGAACGAACTCCCACAAAGCCTGGTGAGTCATGGGACACGTGGCTTGCATGCCACAGCCCTCCCATCACCTTTCAATCAATTTCAGAGTGAAAAGACTAAAATACCCCTGGTATGCAGTCTCAGTCCGGCCGGACTCATTTGCAGACTCTCAGAAATTGCCAACAAGTCCCTCCAATTTCCAAAATTCACAAAACCCCCTGGATTTCAGGTTCAGTCCGGCCGGACTCATGCTGAAATTTCACCTATAAATAGAAGGGCTGTCAAAGCCATTTAGAACAACAAAATTACTCTCCAAATTCACCATAGCCACGGCCTAAACTGAGTTCCACTCCCCCCGAGCCTCGGTTTTACCTCGTTTTGCGTGAAAACTTCGTATTTCGATCAAATACGCCCCTCACCACCTCGAAACACCATCCCAAACCACTTTCCGTATCCCGTATACACCCCCGAGCCAAAGGAGTCGACCCTAGCCATAGGTATAACTCCCTCTCTCTAATCTCTCGTTCTGCCTCAATTTACGCGCCAGTCGCTACAACCGTTTCGGACGACATCGTTGAAATGTAGACGCCTCCGTCTAACGGGGTCCGATACGTTTTAGCCCCTAGATCCTCTTCTCTTCCCGTAAGAGAAGTAATCTCGGGTTAAAACGGCGTTCCGGCCCCGTTCCATTTACTTTTACGTCATTTACAATTCCGGATCGATCGATCCGTCGATCGTCATTTAAATTTCCGTCATTTACAATTCCGGACCGTTTGATCTGTCGAACGTCATTTACAATTCCGAGTCATTTGGCTCGTCGATCGTCATTTACAATTCCGAGTCGTTTGGCTCGTCGATCGTCATTTACAATTCCGGATAGTTTGATTCCGTTGATACCGCACTTTAAATACTGTCATTTACAAAGTCCGACCCGTTTGGATCGTGATAGTAATTACTTTTCAAATTTCGAGTCGCAACCCAATTCGTTGATTGCATGTCATTTAATACGTTTTTTCCCGTAAAAATCGTTAACAATGTAATGCCCGGTTCAAAACTGGAGTTCGACCTTCGAACTCTCTTTCAAAACGTGCGAAATAACGTTTGGCATCCAAACGCTCATCTTCAAACTTAAAAGCCGCCATTTGACACTCAAAATCATTTAATACATTTTTTCCCGTAAAAATTGTTAACAATGTAATGCTCAGTTCAAAATCGGAGTTCGACCTTCGAACTCTCTTTCAAAACTCAAAACCGACGTTTGTCATTCAAACGCTCGTCTTTTCAAACAAGATCACCTAATCAACATTTGACATTCAAACCAAGATTAAGCTTGTCATTCAAGCCCCCATTTCAAAATGCAAACACACACACACGCACACGATTTCGAGAAAGGTAGAAAGACTCGTCATACGAGGCGTTTCGGGTGATCTCGTAATACTCTTCCCGAAACGTAACATGACCTCCGAACATAACAATCTCTAGTATCAAATAGTTTTTTACTCATTTTTGCTACCAATAAAAATGACCCCCCATTTTCAAAGCCTTTTCCTAAGTTTTTGCTACCAATAAAAATGACACCCTTTTCTCACTAAAGCCGTTTTTCAACATTTGGGCTCAAAATACAAAACCGCGTGGCGACTCCTCTTCCTTCCCGAAAAGCGAGGTCTCAGACACCAACCCTCCGCGAAAGACAACCGCATTTCGCGTCGCGTGAAATCCCGGGTAATTTCAACTGTGTAGGCAAAGCCCCCGGCAAAGCCCCAAGCCTCTCCTGTAACCATAAAGTCAGCACCGCTGGGCTCCCAGACCTCATAAAATGGTCTCCCCTAGCTATCCTGTCGATGCCATGCAGAGTCTCACCCAAAACCAGCGGGACGATGTCTTTCCCAGCCCTGCAGTCCCTAACCATGTCCAAAAGGCCACTATGGCGAACCCCTAAGGACTCGGCGGTGAATAGAAATGAGAACACGCAGAGGATAAAAGCATCCATAGCCACCGTGGTGGCAGCCGTATCCGGAGACCCAAACCTGCCCGGGATGTCAGAAATATCCATCCTGTCAGGGGCTACCATCATCCCCTCGGCTTCTTCCATAGAGATTTGCAGAAAAGATGCCAACTTTACAGTCACCGGCACGTCTCCGATCAGAGGAATCGAAACGGCTTCAATTTCTGGACCCCCAATCAATGCCCAGAAGTCTTCAAAGGTTGGGACGATTTCATTGTAGGAAAAGCAGTAAACGTGTCTCCAGACGTCCCAAAACCTTGCTGCTGCTCTCAAAAGGTCCCAATCGGGTGGAAGATCCTTCAAATGTCATAAAGACTTGATCTTGAAGGCATTGTCGAACAGCACCTTATGAGATTGAAAGTTGTGCCTCATCCAAGATTGAAGGTCGGACACAAAACGGTCTCTTTTCCCCTTTTGCAATCCGATTGGTTTTTCCAAGGCAAGTGATCAAAATTGATGATTTTTGGTCAAAAATATGCTCTGGGATCAGTTGGGACAAGTCAAGGGTGAAAATGAAATGAAAAGGCCCTCCCTTGATTTTATTTGAAAAAAAAAACAGTTTAGACAAGACTTCCAGCCGCACGGCTTCTTTTGCCCAGGACCTGGCCGGACGGCCTCATTTGCTTCTGCAGAAAAAAATCTGCAGCTGCTGCTGCCCAAGTGGAGTTCTCACCCCAATTTCTCAACAAAACCTGTATAAAAACATGTCCAAACACCATTCATACAATCACATGTCATCATAAGCCATTTCGGACAATTTTCGCCCCATTTCTAAGCAAAAAAGTTGCCCCGAGGCTCAAGTAATATGCAAAAACATAAAACATAGATAAGAGAATCAAATAAAAGATTAATACATTGTCTTCGCCTCCTTGGCGCCCAAATAAAACAAAAAAATAACAAAATGTGCATAAATTATTCATTGTTTGTTTCTCTCCTTCTCCTAGGTCAACCTAAGGAACCCTAAGCTTCCGACTCCTCGTCATCGCTGCTTAAATCATAGAACTCAGGATCCCTCATCAAATCTTCGTCATCACTCACATCAAACAAAGTGACATTCACGTGCTCATACTCCGCCAGTTGCTCCAGAATGCCCGTGTTGGGACACTGTCCCCGAGGCACAGCGCTGGTGGATGAGGTCTGATACTCCGAGGCTGATGAGGTGGAGGCTATGCTCCCCACGTGCCTCCTCTTGCGCACGAGCTCCTGCACATTCGCCCCAACCCTGGAAGCGCAGGCCAGCTTCCTCAGAAGGGACTGAGCCACATCCTTCCAACCTCTGTTCTGCCGTACCAAGCCGTCATAGGTACGAGCAGGGACCTGCGAGAAAAGAGAAGAAGAAAAAAACTCAGAAAATCTCAAAAAAGAAGCTCAAAATCGCAGAAAGTAAAGAAAGCCGAAAAGAGAAGGAGCCTAGAAATACTTACAGTGCTATCAGCAGGCAAAGTATACTGGGCTCCCTCGTGTCAGGAATAGGCACCATGGTACCCCGTTTACCACGTAGGAGAGATGAGCAGGAGGCATAGGCGGATCAGTCGGCTCTGCTTCCCCGTACCTCTGAGTGACAGCTATCTTTACTAGCTTCTGCGTTGTCCTCAACCGCACCTCCACAAAGGTGGCGTATGGGGTAGCAAAGTCGAAATACTCCTCGGCCGCCATGCCAACCTGGTACCTCTCTATCTCATCCGCTGACCAGTTCCTGGGTTGCAACATAAGCGGTGGAGGGTCATGTGGAGTGATAGCATCCAAAGGAGGGACACGGCCATGCTGCCTGGAGAAGCGATCCCCCAGATAAATAATTTCACAGGTCAGCCCTGTCAGCCATCTCCTCTGCCTGGTCGCCACCAAGGCATCCCCTATCAAAGCCTCCGGGTACCTCCCCCAAGGATAAAAATCCACCCCCTCGTGACTATCCATGTTGATGACTGGTCTCACCATCTTTTAATAAAAAGTAATCCGGGTCTTCCCGGTAAACTTATCTCTCGCCTCTCCCCCCCAGCGAATCATGGTCGGGAAGATCTCCGAATCACTCTGTTGGTTCCAAGGAAAGAACCCAATCACCTCATAGAACCAGACCTGCATGTTCAAAACAAAGGGTCATTTCTCTCATAAAATCTCTCATAAAAATTTCAAGACAGAAAAAATAAAAGAGAGAAAAGAACGTGAGAATACCTCCAAAGCAAAAGAAAAACAATCCATCGAAGCAGCCTTATTGCGGCTATACAGATCCAAAGAGAAGTAGAGCTCAGCCAATCCGGCCTCACCCCAAGAGACCGCCCTAACCTCATCCAAATTCTCCAAAGAGTCAAGCAGGAAAAGCATTGCCAACGTCCCAGAGTTCGCAAAAATGGTGACCGTCAGCATCAACCACAGAAAAGCTCTCGCGAGCTGGTGGGCAGTCACCTCATTGGCGGCAAACCCCTGCATACATTCCAGAATTGCTATCTCCACAAACCCCATCTCCATCCCAAGCCCCTTAGGACGGAGGTCAAATCCCACCAAAGCTCTAAACTCGGCTGCAGTGATGTGATCTCTCCAGGTCACAGGCCTCCCAGTGAACTGCAAGCCAGTGATAGCAGTGAAGTCGATCAGAGTCACCGTAATCTCTCCCCAGCTAAGATGAAAGTTGTAAGTGGTGTCCCACCAGAACTCTGAAAGGGCCTGGACCAGCCCCTTACTCTTAGAGGTCACATGAATGCCTCTACCAATAGCATCAATGAAAGAATCAAGCCCCGTAGCCATCACCAACTGCTTGGGATTCACCCCATCCTTCTCGAAGTCGGGCATCCTATCCCACAACTTCACAGCCACCTCATCGGGTCCCCTCGACTTTTTTTCCTGTAGGAAAACACAACAAAAAATGCGTCAGTCCTTCATTTCATCTCAAAAGCATGCATATATTCAAAAGTGGACATATTTTTCAAAGAAAAGCATTTCTAAGAGATTCCTAGCATCCTTTGCCTAGAAAACGTGTCCTTCATCATTTGAAGCACGTCATGTCGAGCACATTGCTCTCAAGTACAAATTTCAAATTTTCACAAAATTCTTTGCACATAAGCATTAATTTTTCAAAATGGCATGCATGAATCCTTTTCATCGTCCAAAATCTTGCTTTCCCATCCATGATCAGAAATTGACCTAGTTATAGCACATGCAAGGACTCCGTCACATTTTAAACATTATTTTTCTTACTTTATTTTCAAAAAATGAGTCATTCTCATATTTTTCTCAAATGAATTGCACATGCAGGTTCATTTATGTCCATATACCTCATAGGTCAATCATCAAATTCCCAAAATAATCAACAAATTCGCAAGCAAAATTCAAAAATTCCTAAAAGTCGGGTCAATCTCTAAATCAATCAAAATTCAATCAAAATTGACAAAATCAAGCAAATCAAGAATGCTTACCCCAATAGATTGAGGTTTCGTCGATTTATGCTCCCTCTTCCCGGGATAGAGCTCGGAAGGTGTGTTGAAGTCGTACTTTCGCTCGGTTCGAACGAATTCCCTCCTCCTCCTTCTAGCGGCCTCCGACAAGTTCCTACGCGCTTGCCTAGGCACAATATTCCCCTCCGGATCCATCTCGAGCGGTAGAAGCAAGGGAATTAGAGACTTTCGAGAAATTCTCTCTCTACTCTCTCTCTCTTCTCCTCGGCAGAAACAGAAACAACAATGGCGCCCTTGACCGTTTCAATTATGTTTAAATAATCTGGTGAAATTAGATTTCGAGTCGGACGGCTTCTTTTTCCCCATCTCTTGCCGGGCAGCTTCATCCGCTCTGAGCTGAATTTACACTTTTGCCCCTGGACTTTTCACTTAGGCTTACAATTCTCGTTATCTCTTAACCAGAGTAACGCTATTTCCCAAGGATACCCATTATCTCTGAGGAGAATAAACTGTCCTCTCGAGACACCTCCGTTACTTCCGTTATAACGGAATAACGCTAGGTGACATCCTCCGAATTGTCAAAACTCAAATTTAGCTACCTCTATCTCATAGATAGTGAAGTACGCTTCGGTTTCTCTAAACTTTAGCTACATGTACCTCCTAGATAGTGAAGTACGCTTTAGTTTCTTTCAAACTTTAGCAACCTCTATCTCCTATATAGTGAAGTACGCTTTAGTTTCCCAACTTTAGCTACCTCTATCCCATAGATAGTGAAGTACGCTTTAGTTTCTTCAAACTTTAGCTACCTCTATCTCCTAGATAGTGAAGTACGCTTTAGTTTCCTCAACTTTAGCTACCTCTATCTCCTAGATAGTAAAGTATGCTTTAGTTTCCCAACTTCAGCTACCTCTATCTCCTCGATAGCGATGTAAGCTCTAGTTTCTTCAGGTGACAACCTCCATTAATTGTCAATCAGGTGACAACCTCCATTAATTGTCAATCAGATGACAACCTTCATTAATTGTCAATCAGGTGACAACCTCCATTAATTGTCAAATCAGGTGACAACCTCCATTAATTGTCAATCAGGTGACAACCTCCATTAATTGTCAATCAGGTGACAACCTCCATTAATTGTCAAATCAGGTGACAACCTCCATTAATTGTCAATCAGGTGACAACCTCCATTAATTGTCAATCAGGTGACAACCTCCATTAATTGTCAATCAGGTGACAGCCTCCATTAATTGTCAATCAGGTGACTCCTCCATTAATCGTCAAAACCTCAAAGATCCTAGACATGTTCCTAACTATCTAGTGAGACTTGAACTACGACCAAGGCTTGATTCCTCCGGGATACGTAGGTAGCCTTTCATAAAGGTCCAGCCATCCGATCACATCGGTTACCCTTTTCCCTTCATCACTCCTCAGTGGTGCAGTAGCCCCTCATAAAGGTCCAGATACCTAACCACATTGGTCACTCCCTTCATCTGGCATATCCCCAGTAGGATCGGCTATTTGACCTCCTAGGTCACTTTCCTTCCATCTTCCTAGCAAGGAACCAGTTTCTCTTCGCCACTCCCCAGCGGATCTTTCTCGAACTACGACCTGGCTTGATTCCTCCGGGATAAGTAGGTAGCCTACTTTAGGTTCAGCCAATTCGTCACACATGACACCCCACTCCCCAGCGGATATTTTCCAAACTACGATCATGACTTGATTCCTCCGGGATACGTAGGTAGCCTTCCAAAGGTTCAGCCACTCGACCACCTTGGTCACCCAATCCGTCTCGGCAGTTTGCCAGATTGGATCCTTTTTTATTGACAACCACACTCGCCCTGCAAGTGACGTTGCCGAGGGGATTCTGTAAGTACCCAAATCTGGCTCATGTCTTCCGGTTAAGTTTTTCAGCAATTCCCCGGATTTTCCTAAAGTTCAGGGGCAATTTGGGAACTTTCCCAAACCTTTCGAGGGGCGAAGGACTTGCTAGGAATTAAAATTCCATGTAGTCCCTCACTGGAAAGAGCTTCTAGAATGCCACCTTGCATGGTTCTAGAAACAGGCTGAGTTATTAAAGGATAAGACCGCACGGCTTCATTGGCAAGTTGTTAATACCGCACGACTTCATTAGGAAGCACAAAACTGCCTATAAATAGAGGCCTCCTCTATTCATTTGAAAAGGGAATTTTGGCACTGTTACTCTGCCAAAATCACTCCACAAATTTACAGAAGGCAAAACCCTCTCAAAATCACCTCCCTCCTCTCCAAAATCCCTCCAAAGTCACTCCTTCCTTAGGAAAACTTCAAGGGAGATAGAGGAACACCACCATTGGTAACATATCCTCCTTTTCTCTTTGAAATATACTTGTCATCTTGTTATATTGCTTACTTGCTTTCCATATTTCCATTTATTGCTATTATATGTAATTTATTGCTATAAAGATCAAGTCTTTACTATGTAGATCATCATATCCCCCCTTCCCCTATCACATAGGATTCATGGAAAATCCATCCCAAGGATGAACAATAAGATCATAAATGGCTTGTTCTAGAGTGGATCTCTCACATGATGATGTGAAAATGTCATCTTTATCATATAAAAATGTCATCTTTTCATTAAAAATGTCATCTTTACTTACATAAATGTTATCCCTTTCCCATAGACCTTGCTTCCAAGGAGTGTCCACCTAAATGGTTCTTAAAGGACATAGGAAAGCCATAAAGGTCCTCCCTTTACATTCCTAGTCTTAGCTTTCATAGTGTTCCTTACACATGTTTGCATAAAAATGTCATCTTTACTTTCAAAATGCATTCCCCCATGTCCCTCATGGTTGGATCACTCTCCAAGGATTGCCTAGTGACCTTTTTAAGGCACAAAAAGGCATAGGATGAGTATAAAGATCCAATCTTTATACCCCTCCCCTTAGTCCCTTTTGGTACTTGAAGCATCTATTGGGGCGTAGCGGTGTAAAGGTCATATCTTTACATCGTTTCCTCCATATAAAGATGCCATAGTCGGATATCCCTTTAGAAACGGATGAACTTGAGCCCCTACATCTCCGATCATCACTTGAGACGAGCACAAATGTCCCTATCAAGCTCAAATCGTCTCAAGATGTAGGATTGATAGGCAAAGATCCTTCCTTTCTAAAGAGTCTCATTCTTGGACTATAAAAAGAGGTGTCCCTATTCCGATCACATATGACCAAAGGTCACTTAATATTGATTGTAAGTCCAAGATGAGCACGGGATCAAAGTCCCGAACATATCAAAATCCAAGGAATCCCGAGCGATAACCAACTCATGGTTTATACGTCCGGAAGACCACTTGGCAAATTCCCCCCTTTTATCAAATCACATCTCGCACACGAAAGCACAAAAGCAAGCACGAAAGTTGGATCTTGGAAGACTTTCTTCGGCAAGGCTCCTTGGGTGAACGCCAAACGTTCTTCCCAAGGGGTAACTTAACCTCCGGACCCTAATCCTTTTTTTCAAAGTTTTGAGGAAATCAAAATGGCGTGGCGACTCCGTTTTTCAATAAACGCCGCAATCTTGGGCACCACATTCACAGTCCCTGCCCTTCTTGTGCCTAAAAAGGATGGGTCATGGCAGATGTGTATTGATAGTAGAGCTGTCAATAAAATTACTATCAATTATCGATATTGTTGTGCAATCGCAGCGGAAGCCAATTGACAAAACCAAGAACACAAACAAACAAGCAATTGAGAAATAGAAAGAGAAAAGAGATGGAATTGATTTGGGGTTTTGAACTCTTGCCTTTGTATTATATGTGCAATGTATCATACAGTTCCATAGGGTTACAATTTATATTTATATAAGACACAAACCCTAGCCCAACTATGAAAACTAACATTAAAGCTCGTAGGTCCAAAACCCACCCCGTCACCTTGAGACGTCCGCCTCGGCCAACCCAGGCGCCCGCCTGCTGAGAAGCCAAGCCACGCCGCACCTACTGCCGCTGAGGTGCTCGCCCAGCCCTGCACCATGTGGCCGCCTCAAAGCCATAATCCATGGCTCCATCTTCTGCCTCCCAGGCGCCCGCCTCGCCCTAGGTGAGGCGCCCGCCTCATCTGCAGAGAACCAGCCATGAAGAAGACGAGCCATTATCCTACGATCTCCACCTTGGCGAGTATTCACCCAACCCAACAGAAGATACAAGGAACCAATGCTTGAACCTCTTTATCTCTAACTGCTAGAAATGTGCAACAAATTCAAACAATGCTTGAACTTGTCTGTAGTAACCGGCTTTGTCAACATATCAGCAGCATTCTCCGTGGTGTGGACTTTATCTAACAACCTCACCCATATCAATCAACTCCCGAATCTTGTGAAACCGCACATCAATGTGTTTCTTCCGTTGATGATAAATGTGATTATTTGCTAGAAAGATCGCGCTTTGACTGTCACAAAGCAACTTCACTCCACCTTGCTGAATACCCAATTCGTTGACTAAGCCCCGAAGCCATAAGGCTTCCTTTGTAGCTTCAACCGCTGCCATGTACTCCGCTTTCGTTGTAGACAGTGCAATAATGGACTGAATCATAGATCTCCAACATATAGGACCACCTGCAAGAGTAAATGCATATTCCATAGTCGACCTCCTCCGATCCAAGTCACCCGCACAATCTGAATCAACATATTCCACAACAGAAAGCTCCTCACTCTTTCCTCCAAACATGATGCCATAATCCATAGTGCCCTTCAAGTATCTAAGAACCTACTTAACTTCTTCCCAATGCTGTTTACCCGGATTCGCCATATACTTGCTAACCACACTAATGGCTTGCGCCAAATCTGGCCTAGTGCAAACCATAGCATACATGAGACATCCCACTATGCTTGCATAGGGAACCTTTGACATATTCTGAATTTCTTCAGTAGAACTCGGGGAATCTGAGGCAGGTAAATTAAAATGACTCGCCAATTGTGTCTTCACAGGTTTTGTATCCCGCATATTGAACCTCTCCAACACCTTCTTCACATAGACGGCTTGAGGCAACCACAATCTCCTAGATTTCCTGTCTCAGTGAATCTCCATCCCAAGATTCTTCTTGGCTTCCCCCAAATCCTTCATGTCAAACTCTCTACTCAACATGGCCTTCAACTGATTGACCTCGTTCTTGCTTCTACCCGCGATAAGCATATCATCCACATACAGTAACAGAAAAATATATGAGCCATCATCAAGGCTCTTCACATAAATGCAGCAATCATACTCACACCGCTTGTAGCCAATGCGTACCATGTAGGAGTCAAATCTAGTGTACCACTGCCTCGGAGACTGCTTCAGCCCATAAAGTGACTTCTTCAATTTACAAACCAAACGCTCCTGTCCGGGCTCCGTGAACCCATGTGGTTGCTCCATGTAAATCTGCTCATCCAACTCACTGTGTAGAAACGCAGTTTTCACATCTATCTGCTCCAACACCAAATCATTGTGAGCTACAAGACCCAACACAATTTGAATAGAAGTGTGCCTCACAACAGGCAAAAAAATCTCATTATAATCCACCCCCTCTCCCTGCGAGTACCCCTTTGCTACCATTCGAGCCTATCGAGCCTTGAACTTTCCCCCTCTTTTTCTGATACTACTTCCTTACGCTTGAAAACCCACTTGCAACCAATAGCACGCTTCCCTTTAGGAAGCTCCACCAAATCCCATGTATTGTTCTTGTACAATGACTCCATCTCCTCCGCCATAGCCGTTACCCCACTTATCCTTTTTCGGACTGTTTATTGCCTCTTTAAAAGTACTTGGGTCTCCACTAATAAGGACAAGAACATACGAATCCATGTCTTCAAACCCATACCTGACCGGTGGTTTGATTACCCTCTTAGGTCTCCCAATTGAAGTACTAGCCACTTCCTGTGTAGTTACCTCTGACTCCGGAAGAGTGAGATCTGTATCAGCTTCATCCTTATGTAACTCCACCTCAATGACTTGCTTCTCGTTCCCTTTGCTTTCAAGCACCTTCTCCTTGTCATCTTGAGTACACTTCAACATAGCCTTTTCATCAAAGACCACGTCCCTACTGATCACCACCTTGCTTGACTTGGGATCCCAAAGCTTGTATCCTTTCACACCTGTTTTATACCCGAGAAAGACACACTGTTTCTACTTTGGGTCAAGCTTCGACCTCTCTTCGCCAGGAATATGCACATAGGATGGACACCCAAACACCCGAATATCAGTGAAATCTACCTCATTTCCCGTCCATACCTCCTCCGCAAATCTGTTATCCAAAGAGACTCTAGGTGATCTGTTTATCAAGAAACATGCCATACTCACCGCATCAGCCCAAAAGTTTTTCGCCAACCCTGCATTGAATCGTAGACACCTAGCCCTTTCCGCAATGGTTCTATTCATCCTTTCAGCCACACCATTTTGCTGTGGTGTCTTGCATACTGTGTAGTGCCTCTTGATTCCATGCTCGCTACAGAACTTCTTTAACTCGCCATCTGTGTACTCTGTCCCATTATCACTTCTCAAACACTTGATTTTTCGCCCTGTTTGATTTTCCACTTCAGCTTTCCGCACCTTGAACTTCTCAAAAGTTTCTGACTTGTGCCTCATGAAGTAAACCCAAACCTTCTTCGAAAAATCATCAATAAACGTCACGAAGTAATAATGTCCACCCCTTGATTCTGTTCTAACCGGCCCCCACACATCTGAATGAACATAATCGAGAATGCCATTTGTTGTATGCTTACCCGTCTTGAATTGCACCTTGTTCTGCTTTCCAAGAACACAATACTTGCAAAACTCAAGTTTACAGGTCTTCACACCCTTCAACAACTTTCGTTTATGAAGTTCCCGCATCCCCCTTTCACCCATGTGACCAAGCCTCATATGCCATAGAAGGGCATCAGTATCTACCTCAGACTCAACGGATGTGACTCCACCTACAACCGTGCTTCCTAGCAACCTGTAAATGTTCTTAGAGCCCTTCTCACCCTTCATCACAACCATAGCACCCTTAACTACTTTCAATACTCCGCCTTGTGCTTTATAGGACATACCGTTAGCATCCAAGGTTCCCAGTGAAATCAGATTTTTAGAAACATATGGCACATGTCTAACATCACATAACGTTCTAACCACACCATCATACATCTTAATTCTTATAGTTCCTATGCCAGCAATTTTACATGTAGCACCATTACCCATAGTAACTATACCAAAATTAACTGACCTGTAGGTATCGAACCAATCACGATTCGCAAAACATGAAACGAACATGCCGAATCCAGAATCCAACAATCTGTCGGGTGCTCCACAGCTGATGAAGTCGTGAGCATGTCACTATCCACGTCCTCTGAGCAATCTTTAACCACATTAACTGACTTTGAAGAGCTTTCTTTGCCTTTACCGTTCCCCTTCTGCGGACAATTCTGCCTCTTGTGCCCCTTCTTCCCACACTTGAAACAATTCCCCTTATACTTCTTCCTTGACTGGGAACGGGAATTCTGCCTCTGCAAATTATCCCAGAACTGGGCTCTCCCACGTTCCTGATTCTCCTTCACAAATAACCCCTCACCCGCAGGTTCATCAACGGACTTCTTCCGCTTATGAAAAGCTAGAAGAGCTTCTGTGACCGGTTGCAATTCCACAGTATCCTTCCCCTAAATCAACATAGTAATAAGGTTTTCGTATGTCGAAGAAGTCGGCAACGAATTCAACAGCATCAACGCCTTGTCCTCCTCCTCGAACGTTACCTCCACCCTAACCAAATCGTTGAGAATTTGATTTATTGTGTGGATATGAGATTCAAGATCCGAACCCTCTGCCATCTTAAGCCTATACAGCCGTTGCTTAAGATGCAACTTGTTCGACAATGATTTTGACATATACCTGCCCTCCAAAATCTCCCAAACCTTCGTCGGTGATTCTTCATCAATCACATGATATACCACCTCATCCGCAAGGCACTGTCGTATTGAAGATACAACCCGTTCTTGCAACTCCTTCCATGGACCTTCTTTGATATCATTGGGTTTAGTCGAATATCGAAGAACCTTTCCTAAGCCTGCTTGAACCAGAAAATCATTCACCCTCCTTTTCCACAATGCAAAGTTTCCATGCCCATCAAACTTCTGAACATCGGACTTCATGGTGATAGAATTAACCCCAGCCATCGCAGCCGTGCTCTGATACCAGTTATTGTGCAATTGCAGCGGAAGCCAATTGACAAAACCAAGAACACACACAAACAATCAATTGAGAAATCGAAAGAGAAAGAAATGGAATTGATTTGGGGTTTTGAAATCTTGCCTTTGTATTGTATGTGCAATGTATCATACAGTTCCATAGGGTTACAATCTATATTTATATAAGACACAAACCCTAGCCCAACTATGAAAACTAACACAAAAGCCCGTAGGTCCAAAACCCACCCCGTCACCTTGAGGCGTCCGCCTCGGCCAATCCAGGCGCCCGCCAGGAGAGAAGCCAAGCCACGCCGCACCTACTACCGCTGAGGCGCTCGCCCAGCCCTGCACCATGCGGCTGCCTCAAAGCCACGATCCACGGCTCCATCTTCAGACATCACAGATTTATAAATCTCATGGCAGCTCTAGCAATTTGTTGTATTTATATGTGGGTCTGCTGATAGACCTTCATCTTGGAAGGACAAATCTAAATGGTGCGCCTACCATGAAGATTTTGGCCACACCACCGATAATTGCATCGCCTTGAGGAAAGAGATCAGTCATCTACTTTCGAAAGGGCTTCTTAAGGACGTGCTTGGAAAAAGGAAGGGACGTAATGAGATGAAGGAAGCCATAGCTGAGAAACCACCTTCACCTCCTCCTGCAACCAAAGTGATCAACTTCATCGCAGGCGGTTCAGACATCTGTGGCACTACATATTCCGCAGCAAAGCGTCATGCCAAAGATTCCAAGGAAGATAAGTCAGAACTACCAACATGACATCCAGATACAACCCTAGGCCAGTAGATCATTTTTTATCAAGGTGACAGAGAAAACATCCAGGATCCTCATCATGACGGGTTGGTCATTACCTTGCAGATTGTCAACTGCAAAGTCAAGTGTATCTTGATCGATAATGGGAGCTCAGTCAACTTTATCATGAAAGGCACCTTAGAAGAAATGTCAATCCCACTAACTGAAGTCGTGAAAAGCTCATACGTTCTAGTAGGATTTGTTCGGGGTCAAAAACCTACAGAAACATGTTACATCTTGACATCTCATCTTGTGGTAACAACTTAGCGACACAACTTGATGGACTCTGCACACTGGCTGTGATTATTGAAAGGCGACATTATAGGGACCGTTTCCAAAGACTTCGCCAATGTTATAGACCAAGTAAAAGAAGGTCATCTACAAACGTTCACTTGATTAAAACACAACGGGCATCTTGGTCATCAACTACCTGCGAGATTCATGGCACAAAAGAAGGGATTACATTTATCTAGTAACTACTGTTATTTTCATATGTATTTAAACAAGAAAACACATGTATACACACACATACTCAGTTAGAAACAGGCATTATACTTACATTTCCTCTCTACTCTCACAATATTAATAATATTCCATTGTTCCGAGGTTTTGTGCCGGCGAACAAGTTGTTCAAGGGCTTTCCTTGTTAAAATTCTTGTTGTTACATCTTGAAATTACATTGTCATATTTCATTGTGACCCATATTTCTCTTTGAAATTGAATTGCTTGAATTTGACCAAAACGGGATTTAGTGGGGAAACAAAGCAAACGATTGGTGAAATCAGACTGCCAGTTTATGTCGAAGGACTAAACTCTATGGAAAAGTTTTGTGTAATTGATTGTCCGTCAGCATATAACGTCATCTCGGGGAGACCTTGGATCCATAGCATGAAGGCAGTTCCATCAACATACCATCAGTGCATCAAAATGCCGACGCCTTTGGGTGTAATCAAAGTAAGAGGCGATCAGCAAGCTGTCAAGGAATGTTACAAGACGGATATGAAAGCGTGTTCTACTTCCCATCCATCATAGCAATTATAGAAGGGCTTCAGGGACGTCTTGGAGGCTGCCGAATATGACGTAAGAAAAAAACATGTAGATGCCTCCAACCCTGAAGCTAACGTCTTAGTCGGAGCTGATTTACCTCCTAAAATTGAGAAAGAGTTAGTCGACTTTTTGAAGAGTAGAAATCTATGTTTCGCTTGGAAACATGAAGATATGACTGGAATAGACAAGAACATCATAACTCACAAGTTGAATATCGACCCTACTTTCAAGTCGATCCATCAAAAGAGGAGAAAATTTGCTCAATAACGGAATCAAATCATCAAAGAGGAAGTGGAGAGGCAACTAAAATCTAAGATGATCAGAGAGGTACAATACCCTAGGTGGCTCACCAATGTGGTGGTTGTAGAGAAGAAAACCGGGAAATGGCGTGTATGCGTAGATTTCATTGACCTGAATAGAGCATGCCCCAAAGATCTGTTCCCGTTGCCTCACATTGATTCTCTAGTAGATGAAACAGCTGGCCATGACGTGTTGTCTTTCATGGACGCTTCTTCAGGCTATCAGGAAATCTAAATGGAGCCCTAGGACCAGGAAGATACCGCCTTCATAACCCCCGAAGGTATATATTGCTATATTGCCATGCCATTTGGATTAAAAAATGCAGGTGCAACTTATCAAAGACTGGTGAACAAGATGTTCAAAGACCATCTCGTCAATACGATGGAGGTATACATAGATGACATGGTAGTGAAGTCCAAAAAGATGGAAGATCATGTGCAACACCTTGCGGAAGCATTTGACATCCTGGAGGCATTCAACATGAAGTTGAACCCTTCGAAGTGTAACTTTGGAGTGAGAGCCGGGAAGTTTTTGGGTTACATGGTGACTAAGAGAGGAATCTAAGCCAGCCCGGAGCAAATTAAAGCTATCCTCAACCTACAGTCCCTTAAAAAAATCAAAGGCATACAAAGATTGACAGGACAAGTAGCAGCTTTGAATCGGTTCATATCCAAATCCTCAGAAAAGTGTAAACTGTTTTACGACGTCTTGAGGAAAAATAAGTTGTTTCAATGGACTGAGCAGCATGAAGAAGCTTTCCTAAACCTCAAGAAATATCTCACATCCTCGCCTCTTCTCGCCAAACCAGAACCTAGTGAACCCTTATACCTATACCTAGCCGTGTTAGAAAGTACAGTAAGTACCGTCCTGGTAAAAGAAAACCAAGGCAATTAACGTCCCATTTAATATGTAAGTAAATCTCTTTTAGATGCAGAAACCAGGTACTCCCATCTAGAAAACTTATTCTTGCTTTAATTACTGCATCTACTAAGCTATGTCATTACTTTGAAATGCATTATATTATTGTGAAAACTAACTATCCTATCAGGACTGTTATGAGAACCCCCGAAATATCAGTAAGAATGGCAAAATGGTCAGTCAAGCTAAGCACGTATGAAATTTCCTATGAACCCAGAAGCGCAATCAATTCGCAAGCTCTTGCAAATTTCGTAGCTGATTTCAATGCTACTTTGCAACCTGAGGTAGAGCTAGAGGTACAACATCTAGAAGGCAATAATTCCCCTAGATATTGGACGTTGTTCACAGATGGAGCATCCAACTCAAGAGGTGTAGGGTTGGGCATCCTGCTGAAATCACCTCAAGGCGAATTAATCCCTCAGGCTGTTTCTTGTGAATTCCAAGCAACAAATAACGAAGCTGAATATGAAGCTTTGATCATGGGTTTATCTACTGCTCTTAGCTTAGGTGTCACTCATCTTAATGTCTTTATCGATTCCTTATTATTAGTTAATCACTTTAACGGGTCTTATGCAGCTAAGAATGCCAGAATGACGCTTTACCTCCAACATGTTAAAGCACTGGCAGCACGTTTTGTTAGTTTTTCCTTGGAATTGACGCTTTGGCCAACCTAGGATCAGCATGTGGAGATATGATAAATACCATCATTCTGATCATCTACGTCTAACATCCAGCTATTGATCAAACTGAAGAATGTGCGGCCCTAAATTAATCAGAGACATCTTCTCTAAGCCAAGGCGCGAAACCAACATGGATCCAACCTATCGTGAAATACTTGCAAGACGGAACAATTCTTCCGGACGTCAAGAACCAAAGATCATTCAGGATGAAGGTATCTAGATTCATATTAATCGATAACAAATTGTTCAGGAAATCTGCAACAGGTCTATACATGAGATGTTTAGAGCCAAGGGTAGTTAGCGAGGTTTTACAAGATCTGCATGCTGGTGAATGTGGGAATCATTATGGGGGTAAGTCGTTATCCTCCAAAGCCCTCAAAATGGGATACTATTGGCCAACGATGAGACAAGACGCAATGGATTTTGCCTTAAAGTGTGATGCATGTCAGAAACATAGTAACATCCTACATCAGCCCGCAGAACCCCTACATCCTGTACTTTCATCTTGGCCGTTCATGCAGTGGGGCATGAACATAGTTGGTAAGTTACCAAAAGCTCCAGGAGGAAGAGTTTTCATGTTGGCCATGACAGACTATTTTTCTAAGTGGAATGAAGCACAAGCATATGTAGAAGTGAGAGACATGGAGGTCATCTCGTTCTTAAAGAAAAACATCTTGAGCAGATTTGGCGTTCCTTCGGAGATCATTTGTGACAACGATACTCAATTTATCAGTAAAAAGACCAGGGATTTATGCTCAAGATGGGGGATCAAATTGATGACTTCAACACCTGTGCATCCTCAAGCCAACGGTCAAGCTGAGTCAAGCAACAAGTTGATTATCAACAATCTGAAGAAACGTTTGGATCAAAAAAGAGGAAGATGGGATGATGAATTACCACTTGTATTATGGGCTGACAGGACAACGTCTAAAATGCTTCGGGATAAACACCTTACTCTTTGGTATTTGGCACTGAAGCTGTACTCCCCATAGAGGTAACAATCCTGATGTGAGATATGGACTGTTGACTCCAGGCGACAATAATCACCTCCTGGCCCAGGATTTGGATACCGTAGATGAACTTAGAGACATAGCCAAGATTAGAATGGCCGCCTATCAACAAAGGATAGCCAGATCGTACAACAGAAATGTGAGGATAAGACACTTCCAGGAAGGAGACATGGTATTGAGGAAGGTGTTCCAAAATACTAGAGAATTGAATGCAGGAAAATTGGCTCCTAAATGGGAAGGCCCTTACCTCATTGATGCTGAAGCCAGAAAAGGAGCATATTGGTTATATACCCCAGATGGCGTCAGAATACCTAGGAGCTGGAATACCATACATCTTAAACATTACTACATGTAAGTTAAAAATTTGTTAAAATTTTAACGCCAAGGTACGTGTCTCTTCTCGAATCTTGTTTCAATTTTTATTCCTCTTATTCAACTCAAACCCTCACTAACTAAAGCATCGGAGGGGTGTTAGCTAAGCTAACACCCAACCCTAACACATTCCTGTGTTGCAAGATGGAGATCCCTCATCCTTGGATAAACAACATCAGAAGCACTATGATTGAATGCTTGGAAGTGTTAAGCTTTTCTTGATGACATAAGGTACACAATCTATTCGAACACAAAAGTTATACACAACATACATGTAAAAACTACGATTACATTATCACCTGGGCGCACGATTTGCACACTTGATTTAAAGGGGAAGGCCTCATTCACCTTGCTATGTGAATCACGTCTTCCATCTTTAAATTAAGTTGGGCAACTAAGGTTTGTGACATTATACATGTCATCGAAAGATCAACTGGTTATAACATCGTTGCATGTTATCTTTACTTACTGGTCACAACATTGTTACATGTTGTCTTTCAAACTGGTTATAACATTAACATGTTATCCAAGGGCATATGGTTGTAACATTTACATGTTACCGACGAACAAAAAGAAGAGCTCATTATAAAAAGAAAATAATCCAAGTCTCACCAGACTTGTACATATCCAAGAAAAAGGCAAAAAAGCCCTACGAATCCGAGATTTTGAACCAACCCAACATCTCCAAAAACCAATATGCCGACTCTTACGAGTCTATTACAAGCCAAAAATCTTTCATGAGGACACACCCTTACCAAATTAATTGTTTTTTAAAAGAAAACACATCCCATCCTACAAGAGAGTCTCATTCTGTATTACTATCTTGAGCATCTTCAGCCTGATCGATTTTCTCTTGAGCCTTGGAAGTTACCTCACCCATATTTTCGTCAATAATTCTTTGTAAAGCTGCATTTTCTTCTTCTAAGTTCCAGTTTATGTGTTCTCCTGCCCTGTACTCCTT
Organism: Adenophora triphylla var. japonica; assembly: GCA_022495995.1. NCBI lineage: Eukaryota > Viridiplantae > Streptophyta > Magnoliopsida > Asterales > Campanulaceae > Adenophora > Adenophora triphylla. The sequence goes on from JAFEMH010000227.1 coordinate 633,645, forward strand.
AATCATTTCGATTCTTGCCTCAAAAACTGACTTCGCAGCTTCATTCATCATGTTATCACGAAGCATCTCCATCTCCATCGCGTGCCTCTTTCCAGCATTGGCAAGTCTGACAACCCATCTTGAAATCTCCTCATCCTTAGCCTTAATTTCTTCCTTCTTCTCTTTCAGTATCTTGAAAGCGTCCTTTAGATCTTTCTCGTATTCAGCCCTATCCATGTCTAAAGTGTCAGCCTCTACTTTCCACATCCTAATTTCCTTGGACATCATCTTAGCAATTGTCACGGCCTATCATCAGAATCAACAGTATTGATCAAAGCATGGAAGGATATTCAAATAAAAATCAAAATAAACCATTACCTGATTCTCCAAGACTTCTTCACTCCGTGTTTCCTTCTCTGCACCAGTATCTTGTTCATTCCTCTTCCTCTTCAATATAGCCTTGTTATCTGTCTCAGGCATTGAAGGCATATTCCCTCCTACCTTCTTTTTACCCTTATACCTGGCCACGATGTCACTCGCTGTGAAGCCGGATCGAGTCACTACAAAGATGAATGTCAACACAAAGGCAGAAGATAAAGGAATTCTTCGAGAAAAAAATAAATACTTACTGAAGAAATTTCCGGAGGGAAAATACGGATGAACTTGCACTCTGGATTAGGATAAAGATTGAAAAAGACCGCGCCTTCAAGGGATAATCTTGATATGAAAAGGAAAGACTTACCGTAATATAGGGGAGCTCCCAACTTGGAAAGGATTCAAAGAGATTTGTTGCTACTATTAAAGCCATCCGAGAGAAGAACGGTTATAGGCTTCTAAGCCTACTATAACTCTACAACTTCCGTCCAACCGTCGCAAACCTACTACGTCAGTAACTCTTTAGAAGATATGAAGACGCACTTGGCAAAATATTAAACCTTTCCGTATTCCACTTGGAAAGCCTCAATATTTTGGGGGCAATTGTTTCACCCCAAAAATTTCACTCAGCATGTTCTACACCTTGAGCATCCACCTTGAGGTAACGTCTTGATTTACGTCTTGAAATAATGCCTTGAATTATCTGTTGTATACTTCCTATTTTTCAGGAACAAAGTTATGGATAAGTAATCTACCCTCATGACCGTTTGAGACTCAGTCAAATGACGCCATAACAACCAAATTATCAACCAAGGAGTAACGGGTGCAAAATCATCAACAGAAGGCGAAGCGGGATTACATTTATGTTGTTGCTTTCGTTATCTTTTCAAGTATATAAGTCATCTAGAATACACATGTATACACGTTACATTGTTGGGTATGCATGTTTTAACCCTCCTATTTTGTATTAGATTTGATTGATACCATAACCTCTTGTCTATTTTAAGGACTTTAGGACCCTATGTAATGAAGCTTAGACTTCAATTTTTTAGCTAAGTCCATTTTATAGAATAGGTTAATCTTAGGCTTGAAGACTGGCACAAGTTTCATTGGAAGCAAGGTTGTAGTTCCTGAAGTATTCAAAACCGCACTATGAACCGCACATGCAAACCGCAAGTGCAGTTCAAAGTCTTGAACTTGCTTCTTGAACAAACCGCATGCAATGCCCTTGAACCGCACTCCGTGCAGCCTCATGTGCGACCGCATCCTTGCAACCTCCTGGTGTAGCAAAACCGCACTTTCCTAACCGCGTCTCACCAACCGCATCCAATGATTGGCTACTTGGAGTGAACAACTTTTTATCCGTTGGAATCCACGTCAGCAATATCAAAAGTCAACCACCATATCTTGTCACGTGATTCAATGTCAGAAAAGATCTGCAAGGATCTTGAAAAGGTGACAGTGTCCTAACCTCATTGCTTGCGGTGGAGCTCGATCGCCTTTACTCGGCAAAGCAGCTGTACCAAAGGACAAAAGTGGTTCTTTGTGGACCAATAGGATTGCATCAAGTACTCGTCCTTCAACACTGTATCCAACGGCTAGTTTCTTGATGCTTGGGTATAAATACCCCCAATCTTCACCATTTGAAGATTGCTTGAAAAATTGAGAAGTGCCGTGTTCATAGAAGCCGAAGCTCGCCCGTAAATTATTCAACCCTTTCAATCTTCATCTTCATACTTCAAGAAATATTCTTAGCCCGTAAATCAAGCCTTAACACAATCAAGAATCATTGTGCTCTACATCTCACAGATCTAAAGAGCCTTGATCTTGTTCTCACACACTCACCTCACTTGTTCTAATCACATAGATTAAACACTTGAGATACACTCGGTTATAGTTTTGGATTTGTTCTTCATAGAAAAGATTTTATTGTACTTTGTAATCTCACAATACTTAATATAAAATCTCTCTTAGAAATCCAAGACTAACCATCTTGGTAGTGGACGTAGATCGTTTATCGATTGAACCACTCCAAATAGCGTGTTCTTACTTTCTGCATTTATATTTCTTGTGCTTGCTAATTATTTATCTTTGTCTCTGTTTGATCTTTATTTAGTTATCCATTATTGTGAAATAGTGTTTGAAGTTAACAAAGTCAAAATCACACGTGTTTGTAAAACTGCTCTTCCCAAAACCGCACCACCAAAACCGCATTTTACAAACCGCCTCTCAAAACCGCTTTACACTCTATTATTCCGCTGTGCATTTTACACTATCACTTGCAGTCTATAATCAACTGCAAGAGGATTTTGTAAGCAAGAGGTTCAGTCTTTAAAAGAGGGCGAAAAATTTTAAACAGCTATTCACCCCCCCTCTAGCTGTATTTTCACCCTTGTTGCCACCTTTGGGACCAACAAGTGGTATCAGAGCAAACACATTTTAAAACCACTGTTTTTCAAGCTTAACAGCTTGTGTGCCGATTCGATATGGCAACCTCAAAGACAATGACTACTGTTAACTATTCTCACATTCCAATGTTGGACGAAGACCACTTTGACATCTGGAAGTGCCGAATGCTTATTCATTTGGAAACCATAGATGAGATGCTGGTGGAATGCGTGATCAATGGCCCTCTAATTCCAATGAAGGCTAACACTGATGCAACCACCAATGCTGAAACTCCAGAGGTCAAAAAGCCAAAAGATGAGTGGTCGGATGAAGAGAAAAGGATAGTTGCCTTGGACAAAGAAGGCGAGGTTCATCATTTCGGGAACCCTCCCCGTATCAACTCTACGTAAAGTGATGTACCTCAAAACCGCAGCGTATGTGGGATGCCATAGAGAGCTACCTCGAAGGTGATGATGAGTGCAAGGAAAACAAATTATACACTGTTGAAAGATCCTACAACAACTTCAACAGAAAACCCAACGAAACCTTGCGTCAAACCTACGATCGCTATGTTGAGGTAGTTAACGCTTGTAGATCTCTTGGTAAAACTTTAACCGATAAGGAAATCAATATGACTTTCCTATCTGCTTTAGGTTCTAGATGGGTAAATAAGGCTACCTCTCTAGAAGACTCCAAAGTATTGGGTACTTGGTCGTTAAGTAACTTGTATGCCAATCTTAGAGTCTATGAACTCAAATTAAATCATATTGAAGAAATAGAAGGGAAAACCAAATCACTTTCTATGTCTGTAGTGGAACATGAAGAGAAACCATCCACATCCAATCAAACCACTGATCCTTCCATATCAACCTCATCACTCATCGAGATGGATGATGATGATTTTGCCATGTTTGTGAAAAGATTTCAAATATTTAGAAAATCCTCAAAACCTTTCACAAAATCATTTTCAAAAGGCAAACCTCCTGCAACATTTTCTAAGGCTGCAGATACAATGAAGAAGAGTGACTTGGTATGCTACAACTGTAGGAAACCTGGCCACTTTGCATCTGAGTGTCCACAGCCTAAATATGAATATATGAAAAAGAAAACTTTTCCTTTGAAATTTTCTCATCGAAAGGGAATGGTTGCTGAGGAGGAAGAGAATTCCAAGGAATTAGCAACTTGGATTGAAACAGATTCTGAGGATGGAAGTGACGGTGAAACCGAAGAGGTTAACCTCTGCTTAGTTGCAGACGCTTCGATGACTCGATTCTCGAATCATTTGAGTTGCATGATATGGAGGAAAAGGAGGTTTTTGCAAAACTTCCAAATTATAAATTGGATGATGATATTAAACTTACTCCTAGCGTTAAGATAGGAAATTGTTCGTATTCACGTCCCATTTTCTCATCTAAAACTGCTCCACCTTCAAAAGCTATTCCAAAGAAAATTTTGAAAAAGGTGGTGGAAGAGGTTTCTCCCGTGGAACATGAAAAGATGTTCAAGGAAGCTGAAATGGTGATCCATCAATTCTCAAATCTTAAGAAAGCCTTAAGCTTAGCTCATGATGAACTTAATCTATACAAGACGGAGAAAACTGTGATGAGGTCTGAAATTTCTAATCTTAAGGACCAAATCAAACAGATGACTCCTCTTGCCGATCAAAACCGCATCCTTGAAACTAAGGTTGCCGCACTTCAACTCAGAATGATGACTTGGTAACCCAAATCGACGATCGTCAAAAGATTATTGATTCATGGCTCAAGTCTCAATCCACCAAGGATAAAATCTTGGACTTCCAAGTTCCTCCCGGAACTAAGGATGGTCTAGGGTTTGGATCTCGAGGAAGAGGAGAAGTGTGCATCCTCGAATGAAAAGGATGAGGAAATTTTGGAACTGACTAAAGAAATTCCCAAGGGGAAGCATGCTCAAGGAAAGGGTAAAGGAAGACAAGTAAATTATGTCTACCCTAAAGGAAAGCAATATGGGAAGAATTCGTGTTAAAACCTAAGAATTCTGTGGAAGCACTCAAGAGGAAATGGCTTATGGAATTGGTAGAATCACCGCTCCAACCGCCTCGGTGGAAAAGGCGGTTCTCGTTAACTCTGTGTCCGACCGCGCTTCTTCTTCGACCGCTCCTCCCGCCTTCAAAAGCAGTGAATAGCGTTCCTAGGAAATACGTGGTCAAACCAAAGCCTCGTTCCCTTCATATCACTGAATGTTAGCTGGAACCGCACCTCCCAAACCGCTTCCTTGTCCAAAACCGCATGCAACTCCTAAGAAGAGTAAGGAGTTAGTAAAACCTCATGAAGCTTGTAGCTATTATAAATGTTCTGTGTGTGATGGTTTAGGTCACAAGGCTGCAGAATGCCTTTTTTGCGGTTCACATCCAATGCCAGAAGAGCAAACCTCCTTCTCGTCAAACAGTGTGGGTCGTGAAGGGTTGCTAACTTCAGGACCCAAGGAATAAAGGGGGACCTCGTTCTTAATGTTTACATTTCAGGTCCTCTCGCTTCATGGCCGGTCACTCCAAGGATAATGAATGGTATCTTGACAAAGGGCTGCCAAGACATATGACCGAGATAGATCATTACTTGAAGATGTCGTTGAAGCAAGTGGTCCATCTCGTAACCTTTCGTGATAACAACAAAGGCAAGACCATTGGATATGGTGTGTTATAAGGAGAGGAAACCTAACTATTGAGAAGGTTTCTCTTGTCGATGGACTCAAGCACAACCTCCTTTCAATTTCTCAATTTTGCGACAAAGGAATGCTTTGCAACTTCACGTCATCAAATTGCTTTATCAAAGATAGCATTTCCGGCGTCACCCTACTCACAGGGATTCGTAAGAGTAATATTTACATTATTGATCTAAATTCCGCATGTAGTATTACTAATCTCTCGTTTTGTAGCTAAGAATGTGAGCGAAAATAGTTGGCTATGGCACAAGAGGTCGAGCCACTTGAACTTCAAGTATCTTGCAAAGATTGGTAGGGAAAACCTCGTTCGTGGTTTACCCAAAGTGGCCGACCACCATCCAGAGAAATGCAGTGCATGCCGCCTCTGCAAGGGCCCGCGTCGTCTTTCACCAAGAAGACCGCTCCATCAACTTCAAGATGCTTACAACCGCTTCACATAGATTTGTTTGGACCCGTAACCACCTGCCAAAGATTGGAGGAAATAGATATACCTTAGTGGTGGTGGATGATTACTCAAGATATACGTGGGTTGAGATGATGATTTCCAAAGATGATTGTTATGAGATTCTCACCGCACTTTTTAGACGGCTCCAAACTCAAAAAGAAGACGACATCGTTAGTGTTCGATCGTATAATGGAACAGAATTCAAGAACAACGGTGTTGCTCAAGATATTGTGATGACCATGGGATTGATCACAATTTTTCCATTACCTGGTGTTCCACAACAAAATGGGGTTGTGGAAAGGAAGAATAGGACGTTGATTGAGGCCGGAAAGACAATGATATCCGGCGAAGCTACCTCGCATTTGGCCGAAGCAATCAATACCGCATGCTTCACTCGTAACCGCTCCCTCATCAACAAAACCTATAACAAGACTCCCTATGAGCTTTGGCGAGGAAGAACCCCCAACATTGCATTCTTCAAGATCTTTGGCCGCAAATGTTTTGTCCTCTACAACGGAAGAGAAAATAGAGGTAAATCTCGGAGCCAAGGCCGACGAAGGTATTTTTGTTGGGTATGCTAAACATTCTAAAGCTTTTCGTGTTTTCAATAAAACTAGTTTAAAAATAGTAGAGTCTCGTCCATGTTACTTTTGATGAGCATTCTCTCCTTGAGCCACATTTGGCTCCAAATGTTGCCGATGATTTTGTTGAGCATAATGAACCAGGTGAACCATCTCAAACCGCACCCGAACCTCAACCACAAAATCCAAAGACCCTCAACCGATATTCCTCAAAGCCACAATTTTCAAACCGCACCCGAAGAACCCTCTCCGAGATGCAACCGCAAGGGAAGATGAAGTTGAGAATTCCCCTATCCAGCCTTATAACCTCTTCGTCAACTTACCTTTCATGACTTCGCCGAAGGATCTAACGATGTTCCAATTGAAGATCTTCAAGAAACCTCACCCAACCAGACTTACCCCTGAGGTTCGTGAAGTCGCTAGCCACCCTCACAAATGTGATTGGTGATCTGCTTTCCGGTGTTCAAACAAGGAGATCAAATTATGATGAGCATACTTCTCTTTATCTCAAGTTCAACCCAAGAAGATTGATGAAGCACTCCAAGATTCCATTGGGTTGTTGCTATGCAAGAAGAACTCAACCAGCTTGAAAGATGCAAGGTCTGGACTTTGGTGCCTAGACCTCAGATCAAGGAGTGATAGGAACCAAGTGGGTATTTAGGAATAAGATGGATGAGAATGGAAGCATCACTAGGAATAAAGCAAGGTTGGTTGCACAAGGATATAGGCAAGAAGAAGGAATTGATTATGATGAAACCTTTGCTCCAGTTGCAAGATTGGAAGCTATCAGAATCTTCTTAGCCTACGCCTCTTTCAAGCGTTTCAAGTTATATCAAATGGACGTGAAGAGTGCATTCCTCAACGGTGAACTGCAAGAGACCGTGTATGTTGCCCAACCGCTTGGATTTGAAGACTCCAAATTTCCCAATCATGTCTACAAACTCCAAAAAGCTTTGTATGGACTTAAGCAAGCTCCAAGGGCATGGTATGAGACTCTTTCTAAATTTTTACTAGAAAAAGGATTTAAATGTGGTAAAATTGATACAACTCTTTTTATTGCCAAATATAATGAGCATACATTACTTGTTCAAATTTATGTCAATGATATTATTTTTGGTTCTACTAATGAGTTACTTTGTAAGCGTTTCGAAAAGCTAATGAAAAGCAAGTTTGAGATGAGCATGATGGGAGAATTAACATTCTTCCTCGGGCTTCAAATCAAGCAATGCGAAGAAGGTATTTTCCTTAGTCAAGCCAAATACACCAAGGAGTTGATAAAGAAGTTTGGATTAGAAAATGCTAAAGCATATGATACTCCTATGGCCACTGGCAATAAGCTAGATAAGGATCTCAAAGGTAAGAAAGTTGATCAAACTTTATATCGAGGTATGATCGGCTCATTACTTTATTTAACTGCTAGTAGGCCCGATATCATGTTTAGTGTCTGTGTATATGCACGCTACCAAGCGCATCCTAGAGAAGCACATCTTATTGCAGCCAAGCGTATAATCCGCTATTTATCTGGAACCACTAACCTTGGACTTTGGTATTCCAAAGATTCGAACTTCGATCTTGTAGGTTATTCGTATGCGCATTATGCACTTGTACTATTGACAGAAAAGCACTAGTGGTACTTGTCATTTCCTTGGGAATAGACTAGTTGCTTGGGCTGCCAAGAAGCAAGCTTCAGCCGGTGTCAACCACGTAGGCCGAGTATATTGCCGCTGGTAGTTGTTACCGCCAAATCCTTTGGATGAAGCAAAGAATTGGTGGACTATGGAATCCATGAAGGAAATTGCCCTATCATGTGTGACAACACTTCAACAATTTCAGCCTCCAACAACCCTGTCATGCATTCCAAGACCAAGCATATAGATATCAAGTATCATTTCCTCAAAGACCATGTGGAGAAGAGGAATATCCATTTAGAGTACGTAGGGACAGACAACCAGATTGCTGATATCCTCACAAAGGCTCTTGACTCCAAAAGGTTTTCTTTCCTTAGAGGAGAAATGGGTATGCTTGAACTTAAATAAATTCCATATTTTTTATTGGCTAACTTGGGTGTTGAGTATAGTTTCAAGTCCATGTTGAACCGCTTGCTCCAAACCGCAAGTATATCCAACCGCACTGCAGCCAATCGCTTCACTCAAAACCGCATGCTGCAGCTCAACCGCTTGGACCTCAACCGCGTTTCAACTTGGAGTATTTTCTATTTTTACTTACAGTTATTTAAAAAAAAAAAAAAAAAAAAAACTTTTCAAATTCCTTTTATTTATTTTTCAGTCCTTATTTTTTTCTTTAAGGGTTTATTTGCAAATGTTCTCCCACGAAAATTTAAATTTTGAGAGCATTCAATGCAAAGGGAACATTAGCATTAAATGGCCTTCATGTCAGCCGTCATTGGTTGATGTGTTGAAGCTGAAAGGGTGCATATTTTGCAATGATTCACTGAGTTGGTGAACCAGTCTGTCCTTTCAACTGCCAAACCCTAATCTTTTTCTATAAAGAGAAGACACAACTCACCTTTTCAAACTTTTTAACTCGTCTTCATTCTCTCTCGTCACCGTACGCTTCGTCGAGCTCACCAAACCCTTTCTTCATAACTTCTTAAATTTCTAAGTTCTTCTTCATCAATGGCACCCAAACCCATTGAAGACATGGTATGATTTCTTAAACCTAAACTCTTTCATCTTCTATAAATCATACGTATTGTTGAACTGTTTCTGCCATTGTTGAACTTGTTGAAGCTTCGAACAACCCTAACTGATTTTTGTTCATATATGCTTCATTTCTTGACTATTTTTGATGATATTTGTTAGGTTTAGCTCGGAATCATGCATAGATTAAGTTTCTGTACTTTGTTTCATGATCAATCAACATCTTGAACACTGATTTTGAACTTTAAACTTTTTCAAGTTCGAAACCCACTTTTTGATTTTTCCATTTTCTGGATGATTTTGAACAAAGTAGATGTTTTTATTGCTATATTTTTGATCTACTGCTCAATGTGATCATTTTGACATATTATTTGTTCATTTTGGTTAACATTTTTCAAATCTCTGTTCTTGGTGTTCTTCGTGTTCTTCATGCATTCAAATGTCTGTTCATCTTCATTTTCAGAAAAGTTCTTATGTTTTGGGTTGACCTAATTTTCAAATCTTGTTTTCCATACTTAGAAAATTTCTGAAAATTTTAATTGTTGTGTTGCATGTTTGAACCGCATGCTTTAGAACCGCATGTTATTTGTTTTGAAACCGCTCTTGTAGTTGCTGATTTCTTGTTTCAAAACCGCATCATATGAACCGCATATTTCTCACTTGTAAACCGCATGCCATGTTTTCAAAACCGCATATATATATTCTTTTGAAACCGCATGCTTGAAAATTACTTAAGTTTTGCTAAGTATATAGGCTGGACACCATAAATTTCCTCTCTAAGCACCGCTTGCAGTGTGGGATAATTTTGGATTACAATGCCACGTACTAAGTAAATATACTTTTGTATTTTTCTTATTTGTTTTCCTACCTGTGTTCACAGTTTCCTTGTGGTTGGAAATTTTCATTTCCAAAACCGCACTAATGCCAACCGCATGTGTGCACCAACCGCTTGTGAACTGTGATTTTCCTAAGTTGTTCTAACTTGTGTGTTTTCTTTGTAGAATACCAAGTATTTCCTACCAGGTTGGGAGATAAATGAGCCTGAGCTGCGGTCTGATGCTCTTGGAAGAGAAATGATAAGGAAGATGCAAGTTTCAGGAATCCTGCCCCTTTTCAACAAACAGCAATCCTATACCATCCCTTCTTTCATCGATCAGTTCTATGAAACCGCAGTGCGTGGTGAGACTGAGCTATCTGATGGTACCAAGATCCCCAGCTTAGTGGGAGTTGTTGAAGGATTTAGCGTATCAATTGATTATTTGGACATCAGAAGCACCTATGACTTCCATGTGTCTGGTGCTCCAGTTGAAGTCTCCCAAGAAGTCCAGGATGCTACCTGTTCCACCCTCACTGGAACCCTGGATTCTCTTTCTGGTCATTACAAAACTAAGCCCAAGAGAGACTTTGGTGAGCTGATGAGCCACCTGTGCTATTTAGTTGGGAAGTCTGTTTGTGGGAAGACTGGCAACCACAACAACTTCACCTCTCATCAATGGCAATACTGCTGTGCCATCTACAACGGCATGAAGCTTCATTGGCCCAAGATCTTGATGAGAGAGATTGCTAGCAGCATTGATGCATATCAGCTTAAGGTCAAGAATGAGAAGATAAGGTGGAGACCTTTTGGAAGAGTGCTGATCGCAATCTTTGCAAATTATCAGCATCTGGAGGAGCTAAGAATTTCAACTCCAGAATTATCTATCAACTGGGGAGTTGAAGAATCCTTTGGCCTCAAGGCAATGCATTCCTTCAGACGTTCCTTTGGGAATGATGATTATAAGGCCCTATATGCTGCTGATACTTCTCAAAATAAGGAGATGTTTGTAGATATGAATCCTGGTACTGCTTCAACCGCTCTTGGTAAAGCTATAAAGAAGGCCTCAAGGAAGAGGAAGGGCCCTGCAGAACCGCTCCCTAAGCCAACCTCAACCGCACCCACTCAACCGCGTGGTGCAGCTGGTGCAGGCCCAAGCCAGAAGAAGCCAAGGAAAGAGAAAGAGAAGGAAAAGATGACCCTTCTTGATGAGGATGAAGAAGAGGAAGAAGATGGTACCATTGCTCCATTGGTGGCCAGGGCTAAGAAGGCCAAGCAGACTAAGATTGATCTGGCCAAGATGACTGATGAGGAGTTGTCTATTTTTTACAAGTCAGAGTTTGAGAGATTGGACAGAGAAAGAGCTGAGAGGGAAGCTGCTAAGGGAAAATCAAAGGATTTCCTTCCCCAACCGCCTCCTTCCAAACCGCCCCAAACCCAACCGCTTGTCCAAACCCCTCCTCAATCTCCTATCCACTCCCATCCTCCATCTCCTGCCAAAGCCCAAACTCCTGAACCGCATTCTCCTCCCCAACCTCAAAGAGATGCAACCGCTCAGGGGGAGAAGCAACCCAGAGTTAAACAAATTGCCAAAAGGAGAACCCCTATTAAAGGCCCAAAGCGCTTTTTACACCGTCTAGCAAATCAACCTACTCCTTCTCCATCTTTATCCCATTCCACTTCACATTCCTCATCCCAATCACCCTCAAATTCTCATTCCTCCTCTAACCAAACCAAATCCCCAACTCCATCCCCTCAACGTTCAAACCGCTCCAAATCCCCTTCTCCTTCAAACCGTGCTCTATCACCCCCATATTCACATCACACCCCAGCCATCTCCATTACAAACCTTAACCGCGATAAAACACCATCCCCAAACTGCGTCAATACACCTCCTCCTCCTGAAAATTCCCCTCCTCAAAAATCCCCTACTCCTGACTGCCTTCCTACTCCACCTCCTGAAACCTCACCAACTCAACAAAGAACCCCTCCTGTTTCTGTTCATACAACTTATACCAGTTCCTCCTCAAATTCAAACCCTATTACTTCTGGTATTCCAACCACGATCATTCTACCTCCTCCAACCGCACCTATCTCAACCGCACCAATTCCTTCAATACCAATCTCAACTGCACCTACTACCTTACCCCAAACTCTACCCATACCTCCTTCAACCGCTTCACCTTTCATAGTCCCAGCCAACCGCCTCTTCCAAACCCTTCTAAACCCTCTTACTCAAACCGCACCTCCAACTCAATCTCAACCGCCTCCCTCAGTTACCCAAATTCCCTCCACTTCAACCGCCCCTTCTGACTACCTCCAAATACTTTCCACCCTCCAACTAATTCAATCTCAGTTGGTTGTAAATCAAGGGCATATGCTTAAGCTCACTGAATCAAACATAGCCCTGACAGCCTCCAACTCTAACCTTGAAGCTTCCAACCGCTCTTTGCATGCCAAGGTTGATTCTCAAACCGCTGAAATGGCCATCTTGAAATCCCAATTGCTTGATGCCATTAAGGGGGAGAGATCACCTTCAGATATAGCAAACATTGAAGCTGCCCTCAAAACCGCTGCAGAGTCCTCCCTCTTTAAATTCAAGGTTGAACTTCAAGACGCTGTTCTAGCATTCCTTGGGGACTCTGTGAACAAAGATCAACTCAAGGACTTCATGCAACAATTGTCAAATGCCTTTTGTGATTCTGTTGATCACACGATTGGCAAATTCAAGACTGAGTTGATGGGAGATATAAGGAGCCTTAACTTTCAACCGCAACAAGCTTCAACCTCAACCGCTCCTTCCCAAGCCGCCCTTGAAGCCCTTGAACTTAAAGTCCTGTCTGAGCTGGACTCCCTTAAAGACAAAATTAATGTTGATCTCAACATAGTGGGAGACAGTCTCAAGGCTCAAGTATCTCTTTCAGGTTTGAAAACCTCAAGGCAGGCTTCAATCTCAAGCTTGACAACTCCATCAAGGAATTGAAGTCCAACCTGAATGTGACTGTTGATCTGGAACCTTTGAGAGATGCTTTATCTACTCAAACTGTGACCATTCAGGATGAGATCTTCACATTCTACAATTCCTTGAAAGCCTGCATTGAAAGCTTCACAACTCAGATCAAGGAAAGTGTTGCTGCAAACACTAGATCGATTGATCTTTACATTGGAACCGCCGCCGCTGAATCAGAACCGTACTTCGAACTGTTGAGACTACCCTTGCCAGACAGGTTGAAGATCTCAGAGCCCTCAGAAGAAATATCAGAGGTGAAAGCTCAGCCTTCAGACCTTCAGAACCGCAGTTGCCCCAGCAAGAAGTCAATCAACCAAGAGAGCAAGCTCGCCATCAACATCAACCGCCTCATCACCAACCGCGTCGGCATTAGGACCGCTCTTCCCTATAACTTTCTTTGTCCTTTTTGCTGAACCTTTTTGTTATGTTGGACCACACCCCATGTATTTTTGTCCAACTTTCTTTCGTTTTTGAAACCTTTGTATTTTTCTTCTCTACCATTGTAAGTGTAACCGCATTGGTAGTAATGAAAAATGCATCATTGGTTCCAAAACTTTGTTCATATCAAACTGCTTGTTTGTAGAACAATGAAACCTCTTATGGTTTATAACCTCATTCAAATATTTTCTAACTTAAAAACACTATTTTGAATTGATGTTTAAACATTCAATTTAAACCGCACTTTGAACTTAAACTCACAATTTTTTTAAGTGCACTGAATGCATTTCTATACCTTCCATATTGTAAGTTTTTATCTTTCAGATAGTATAGAAATATATAGCTTAAGCTAAGTGTGTGCATTGATTTGGGACATGATTTACCATGTTAATTCTTATGGACATGTTTTTACCAAGTACAATGTTTGCTTAAGTTATAGTAGGTAATGGCATCAATCAAATAGGGGGAGATTGTTGGGTATGCATGTTTTAACCCTCCTATTTTGTATTAGATTTGATTGATACCATAACCTCCTGTCTATTTTAAGGACTTTAGGACCCTATGTAATGAAGCTTAGACTTCAATTTTTTAGCTAAGTCCATTTTATAGAATAGGTTAAACTTAGGCTTGAAGACTGGCACAAGATTCATTGGAAGCAAGGTTGCAGCTCTTGCAGTATTCAAAACAGCCCTATGAACCGCACTTGTAACCGCAAGTGTAGTTCTACCTTGATCCTACCTTTTAAACCAACCGCATGCAACCGCCCCTGAACCGCATTCTTGTAGTTCATGTGCAACCGCATATGTGCAACCTCATGGTGTAGCAAACCGCATGTTCCTAACCGCGTCTCACCAACCGCATCCAATGATTGAAGACTTGAAGTGAACCAACTTTTACTATTGAGATCCACGTCAGCAATATCAAAAGTCAACTATCTTATCTTGTCACGTGATTCAATGTCAGAGCAGATCTGCAAAGATCTCATAAAGGTGACAGGTGTCCTAACCTCATTGCTTGCAGCTGTAGCCTGATCAGCTTTTTCTGCAGCAACTGTACCAAAGGACAAAAGTGGTTGCTATGGACCAATAGGATTGCATCAAGTACTGTCCTTACAACAGCTGTATCCAACGGCTAGTTTCTTGATGCTTGGGTATAAATACCCCTAATCTTCAGCATTTGAAGATTGCTTGAAAAATTGAGAAAGTGCTGTGTTCATCAGAAGTTGAAGCTTTGCCCAGAAATTCTTAGTTCTTTGAATCTTCATCTTCAACCTTCAAGAAATATTTCCCAGCCCAGAAATCAAGCCTTAACACTTTCAAGAATCATTGAGCTCTACATCTCACAGATTTAAAGAGCCTTGATCCTGTTCTCACACACTCACCTCACTTGTTTTAATCACATAGATTAAACACTTGAGATACACTGGTTATAGTTTTGGATTTGATCTTCATAGAAAAGATTTTATTGTACTTTGTAATCTCTCAAATACTTAATATAAAATCCCTCTTAGAAATCCAAGACTAACCATCTTGGTAGTGGACGTAGATCGTTTATCGATTGAACCACTCCAAATAGCTTGTTCATACTTTACTGCATTTATATTTTCTGTACTTGCTAATTATTTATCTCTGTCTTTGTTTGATCTTTATTTAGTTATCCTTTATTGTGAAATAGTGTTTGGATTTAACATTATCTAAATTACACGTGTTTGTAAAATTGCACTTACCAAAACCGCCTAGCAAACCACATTTTACAAACCGCCTCTAAAACCGCTTTACACTCTATAATTCCGCTGTGCATTTTACATCATCACTTGCAGTCTATTATCAACTGCAAGAGGATTTTGTAAGCAAGAGGTTTAGTTTTTAAAAGAGGGCGAAAAATTTATAACAGCTATTCACCCCCCCCCACTAGCTGTATTTTCACCCTTGTTGCCACCTTTGGGACCAACACAAGGCCACGGCTAAGGCCAAGGCCAAGGCCACGGCCAAGGCCAATGTCTAGGCCACGGCCAAGGCCAAGGCCACGGCCAAGGCCAAGCCAAGGCCAAGGCCAATGTCTAGGCCACGACCAAGGCCATGCCGGCGAATGTCTAGGCCAAGGCCAAGGCCACGGCCAAGGCCATGCCAGCCAATGTCTAGGCCAAGGCCAAGGCCAATGCCAAGCCAAGGCCAAGGCCAAGGCCACGGCCACGGCCAAGGCCAATGCCAAGCCAAGGCCACGGCCAACGCCGGCCAATGTCAAGGCCAACGCCAAAGCAAAGGCCACGGCCAAGGCCAACGCCAATGCCAAGGCCACGGCCAAGGCCAACGCCAATGCCAAGGCCACGGCCAAGCAAAGGCCAAGCCAATGCCAATTCCAATGCCAAGGCCAATGCAAAGGCCAAGGCTGAGCCAAGACAAGGCATCAAGGCCACAACCAATACCTGCCAATGTCAAGGCCAAGGCCGAGCCAAGGCAAGGCAACAAGGCCAAGGCCAATGCCAAGGCAATGCAACAAGGCCAAACTAAGGCCAAGCAAAGGCAAGGTCACGGCCAAGCCCACACAAGGCAAGACAAGGTCAATCCAAGGCATTCAAAGGCAAGGCTAAGGCCACGACAAGGCAAGCCACGGTCGGCCAAGGCAACAAGGCCAATGTCAAGGCCAAGGTCAAGGCCAAGCAAAGGCAAGGCCACGGCTAAGGCCAATCCAAAGCCATAGCCAACCGAAGGCAATGCAAGGCAAGGACATGGCCACGGCCAATGCCAATCAAAAGTAAAGCAATGCCACAACTAAGGCTAAGACAAGGCAACATTTTTTTTGGGGCACTATAACTTAGTATTTTCACTCGAGGCAACATTTTTCTTTGTGGCACTTATTGGCGGCTACAAATAACTTCCCAAATGCCTTGTGTTTTTTATTGCTTTGCCTTAGCGTATTATATTTTCTCCCTTAGCCTCGTGGGCAAATCGACAAAATGATTGGGG